>JAPFBL010000015.1:1440000-2640000 GCA_026182355.1 Hermatobates lingyangjiaoensis
AACTGTTTTAACAAAACTGAATTCATAGTCTTCATCATTTAAGACTTAACTGTTTCATTTCGTAATTTCCGAATGAAAATTAGTAAAAACATTAATAATTGTATCATTTATTCAATATCAACGTAATGTAAAGTGCTAATTAAATCTAAAATGTCAAAAAATAAATATATGCTTAGAATACTAATAATATTTATTAGGCTTTATTTTGTGAATATTTTGAAATTAATATGTTCTGAGTAGAAATCGTGGCTATTAGGGAGGCTAATGAATGTATTCTTTGTATGTTATCATGAGCTTTGTCTAAATATTTTAATTATAACAACATATTATACCAACATTTATAGAATATGAAATGGAATGAACAAATTTTTTTTTATGTCACTTTCGGCAATCATATTTCTTCCAGTAAGCACAGAAAATGAACAGTACAATTAAAGTCAGTTTAATGTGTGATTATGATAAATGTCAAATCAGAGTAATGGTAGGATTCTAACAGGACACCATTACTTAACCTTTATATAAATTGAGGATTATTACAGAAGAAATTCTCTGTAGAAAATGCAACATGATTGAGAAAACAGGTCATCATTTGTTATTCGACTCTGAACTCTTGGCTCACAACAGGATGCAACATGGAAAATGCACATGATTGAGGAAACAGGTCATCGTTTGTTATTCGAATATGAACTCTTGGGTCACCACAGGATTTTAAGTTTAGGATTCAGACCTCAAATTGGCAATATACACAAAGAACCTGTCAGGATACTCTTGAGTTTCTTAAGAGACTCGGGATTTATCTGACGTTAATTAGTCGAAACAATGGAAGGTACAATATTCTCTTGAGGAATCAGCATCGGAGGGCAGACTTTGTCGGTCCTCGAGCTCTCTCTCAACTAATAAAAAAAAAAACCTACTAAAACTCCTGATATCTTATTTTATAAAACTGTTTAGTTTATTTTAGTGACGCTAATGTGAAAAATTCCCGGACATATAGTGAAAGACAGAGTTTGTCAAACAGTATCTTCCGAACAACCTGCTGCAATCTTTGATAAACTTGTAAAATATCCTTCAAAAGATTCAATTCAAAGCACACTCCAAACTGAAAAGATTGCTTAAAAAACGTGTAAAATCAGCATCAACATTAGAAAATAAGCATTGCTGTTCTTTTCATATTTAGGACATAAAATCTTTTAGAAACATAAACTGAGAATGAATAAATAACGACTTGAGAAATTGTTTTCTTGATGAAATTCTAGAACACACTAGACTACAGTTATCCAAAATAATAACAATAAATCTTAACTTAAGCACTGTTTAAAGTGCTTTAAGCACAAATGTGTTCCAGAGAGAGAGAGAGAGAGAGAGAGAGAGAGAGAGAGAGAGAGAGAGAGAGAGAGACCATTTGGTTATGAATGTTGGTGATTTCTTACTAATATAAAATCTATTTTTAGGTTATTTATATGACTGTATTCACAATTCTAACGCCTCATTTATTCATTAGAAAATATAATCCACTTCCAATCCTTGCGATTTTAAATTTCTCTCTTATTTTACAGCTAATTGAGAATTAACTTATTTTAATTAAATTACAGTCGAAAATTTTCTTTTCATTCATGCTTACTTTGCCAGACATCAATGGTGAATTTTATTTTAGTTGAAATTGGCCAAAATTTATATCACCCAATGTCCAGTACTTCATAACTTCAAAAAGTACTAATTATCATTTGAAAGATGAGGACTATGGATAAGCTTTGATTAAAAAAAATTTCAGTACTGTGGTGACAAGTAAGTGTGATTCATAAGGCTGCAAAAATCAAATATGATTGGAGGACCCACTCATTGTTAGTACTCCATATAAATAATAGATATTACTTTCCACTACTTTCATCAATGATTATGGCTCAGTAATTTTTTTACATACTATTTTTTCAGTCTTCTAGTAGGAATTTGGTGGGATTTCATGAGCTGGATAAAATGATTTAAGTGTGGTAGAGTGATTGCTAAGGATTAATGGATTTTTAGTTACAGAATCAAATTACTTCACGGACGAAATAGCATTATAAACTGTTTAAGAAGTACTGTCAAAAAATGAGAGTTTTGGTTCTAAGGCATTCACTTGAGATGGACTGCATTAAGCTTTGTGCTTTTCCTCATGCATAGCAAAAATACGTCATTCGTCCAAGCACACCGAAAAAACCTGATGTCCTCCTTGATGGGTTGAGATTGCATATTGAACCAGAGACTCTTTGTATACTGTCTACCTTAAATATTGACCCAAAGTATTGTTGAATGACTAAAGACCCGGGCTTCTACCCACACAAAATCAGTGCCATTTTATAAGCCTCATTTTTTCCTGATTGAAATCAGGAAATTTTTCCTGAATTTTTTTTAAAAACAAGTAGTTCTAGAAAGATAAAGATCTCACATCTCCAACGTGTCTAAGAATTTCATAGATCTACCATGCGACTCTGATTTGGTGTACGTGTAATCACAACTCATACCTTTAACTTTGCAGCGTTGAATATTCTGGTGGGTCGTATCCAGAGATTTTAAGATTAATAATAAAAACTTCAGGAAATCATCTAGGAGTAAAGCAGTTATGGTTATTTTAAAAAAAAAATGCATACAAATTTTCCCTGATCATAGGAATGAATAGCCTAATGGAAGTGATCTCGGACACACGTTTTGATAATAATGAAGATGAGTCCAAAGATTGTCATGTTTAGAGATAATGTAATTTAACGCAATAAACTAGTTATCACCTTGGTCATATAAAATCCTTCAGAAAGTAAAATAAATGATCATCATCGATATTTGTTTCTTGATAAGGACATTCCAATAAATAACTGCATTATTTTGACATATAAAACAGTAAAATCCATGAACATAGGCATTTTTAATTAAATTGTAAATTGATGTTTTTAAATTAATAATTTATAAATAATTAAAGCAATCAGTCAATTTAACTAGGATACAATTTCAACTGATTATTGTAAAAATTTTAGTAATCAGATTAAATACTTTTGAAAATGAATTCTTTTGACTTGGTTGGGAGTACAGCATTATGTTCACGTCAATGATAAGTGTATTTCCTGTCTGTAGAGGAACCACATTCATATATAGACTTGAAGGCAGTTTTCTCCTGAACATTTCACATTGACAAAATCTTAATGTTTTTATAATGACACCACACATCGAAAACACATAACCAAAGCTGGCGTTTCTAACACACAGCCCCAAATACATTTTTCTTTTGAAGTTATTCATAGAAATTTGATAGTAGCCACCTTCCCACCCTACCTTCTCTTAAGTCAAGATTCTGGTTCGACCCCTCAAGATGGTTGTATTGCCTTCTACGATATTTTTCCTTTTGATAGAGAACTGGATTGGTAAAACTTTATCTCTTTCGCTTTATGATGACAAAATAACTTTATAATAACATCGCATATTGCTACGTAGGCAATTATTAAATAAAAATAAATACTCGAATAATTATATAGAGAAACGTAATTGTAATATTCATAATATGAAATAAATATGTTTGCTCAAATAAATTTGCATGTACAACACATTTAATGAATGTTATGACATGTTGACCTACCGGACTACAATATATATGTGAACTGCTTATACCACTCTGAATCTTGTTTACTTGGAAATTGTTTATACAGGGTGTCACCGTTCTTCTTTTTTTCAGCGTCTCAGGCAGATCAAACTATATCAAGCCGTTATCCTCACTGAAATAGTGAAAATTGTTCATGTGTTTTTGCTGAATATATTTTTATTGTTTTTGTATGCTAAAGTCTTCAAAATAGTTCTTTAATTGACTTTTTTACCTGAAATGTCACAAAGGGACTTATGTGCAATAGTTTTTGGCAAATATTTTTACTAAAAAAACACTCGTCAGTGTTTGCATCCTCAAACTTCAAAATTATATTTACTGCATGACTTACTATAAGTTAATTTCAGTTTTCATACATTTCAACTTCTTGCTTACAAGAAAAATTCTTCCAACACGGGAGGACAAGCAAAAAGTGGACGTTACGACATTATCAGAAAGGCCTTGCCACTAACAAAAAAAATTTGTTATTTTGTTTTTCAATACCAAAAAGTAAATAAATATGATATTTGTATATTACTCACTTTCTTCTTTTATGTTCATAGTTATTGTAAGTTTATCTGTTCCTTTCTCCAACTCCAGATGAGGGATTTTTCTACCTAATGAAAATACCAAATTATACTTTTGCAGATTTGTATAAAACAAATTGATCCTATAATAACATTATTAACGTAGAAGAAATACTAACTAAATTCAAAACGAATTTAATGCTTAAACTATCAAAGACTTGTTTTAATTATTTGCTTAGGCGTTAAAATATTGTATAGAACTGATTTTCAAAATGTGGTTTGAGCTTCTGTGATTTCTTCATAGGGATATTTATTGAAGTTCATAGGCCTATGAAGAATCTAATGGGGCAATCTCCTGTTGACATGTTTATCAAAAGTCAATTAATTTTAGAAACAAGGTTAAATTTGTATTTCCTTTTTGTTTCGTAATGTCCGTATATTTTTTTTTATCAAAACCGTTCATTTCAGGGTTTAATATTTTAATAATGTAACAATAAATGATGAAATAAAGAAGAACTTCTCATGTTGTTTGTAAGAACAATTGTTGCTGATATATTATAATTAAACTGAAGTGATGTGAAACTACACCAGTACACGGTAAAATGGTTCATTACTCTAATTAAAGAAGAAAAGTTGTCAATAATTTCTTGAGGTAATCATTTCAAGTAGTTTGGTTTATTAGTAAGGTGATTTATATTTATTGCCTATACCCTGCGTAACAGATAAAGTCCTAACACCATTTCCCAAAACTATCTAAATATTAACGAGAAGGTAAAGCAATAACATACTGAGTACAACGTGAATCAGATGGTTTAAGCGAGAGTCCAGGTCAAACAAATATTTGTAGTTACAAGAATAAGTATCTTACAACACGACATTACTCATCTTATGAATGGTTGACTATCATGCTTTGATGATCAGTAAACACTATTTACTTCAATTAAAGATAGATTCTTATTTAATAAAAATTAAGGTTGAATAGAACAAACGTTTTATTACCCTGTTTGGTGTATTCATGTTTTGGAACTTTCCTTTCAGTCAAGATTTCAACTAAAATCAAGTAAGACTGGTGCTACAGCTTTTCACAATCCTACATTATAATAACATTCTTAGCTCTACTTTAATTATTTCAGAAATACTGTTCTCTTCCATTTTCAGTTGTATTTGCTTTATATTTAATTGATTGCTTTTCATTTCCAAAATGTCATCTTATTTTTTTAAAATGCCTGAATTATTCTACGGTCAATGTAATAAAAACGTTTTTTTTGCTTAATTTCTCAGTGTTTTTTATGATAATAAAAGGTCATGCTTGTACAGCAATTAAAAATTCTGTTTAACTGCGACATAACATTTTTTAAAAAGTAATAAAACATCTAGTATAGTTCTCAACCGTTTGTCGTAACTGTAACGTAATAATACTACATCTGGTACAGTTTGTTTAACTGCCCCTGGATTAAGCTTGTCAGTATTGATAATGACAATTTTATTTCCATTATCATTAATATTATGTGCTATTAGCTTTTGTTAGATTAGTGTATCTATATAACAAATCTACAATATATCAAGCGTTTGATAGAATAGGTGTATTATTAATCCAGATTCGGTCAATTTTCTAAGTTCAAAAATCAAACTCTCGTTTCAGTATTTTAAAAACCTTTTTACAGACCTACAAACAGAGGATGATAAAAAATCACATATCAACATCCAACATATAAACAACATGAACAGGGAATTTATTTCAGCGATAAATAAAACAATACAACTTACAGAAGTAAGAATAGTTGAACAAGAAAATGAAATTTACATTATTTAAATGAGCTAACAGTCTTAACTGCTCCAAACCATTGACTAGACTAATAATATAACATTACAAGTAACCTGAAAACTGTTCACTCAAAGGAACTGTGTGATCCTCAATTTCACAAAAACTCATCACATTACTGGGAAACTGCGACAATTCTTCTTCTCCTTCTTAGATTATCACAGTATTACCACTGTATTACCACAGTATTTGTCACTTTTACAAAGCACAATTTCTCTATGTTCTCTTAAAAATTTACAAGTTTTCTTATAGCAATGTTCTCTACATGCATTCATGTGTAAGCCAATTTACACATTGGCTTCTAATTGTAAACTATTTTCCATATTTACAGATAAAATAATCTTTTCTAAGTCTCCTATTATATCAAATATGGGAATATTATATTTTATATTAACTTCAATTGCAAATTTTTCTACCAATGAAAGTAAATAAAGGCTATTCCTTTAGCAAATTTCAGCATTGGTTAAATTCATTATAGCCTAATCTCTAGAATATTCAAAGAAACCTTTACCTTGTTTTAGATGAAAGTTATGTATCTACTTTTGTAAATTATGTTTACTTTTATGAAATGTAGACTGTTTAAGACTACTTATTGAAATAATATAGTTTTCTAAAATCATTTCTGGTAATTTTTTTCTAGCACTTTCTGTACATTCACTGATAGGTCTGTTAACACTATTAATACGCCAAGTAGTAACTTTAATTTCAATGTCCAAAAGGTTTTAAACGTTTAACACTTTTTCCATTTCTCTATAAAAAATGATCTATCATTCACTACTAAATCATGCAGTGAATTAACGACCTACATTTTAAAATCCCTATGCTATCAAGAGAATATCAGAAGAGTAGTGGAAGAGGGAGAGATCTGCTCAGTTATGCGTATCGCTGCCAAATCCCAGATTTACAAGTCCGCTTGGGACCACTATTTATGTATTTTGTAATGTATATAATAAGCTAAGATTATTGGAGTTGCTATCAGTCACTGGATAAAATTATTCTTGGAGCATATAAAAAAATATTTAATCATACATTTAAGAAATCCAATCTTCAGCGTATTGAACTATTTTATTGATAATTTCAAAACAGTTTAAATTATGTAATAAGTCAGTTGAGATATTTCTAAATCAAATGTATAATTTTGAAAATCGTCCCGGAATAGCCTGTTTGATTTCTCAATGCCAACTGGCTCTATCTTTCCAAATTATATTACTGTATATTCCGGACTCATTACATGCATGCGTATTAACCTTCTAATGGGAGTGGTTGCAACCTACTTCTTAATACTTTTAAATTTGTAAACAAAAATTAATGTAAAATTTCTCTTTTCTACGTTGGTAGATTATTGGAGGAAATAACAAAACTTATCAAAACGACTATATCATCAAAAAGAAATCCGTTTATATAGAATGTATGATTATATATAAAGAATGTATGATTATATAGCACCTGCAGTAGTCTTCAAGGCTATGACAAATTATTAAAATGAAACATTTGTAAAAGTTACTCTTAATTGTTAAGTTTGTTGAATTCAAACTTTGCAAAGGATAAGAAGTGAAAACGAATGAATCATTATTAGATTATAAATAAACAACAATTAAAACAAAACTGATTATTAAACTGATTATCGCTTAACACATAAGTGCTGAGTTGCAAATAAATGCCAATAAAATAACTAACCTAATTTCTTAAAAGAATAAGCCATTTTTCTTATATATTGAATAAATTCTTCTGATTAATATAAATTTTTATAAAAAAAATAAATAATATTACATTCAAAATTGTAGAAATTTAATGCATGATTCATATTTAACTGTAAATTAACAGCAAACATAGATTTAAACAGATATTTAACATCTTATAGTTTTAAAATAACTACTGTAATTTAAGTTAAAAAAAATGTCTTCAATAATATACTCAGAAAGACCTGTGTTCGATATATGTTGTGTTGTATTTTTATTATAATGAACCATCTGAAGATAGTTATCAAAGTCAATTGGAATTAAAAATAAATAGGGAGGATTATGAGGCTGAACATATATCATATACTACCATTTTCAGCAGTACTTCCTTAAACAGAAGTGATTTTGAGAATAATATCCCACTAACTTGAAGAACTTTCAACAACTTCAATCTGCAATCACAAAATCGGTTTCTATTAACTAAATTACGAGTTATGGCTTTGCTAATAACCCATCTATGTTTCTCACTCAACCCTCCTATAGCCCAAATCTGTAAGCATCATATACTTTATGTATTAAATTGAACTTAACACTTCCTACATGAAAATCATATAGCCAAAACACAACCATGATATGAATTCCTACTTTATTTACATGATTAAATTAAATTATAATTCATCTAGTGTTGAGAACGTGACATGCATGAAACATGAACAGTACAGAAAACATGAACTTTTACTTCAATAATTTATCAACCGCAAAACTATATATCTAACGTTCACAGGTATTAAAAACGCATTTAATTTATATGACTTAGTGTTTAAAATTTAAGTTTAACGCTTTATTAATGACATAATCTTTTTTTTCATATTTTACTTACAAAAATTGTTTAAACTTTTAAAAACGATAATACTCTTGCAGTATTTATATGAATGTAAATGTAGAATTATTATCGAGAAAATAATTAATGTTGTATAAAACCCACCTGATAGAGTAATAGATTTGAAGTTGTGGTTTTGAGTTGTGGGAAGTACCATTTAATATTATGAGACTAGATTCTATCCATAGCTGAATCCATTATGCTCTATTTTACATGCATAACTAAGCCAATCATTCTGTCATCACAGAGCCACTGTAGAGTTAAGTCCTGTTACAAAAACTATTCATAAACACGTTGTACTAATCAAATTGTCCAACAGAACTAATATAATTATACTAGGCAGTATAACGAACTAGTATATTGCATTATACTAAGCATCAGTGAACCTTATTCCCTTGAAGACGGACACTATGGCACCCTCTACTGTGTCCCTCACTGCAGAATCACCATAAACTAACAATTCAAGTTGTTGCATCAGCCATCTCTCAAACATTCGTTAGTAAAAAAGTTTTGCCTATTTTTAAATTCAATTCAAATGAATCAGAATTGATTGTAATAGTACGCTGAAGTCATGATAGAAGATCCTACTCCCTGAATTGTCACTTTGAAGAGACGCAGTTACGCAGTTCATATCATGCTCTCTCAGCCATAAACTGAAAGAAAATAGAATCACACAGGCAATAACAGTTAATTTCAATTATCAAATTGTTGAATTTCAATAATTTCCATCAAACTTTATGATTTTATTAAGTGATTGCATATTTATTTCTCTATCTCAATTAATTATTAATTTATTTTTAATATATAGAGTTGCGTTTGAATTTCACAATTTTAAGTTTCAAATTTACTAGTTTTATATATGTAGTGAACACTATATCATGCAATAAATTTACCTACAAAAAGTTTTGAGTGGAGGACGCACGTATGATTCTTATTTATCTCATTATATACAGAGTACAGGTAAGCAACAAATTCGGGTAATAACTAATTTAAATTATTTAAATTTAATTTTATTCATTTCGTTTTGTAGTTTATTGCATTGTAGTTTTAATACCTTAGAGGAATAGCGCTTAATTTTATGTATATTAGATCAGAATTTTTTGGAAGTGAAAAAATAAAATAATAAAAGAATTAATAAAAGAATGACTTCAAACCAACAACATTTTATTTCATCAAATTTTAAATTAATAATAATTAATTAAAAAACAATTAAGAAGGTATATATCAAAATGTAACCAAATATCAATTGCAAATTTTCCACTTTTAAATTTTTTGACAGCTTAGATAAAACCACAGTAAAAAATCTTAATATAGGTGTTGTTGAAAATGAAATTCGTAATTGACAGTGTGTTTTTAGATTACATCAATGTTTTTTTATAATATATTTTACTCTTCTTTATTGATATACATTTTCTATAATTTTTTAATGACTATGACTTTAACAGATTTATTGGTAAATTTGATCTAAAGCATTCCGAACAGTCTTCGTCAAGAAGTAGCTAACCAGAACTCTTTGGCTCATTAGTATCGTACATGCTGGCAGTACAACTCTTTAGCATAATCTAGCATGGTGTAAACATTAAAATTCGTTATACAAATCTACTATGAGACTCATATAAAACGCACAAATATAATATTAATGAAATAAACATTTCCAAGAAGCCTAATTCATTTAGTTATATTTATATTCTATCAGAAATTATGAATTAGAATAATAACTATCAATATTATTACTATAATGAATTGTAAAAATTATTGGATATAAGCTTTGGTCTAAAGAAAACCTGCAGATACACCCGAGTAAGTCTTCCCTGTTTATTTTCACAAGTTATTTTTAATATTTTATCTCATTTGTTTAATATATGTGTCAGATTAAACCCTCAAATATTTATTATTCAGTACTTTAGATCAGTTTTTTTTTTTGACACAAAATGGCATTTCCATGCAGATCACACACATTCTATGCATATTATATAAAACCAAAACTACGATGATTTCATAACAATTTTGTGGAATCACTTCTGCATTGAATACTTGTAGGATAACTTCTTTTTTTTCATGAAAAGCGGTCTCTAAAAGAGTGAAAAATTTCTAAGAGCTTGCTGTTTTGCTGCAAAAATAACAGGAACTTAAATATGAAAGTTGTAATTATATCTCTTTTCGTTTTTGAGATATCTTGAACAAACAAACACACACACACACACACACATACAACCATCTGTTGAAAACTTTATAACAAAATTTTTACTCAAACACAATAAGTACTTTCATTATTCTGTATTATAGTAATAAATGGTAATTCCTCTACTCTATCTCAGGTATAACTGAAATATATTCTTAGTTTCTTCAAACATCCACTTTCACCACAATTTCATATGCAATTAGCGTAACATATGAGTACCTACTTTTACCACATTAACAGATCAGATGTTTTGTTTTTTTTTTTTTTGAAACATTATTAATAAGATTTTTAATTTATGTAATGTCCATGGATGTGTCTGGAAAATCTTTAATATCGTAGAATGCAATTAGCGTAACAAACAGTCAGAAAATTACATATGAGTACCTACTTTTACCACATTAACAGATCAGATGTTTTGTTTTTTTTTTTTGAAACATTATTAAAAAGATTTTTAATTTATGTAATGTCCATGGATGTGTCTGGAAAATCTTTAATATCGTAGAATGTATCTTGAATATCAGCAAGAAGTGAGAAGAGAAAATATAATCTACTTGTTTACATCTTGATGCGAAAATTAGTGTGGAGACCACTATCAAGAAATGTGTATGGCGGACTTGTTGTATTTGTGTTAAACTGAAATAGTTTGACATTGATGAGACCAGCACACCTATAGAAATGCAAGAAATTATTTAATTGATGCTTTTATAATTCTGAAATATTACTTTGTGTTGGATCTTCATTTAAGATAAAAATTTAACTCTGAAAATTTGTGTAAACAATTTCAGGTTAATGGTTATTTGTCTGTTATTTTATTGTTATGGTTTTTTTTATTTTTTATCATTGGATTAGGAGTGTCCAACCTTTATTGTTGTAATTTTAGTGTTTAAGGGTTTTAATCTTTGGTTACTCAGGTCTGGTAGTTGGTCTAAGAAAAACTGTTACTTGCAAAAGAGAATGTTATATATAAAAAAGATGACTGGCCCACACTTGTTCGACAAGTGTGCAAACCATACTTATACTCAAAATATGCTGAAGAATATAAGTATTCTTCTATGTTGCTCTACCGATAGGCACGGAGGAACAAGTTTGCTGTAATATAAAGGAAATGTTACCTGAATATGTAAATAACTTGATTTTACAACCCAATATTGGTTTTAATATACAATATGACACTTTTCACTCTGCATTATTCAATAGGTCAATAAAGTAACAGAGAAAACTTTTATTACAGATAAACAACCTACAACTTTTAAATTCAGATAGTGTGGACACTTCAGATGTGCATATTTTAATAAATTGAATACATTGCAATTATAACTCAACTTTCAACTTACATATAAGTATATTTTACATCTGTTACATTTATTATTTACAGTTACTGTGAATTATATTTTACTTAAAAAAATATATATTAACGTTATTTTTTAAAGTATTTGTGTAAATATTTTTTTTAATTTAATTTTCTCTTTAAGGCTTTCAGTGATTACATATAAATCGTACTGATATGTGAGTATTTACTAAAAAAGATATATATTATATTGTAGCAATCAATACATCTCTTGAGTCACATAACTAAGCATTAAGCGAATAATAACAGTAAAAACTAAGCATTAAATGAATAATAACTGTTTCTCCAAAAATTTAAGCATTTAACCATATATAAATTGAGTTTAATGTTGTTGTTTGTGGAATTCAAAAGTTAATTGTCTACAATATGACAATTGTAACGTTACCGTTGCACAATATTAGCATTTTTCAGAAACATTGTCATATATAGCTGGTATATTTCTATTGTATGTATTCGGGTCCTGAGTGATACATGGCGTATAAATGATATTATCTAATCCCACATTTAAAGTATAGTTTCAGAGTTCAGAAGGAAAGTTGTGTTCCTAATTTAGAATTTAATTGAAGATTAAATGCTATATACAAGGGAACTTATTCCCTATATAATTGAGGAAGTAATAGTATGGCAATATGCGATGCGTGGGAAGGAAACAAATTAATGGACACTGAAGGGTGAGCTACTGGAGTAACGTCTTGCAATTATGCGATTTCTAAATCTGCATACTGGCTACTGAGTGGAGTATTGAGGAGCAGTTGGCGTTCCTTTCTAGGCTATAATGCCTTTTCATTTTATTGAAGTCAGTCATTACTGGTAGGTGATCTCTGTGCTTGAAGGAAATCGTGAGTTAAATCAAAACTAACTGATAGTTAAGTTCAACATTCCGACCTCTTCAAACTACGCAAATTAAATAAAAAAGAAATATTTAAATTATTCCAGATAATGTGGACAATTACTGGTTGGTGGGAACGAAAAAAAAAAGAAGTGGAATTCAAGAAGCCTTATAACTAGGAGAAATAAAGATGGAGAGGAACAAATCGGTGGTAGCTAAGCATTACAGGTAGCCGAGATAACTATCGCACTCCCGCCACTACCCGGACCTCACCCTCCAATTAACCCTCCCACCGACCTTTCGCTACTTCTTCATCACCATGAATTTTTCATTTCTTATATTATACTATTTACTAACGGAATAATATGAGCCATTCCCTTCCAAATGAAAGGAAGAATATTATCACCATAATCTAACTAACGCCCTCAAAACTCCTGATATAGAATATTCAAAGAAAATTAAAAAAAAATGACTATCTAATCACAAACTAATGCCATCAAATTGTTATCAGTTGAATCATTTGATCTAATCTTCATCGCGTTGGCGGCCAACTTACAGCCTTGAAATTTGCTGTTTATTATCTGTTTCTCATCTTTTTGATACAAATATCGAATGATCTTTTTTTCCTTTCCTTCCATTGACTGGTCTTTGCAATGATTTCTGTCTGTCTCTCATGAATATCTATAGATAATGTGGGCTACCAATTTCATATGTGAAGTCATTATGTGAACGTTCAAAGAACATTGAAATAACACAGTCAATCAGTTTGAAAATAAGTTTTCGCTATGCTTGGAAGGGACATTGATTCCTTTAAGAGTATTTCATTGTTTGAGTGCCAGAATAACAGGCTTGAGGTATCAACCAATCCATAGATTTCACCAATGCTGCCCGATTTATCAACGTTCATTCCGTTAACAGAACCTATGAGCACTATTTACCTTACTTTACTTACTTTGATTTAAGTAGTTTTGAAACAACACAACCACTAAGTAAGCACAAGTAACTTCCAAAATGAATTATTTCACCTCCAAGCCGGATATTCTTTTTTAGTTTTACGTAGTATATATAGAATTATGTAGAAGTGTAGAAGGAGGAATTTTACTTATATCTATTGATTGTGGAACACCTTTTTGCATTCTATCTAAAATATAATTTTTATTTTTTTATTATTTTAGAGATCACATCTGTTGTGACTAAATAGAGTTTTTGAACACACTTTCAATCAAATAAAACAAAATTTTTTTTTTCTTGCCATTAAAAAAATGATTTTTATCAACTAATATATACTAATAACACTTTTTTAATATAACAAAAACGTTTGATATTTTGTTTAGTGTGAATTGAAATACTGTTCAAATTGTCATCTAGTATAGGAATTGGTTTTTAATATGTACTTTGAATAATTATTTTAGGAATACAATGTGTATAAACGAAACTTAAGGAATCAAGCAAGTATGTTTAGAAAAATATTACCTACACCATGTGATTTAAAGATCAAAGTTAATTTCAAAGTGCTTTATTAAAATGACGATAAAAACAAGAAGTGATGATGCTTCAATGCAAATGTACTGCTTAATACGCAATAATGAGAGAGAGGAGGTTATTATTTCTATCTGCAGGCAATATCGGTGAGGCTCTCTCTAATAGAGACTCTAAGCTACTGTGTTTGGTCAGCCTGCTTCCACATTCGCCACTAATTATCATATACAACATATAATATCAATTTTAATTGCAGACAAAATACCACTTCTCTTTCCATATAACATTTTATTGCTTTTTAATTATTAAAAAAACGGCTTAATGTAAGAGAAATAAGTAGCATGTTTGAGGGCTCATTAAGATGACGTATCATTAGTCTGCGCAAATTACCTGTGTGTCTGAGAGCCTGTGAGACTGAGCACCCGCACTCTTAGACTGCCAAGTAGGTTGTGGTAGTCCTCAGTGCTCCAATAGTACTACTCTTCCAAACAAATATCCAAATGACAAGTCTCCAAATGTTGAATCTATGAATTTATATAATTTTATACCATAGCCAAAATATTTACATATAAACAAATGTTAATTAAAAACTTATGAAAACCAAATTTATTTTTTTCAAACATTGTTAAAAAAAATTTTTACTGATCATTGTCAGGTTTTAAAAAATATTTGTGTCCAATATTATTTGTCTATTTATATCAATATATAAATATAAACCAATTAAATGAAACGATTACATGAACTAAATAATCTATATTGACACAAAGAACACTCAGAAATGAAACAGAAACTCACTTCTATATTTCGATGTCCTCGTCATCAGGAAGATAGAAAACAAGTCGCTCCGCAGACAGACAACGACTATGTATATATATAAAGATTACACGTAAACACGTGAAATTACAATTAATGATCAAACCACAATAAGAAATGGGAAAACAAGACTAAGATCTTTCAACCGTAACAAGCGGTCTTCGTCAGAGTCCAAAAC
The DNA here is from genome assembly GCA_026182355.1 of Hermatobates lingyangjiaoensis. Lineage (NCBI taxonomy): Eukaryota > Metazoa > Arthropoda > Insecta > Hemiptera > Hermatobatidae > Hermatobates > Hermatobates lingyangjiaoensis. Next base: position 1,455,339 of record JAPFBL010000015.1, read on the forward strand.
CCAACTGAGTTGTTTCAGTTGGGTGAACCTCATTCAGTTCAGTAGCCTCATTCATATCTGGTGAGGGGTTGAGAAAATTGGGAGTGAAGAGTGGTATTTTTAAAGGGTGAAAGCGCAGGAAAGTACTAATGTTCAGAAAGGGATGTTTGGGGGAAACAAAGAAAGAGTAAAAAACTATTCGCTAGCTGTCAACCCTCTTAGAAGAGGCTATTGCTCTCGTAACGAAGGTATCAAGTTTGCAGAGACCGTTACTAATGTTTATAAATTTTGATCTATTAATTTAATTAGCGACGATTCAATAATATATCTTAACAACATGGATTATTTATAGGTAATAAATTTAGCTCCTGTCCAATCAATATAATGATTTTCATTGTTTATTTGCAAGAATAAGGCACTACTTTTTTCCTGTCTACTTACGTTTTATTGGTGTTGTTTTACACGTATCTTTAATGATTTACCAGTTTGACTAATATAAATTTTATGGCAATTTTTTCACGGCATTTTATAAACACGACTTCAATTCTCTGGGAGAGTTTTTTATGAACATATTGCCCACTTTATTGCGATTAAAAAACGCTATATTAAAATCAAGTCGTTTGGCTAGTCTTGGAAGGGGGTCCAATGAATCATGATATGGCAAAATTATAGAATTTGACAATATATATTGTCAATATTTATTTGTATCATATATAATCAGATATATCATATATATACTATCAAGACATATTTGACAATATATATATATATATGTGTGTGTGTGTCTGTGGGGTGTATGTGTGTTCTAGATAATAATTCGTTGCATTTTTGTAGTACTGATTAGAATCACCAGTTGACTATCATTCAGCATATTCGTAACAAAGGCTTTTCAGCGTCAAATTAACTTAAAAAAAAGAAATACTGAACATTAATAATTTAGTATTTTCAAAAGAATAAAAATAAATCTGAATAACAACCAAATAAACTTAATTTATCTGAGCAAAAAAGCGTTTCTCAATCTAACTGTGGCAATTTATTCATTTAATACTGAGATTTAAAAAAGAAGTTAGCATAAAACTTTGTAAGTAAAGTTTTTGTTTGCATATATAATTTAGAACAGTGTTAGTGATTAGTTTTACTTTTGTTTGGTGCCAACCAATCGAGAACTCCTTCTTAGAAGAAGAGAGGAAATGACAAAGAGGAGAATTACTGAGACCTTGGTTTTTTCCTTTTTTTTTTTTTTTTTTTTTCATTAAAAGGAAACATTTTAAATGAGAGAAAGAAAAGGTAATGGGGGCGTTTATTGGATTATTAGAAGGTGCCTATGGAAGAGTTAGGAAGGGGGTAGGGGGTGGGATATGGAGCGGAGTGTTAGGCAAGGGATGAAACGGCGAGCTGCAAGTGGTATAAGAAGAAAAACTCGGCATAGTTAAGCAAACTTGTTCTTGCTTGTGCCAAACGACGCCCAATAACTTAACTGTTCTGCCTAATCAAACAAATAGCGGAATTGCCAAACTTGCTCCCTCCCTTCTTTATTAGCGTCGTAAAGTATGAAAGGGAAAACCAACCCGCTACAACCCTCCTCTCACCCTTGGTGGCCGCAAAACACTTCCAACAGTAGTCTTCACCGTGCCTTCTGTCCACCAATGTGCTTGTCTAAGTCATTCACATTACAAACATAACAGTAGCAAGCAAATAATCAATATATTTAGGTAAAAACAGTATCTGAATAAGGAATTTATAAGTTAACAATTAAATAAAGTTCATTAATAAATTACTTCAAAAAACAAATAATATCATTTGTCTGGTTATAGTACTGTTAAATAGTAATTATGTATTAACGTTTTTTATGCATTGCTCAAAAAACTACTTTTTATTAATTTATCGATTTTTTAGAATATAAAATATTTAACAATATAGATAGAAAAAAATTTCTTTTGGAAAACTATTTCAAATGCTATTAATAGTCAAAGTGAACTAATCATGCTTATTACAAAATAGCAAACAAGTAAAAATATTAGAAATAGGTAAAACCGTCATACCTCGTAAGATGATCCTTGAGTTGGAGCGCTTTCGGACGTTGTGATTCATCGATCGCAACAAACCTACTGAGCTGTTATATAGGGGGTTGGTTATCTGTTAAGTCCACTGCTATCCTGATATTATTATTTTGATTTTTTTTTTGGTTTTTAGCTATTATTTAGTTTGTTTTTTTTTTATATTTTTCAACTTCGTCATCCTGCCTGTCCAGTCGTCTTTTTATTTTTATTAGTTAAATTATTTATTATTATTTATTTTATTAAAAGACAACTGGACAGGCAGGATGACGAAGTTAAAAAATATAAAAAACCCAAACTAGATAATAGCTAAAAACAGAAAAAAATTAAAATAACTAAATAAAATCAAAATAATAATATCAGGATAGTAGTGGACTTAACAGATAAACAACCCCCTATTTAACAGTTCAGTAGGTTTGTTGTGATCGAAGATGGACAACTTCTGAAAGCGCTCCAACTCCAGGATCATCTTACGAGGTACGACGGTTTTACCTATTTCGAATATAAATCATACTAACCTCAGTGGTATTAACAATATGCATGTATTTAAGTAAAAAATAGTTTAATTTGTATGGATTATATTTTATTTTATGTTTATATCATTATTCCTTGCACTTCATATATTATTTTCACATTGTAATCTTTATTCACTTCATATTGTCATAGTTTTTCAAAAAAATGTGAATATAAACATAAGTTCAGTAGATTTTCAGTTTGTTTAAATACCACTACAATAAGCTGAGCAAAATGGTTCATATTCTTTACAACATGCTCAATAATATAAGTGACTTCAAACCAAAAAGAATCACTATAAAAATGAAATTGTTTTGATTTTTTTCTTGTCTTCTACTATCAACTTCAGAGACTTATAACATTGGTTCAGAAACTTTTGTGTTTTAAATTTAAGAAAAGGTCTATTCTCCAACATCTTAGAGTTTCCTAGAGTCCATCTGTGTAATAATAACCATAATTTTGTAGATAACCTGTTATCAATTTCAATGAATTATATTACTTTTTATTTGTTGATATAATTTAAACTGAGTTCTATTTTATTTAAATTTAGCTAGACGTTCTACAAATATAGAAATGAAATAACTCCTTCACGAAAAGTTTATACAAAATTTAAATTAAAAATTGTATATATATATAATTATTATTGTTATTTTTCAGCCAAGGAGAGCTGGGTTGGCTGATGGTTTAAGCTAAATGTTTATGAAACTATATTATGTAAAACGATCATCATAAATAAGTAAATGGAAGTTATCCAGACTTTCTAAGTAACTCTGAAAGTATCAACTTTCATAGATTCATGTATATCTAATTTGTATTAAATTTAAACCACTCCTAAAAGGAACTAAATTATTTAAAATAGCATTCCGTCAAAGACAAGAAGTATTATAGTGAGTCTCTCACTTATTAGAGTCCCTTAGAGAAATCAAAACCATTCTTTATAACTTCACCTATACCATATTTCTACTATATTTTATACAATTTTATTTGAGACTTGTTGGTAGAAGAGGAAAATAAAAGAAAGTAGTAGTAAAAATTTTAATCCCCCCCCCCCTCCCACCACCATGAGGGAGTAAAGTTGTTGGGAGCTGAAAGAAGAGTGTGCGAACCCTTCATTAAAACATAATAACTATTTTAACATTCATTAAACATAAACCTTATAGATATAACACTGACATTTTTATAGAAACATAGTGAACATATTTCTAGATCTCTAAACGCTCCTCTAAGAGTTCTAACATTGACTTGGTTTCCTTCCAAAGTTTCATATATATTCGTGTTTGAGTAGACTTATGCCTTGGATATAAAGCACTAAAAGTATAAAAATATTATACTTTTCTTAAAGTTTCAATAGAAGTGTTGCTAATATCCTGATGATGACCTAAGAGATCTATGGAGAATAGACACCTCCTTACAACATCCCATATATAAACTTTGAGAAATTTGAACTATATGTATAAGGCACCAAATTATTTTAAAAATTTTTATAGTAAAGATAATAAAATTAGTCTGAACAATAAAAAAGGAATGACACTGACGAATATGAGTCTTATGGTTGATTTTGTAAGGGAAAGCTGAATTTACAAGATGACGGGTGGTATTTACATCGGTCGTTTGCACAAACTGATGGTGATAATAGTTAGTCATCAATCTAAACAACATTTAGATTCATTACTGCTTTCTTACTAGATTATGCTTTAAAGAAAGAACTTAATCCAGGTAAAATAAGACAAACATAAGGTCGATACCTCTACTTGTAAAAGAAAACATTGCATCATTCAAGGTCGAAGTATTGAATGTGAAACTAGTGTTTAATGTTTTTGTTTTTCTTGAAAGTATATATATATATATATATATATACCGTTAAAGTATATATTATTAACGAGAAAACCGTTAACTGTCAATACCCCCACCACACCATCCACCCCACTTCAGTCAGTAGCTCTCAAGAACCAGGACCAAGAGCAGCTACTTTAAACTTTTACTGTAAAATGTGTCTTAATGACAACTCCAAAAACTAATAATTTTTCTTCTTTTTTTTTTCTCTTTCTTTAATTAATCACCCTGAAGATGACTGGAAGCCAGTCGAAACATGTCGGTTCCAACTTAATTAACATTCTCCAACGTTTGGATGAAGGAAAGAAGAAGGTATTCAGAAACCTTGAAAAACTAGTAAAGAAAATGACATCAGCGAAATACGGTCAGCTGTTCAACGAAATATGCTTAAATGAAGGACTGCTTCCAAATTTTACAAATATATATATATATATATATATATAAGTCTGTATAAAAAACAAAACTAAAGTTTATCATGCCACAGCCAGTTCTTGAGGATCAAATTAAACTCTTATTGGATAAGAAACAATCCAATCGTTCAAAAAGCAAACATATATAAAAAGCGCAATTACTTACAAATAAGAAATTAAATAGAAATTTGGACAATAGATTAGTGATACAAGTTACAAAAGTATAACATTTTTATGTCTATACTGTTTTGTAGGTCTAGGAAAAAGGTTTGAAGTAAAAAGTGAAACGTTGGCAATGAGAGTTTAATTTGAACCTGAAGGACTAACCGACTTCCTGATAAACTATAGTTTTGTTTCTATTCCACGGTCGATACTTTTATCAATATTTATATTTGTATAGATAGGCAGCAAACCTTTTTTTATGCTTATTTGGTTGAAGTACACAGCATCCTCTGCATTTATGACCTTATAGCTGTTTTGTTCGAGTCTCCTGATGATCTAACGTTGCTCAGAATATAAAAAACACAAATAAACGGTGAAAGTTATTCACTTGAATTTAAACATTTTTGTCTCAAAGGTCTTCAGGAGAGCAAAGGAAAAAAGACTAAGCGCTCACCGCAGTGATGTTTAAAATCAAACAATTCTTTTATTTGTATTTGTTTCTTACTTTGGACTATTTCTATCCATTCGGAATAGATTTTATCAAAATTAGAGAAATATAACTTGTTTTAAGTGATATTGGCATTATATATGTCAATACTACCATTAATATTCCTTATTAATATTTTGTACCTAAATAGACTTCATTTCTATAATTGGTCAAATATCTAAGAAATAGAAAAATGCTAGCGTTAGATTTGTCCACAAGTCTGTTAGATGACCGCCTCTTCATTCAGCTCTCAGAACTACGTGAATTATTACTTAAAGCCAATATTATTTATGCACCGTTTAGTGAATACTCATATAGATCGATGCTACAGATTCCTATTTATTTTACGATATTTCAACCTCATTTCGTTCAATAGTTCTGTATTATTCACTAGCATCATCCACACACTCAATAAAACCTTTAATTTATTAAATAGATCTTTTTTCCCTATGTTTTGCTGTAACGTCAGTAAATGACATATTGAAACAAACAATCAATTCAAACCATTAAGTTTATTAAATTATTAAGAATATTTTTTTTTCTTTTTGAATACCAATTCTAATTAAATTATAATGTCTTCTTTTTACATGAACCTATTTAATGTCAGTTTTTGGTTTAATATTTATGAATGTAAGACAATCAAAGGAGTTATTTTCAAAAGAATAAATGTGACAAATCACAGAATTATTTTTAAGTTCTTTGTTAATAAAACAGTTGTTATTGATATCTACAGGTGTCAGAAGTTCTAGAGTAATGAATGTAAATGTTGAGACCACTTTTAGAAAATAGAGAGTTCATGTAAAATCTATGTTATTTAAAAGCTACATTAACATAAATGCATATTCACTGACAAAAGGAAACACAGCACTATTACCTTATTTCTATGAAAGTACAGTTAATTAATTAAAATCGTTCATTAAGGAAGCCACAATATTCCACTCATAGATTTTACCCAAATTAATGAAATTTTTTTTTAGAATTTCCATATAAATCATCCTTATGGCCAGTCGTGAACACTTCTATTTTGGTTCACATACTGTAATCAAAATATTTTTTATTCTTGTTTTTCTATTTATTATTTTACTCTTTATTTTGTCATGTTTTTTAATCCCTAGTAAACTTCTCTTCATTGCTCTTTGTGTGGTCATGAGTTTCCTCATATTCTTTACTGTTGCTGTCAACGCTTGAGCACCATAGGTCAATTCAAAACACTCACTTTTATTAAACTCACATTTTCTGGTATATTTCAATCTTTGGGTCTATTAATATATACCTCAGCGTCCAATATCTCCTCCATCTAATCCAGTTCTTGTTTCGTTTACTTTATATGAGCAATCCTGGTAGCTAAGTAATTGACCAAGGTATATCACTTCGTCCGACCATTTAATCGTCTTACTTTGATGTTTATTTTATTTTGTGCTGACCGTTTGTCATTAAGACAGTTTTTTTAAGTTTATTTTAAGTCCCGACTTTTTTTCGGCTCTTGCAGGTTATTTATAATTTTGTCTAAATATATATAAATTATAATAAATAAATATAAATATATATATATAAATATAAAATAAATTCAAAATGAAGGAAACACTCAGACATAACTCACATCGATATTTCGACCATCGTCGTCAGGAGGTGTGAAGAGCGAAGAGTCCCGCAGGAAGGCAGGGCGGTGACTCCCTGCCTTTGGTGAACCTGAAGAACTGACCGAGTCCCGATAAACTATAGTTTTATATATATGATTATATATATATATATATATATATAAAACCAATAAGTTATATATGTATAACAACCAATAAGTTGATTAGTTTGTAAGTTTTAATATTGACCTGTTTTCTTTTTGAACAGTAATATCATGCTTGATTCAAGATTGCTGTTGGTATTGTCATTTTCTTTAAACTTCGCTGCTTTAGCCATCCTTTCTCCTAGAGCATTGATATCGGGATTTGGTTTATCAGGACTCGGTCAGTTCTTAAGGTTTAAATTAAACTCGCATTGCCAATGTTTTGGTTTTTATTTAAAACATTTTATTTAAAAACTTAAGTATTAGACTGTAAATTTTTTTCTTAAAAAAAAAGTTTTAATTTAAACGGTTGTCTAGTTTGATACACACGTGACACTTTGTCACCAACAAACCAACATAACTCCCTTGCAAATCTAGCAACTGCGTTTATTGTCTAGATGCGAAAAATGTAGCACATTCTATGCTGGCCTGACTTCCACGTTACATAGCCTCCGTATGAATAGTCACTAGTTATCCGTTGGTCAATGCAGCAAGCTGCCTGTTGCTATCCAGGAACTTCCTTTCAGTAAGTGATTTAAGGTCACAATTCTGAGAGAACTCATCAGTGAGTACACCCGAACCACTTTAAAGGCTTTTGAAGAAGCCCGCCCTCATTTGTTTGTTGTGCGCTACAAATACCCCATGTCTTAGTTAAATCAGATAACTTTATTTTATTACGAGTATTACAATTATTACTATGTTTGAATTCATTAAGTTGTTGCTATATTTTGTTTCATTATGTTTTCTTCTTTGGTGCAATTTTGTTTAGTCTTCTAATAATTTATTATTTGTTTTTCTCAGATTGTTACACTAAAGTTTACTATTTACTTGTTTATTTTAGTTATATTGGTATTCTTTATAAGTTCCGATGAATTTCATCAATTTTTCTTTCTAATTTTTAATTTCCCATCTCTTTCTTCTTTTTCATTTTTCTCTTCATTCACTTAATTACTACTCCCATTTTCGTAATATCACCATTGCTTAAACTGTCTTAAACTGTTCCAGGAAGTTGATTGCTCCACTTTTCACGAATCTGCACTTTTGTTTCTTCATTTTCTCTCTTGAAGGTAAGAAAGCCGAATGGTGATGAATAGTGAGTTTTTATCTCTTTTTTGTGTTTTCTAATTATATATATATATATATATATATATACATGTGTTTGTGAGTGTTTGAGTGTGTGTGTGTGTGTGTGTGTGTGTGTGTGTGTGTGTGTGTGTGTGTGTGTGCGTATGTCTGTATGTTAGAAACGTTTTATGCTACTTCTCATCAGTTGTTACATTAATCATGACGAAATAAAAGGTTTTGAATCAGTAAAATATTATTAAACATTTTTCTCTGAAAGAGTTATTTTGGACAACAGTATATTTTCCGAAAATCCCATTAATGTTTTTTTTTTTAGAAAAAATGTTTTATATTGGACGAAAGTTAATAATTCACAAATTTCTTATTAATTTATTCTTGAAACGTAGTCCTATTAAAGCCTTGTTTACTAACAATTAACTCATTGTTATCCAAGCGACACTAAAGTTGATAGTCGCTTCGTAATATAACGCAATCAAGTTATTCCATGGAGTCTGCCCATGAGGTGCCTAAGTTTTAATTCCTTGTATTCCTGCTAACTTGTAAAGTAGTTATTACTTGGTTTTGTGAAACAGGTAGAAAGAGGGAGTGACAGAGCTGCAAACTTTCCGCCTATTTACTTTTCAGTGTTGCCACATTTCCTAATCACTCATTTAAAGACCATGAAATAACCTTAATAGCCTTTTCATTTCTTTTCCTAGAATATTAATTCACTTTTTTTTAAAAAAACTAAAATTGTATGTAAGTATACTGAAATAAAAAAATAACTTACTAATTAATTGAATAAACAATTGATAATATTGTTCGTCATAATATACACAAAAAGGAAAAGTTCTTTTTACATACGTTTACGATATTTATTTACTTGGTAATTTTCTGGTTATTTTGTTTTCTTTGTTACTTAAAATCTTTTAAAAACACACAAAAAAACACACAAAATTGTCCATGTTTTCTCTAAAAATCCTCTCTTAAAATGCAATTACAAATCCATGAAACTGCCATTTAAAGACAAGTGAATAATTATATCAATTTCAATGTTCAACACGAACAAAAATTAAGATAGGAATTTATTAGTTGTACATTACCACAGGTAATTATACTGATTATTTATAAAGTTAGTTAGGGGATTAAGACAGATTTACACTTTTTGAAGCATCCAAAATTCATTTATACGTTGTCTCGATGATGGCTATGAGTATGTGTTTGTGGGTGTGTGTCTCTAAAAGTGGGTAGGTTGCTAAGACCCAACCGTTTGTTAGTTCAAATCATATTCACCCAAAGGTGTACCCTTTAGTGAAGGTACTCTTAATTATCTTTGCCCAATATTATAAATTGGGGAAGTTACTTTGTTGTCCAAAGTGTAGTTTTAGATTTCCTAAACAGTTTTAGTTTTAGATTTGACTTTCGAAACTAGTAAATCCAAAGTTTTGAATTTTTCAGATTATTGTTGAACTGATTGTATTTGTAACAGAAAAAAACGTCAGTCTTTTCAATAATCAAACATTTCACGTTACTATTGCAATAACATGTAAAATGTTTGACTTATAATTGATTCTGAAAGTTTATGGACGCAATAAAAATCACAAAATTTATATGATCATTATGAAATTATAAATAAAAATACCACCTGTTGAAAGGAGAAGTAAATACTTACTTAAGACATTACATTAAAGGAAACAGACTGCAGTGGTATAATTTATAATTTCAAAAAAAATTCTTTACGAGTAACGACTATTTTGACAACGAATATCAAGTATAACAATAGTAGGAAATGGAATTATGTAAAAAAATTCTTAAAATTAGTATGATATAAAAAAAGTCGCAAATTTGATTGCTAAAATAGCTCTAAGAACTATGATTAGATATCTGCAATTTCTAAAAAATTTCAAATTTTCTTTTGCCGATTACATATTATTAAAAAACAAGTTTATCTTTATTCATTAAGTATGTTGCTAAATTTTTTGAGCTCTTTGTTGGTTTAACAATTGTGTTGTTTTCATATTATTGTTATTTATACACTTGAATTCAATTATTATACGGGATACTCTCTCTATAACTATGCTGATTCTATTGAAATTGGTCTATTTGTAATTGAGAGTTTTAGTTGAATTATTGCAAGGCTGTTAGCGATATGTTACACAGGGAATGCGACACTCTAATTACTTATAATTTGAACGGCGATATAGATAATTTGCGGGAACATGCATGCAAATAGTGGTGATGCAGCACGTTGGTGCGATAATTGGCATGATTTGGGCCAATAAGGCCGTCTCCTATAGGACAGCCTACTTGATAATGCAAATCCTAATTACACAGGCATACTTTACTAGTAATTATTCATTCTCTCACTTTCACTTCCAATATTATTTCTTTAATTAATTTTTCTATTATATAATAAACTATTTCTTATTAAAATATAGATTGAGTTTCTCTTTTTAAATTTAGTCACTTAAAACAAACCCATTAGGAAATATAATAGCGTTGTTATGGCTAAGTTAAAAATCTTTTTTGTTATCATAGTTGGATTTAATTTTTTTTTACCCTTCTTTTAAAGATAGGAATTTCAAGCAATAAGGTAATAATAGTATCTCATAATAAAGTTAGAGTTCAGTGGATTGTATAAATGCAATCATATGGGTATGAAATACATACAGATGTATTATGCTTATAATTAATTAAAATTGCAAGCTTAAAAATAAACTGTCTGTTAATAGTGTGAAATAAATAAAGATAAAATTCTTATTTTATTTTTTAAATTATATAAGGAGTTTTACTTTATAAATTGTGGACCAACTTCAAATCGTAATTAATTAAATAACGGTATTATTATTACGTAATGTATTCAATTTTTGGTTCATAGCATGAGAGGAGTGATGGTTCAGTATTCTTCCTGCACTGGTAACATTACGTAATAAAGTAAATAAGATTGTTGAGGTATTATTATTGTTATCATGTCCAAAATAATTGTTTAAATCCCTAGCGGGTGATAACGTCAGCCGTTTACCGGCTTTTTGTTTGATCGGTGCTTTTACAGATTCTATATTCGGAGTCCTAAATTTTGCCTAACTCAAGTGCATTTGGAGTATACATCTTTAACGAATATCTGACATCGTACAGTCTCGGGACCGATGGCTTAACGTCCTTTCCGAGAGACTACGAATTCCGATTTATTCACCTCCGGCGTGAATAAATCGACGGCCAAATGGGAATCGAAACCGGGACTACCAGCCCAGAGGTGAGTACGGCTAGCTAATCTCCCCCCCAATAAATCTTGTCTGAAAGTGGAATTTGATCAAATATTGGACATATTTATATGATCAATAATAGTACACAAGTCTAATAGTTTTATTGAATTCATTAACACTGACATTTTCAAACATGAATAACGTCTATGCTTCTGAAAAAACATCCGGCAGATGCTGATTGTATTAATATTACTGTAAAATATTATCGGGGTGTAAAACATTTTGAATAACAAACAGTAAATCTAACATGGTGTAAATACATTTTCAAAATATTTGGAAAAAATTAAATATAGTTTTAAAAGGAAAGTAGTCTCCATAGATTATAAACACAGCATCTTTTTTGTGATATTTGGATAAAAAATGTATTTGCTACCTGTTTGTTATATGTCCAGATGGTGTAACTGTACTAAAACACTTCCAATTATTGGAAGTTCTTAGTAGAATATTCCAATATTTTTACTAAATATATTATACATTCGTCTTAGTAAAAAGCTAACCTTGTCAAATCTCTCTAAAATAAATTTACGAATACTTTTTTAAATCAATCCACTACTACTTTAGCAATGCTATCATCTTTATCATACATACAATATTTGTAATATCGTCTCTTTACGAGGTACATAACAACTAAGCTAATAAAATCGTTGATAATGAATTTATATTATTTAATAAAAACACCTCAAAATTAATTTTCACAATTTTATCATAAATGCTTAATACCTATTTTTACATGAACAAAGTTAAATTAAAATTAGCTCAATCTCGCTTCCATCACATTAATAATCCTATAAAAACAAATTTGTTCTTACTTTTTTCCTTGAAAACAAAATGTTCATGTATCAACATCTATGATTCCAATAGGAATTCTCTTGGATTCAAAACAAGTATTTGTTAAAGGACCCTAAATACAACTCTTATGGGTCAAGCTACCCTTCCATCTTAACCACCAAATAGTTTTCTTCTTAATAAACTTTCCTTATACAAATTGTATTCTCCTATAATAGTTGTAATGCTTTATATTGAATATTTATTTTTCATTATCACTTTTTTAACATTCTTCTAATTTTACATTATTTGCATATAATTTTTTTCCAATTATTTTTATTTAATTTGTCCATCAGTTAAAGTTTTTTTGTTATAAATATCAGTATATAATTGAATGTAGTTATTAACAGATGAGCTATAGCGGCCTCTGCTCTTTCAGCCGTATATCTTACACTTATAATGGAACAGAGCACCGCCTACCGCCTCTTCCAAACATCAAACTAAGAATTAATGAAAAGAAATGTTCTGCCTTATGAAAATTCCAGTTAAGGCTTTGAGTTAATTTAATTTTGCTAATTATTTTTTCACTTTATTCCGACAAAAAAAAAATCTAATCTCATTTCCCTTCTTCTACTACAATATAGTTAATTTTATCATAGCCAGAACTGAGTAAAGAATAATTAGGTAATACTGATAAAATAATTACAATATTAAACCAACAGCTAACAATTGTTAACGGTTATATTATAAAAATATCTTAATACTATAAGTAAACATTTATTTTAATAACATAATTCTGGGATTATAATAAGCATAGAGTTAATATAATTTCATTGTGTTCAAAAACGTTAACTTATAATTAGAATAGACCAAATAAGTCAAAAATAAATAGACATTATTTAATTTATTATTTTAAAATAATTTTAATTCAGGAATACACAAATTTCTTTCAATGAATGTCCGGTTTTATAATCCACATGATCTTTACTAGAATAAATAAAAAGTTTGAACAGTTACAACGGAATTGAACCTGCATTTATTTTTTTATCAAACTCTTTCTCACCAGGTAAAATGCACCAATCCCTTTTGACCCGTATATCCAAGTAGAGGAAAAATATATACATATATATACTAATATCAATTGACAAGCTGGCTGAAGTATGGTTAAAAAAAAAGTATTTTTTATGAAACATGAGAAATACAAATTGGAGAGGCTACATATATTTATAATTTTTCTACTTCTACAACCTTAGATTATATTGCTGTTTGAATGACATTTCTAACTCTGCATGGACTTAAACAAAAGGCTCAGAGAATTTTATATGTCATCTTCTATTGTACCAAATCACACTCATAATTCATTGTGAATTTTATTCTGTCATCTTGTTATTTGGTATAGTATGTGATTATGTATTGAGCCATGATTTGTTGAGGTGACTGAGATGGTTACCGCTGGATAGTTAATTGGTATTCACGGCTAGCCAGGGTTGCCAAATCAGTCATTTTTCGGCTAAATCTCGCCAAATATAACTCCATCTTGCCATTCAATTATCTCATCTTGCCAAATGCCAAACATTCAGTCAATAATGAGCTATTCTTTGTAATTTTTTAGCAGATTCGTTTCAAGAATAATACTACACTCATTATTTACATATTAAACACATTGGTACAATATTTCATGATGAATTTTACTACAAGTATAAATATGAGCTTGTTTTAAACATATTCTGTATACCGATAAAGTGGTGGGCTTTGAATGCAAGTATGACTAGCAGTCTGCCAATGGCAGTTTTCTTAGAACCCAAGACAGACTTCCAGAAAACCCAAGATTTATTTATTCAATATCTGAATAGACAAGGGAAGTTTAAAATGAAACTCAAGATCTTCTTTTATTCGCCCGTTCTAACTTGTGACGGATCGTTTTAAAATATCTTCGACTTCTCACTAGAGCAGTTTTCTTGTTATTTATGGTTGTATAAAGATATATCCCACCTTAACTAAAATTTTTGCACATAATGATGTATGCAGTGCAACTGATGGACGTTTTGTAAAGCTTGTTTCTACAGCACAAAGATTTCATTGGCTCAAATCTTATTTAAAAAACTGTTTAATTCGCTATTTCAATGTTGATTTCACCAAACCCTAACTCTGAAATTGAACGAATCTTTCTCGACATAAATATATTAAAAACAAAAGTATGAAACAGCAGACACCTGGGAATGCTGAATTCGTTATTACTAAGAAGGACTGATCTTCAATTTCACAATAAATGCTGTAAAGATCATGTGCCACCAGAGACCATTATGAACGCTATAATTATTATTAATATTATTATTATTATTAACGCTGTTAATTAATTGCTCGCATACGATCACTATATTCAATCTGTAATGTTTAGTTGAAACGTTAGAGTGTGTAAAATATTTCAGTATAAAGGCTTGTAGAGATAAATACCCTATATTTGAATGTTTTCCTTTTTTCGACCACATATATTGAACACTATTTTTATTTTTTATTGAGGTTTGGCCTAGCTTCAAAAATACAACACCTTATTGATGTAGCCCTATTTTTTGAAGATGTCTCAAATATAGACGAAACGTCAGCTTAAACGTGTTATATTTTTGAAGCTAGGCCAAACCTCAATAAAAGAGAAAAATAGTGTTATATACCGTATAGGCATTTTATTATTATTTAAATTTTACCGTGATTTAAAGCAAATGTAAATTCAAATCAGTATTATTTTCTCTCATCTTTCTAAAAGTAGAAAGTCTTATAGCCTTTTAATCATTTTTCAGAACCATTTTGGTTCATATTAAGAAATTGAAGCTGCCTTAATAACATTGCCCCACGACGAATCCACACATCCTGGAGTGCTAAATGATATCCAGTTATGTAAAATTTCAAGTCTTGCAGTGCATTTTTCTTTTAACGCTATGTTTATTTTTCCATGAGATCTTATCATATGACCCCAGAGGGTGGGGTATTGGGGGGGGGGATGAAATAATGTATCTGAAGCAGGAGTGTGAAGTAATATGACACAGAAACACTGGCCCTTGGCATTTATTAATGACCATTTGACATTCTGCAAATTGATAACAAGAATAAAAGTAAAATTCATTTAAATTACAATTTGAAACTTTTAATTTGCAAATAAAAAAAACTACTTAAAGCTAGACAAACAAGGTAATGCAATAGTTTGGAACAATAACATTGCAATTAAGTAAGGGAAAAGTTTTCCCTTTTAGGTTAGGGCGGTTTGAGTGGGGTTAAGGAATTGAATCTGATTGGTCAATTTCCTTTAATCGTCCCTTTCTCTTAAACTTAAGGCTTTGTGGTCCTTAGCCAGAAAATAATTAGGCCAAATAAATGTTTTTAAGCTATCAACAACAGCTTCTTTAGTCTCAGCTAAGTAAGATTACTAAATTATATAATTTTACAGTCTTTATTTTGTAATAATTTACAAAAATATACCGTAATTAATTATGAATACTATTATAAAATTACCTTAAAGCCGTTTAAGAGTGTTACCACTGTTAGATACTTTTTTTTTTTGAGGGTGACTATATCACTGCGTCTTAAAAACTATTGTACTTCCAGCTTATACTTAAACTTATTGTACAAGTTTCAGCTTGATATGTCTTATAGTGGCTGAGTTTACTTGTAACAAAATTTTGAGAACAAACCAACAAACTGACAAACCGACGACTGACAAATCGACAAACCAACAGAAATTTTTCTTAGGGTGGATTCGGTTTCTTCAATGTATCAAACTTAAAGAAAACTTAAAATGAGTCAGTTCTAAGTAATGTACAGAGAAAACCTTTCTGTTATTTATTTAGATATTATGAAATAAAAACAAGTATACTTCATGCCATGAAATAACAGATGATATATGAATAGTTTTGATGCATGTGCACTTAGAAAAGGAGATTTTTACAGTTTCTTTGTTAACTTCGACTTATAAATATTATTAACAGAAAAAAAGTGCAAACAAAGTAAACAACCCTCATCTTAAATGAGTAACAATTAATATGACACCGTTCTGTCTACTGCAATTTGCATGACAAACAGATGAAGGTTAAACACCATTTCTTAAAAAGAACGTCAGTTAATGTTTTATTTTGCATATATATATACGAGTTCAAAATACAAGAAGAGTAACACACAGAGTAAGAAAACACACTTAAATCAAATTTTCGGGTAATCCGTCTTCAAGAGAAAATAGAAAGGGAGACCAAGCACATTGTAGACGCAACGGCATAACCAATATTATATATATATATATGCTTTTAAAAACTGGATGTCTGTTTCCACTTGATTTAATTTTGTCTTAAATAACTTAATTATTTACATTAATTATAGAAAATTAATTATTTAATTAATTATTTCTATACATTAATTTGTCTTAATACAGTTCAAAGTACATAAAGAAACATAGAGAAATCAAAAACACACACTTGGTCTCTAATTTTCGGTTGAATCGTCTTCAGGAGAGATAAGAGAGGGAAACCAAGCGCACTGGTACAGAGACGGTGTCTCTGTTAAAATTTTAATATTTTAAATGAAAAGAAAATATTTTCAATTTTATTAAAAATTTTCGAATTTATTCAGTATTTGCTTTAATAGCTTCAAAGATAATGACTGAATTTCTTTAGTCGAACAACTATAATTGCTCCCAAGTAATAAGTTTCATCTAGACTACATTGTCCATTTTTGTGTAAAATATCAATTTTATCCGTCAAAAATTCTGGATCGTATAGTTTACTCAAAATTTTGGATACACACTCACTCACCACCCACAAAAACACACAGACATCATCAAAAAAATGTCATAGTACGACTTTAGGACCTCAAAACATGTAATTCCGTTAAAATCACAACAGCAGATATTCCATTATTGCAAGTTGAGTTTCAGATTTTATTGCTTTATTGCCCTTTGGAGTTATTCAAAGTAAAAAAAATTACTTTTTTGGATTTATAATTATTGGTTGATTTTTTTGGAAATATGTTTAATTTTTCTATAGAAAGTCCTCAAATGTTGAAGAACTTATTTTAATTCATAAAATATATGAAAATTCAAATTTCCATTCTTATAAGGTTCGTATAAAGGTATTTAGCTAATCTTCTCAAGTGAACTATTTTTTCGTATAATTTCTGTTACTATTTCTCCAATAAATTGACTTCTATGGCATCAAAAAATTGTCAGAATTAATGGTACGTGAAAATATTTACAGTTGATAGCAAAACTAACATTTCTGGTTAATGAAAAAATGCTTGTATTTTTTCCTGTTAATGCTATTTTTAATACTCTTGACTTTGTATTTCAGAACAAAAAAAATGGTTTAAAAACGCATTTTGGCTTAAAAGGCACTTTGACATTATTCAATATTGCTACAAAACAACAAAGCACATCCTGCATAAGAAGGCTCAGCTTTTGGTGAAATATGAACTTGGTCCATCAAACGGTGTGGCCTGTAGCGAGTCTACAAACTGCTCGGTACACACACCCACCTACGTACACACTCACATCTATGTGAATTTCAAACATATAAATGCGTTAAAAAACATGAAATCAATTTTTATATGCTTACCATACTTTACTTATAGTAAACTAATACTCATAGTCGAGTAATGAAACAATGAACTTGATTAACTGACATTACTTCTGATAATAAGTTCCCTTAAAGTAGAGTAAAGTGTTGACAGGGTCAAATTATACTCCACTAAAAATATGAAATTATATTTTTGAAGTGCTTATGTGATATTATCCACTGAATTTTTCTTTCTATAATTATGAAAACTAGAAACTGTTTTCCCATATTGTACAGTATAGTACCACTACCGTTATTTGGTTCTTCGCAAAAGCTAAACAGTTCTGACCAGAGCCATAACTATTTATTTGTTAAATTTCATAATTTTCTTTCCGAAACTATGACACGTAGTATGTTTATAAATGTTTAAATACATTCCCGCCTGCATACACACAGATATAAAAAAAAAAATTACAAATGCATTCAAGGAACTACAAAGTGTATATACACCAAGATCTTTGAATAAAACTCATCTTGACTACCATATTGTACTTATAGTAAAGTTAGTTCGTTGTATCTTAAACCGATTAATAGATGAAATAAATTAAAACATTTCTGGAAGTAATATGAAAAAAAAAAATATATTTTGGAATTATATTATGATTATTATTTTTAGTTTATGTTCGTAAAAATATGAAATTAATTTGAATCAATAGCACTATAAATTTATAGAAACTTAGAAGTCACTTATTATCAGTGCAAGAAGGGAATACACATAAAGATAATCTGCTTATGAATAAAATAGCGGAAGACTGCTTTGTATAATTCCAACATAAAATACTATGAGACATTTATTTGCTCTTATATTAAATTAAGACGCAATTGTTAAGGTATAGTGGGGGTAGCTTTCCCAGTAGAATGAATGTAAGCGAACCTTTGGACCCTATAGTTTGATGCAGGTCTTGACACGTCAGTCTTCTCCGCGCTTCGCCAGACCGACTACATCAAAATTACGTCTCATCATGCTAAGGTATAACTATTTGTTTATCTGTTATGTGCTATGATATAATTTTTCACAATTTTCTTTATTTTCATCTTTCAATATATTTGTGCTATTTATCAACTACTGATAAGTAGTTGATAAGGAGATTCACTTCTAACAATTATGAACATTCTGTAATAAGCGCCTACAATTCTATATTGGGAGCCCCACAGTTTGTCTTACTCGACTTTATTTAAAGTGTAATTATTTAAATTAGGATCTCTTCAATTCGTTGCTATTTAATGATCAACAAATTATTGAAGTGGTTATAAAGAAATGCACCACAATTATCTAGTTAATACAGTGAATACTAGATTATTTTATAAATAATGATTGTAATAATGTTTATCATAAATAATTTTATGATTAATGACAATTTTTAAAAGTGATAGCCTTTATTTTCTAGTTGAATGATTGATCTAAGGTTACCTCCTTTAACTTTGAATGTTAAACCTCTAACCTTGCCACCATCTTTGATTCTCACCTCCTCTCTCAGAGTTTATTATTTACTTGTTTCCTTACACAAATTAATAGATTTCAAGTTTACATATTAAAGGTATTTACAATATAATATAGAATTATGATATACAATTATAATATAGAATTATGATAATTTTAAAAGTTCTCGTAATTATTGAATCATGCTTGTTAAAAGAAACTTTTTATATTTTAAATATAAAAAAATAAAAGTCCAATGTTTCTTTAATGGTAATTTCTATTACTTAATTAATTATTATTACAAATTAATGTTAGTTTATTCGTGGTAAGTTTTTGCTTACTCATTAAATTGTAATTCTAACAATTAAGAGATTATTATTATCTACCTCATAAGAGATTATTATGAGGTATGACATCTTCGTGTACGTGCTTTCTGCCAAAATGATGTATTATATTTGTATCTAAAAAAATAGTAATCAGCTTAAAAAAACAGAGTTTTTTAAACTATTTTAATCTCAAAACAATTAAAATCATAGCAATTTAGTTCTAATAGTATTAAGAAAGACAACTATTAGTACCGTATTTCACAATATAATACAGTATTAGTACAGTAATCAAAGGCTCGACATTTAACTTCCACTTGTGCAAAATTATTTGATTTACTATATACCTGAATCATATTTAAAAAATCTGGATTGGCCTACACTCAAATTTACTAAAAGTAAACATAATATTAAACTCGTTAACCACCAACTGATGTTATGTCTTGTTTACATTTAAATCAGTAAGTATAGTTTGTTTACATTTGGATGTTATAATTTTACTAGTTGTAAGAATATATGTTATTAAAACATGTCCTGAAACTCATCGGACTCGTACACTTCACAGCCATAGCTGTTATACTTTTTATGCCATTGTTGTAACTCTATACTGAAGCATTCAATATTGAGCATAAATTTTTTTTCGTATAACGTTTTTCAGGACCTGTATACCAAAAATGCATCTATCATTAGGCTATTGATTCATTACTTGGGGAGTCTGTTATAGTGTTGTTTTTACTCATGGTGGGGAATTTTAAAAATTACGTCTCCACAAAAAAAAATAAAAATAGTTTTATGTCAAATACTAACTGCCCCTGTTGTGATACATGTCAAATACTTTATGTCCCTGTTGTGATAAGACTCTCAACAGTGCATATGTAAACCTCAAGAAGACACACTAAGTGTTCAAAATGCGTTGTTAGTTTTGACATAAAACTCTTTTCTCGGCGAAGAGGTAATTTTTGAATAGTGAGACTATTGATTGTAGAACTTTTATATTACAAGGCCAGTAAATATAGACGCATGGAAACTATACTTTATATAAAATTTAATATATTATTCTTATTGTATTTGTTGTATAACAATAAAAAAAAATGATCTGACTCTTCGAATCACATGCATGCGTCTCCGCATATATTACGTAAAAATTTTTTATTTTGAAAGTTTATTACAAACTAACAATCATGTTTTTATTCAAAATATGTCTGATGTTTCTCCGGCTTTTTATAAAAATAGAAACTTGGATTCATTGTTGTCTAATTGAATAGAAAATATATATAACTTTTTCCAAAATATTAAAACATATATTACAAGTAAAAGGAGAAGTAACAATTTGTTGGAATATGTTTCGGTAATCGTATAAACTTGTAGTTTTAACCTCTAAAAATAGTCTAGAGACAGTAATTAGTAAATTTGCTATTATTAAATATTAAAGCTTGCAAAAGATTTGTGGAATTATCTGGATTTGTTTGAGAGGATAGGTGCTAGGGGAACATGGCTGGTAAAGATAACGAGAGAACAATAAAATACGAAATATTAAAAATGTAAAACAGTGCATTCACAGAGAATAAACAATGCCGTTAGTGGGGACCACTTTATTTTATCAGTTCGGCTATCCATTTCCCACACAAAAACATGGAATATATTGTTTTATTTATTTGTATTATTTCAGCTGTTATTTTAAATTCATTTTCAGTTTAATTTAATATATAAAATAAATTATATCTATTTCTATTTTTAATAATATTATACTTGAAAACAAAACAATCAAAGAGAGGGTAACATATACGTTAAAGGGATGCAAATTGTACAATATTTAGCATTAAATGTTTACTCCATACAATCTAAGGAATAAATTACAGAATTTAAATATGATTAAATCCAATCTATTAAACGATGTAGAATTCAAACTATTTTATTTGCTCATTTTAATTTCTGAATAAAATTGTAGTTGTTTTGTTTTTTTTTTTAGTAGGCAAGTGTTATTTTCATGTAAAAATGTAATATTTATATTAAATCATCTAAGATGAAAATATTATTTCTTTGTTTCCAAAATTTTGAGAAAATCTAAATGAAGTACCTAAGTATGAGGAAGCTGAACAATTTTTAGTCGAAACACGATTTACTTACTTGTGAAAGTAAACATGAGAAAGTAAACAAAATTGTGCGGAAACAATAAACTCTGTAAAAAATTGAAGTAGTCTGCACTCAACTTTACTAGAAGTAAAGGTTTATCAAAGTAATTCATATTTAAATATTTCATTGATTTATTTTAATGTAGCTAGTTAAATTTTAGCAATTATATGAAAATGTAATCATTAAATTATTAAAATTACTACAAATAAAACGTAATTGTTGTTCATTTCTATGTATGTTTTCATCATCCTATGTTTAATTTGGTAAAATTTTTCTCAACTAATGTTCATAATAAGAAAATACTTAGAATGTGCTTTAGAGTTTCTGCAAAATCCAAGTTTGGATTAAACGGAATATTAATTTGACATAAACTCTTATATGAACCCTTCCAATGATTCAATGTTAACCAAATCAAATGAGGTTCTTTGTCACACTCATAATGAACATTTAATATCCAACCATGACACTACAGGGAACCAAAGTTTTGAGGTTCAATACAGTCATTTTGAGATTACGTGGACCACAAAATCTGTAAATCCGTAGGAACTTCAAAACCAACTTTAGTTACTAATGATAGTAATTTAGAAGCAAATTAGAACCAATACATTAACAAACTAATATAAATTAGAAGTGGTCATGTCTGTCTTAACAACAAAAATTACCTTTTCAGTGTTTTGGTTAAAATGAAATATGTTTACCATTAGTGAATAGTATTACTGAAGTATGATCACTATTTAAAATATCCCTCCCCTTACACTGACAAAGCTTGAAATATTCTATGATAAAGTTCTTTAATGAAGTAACAGAATCCAGTTTAATGTCAGATGCCATAGTTTTACGATACCTAGAGTCATTGGACAGTTTCCAAGTATTCTCATAATCTTGAGTACACTAGATGTTTTTTTACTAGTGATAATAACGTAGATAATTAGTAAATCAAAAACTCTCCTAGAAAACTGAAGTCTATTTACAAAATTACATCTAAATGTTATAAAACGTACATAGACAGAGTAGTAGATCATTAAAGTTGCGTGTCAAATAACATCAACACTCTGTAATTACAGATCAACAAACCAGGGTTATTGTTTTGATTACAAAAGAATGAGATTCATGATAGAAGCTAAAATGATTACAAAGATCGATGTTGCAAAGAAATATTATTGCTCCGCCTTTTATTAAATTTAATGAATCAAATATCATAAACATTAGTAATGGTTCATTTAAATTAGGCTCAGTATTAAATAGAGCAGTAGCTTTGACAAACAGGGTTGACAACAAGCACTGTTTTAGTTATTTTTGATAAACTCTCTTATTTAACTCTACTTCAATCTTCCCCTTCCTTGAACTTTACACCCTTCAAAATACTTCTCTAACCTCTCTCTCTCTCTTCTTTTGTTTCACCAGATATCCCATTTAATTTGTTTCCTTTCATTCTTTGACTATGAACAGTTTTATTCAATAAAAGATCATAGTTCTATTTCTAAATATCTTACTGTAGTATGCTAATTTTTATTTCACGTATTTGCTGACAAATCATGTTTATGTATTATACATTATAGTTAGCAAAAAAGGCATATTTCACCAACTTTAACATAATAACAGTATTTAAGTTTTGATTGAACTGTCATCAGAAAGACATGAGAGAGAAGATGCAGCGTGCCAACAGTATGACGGTGTACAACCGTCGTTAACCTCTATTCTTTTTCTGTTGACAAAACACGAAATTTAAGGCTATAAGTGTGTAGATCTATTGCGATGTTTTTAGTTTTTATATGACGAAACTCGTATATCATATTGACTTCCAAAGTTCTTATGATAAACTTATTTGGTTAATTAAATTTTTTTAACCAAAGTTAAAAAACCTAATTCAGTTTTTTTTATAATAACGTAGTTAATTAGTAAATCAAAAACTCTCGCTATATTTCAAGTAGGGATCTTTAACAAGTACCTGACATGGTACAGGTTTGGAACAGACGACTTGACGTCCTCTCCGAGGGACGACGTACACAGATTTATTCACCTCTCGCGTGAATAAAGGTTGAGTTATTAGAGGTCATACTAATAACTAAAATGTGTTATTAGCAATATATCTAATAAAAATTATAAATATGTCATGGAATAACATATTCATATTTGCATTTCCATGCAAATCACCCGGCAGAGATCACACTTTTATATTAGAAATAGGTAAAACCGTCATACCTCGTAAGATGATCCTCGAGTTAGATAGCTCTCGGACGTTGTCCATCTTCGATCGCAACAAAACCTACTGAAGTTAGTAGTCAGTAGGTTTTTGTTGCAATCGAGTCAACAAAAATCGAGTCCAGGATCATCTTACGAGGTATGACGGTTTTACCTATTTCTAATATAAATCTTACTAACCTCAGTGGTATTAACAATATGCAGAGGTCACACTGTTTGACAGATAGTAATGAAATTATACCAATTGGAAGCATGTTTTAAGTGAATGACTGGAATACCTTTTTATAAAAATAGAATTGATGAAAATGGCAACAATTTGAGGTTCCCTTCTGTAAATTGTTCTCAAAGTGTTTATTGCTGTCGCCATATTTAATTATTTGTTTTATTTTTTCTTCAGCCTGCTAAAATGGTACCCAAATAGGAACGTCTAGAAGACATACATATGTTTCAGCGCATTGATGGATCTCTATTTATAATTATTCAGACGTTTACTACGTACATTCAAATATATTTTTACCTTGCTGGTTGTGCCATTATGGCTGTATGAGAATGTACTTTATCATACCACTCCTGCTATGATAGTCTCGTCTCCATTTATCCCGTCTAGTATTTAGTCCCGTCTAGGAAATTAATTTTCTTATTGTAACTAAGCTCTTTTCAATAGTTAAGGACAGAAGCCGATTCCATTAAAGTTCTGGGTGCATCGATTTGTTGAGTATTATTCATCGTTATTAGGCACTCGTCCGCGTACTGACTATTTACATGGGGTTTGCAAATCGCTTCTAATAATGGTATTTTAATTTTCATGTTACACGTGTAGAAGTTTGCAAAATTTAGTACAATGGCCTCAACTTTATCATAATACTCTTATCTCCATGCTTAAAAGAATTTTGTTAGTGTAGACTCTGAGAATTTTCCTTTGGTTTCTTCAATGGGAACATTACTAAATAATGACTTTACGTTTACAGAGGCTATAATATTTTTTTGTTTTCGTTAATAAAATATATCTAAGAGTTCAGCACTAGATTTAAGTAAATATTCGGCTGGTGAATATGGTGACAAGAACTTGTATATTATTTTAGCGGTACTACTTGTGGGTGTGCTTCCTTAAGAAACAGTGAGCCTTAACTTTTTACCAGTCTTATGTGTCTTCAAATATAACCTGGGATTATCTTTTCAATAACAATTTTAAAATTCTTTCATTATTGCCCATATTCCTTTCATTTTTATGTTGATTTATTTTCTTTAATGTATACTTTTTTTTTGTACAGTCCTGTTAAGATCTATTATAAAACCAATTATAAGATTATAGTGTAAGATCTATTACTTTACTATAAGTAAAGATAGTAAAAATAAAAAAAAATAGTTTTCAAGATTTTAATGGATATACATGTTTTGAGGTTTCCAAAATTTTTTTGACTTTTTCTTTATGATATGAATATATATATATATATATATGTGTGTGTGTGTGTGTGTGTATATATATATCTGGATTTGTATCCAGATGTTTGTGGTCATACTACAGCTTACACCGTTTGATGGATTAAATTATATTTTACATACAAATGAGTATGAGTATGAGTACAAATGAGTAAAATTATATTTTACATACAACAGTTCAGATCTGTCACATTGTTGTTAGACAATTAGCATAATGAAAAAAAAAACATTTTTTGCCAAAATATGTTTTCAGACATCTTATTTTTCTATAAATTTCTACTATTTTTAGAGTAATGGTATATTGGGATTATTATGAAACTAACAAATTCATCAAATGAAAAAAACCCTCAAAATTCTTCAATAAAAATAAATGTTTTGAATTATGATTGATTTTGAAAGTTTGTTCAACCGGCAGAGGTCACACTGTTTGACAGATCGTAATGAAATTATACCGAATGGAAGCAAGTTTTAAGTGAATGACCGGAATTATATTTTTTCAAAAATTGCATGGATAAAAATGCGTATCATGAAACATTTGATGACATAGGAAATTTTTTTTTATGATATAGGGCTAGCTGTAGAAAACTAAAATTTTATTCCAAAAAAATAAACAAATTTACAACAACAAAAATCAATGGTTTCTCTTTGTATACTTCTATATGAATAATAGGGAATCAAATTTAAGAGGCTTAAGATTTCAGGAAAATTATTTATTATTCTAATAGAAAATGAAGTAATTTTATTGCAATAGCTATATGGTCTATAAAGAGCTTAAAATATAATGTTGATTTTAGAAACTGCAAAGTAATTCAAAATGGGACAGACATGATCATGGTGAGCAGGAGTGTGTGGAGGCTCAGACCCTCAGGTCACCTATGACATAAACGCACCAGATTGTTACGAGGGTCGTCCAGAAAATAAGTTCCGTTTTGGTCTGTAGGGCGGTAGGAGTGGTTTTTGGCCAAAAATCCGGCAACACCCGCTCGAAAGAGGAGAGGTGGGGGAATAGAATGAGAGGTGGGGGACCTCAGTCGGTCAATTACCAACGTCAGGGCAGGTAGTTGAAATGGAGCCCTCCATGTCACGTCCCCGCCACCTCGATCCCCGTTCCCTCTCGAGTTGTTTTTGCGCGGAGTGATTCAATTTCTTTTTGCACAGGGTTTCAAATCAGTTCAAATTCACGAACAGCTCATTTCTGTTTATGGAAAGGTTAATGAGTGAATCAATGGTGAGGAGAATGGGTACGTGAATTTAAGGCGGGAAGACATTCACTTGGGATGAAAGTGGGATAGGCAGACCCTCATTGTGACGGCCGAAATTGTCGCAGAAATCGAAATGCAATTCGCAAAGATCGTCGTTCAAACCCTGGTTGGAAACCCCTGAGTTTCCCAGACATCTCACGATCCCTCACCATGAGATCGTCTCGGAAAAATTGACTTTCGGAAAGTTTCCGCCCGGTGGGTCCCTAGAGAGCTGAATGTCTTCCCGCCTTTAAATTCACGTACCCATTCCTCACCATTGATTCACTCATTACACCTTCTCCATAAACAAAATGAGCTGTTCGTGAATTTGAAAGAATTTGAAACCCTGTGCATAAAGAAATTGAATCACTCCGCGCAAAAACAACTCGAGAGGGAACGGGATCGAGGTGGCGGGACGAGACATGGAGGGCTCCATTTCAACTACCTGCCCTGACGTTGGTAATTGAACCGACTGAGGTCCCCCCCCTCTCATTCTATTCCCCACCTCTTCCTCTTTCGAGCGGTGTTGCCGGATTTGGCAAAAACACTCCTACCGCCTAACAGACCAAAAACGGAACTTATTTTCTGGAGACCCTCGTAGATAAAGGATTTCAAATTTCATATAACTGATAAAATTTTACTGTATGTCAGAAAAATGAGCTCATTTTACTGATTGTCAATGAGTTTGG
Source organism: Hermatobates lingyangjiaoensis (assembly GCA_026182355.1). Lineage (NCBI taxonomy): Eukaryota > Metazoa > Arthropoda > Insecta > Hemiptera > Hermatobatidae > Hermatobates > Hermatobates lingyangjiaoensis. The sequence continues at coordinate 1,482,689 of JAPFBL010000015.1, forward strand.
GAACAGTTTAGTTGAGAAGTAAAAATTACATCTGCCTGATAGTTACATTAAACTAAAATTGTTAACGAGTTTTATATTATGTTTTTTTTTTTTTTGTTTAAACCGATCCCCTAGTGGGTGATAACACCTGTTTACGGGCTTTTTGTTTGATCGCTGATTCGACAGATTCTACATTGGGAGTCGTAAATTTTGCCTAACTCAAGTACATTTTGAGTAGGGATATTTAACGAGTACCTGACATCGTACAGGATCGGAACCGAAGGCTTAACGTCCTCTCCGAGGGACGACGAACCTTCTGCGTGAATAAATCGATGACTAGGTGGGGATCGAACTCCGGACTACCAGCCCAGACTACCAACAAGTGAGCTAACCTGGCCACTTACATTATGCTTACTTATAGGAAAGTTGAATGTAGGCCACTCCATTTTTTTTTGTAATCAGTTTTATCTAATATGATAAATTGTCTTTCTCTGCTTCTTTATGACTAATTCCTTATTATTACAATGTGATTTGGTGAAAAAACGATGTCAAACAAAATTGATTCAGCCAACAAAAACAAAAAAAAGTTTTAGAAATAGTTGAAGTAGAAGAAAGTGATAAAAAAAAGTAATAGTACGATAAAAGTAAAATAATTTTAATTCAAACATGGAATTCAAATTAATTAATTTTTTAAATTAACTATAATTTACCATTTTAAAATTGATTTGCATGATAATTAATATAACTGATAAATGAATGTAAATAGATATATGAAAATAATTTAGTAATCTTAGAACATAATTGAATGATTAAGATTGATGCCTGGAAATAAGCGAGCTCCTGAAATTCAAAAGGTCTTGAAGTTATAAATCTATTGTGCCTAGAGACAATTTTAGCATTTGAAATAAAAGTTATAATACTTTTACTAAGCTGAGACGATGGGATTGTAATCACAGACAGTGTACTATCCCGATTCTCTGAGGACCTTTGAGCATCCTTTAAGATACCTAATTATTGGGTATATTGTTCTTAGCCTGTTCATGAATGCTATTGTCCTGGGTATTATTAGAGCATGGAAATTACTTTTTACTTTACTATAAGTAAAGTATAGTGATCGTGAAAAAATTCGATCTCGAGATTTTGACGGAATTACATGTTTTGACGTCCCAGAAGTCCTTTTATGAAGTTTTTTCAAAGATGTCTGTGTGTGTGTGGGTGGGTGGGTGGGTGGGTGTGTGTTAGCATTGCTTGTTACCACGCTACGGTCCAGAATCTTTGATGGATCAAGTTGATATATTACACAAAAATGGGCCTCATAGGGAAGAAGATCCCTATTGTTTGGAAAGAATTATGCATGATGGGAAAGTCACTTTTTTTGCCAAAAACCGTTTTTTTTAAAACATTTATTTCTCCTAAACTGATAAGCCTTAAGTTTTGAAATTTTGACATTATCTTTGAGGTTACAAATGCAACAAACGAAAAATATATTCAGAATTTTAAAACAACGGGAAATATTTTTTTTTCAATAAAATGTAAATATTTTGACTTATAATTCAATCTCAAACCTAGTGAGATCGATACAAGCCATACTGTTTGACGGATGAAAATGAAACTATGCCTAAAAATAGAAAATTATGTGGAGAATGAGTTGAGATATTTTTTTTAAAATTACATTCGCTAAAGGGGTGTTATATTAACATTTCTGTTTTCAGAAAATGTTTTTTTGACGCTAAACGGCTTATTAAAAAATAATGAAAATTTGACCAAAAATGGAACAAAAAATTAGCAATTAAAAAAAAAAATCATGAAGTTTCAATTACGGGAAAGAGCAATAACGCTATAAGAACTGTTTGTTTATCCTAGACTAAGAGATCACCTGCAATACTTGTTGAATTTTTACTTTACTCTAAGTAAAGTATCGTGAAAAAATTCGATCTCGAGATTTTGATGGAATTACATGTTTTGACGTCCCAGAAGTCGTTTTATGACGTTTTTACGATGATGTCTGTTGGTGTGTGTGTGGGGTGGGTGGGGTGTGTGTTAGCATTGCTTGTTAACACGCTACGGTCCAGAATCTTTGATGGATCAATTGATATTTTACACCAAAAAATGGGCCCATAGGGAAAAAGATCCCTATTGTTTGGAAAGAATTATGCATGATGGGAAAGTCACTTTTTTGCCAAAAACCGTTTTTTTTGAAAACAATTTATTTCTCCAAACTGATAAGCCTAATTTTGAAATTTTGACATTATTTTGAGGTTACAAATGGAACAAACAAAAATATATTCCAGAATTTTAAAACAACGGGAAATATTTTTTTTTCAATAAAATGTAAAAATTTTGACATATAATTCAATCTAAAACCTTGTGAGAGCGATACAAGCCATACTGTTAGACGGTCACAATGAAACTATGCCTAAAAATAGAAAATTATGTGGAGAATTTGAAATATTTTTTTTAAAATTACATTCGCTAAAGGGGTGTTTAATTAACATTTCTGTATTCAGAAAATTTTTTTTTTTTGACGCGAAAACGGCTCATTAAAAAATAATGAAAATTTGACCAAAAATAGAAATCAAAATTAACATTTCATAAAAAAAAATTCATGAAGTTTCAATTACGGAAAAGAGCAATAAACGCTATAAAAACTGTTTGTTTATCCTAGACTGAGAGATCACCCTATATTTCGAATTTTTTATATTTTTTTTACATTGTTTACATTGACTTAGAAATTTTTTGAGCATATCTACTGAGATAAAATTGATATTTAATAAAGGAATAACTTTAAATTGTTTAGAACTTATATGAATTGTAAAGGAATAATATTGTGCAGGAAAATAATAACCTCACTCAGAAAAAAATCGTATATAGTTATTTGACAAAGGGACGGAAAAGATCTTATTAAAACTAAAAGCTTATTATTATTTTAAAAGAATTAAAAATTCCCAGTATAATAATTCTATAAAAGACCAAAAATGTAACTGATAATTCATAATTGGAATCTTTCGTTTAGAGATTAAAAAATGTAATTATCGTACATCTTTAATTAACAAAGCACCTTAAAATAAATTTTTTCTTTTCGCTGTATAAGAACGTTTTTTCAGAGAAAAAAAGGGATTTTCCTTTTTAAATTTAAAATTTTACTTTAATATTCAATGTAGAAGGATGTCAATAAACGATGTAAGAAATCCACTGGCTGTTTGAACGAAAGCCATTCTCTTGTAGGAAATAAAATCATTTCAGGAAATGTTCACTTTGGTTTTTCAAAAATGTTTTACGCGTAGTTATACTAAGAAATTATGTGCAAATAATAAATTATTTGTGATGTACAAAAATAAGCTTATAAATTTGATATGTCCTTCAATCACTATCTGTACTACCTCAGGAAATGAAGGGCTAATAATTTATCCCATTTAGATGTTTCGTTATGCTTTAATGAACGTTTTTGTTTTATATACTCAAGAAATTTGACATTAAGTTACTTAAGTAAAGTAGAGTGTAGGCCCACTCCAGATTTTTTACATTGCTTACATTGACTGAAATTTTAGAGCGTATCACTGAGATAAAATTGATGTTTATAATGGAAAAATTTAAAAAAAATGGTGTGATACACAAAAATAAACTTATATATTGAGAAGTCTATCAATCACTATCTCTACTATCTCAGGAATGAAAGACTAATAAGCATCTCCCATTTAGACGATTATATTATGCTTAGATGATACATTTTATATTATGTACTCAAGAAGTTTGATATTAAGTTTACTTATAGTAAGTATGTAGGCCACTCCAGATTTTTTAGTAGTGTCATCAAAATTTCATAGAAATTTATGGAAATATACGGACAATATTGATGGTTTATAAATCTCAATCAGTCCGTTTTGTTCCCGTATATTCATTTAATAGTTCAGACAACTTTTAAAAAAAGAAATAGGTTTAGAAATTACTTTTTATTAATTTATATCACAACTAATTAATTTAATTTATATTGATAATTTAATTTATTGTTTTTAAAGAAATAGTTTACTTTCGTTTCTTTGTATGTTTGATTATTATTTATAAAAAAAACTTGATAGAAGGGGACTATTTTAAAATGAGATAATTTAGATGACATTTGATTGGTGCACCGGTAGAGCTAAGTCATTCTAAAAAGGCGGATTACACTTCTTGTTTAGTCCTCCGCGTCCTTCCTGGAACCTTTCAAATGTTTTAAACCTCTCTATAGATTGTTGTGTTCACTAGTTAATTCTTTTAATAAATTTCAAATAGTAAGTACAAATTTCTTTTTAACTTATTTTTGTAAACTTAATGATTTCTTAATTGTTTAATGCTAAATATTATACTTTCATACTTATTAATTAAAAACGATTTCACAAACTAGATAAACTAAACCAGCAGAAACTACACATAAAAGATTTCACAAAAACTTACTATTATATTTCGACTGTTTTCGTAGAAAGATGTAATTTGCTACGAAGGAAAGCGACTTTCATGTGTGTTGTTTCTCTGGAATTATTTTCATAAAAATTATATAAAAATTAATTAATTAGTTTTCCTGAATAATTACTACTAAACATTTAATAAATATAATAAAGCATTGAATAGATTTATTTTAAGTTAATTTATGTTATTTTAAACCTCATTCACTAAATTAGTTATAGCGAAAACGTTAAAAATACTTAACAAAATTATTTTAAATTTATTACCCTATATTTTATCAAATTAAGGGTTTGTTCGTCGTGTTTCCTATTGCTTTTGAGAAATGTTGTAATCCATTTGAAAAATTGAAATGATTTAATGACATAATATGAGATGTAAGAAGAATAAAATTATATGTAAAAAAATAATGCCAATCAAACATATAATTTCTGATGTTTCCATTTACACAACTTCCAAATTAAATTTTATTGAAAAAGCCGACTTTGAATTTGATTTGAGTATGCAAAACTTGGTAATCACTGACATATTTTTTCTCAATAATATATTTACAGCAACTTTAAAACCGAATAAGCACAAAGGTAAAAGTTACTTATTATGTTTGGTTAAAAGCTACTGGTTTTTGACTTTTTTGTGTTTATGAATCTTATGATCTTTGAGTAATATTGAATTAAGAGGAATGAACTCCTTAGTTTTATATTACCAAAGAGATACTAATTTTAAACTGATTCTAAGGTGATTCGATGACAGTCATTTTTCAGAATCAGGTCCTCTACTAATAAGGAGCCTTTTTCTACAACATAAACATGTTTTCTCAAGGATACAATGGATTAATAAAGCAGAAACCTTTTATCACATTCTATCTGAATATGAGTTAATCGTCTTCTAGAGAATTTTGCCAATCGATCCTAAAACCATTAGATATGAGGGATACATCTCTAGGGACAATTATGAATTTCAACAAAAACTGAAAACCTGAAGTTGATTTTAGAAAGAATAATGGAGGCTACAGTAGAATAGCTATGGTCGCAGTGCGCACGAGTCCTGTGAGATCCAGGCCCTCGGATGAATAATAGTATAACATGTTAGATTATATCAATGATATAACATTTCATATAACTGATATAATGAACATTGGAGTGTGAAAAAAATATACACTACTGAATAACTATGAGAAATATATTTGCTCTGCAGTATAGTGATATTAAAATAAAACCAAAACTCAATATATTGTCAACGATTAGTTCATATATGAGGTTACTATATTTTTCATATAGTACAGTTAACTGCAAGGTAGTTTTTTTTTCAATTAATCAAAATTTTCATCAATATCAACTCCAAAAAAACTGTTATTCAAATATTATTAAAATACCTTTTAAGATATTTTAGTGATTGAGATGTTTTGTAGTAATATTTAATTAATAAAACAATAAAAGGAAACGAAAATTGACCACATTTGGTCGGAAATCAACCATCGGATTTACATGTTCAGATGTCCCTAAATAATGTTTGATGTTTTCTTGTTTTGTTTTGTTTTTTTTTTTTTTTTTTTTTTGACGATGTCTAAATGTCTAGTTAGAAAGGTGGTATCCAAATGTTTGAGTGTACGCTGAAGTTCATATTGTTTAATGGATGAAATTGATATTTTACAAAAATTATATCCTAATACGAATATTACATTAAAAATGAGAACCAGTGTTTTTTATGTCAAGAACTTGAGAAATTGTTGGTAAATAAACAATACATAAGTAAAAAATGTCATGTCAGAAAGGCAAATGAACAGCATCAGTTAAAAAATATTGATTCACATAATTAAAAATTTCTGAAGTCTTAAAGAATTGACTGTGGGCTACTTTTTGGATATAATAGACTCTTTCGTTACGGTACTTTAGAATCCAATTAATCAAAATACCATTTAGAGGTTTAACTCAAAAATTATAGAATGAATTCTATTTTTTTGATAACTGGAATATCAAAACCAGGTTGATATAAAAGTAAAATCAAACCACGGCATTTCATATTGTGGTTTCATCATTGATTGTTAATCCAACGAGTTTAGGTAAAATTTATATATAGTTATATAATCAACTAACAATAATCCAACGTAAAAATAATTAGTTTAAGTATACCATATCATATGGTCTGTCAGAGACAGCTCTCACGTAGTTGTGCTATCAGTATTATTGTGATGACTCGTGTTCGTGATCATCAAGTTACTGATAATAATCAATCTTATAACACGCAAAGATATGTATATACCTTTCATTTTAAGAATAATGAATCCTCGATGGTTCTGCTTTTGGGTTTATGCTGTATGATCACCATATATTTGGAGACGACCATCAACAAAATATATAAACGAGTTATACCTGTTTCCACAGCTTTGTTACCCTCGTTATAATTTTGTTTCATTTAAAAATCTGTTGAACATTTCAACATATATATATATATGTATATATATATATAAAGATTTCACATAAACACATGGAATAACAATCAATGATCAAACCGCAATATGAAAATGGGAAAACCAGATTAAGATCTTTCAACTGTAACAAGCGGTCTTCATCAGAAAGTAACACTAGATGCAGAAAACATCTGGTGAGGGGTTGAGAAGAGTGGGAGGGAAGAGTGGTATTTTAAAAGGGTGAAAGCGTAGGAAAGGACTAATATCCAGAAAGGGATGTTTGTGGAAACAAAGGAGTACAGTAAGAAAGAGCAAAAAAACTATCCACTAGCCGCTAGCTTTGGGTTTTTGACTCTGACGAAGACCGCTTATTACGGTTGAAAGATCTTAGTCTTGTTTTCCCTTTTCATATTGTAGTTTGATCATTGATTGTTATTTCACGTATTTATGTGAAATCTTTATATATTTATAGTATATTACTCTCTATTTATAGGAGAAATGAAAGAATATTAAACAAAAAAATAAAAAGAGCCCCTCTTTGGGATCTACTGTCCATATCTAATCTGTAGATAACATACAAAGTTTATATCTCTGTCTGCTATTGAAATAAATCTGGACACATTTAGATACAAAGAAACATGATTCTTATATAACTTTTTTGGGTAACTAACTATGGTATTGTGATTTTGATCGGGATTCTTTTTTGGGATCTACGGTACATAACCACAACGCCGAGGCATAATCAACCGCCCGGGCAACGCCAGGTAGACCGGCTAATATATGTATATGATAAATGTGATCCAGCGGGACTGATATGTTTAAAAAAAAAAAAGGAGAGTTTGTATTATTGAGTCATCTAATGAGTTAATCTAATCTGTAGGACCTTGAGTAGAATAAGACATTGAAGGGCGAGTGAGTAGGAAGATATGATGATATAAGATGTTTGAGCCCCAGTCATGGATGGAATAAGCCCTGTGTTACTAAGAACCCTACAAATAATGTAAAGTCAGAATAAGGAAAGAAAGAAAGAAAACAATCAGTTACATTTCTATCTGGTACGGCAGTGACTAAAAACAAAGACATAAAATATTAATATTTTATAGACTACTGAGATCGTTAACACATTTATGGCTTTTTGTAATAATAATGCTCTCTATCTTAAACTTTCAAATAACTTAGATAACTAACTTCCATAAATTAAGATAATTGAACTCGTGACTTTAGTGTTCAATGCATTCTTCTTTATTATTATGAATTTATTAAATTTCTTCTTTAGTTATTGATATAATGTTTTGTGCAGTAAAGCAGTAAATTTTAACTGTTTTCGCAAAAGTTAAAGCCTATTAATTTTTCAATTTTTTTTTTTTTGATTGATTATCTAATGTAATTATTTTTTGCATACTTTTGAGCAAAAATACATTCTACATTAATATTTATGTGTTATATATATTGTTGAAGTGTAACGCAGTTTCAGCATCACGACTTTAGATCTAAATTAGTTCCAGTCTAAATCTGTTCCAGTCTCTTGACAATTATGCGAAAGGTAGGAGGTAAATCTTAAATAAGTTGTCCAAAGGACATTGAAGCACTTTACTAGATACACTTTAGTCATTAGAAAAAGTTAGATCAAAACTGACAAACTAACATCACAATCAAAAGAATTGTAACAATACTAACTACCAAATCTAACAAACTAATTAATCTAATAAGCTTTTGATCATCCTAGATCATCATCAGGTTGATATAAAAGTAAAATAAAGAAATATATTTAATCTATTTTGTTGGTCTTTATCAATATCACAAGACGCCTACAGTTCTTTGGTAGTAGAACGGAGAACATTATTTTGATGGAGAACGGTTTAATTTAAAGTCGTCAATACCGAAGCTGCGGTACACTTCAATGTTTAGTAAACTGTTTCAATGTCCTTTGGACAAATTATTTGGGATTTGCTATACACCTTTCGCAAGACCATCAGGAGACTCGAAGAGGTTAGTTTTAAAGTCGTTAATGCAGAAGCTGCGGTACACTTCAACAAAATATGCCTTCAAGAAGATTTTCTGCCATCTTATACTAATATATATATATATATATATCAAGGATCAAACCACAAAAAGTAATGGGAAAAAAGGACAAAGATCTTTCAACTGTATAAACTACCTTCGTCAGAGTGAAAAACCCAAATATCTCTGGGCCAACTGATTTCTGACAGTTGGGTTTTTGACTCTGACAAAGGCTGTTTGTACTGTTGAAAGATCGTAGACTTTTGATTTTGTTTCTTATTGTGGTTTGATCATTTATTGTTATTTCATGTGATTATTGTTAAATATATATATATATATATATATATATATATATATATATACTTACCATCTCTAATTTTCGGTTTTTGACCATCGCTTCGCAAGTGCGCTTGGTGTCTCTATCTCAACTCTCCTGATGATTGTTCAATCAAAAATTAGAGACTGTAAGTGGGTTCGTATCTTTATTCTGTGTCTATAGTTCAATGTAAAACTTTTGTTTCCCTTTTTGGATCATTTTGCTGATAACAAATATATTATATATATATATATATAATATAATATATAAATAAAAGGACAGCAAAAATATGGTGAGTTATTACACCTAGTTCCTAGAGAAATCAAAGTAAGACTACGAGATTTGGAAAAGAAATCCAGAAAACTGATAAAGACAAAAGTGGGCAGAAAATTTAATCTACTATAATATATATATATATATATATATATATATATATATATATATATGATGGAAATAGGCATAGGTTTTAATAGAACTTATATATATATATAGATATTATGACACTTGGAATTGAAAACGGTCCAAACAGACCGTTTGGTTTGTTTATTATTATTATGTTAGAACAATATTATATGTATATATATATTATTATGTATGTGTGTTGCATGGATAATACCTGTGTCTATTTCATATGAAGCAGTTTTCTGAGAGTATGCAACACTCTTTATCGTTTTCTATAATAGATAGTTATAAACTTAATAGTTATATTATGTACTCGTATTATAAATTTGTCAAAAAGTTGTTGGCCGTTCAAATTCGAGTATTACGGTTTTGGAAATGAAGTCTATTAAAAGCATTAGTGTATAAAATTGAATATTATTTGTTATTTAATTACATATTATGAAAACATAGCTTTATGCAGTCATAATTATTATTTAAAAAAATTAAAAAAAAATCAAACGTTTTCTCATAAATGTAATGAATAGCTAGCTACCTGCTTACAAACACTATGTTGTATTTTTTTTGAGATTAAGTGTACCATACAAATAATAACCTTAAGTGAAATTAATTAAAAAACAATTGTGCTTGAAAGGAAAGAGGGTGGCTTTTAAGAATTGATAGGGTGAATGGGAGACCGGGAATATTGGACTGCGAAAGGCGGCAGAAGTTCACCTGTATAACCAGCTGGAAACATCTTTAAAGACCATCATAAAAGTCTTACCATTCATGGAAGAGATACACCTTAGCTCACAACATGTAAAAAGCTAGAAGAATTACCAATCAAATCCAATCTTCTCAATATCTCTTAATTAATTAACATTTGTGGGTTAATAATTTCTTTATTATGATATTTATATTTTTGATTTAACCAGAAAATGATATAATAACTCTTCGTAAGCATTTATTGCATAAACGATTTTTATTATTTATTTACTTATAATTGAGATCTAAAGAATGTAAAAAGCCATTATTTCAAAAATATTTTATTTTTATTTTTTATTTTTATTTTTCAAAAAAACATTATTTTAGAACTAACTTTAATAATAAATAAGTAAGTTCTTTTTTTTTGTTTTATTCATAAAATGATTGTTTTACATGCAGATGTACGTCTTTTTAGAGGCAATAGTGATAGCGATATCTACATCTGTCTATAAAGAGTCTATAACTATTTTCAATGTAGTAGGCTGAAAAAGGGTTTATTAATATCGAATAAATATATTACTCTTCTAAGCAAAGAAGAATCAAGTTGAATAAAAGTTGGTTTTTCTTTTTATTTTGATAGAAGGTAACTTAGTTTCTTTTAGTATTGGTTAATAATCATTAAGTGTAATGAATATTTAATAATGGATTACTTATGTTCTAAATGTAAATAGTGGCAATGAAGAAAATGAGGAAAGATAATTTATATTCATAAAATATTACTAAGCAATATTGTTATCGGTAAGAATTAAGTAATTAGTAACAGTAGTTAATAATAGACCTTAGTAAGGAGAGTATAAAGAATGGAAGGAATGGTATTACTTTGGATGTTGTCTAATTAATTATTGCAAGTAGGTAATTTTCTATATGGAAGAGGAGACAGTTAATATAATATAGAGAATGAGGCGTTATTAATATTTGATTATTTACTTAATTATTGCCATCTTCAAAGTAGGCCGTCTTATTTATTTAGTTGAGAGTAATAAAGTACATAATTTAGTGCCATTATCTATATATAAATCTTGCAGGGTGGGGCTCCGCCTGGAACTTTATAAATAAGTAAATAGTTTAAATGAAGATAGAGAAGTTGGAAGAGGTTCTTGTAGGGTGGTTTCATCAATAAATCAATAGGGAGGGAGGCGATACATTATGCATACTAGAGATGCTCTCATTTCACACCCCTATATTACATGTACATTTTATATAAATAAGTAAGAGGGGAGAGTGGGAGTGGCTTGTAGGAGAGAGGGGGCTAGTGCTGCGCGAGACGCCGAGCCGGTGGGTACACATTCGGAGCAGCTCCGCACGAGTAGATCGCACGACATGACGGCAGTCAACCAGACTGCTCCGGGCCAGCCACCAGCATCGCCCCAGCAGTTCTGCCTTCGCTGGAATAACTATCAGAGTAATCTGACAAGTGTTTTTGATCAACTTCTTCAAAGTGAGTCTTTTGTCGATGTTACCTTGGCTTGCGAAGGACATTCGGTTAAGGCTCACAAGATGGTCCTATCTGCTTGCAGCCCATACTTCCAGACATTATTTTTTGACAATCCCTGTCAACATCCTATTGTCATTCTAAAGGATATCAAATGGGTTGATTTAAAAGCAGTCGTAGAGTTTATGTACAAAGGAGAGATTAATGTATCACAGGAACAGATTGGACCGTTGCTCAAAGTTGCTGAAACATTGAAGATACGAGGATTGGCTGATGTTAATGGAGAACATGATTTGGGGCGAGCGGGAGAGGACGGAGTGTCGGTGTCGAGGAAGAAGAGACGCCGATCATCTGAAGAAGACAGTGTTGCTGATGATTCTCTAACTGAGTCTCTGGACGGAAGGGCTCCCCTTGAATTGGTTACCACCAGTCCTCAACCGCCACCATGCATTCCGTTGCCTTTGACACACCCCCAGCCACCGCCACCGCCTCCTCCACCGCCGCCAGCATCAACTTCGGCCAACTCTGACGAGATGGAGATCAAGCCCGGCATTGCTGAGATGATCCGCGAGGAGGAAAGGGTGAGTTTAGAGTAGAGTTCTGCCCACGTGGCTCATTCAGCCGGCCGGCTCGCTTCCCGCTCCCGCATTTCAAATTCCCTAACCCTTTCACAATCTCAACTCTTCTAGTGAACTTTTACTTCTCATTTCCGTATTTTATTGTGAAGCATAAAACTACTTTTAGACATTGCACTTACAAATGTTTATGAACACTAGTATGCATAAAATTACCACTTGAATGCAATTACATTGTCAATTACCAATCTGATCGTATTATTTGGATAATAATCGGAAGAAATGTGATTCAATCAAATTTTTATTAGTGGAATGCATAAAAAGGTAAATAATATTTTATTCAGGAGTCATCTATAATTATTAGAAATACATTAAATTGTCCAAAATTTAATATTATTAAATGTCCAGATGGTTTTGATAAATTTAAATGAATATTTCATTTTTTATTTTTTTTTTTATGAACCATAATCCCAATGAAGTAGACATAAAATAGTTTGCTTCCGTAATAAATAAGGCCTCAAGAGTCGTTATTACCGTCTTGTTATTTAAATACTATTCTTTTGTCTGCATTTCAATAATCTTTAAAACCATCGTTAAATCTTAAAAGAGCATTCCAATAGCCATTTAATTACAGTTTACTAGCAACTAAAAAGAAAATGTTTAATATTGTGCTTTGCATAAAAATAAAATATATTTATCGCGATAAGAGAGGAGATGATGCATGCATTACGACCAGTATAGATAAAAAAGGTTATTGAGAAGCCGAAAGTTTGAAAGCTGATTTGATCTGAGTAAATATTGCAAGACATTATAATAATAATCCAAACACCTGAAGTAGGCATCAATGTCTAACACCACTGTAAGAAAAATATACCTATTTATAAAATAATGCGCAAAAAAGCTATATAGCAATGATGAGAAAGACATAGTTCAGTATTTTGACATTCGTCGTATTCATGGCTTCAACGATAACCCGACAGAGTTACATACATACACACACACACATATATATACTACGAGACGCATGTCACTCAGAAAAAAAGGTGGAAATATAGATATACCGGACGGAAAGATGCCCAAATATAGAATTCAGTGATTTTCTGTGTTGTTTGCGTTAGTTATTCGATATATGCTTATATATTACTAATAATATATATAGATATAATATATATATGTATATTATATGTAAATATTTAAAAAAAAAACTGACTCGTTCAAGGGTACAACTCGTCAGTTAGAGGAAAAGAGCTTAAAAATTCAACTGCCTCAATACATACCAATTTTCAACACCAGTCCTACATAGGAGAAGTAGGCAATGCCTTTAAAGACATAATTTTTTTTTTATTTCTTTTTTCTTGGGTTATTTAATTGTGAAGTCATCTTTGTTAATAGTGACATGTCTTCAGAATCGAATATAAATTATTTTCTTCTGAATCTCCGTTTTCTTAATTTGATTGTTTTCCTCTTCCCTTCTCTGTACTCAGCACTTCTCCTAAGGTCGGGAAACTACATAAATTCTAAAGAAAAGATAGGGTCAGATTTGTTTTCTATTTCTAACAGTGATTATATATATATATATATATATATATATATATATAAATTCAGAGAAAGAATACACAAAAAGAGATCAGAAAAATAATATGTGCTTGTTCTGTACATTTAGTTCACAGATTTACATGTATTTAATTTTATATAATTGTTTATGTATATATAGAAAGTGAGAGTAGGAGAGAGAAACTTCAAGTTAGAGAAAGAGTGTGTAGAATAAATACTTCCTGTACATCACAATTGAATGAAAATCCAAGTCCACTTTTCTTCTCATTCCATGAAACTAAACATCAAGTAATTCTGACTGGAACACCATTTGTTAGAATGATCTTAATCTGATAGCAGATTGATATAGCTAGTTGAATTAATGGTTAGTTTTAATCATGGCTTATAATCAGAAAAAGAAAAAAAAATGAAAAATATATGTGGAGGAAGTCAGTGAAGAGCTAGTGTAAGAAAGGACACATAAAGAAAATGTTACTTTATTCCCAGAAACAAATAAATGTTATATTAAACCCAGGAAAAAATATCCATATATAAGTGAACAAAAATTCAGAAATGAGACTAATATCTTAGATTCTCATATTATTTTGTATTCTGAATAATTTAATTAAGTTAAATTGTCGTGGTAAATAAATTTTTAACGTGGTGTATACTTTACAGTGTTTGCTGCAGGACTATTACAAAATGTTTCCAACGCAATATATAAATGATCAAAATAAACCTAAATAATCCACGCAACAAAGTATTTGAAATAATTTGAATCACTATGGTAGAGAAAGAACACTGACAGTCTTAAACTACAGTTAACATCTAATTTCTTCACAATCGTGGTTTATGTTCCTTCTTTTTCCTTTTCAAAAGAACGATTTTCAAATCCTAAGGAATCCCGACATTTATTGTGGGCTGTTCTATACTATGTTAACATTTGTCATGAAATTAGTAATAAATAATTATTATGAAAATACTAAGCTATTAGTCTTTCATATTAAAAAAATGACCATAATTATTTTAGATAATAATTATATGGGTTGGTGTCCTTACATTTCAGTAATTGAAATGTATGAGAAGTCATTTCCATAGTATACCATTTCTATCCATAGCAGGCAGATTACAACAAGAGTCAGTAGTTCCAAAATGATTGTTCTTCTATTACTTTTCATCATAACTATGATAAAGTAAATTTACTTGTTCCAATATGTTTATGTCCATTATATATATATATATATATATATATATATATATATATATATATATATATAAACTAAAGTTTGTCGGTACTCGGTCAGTTCTTCAGGTTCAAATTAATGGAAAAAAAAAGAAAAAAATCAGATTAAACTATTATGTAACCGTCAGTGGCTTTCAAATATTGCTTGCAGAGATGTTACAATATAGTAATAAAATAAATAAACTCTCATTGCCAATGTTTCATTTTTATTTAAAACTTTCATAGGTCTATAAAAGAGAGGAAATATAAAAAATAATTCAATGATTTAAAAATCAAACGTACATAAAAAGCTGAATTTATCAATATTACATTACTACAATATTATAAATTATCAATATATATATATATATATTGCATGACGAATTGAACACAATCAGTCTATTGTTTCAATGTTACTTTATATATATATCGTTTTGAGTCTTTTTTTTTGTATGTTTTATCTGTTTTTCTCTTTCCTTTGTGAAATATATATATATATATATATATATATATATATATATATGCCTGCTGCTATAGAAAAGTAATACTCACACCAATATAAAGGCTTGAAATGTTATGTTTGAACCTGGAATTCTGAGGAATTGCCTATATTATGTATATTTATTATAAAATCGGAATGAAAATTCAAACTGGACACAATATGGGTTCGAAATTGAAGAAGAGTGAAACACAAAGTAAGGAAATACACTAAAAAACTGAAATTTTTGGGCATTTTGTTGGGTTACTTGCCGTTCCTCCTACAAATTGCTCGTCTTCCCTCGCTTATATATATATATATATATATATATATATATATATATATATATATAATATAAAATAAAAACTGTTTTGAGGATGAAATTTTACTTTACAATAAAAGTTATTAATTTGCTTTGTATTACAACATTAAGAGTCTTCTGAAGAAGAACAGAATAGAGCGTTTTAGGCTGATAAGCTGGTTGTCATATGTAATTAAGAAGAAAGGATCCAAGAAGAAGTAGAAATGTTCAAAAGGCAAACTGGATATTGAAATAGAGGAGAAGAAAACACATATATTATTTAATATTCTATTGGGCTATCATCAATATATAATAATAATGCCAATGGTGGCAGTTGAACCGAAAATTAGAAATTCTATCTGTTCTTATTCTGTTCTATGTAAATCTCCAGTTTATTTCCCGTGAATAAATTTTTGTTTATTTTTCTAGTCTACTGTTAACAATTTCTATTGTTAAATATCAGTGCAAATATTTTTTACGCAACTAATATTATTGTATTAATTGTCTAATCATTAAGTTTTGTCTGTACGGTATAATTTTTTTTTATACCTTTCGACATATTTCTCGGCTTTAAAAATGGGATTGGTTTTCCACATATATAAATAAAATAACAGTTTATTTTCCTGTTCTTGCAATTGACAAATATTTAGTATGGTGTTTCTTTAGTTTTCTTGATGTAATACATTTCCATTCACTTTCTGATCATTCTTCCAGTCCTTTTGTCTTGACGGTGGTTTTACATATACTTTTCTTATTTAATGACCTGTTTTTCGGTCGATCATGAGTAAGGTTTTATTCGCGAACAAAAATTATACTTATTTATTCATTTTTGTATACTTACGAAAATACTTCTTCCAATTTTTATCATTTACACATATATACACATATTTTTAATATTATAAATATATTTACAAATAATAATATTATAATTAAATATCAGATAATAAAGAGGAAACAAAGCAAATAATCTGAAGTTGAGTTTACCGGGTTTCTATTAAAAATGGATTCAGGCTCAGAGCTAGAAAGAGGCCCAAGTTACCTTGGACATTTTCAAAGTTCACTGTAATCCTTTTTAAATGTTGATAGAGTTATAATTTAGAAAAGTATTTTCAAAAGAAAAAAAGTTTACGTGATCACCATAATTTTTTGGGCAGAACGCATTAGTTATACTACACATCCAACGAATGGATGTCATCACTTTCAAAGACATCCATAAATAGTCTATGTTGTCTCTAGTCTATGTTGATTGCTTGATTGTAGAGTTAGGCTAATTGCTTGTAACATTTCATTCTCCCCCTCTTTGTATGATATATATATATATATATATATATATATATATAAGCTGTTGAGCAAGAGTCAGTCGGTCATAAGCCCTAGGTGAAATCCCAGGTTGATAGCCGCTGTAAATTATATATATATATATATATATATATATATGAGTTTACATCGGCCAGCGGACGCATTTACGTCTCCGTTCCTTCATTCTTTCTGCTTTTATTTTCTTTCTTTCTACTCTCCTGAAGACGGCAAGACGCCGAAATTATCGATATTCGTGAGTGTTCGTCCTTTTTCTTGTGTTCTCTAGCTGTAACTTTAATTATATATATATATATATATAAACATGGAGAGGAATCTTCTTCTCTGATATATATATATATATATATATATATATATATATTCACTTCTTTTTTTTGTCTTATGTAAAGTCTCCTATAATATATATATATAAACATAATCTCTAAATATAAAGAAAAAATGTCAGCCTATTTATTGTATTTATTGTTCTACTTTGAATAAATAAGCAATGTGTGCAGTTATATCAATTTGTTTACTAGCTCATTATTTTGCCACACAGAATTGATTAAAACTACTGCATATAATATAATAATATCATTTTCAGCTACTATATATTTTAAAATATTAGACTTCTTTAAAAGCCCGTCAAAATTATAATGTTCGATTTTAGAATATTAGTTTTTCTCAATTATTTACCGCAAATCATGAATATTGTTCTGTTATTCTAAGGTGTATTCAATTTTTTTCTTTTCTTATAAAAGGGGTAATATTTTTTTTTACTTTAAAGCTGACTTTATTAAATGACATAAAAATGAATTATGGTATTAATATCATACAGTTTATTCTTTGATTTTCTCATGTCATATACAGCAATATATATGACAGCCATAAAATTATATTTATATGCTTATCTACCGTGAAGTACCTGGAGACTTCATACTGTTTAGTTTGTGAATAAATAATTAAGCTTGATGAAAATTAATGATAATAAGGCTTTATTTTTTTGATGCTTGTTAAAGATATAAATTATAGTAAAGTATAGAAGTTAATTACTTATTAACTGCTAAATATTTTATCATATAACTATGAATATCTCTTTTTGCCTAGAAGAAAATGAATGCATGGGAATGAAAAGTACATTGTGAGAATAGCTTATTGTGTACTATTCTTTAAGTTCTACCTTCCTTTATCTATGCGATGTCCCTTCTTGTTACACTAGAGACCCATTTAATTAAAAAGAAAAAAAAAAAGAATAATGTTTTTCACTTTAGAATAATAAATCATAGCTTTATCAATTTAAGCGAAAGTTTTGTAGAAATTTCAAAATTCATAATAAATACACTGTTATTTAATAATAATGTTCTTTGTTTCACCGTTATGATATTTTCTTGAGTTTTTTGTTCATATCTTCATTAATTTCTATATACTTATTCTGATTTATATTCTTTATATTATGTTTTAAATATGAACAAGAAATGTAAGCGCTATAAAAGTATACATATATGCCGTGAAATATTTGAATAACTCATACTGTTTTTGTTTGTAAAATATAATAATTAAGATTAATGAAATTACATGTTGATAAGGTTTCATTTATATTTTGAGGCTTCCTAAAAATATAAATTATAGCAAATTTATCAGTTGATTATTTATTAACTACTATATATTTTATTTATCTCCTGACTCAAATTATCATGGCATTGACAAAAACCAAAAACAATACACATCGTATAAAAATACAGTTCAAAACTGATAATGCGTTATATAAATATTCATATTATAGAAAACTCCACACTCACAGTTTCCAGTACATTTGAAGATTATATTATTTGTTGGACATTTACCAATTTTGTTTAGGTATACTTTTTACACCAGCAGTAATGTTTGAATAATATACAATAACAATAATAATCATTTTTATAACCTCTAACATTGTGTATATGTTTTAAGTGGTACTACAATTCCATTATAACTTCACTCAATATATTATTAAAATATATAGTTTTTGGGTAAAAGGATCTTTCTAGCTCTCATGTTTCATTATTAATAGAATCATGATTAACTAATCTTGGCTTTACTTTTCTTGTTTCAATTATGTTCAATTTTACCATTATATGTATATATCCCTTCCTTCCTTCTTATATATATATATATATATATATATATATATATATATATATATATATCAATGATCAAATCACAATAAGAAATGGGAAAACAAGACTTATTGTGGTTTGATCATTGATTGTTATTTCACGTGTTTATGTGAAATCTTTATATATATATTCGCAGGATTCGTAAACCATAATTGTATATTTCTTTTTTCTGGCTATTTGACATATTTTTTTATGTTTTGTGAAAATAACTTTTAACTTCAAAAAATAGTCGTTGAATTAACAAAACCCAGAGGTCGAAATATTTTTAACCGTCTTTTGTTACAATTTTGAAGGTTAAAGTTGAGCGGGTGCTAGATTCTTTATGTTTGCTTCTAAGATTAGTTAGGAATATTAGAAAATTATTAACATTCTACATTATGTTTTTTAAAAATGATTGTAGAGTAAAAACAAAGTGCATCGGACTACCAGGATTCATCATTTAACTCTTGTTCTCAGTGCATCTAAGTTCTTTTACACAAATCAAAAGAGAAATTACAAAAAACGTAATTCAATATTCTAATAAAGAAATGCTTGGAAATCTTACTTCTCTTGCCCTTATTCATAATTAATTCATTTTTTAGGTTCTGAAACTAGTGTCATCAATATTTATTCAATATATTGTTGTAAAAATCAATACTACTTCAAGCATTTTTGGCCGACGCATATGTGGCTATAACGGTTCTGATTTGAACAATTTATAAATACTCTGAATAAAAGATACATTTATTTTAATCATTTTCTTTAACTAGTGATTTTTTCTGCTTTTAGTAAAATACTTTTTAATGGGTGACCTTTACTAATTATTTACTAGCTCATCACGATTTAACATTACAAGTTTTAGGTAGCACATATATATATATCTATTTCATTTAAAATCATTTTCATAAGAAGGAAGAATTTATGGCAATTGAGAGTAATTTTACCACATTACAACAATAATAGTAATAAATATGAAATGACTATGTTAACATAATCGATGAATATGTTAATCCCAAGAAATATTAAAAAATATTTTAAAGAAAATGGAATGTTTGGCATTGAAAGTTTTGAAGCTCATGACTGACCGAACCCTGGGTTAGTTTGCTACTTCTTTTTTGATATTTCCTTTAGTACAAATGAATATGAATCTTATTCCTTCAAAAAAGTTCATTTCTACTAGACTTAAAACTCGATAAAAGCGAAATTATTAACACTGTAGTGCAAAACTATGTAGTCAAGATAAGAATAATTATATTTAATTGTAAAACGATAAAAAAAGCAGCAATAACTAAAAAAAAATCATCGTACATGAAACACATTTCAACACCTTAACAATGGCAGTTGTTGACCTGTGATTTTCTTCGTCAGTGTTTATTATCGGCCTCCTGGCCCTCATTTCATACATACATAGCAATGATTACAGAACGCAGTACAAATTTATTTTCCTTTGAAGATTTTTGTTATTATATATAAATGTATTTTTATTTGTGTGCATAATTTATTAAAATTACTAGTATTTTGTCTGTTAGCTGTGGTTTACTTTAAACTTCTCTTAAAATATTTTTTTCTTTTTTTCTAAGAGTATAATAGAATATTGTATTACCTATTACGTCTAATTCTTTCATGAATATTAATCTAATTATTACTTTTAATAATTGTTTTAGTTTTCTTTCATTTGGATTTCTTATCATTTTAATAATTAGTCTTAAGAATGGTTATACTTCAGTCTAGGGGGCTCGTCTAAGTCTTTTCGCAAGTTTCTCTCCTAGCATTGACGCAGTAATAGGTCATTTTCGACATTATCTTTTCTCATTGTTCTACTCGTTTTGTTTGCTCTATCGGTTTTTTTTTTCAGTTCTTTCACTATAATTGGTCTATTTACCGTAAACAAATTGAACTGGTTTATTGTTTAATGTGAAACTTTTCTCCTCTATCTCTTCACACGAGTTCTGTGAAAGGGGATTGATTTGGTTCATTAATGTTTGAGGAAATTATTTTTAAATGTTAAACTAAAATAATATACTTAGAGCATGTAGTATCAAATTTTAGTAGTATTTAATGAAATGATTGGTCAAATTATTGACTACAGGATTATTATACGTAATAATCTATAATAATGGCAACTTAATGGCAGCCTGT
This sequence comes from Hermatobates lingyangjiaoensis, assembly GCA_026182355.1. Lineage (NCBI taxonomy): Eukaryota > Metazoa > Arthropoda > Insecta > Hemiptera > Hermatobatidae > Hermatobates > Hermatobates lingyangjiaoensis. Next base: position 1,504,083 of record JAPFBL010000015.1, read on the forward strand.
AATAATTGTAGGTTATTTCTAATTAATAGTTGCTATTACTTCAGCTTCAAAGCGATTCTATATCTAGTGTACCACCTACACTGAACAGAAGTTACGAGACTTCGAAGATTTTGTCGCATACTGAAAGTGTATTAAGTTTGTAAAAGTGCATTTATAAAAGTTGTGCCTAAATCTACCGCTTATTCTGCACCTTTATGAACGTAAACAATTCATTGAGGATACTGACAGATAAAATAACTATGCGATGTTTAAAGCCGCAAACTTTTATAATCTTTAAACACATTAAAGCTTTTTTTAAACAGAAATTCATTTAATGCACTTTTTTTTATGATTAATTAATATAAAATTTCAATTCTTGAGTGTACATTGAAATATTTTGGTAAATTCACGTTATCATTCGTGTAAGTTTCTGTTATATGTTTTAAATATATTGTAATACGAAATTATAAATTGTAATCCTAGCGCTAAAGTTTTCTGAAATATTTCATAATAAAGTTTTCCAGAATAAAAATGCTTTTTTCTTACAGCTAATTTTTCTTACGTATAATGAAAAATAGGTGATAACGTACATTAGTGTGATAACTTTTTTCAGTCATATTTTTCTGATATAGATAGAAGAAATTATTCTTGCAATCTTTTTTTTAAACAGTGGTCGCTGACTTCTTGTTCTTGGTATATTTCGAATATTGTTAAAAAAATACTGAAATTAGATAAATATATATTATATAATATATATAAAATATATAATTATAATTATGAATCATTATAAATTATATAATTTATATATAATATAAATATATATATATATATATATAAAGATTTCACATAAACACGTGAAATAACATCAATGATCAAACAACAATAAGAAATAGGAAAACAAGACTAAGATCTTTCAACCGTAACAAGCTGTCTTCGTCAGAGTCAAAAACCCAAATCAGTTTGGTTTTTGACTCTGACGAAGACCGCTTGTTACGGTTGAAAGATCTTAGTCTTGTTTTCCCATTTTTTTATTGTGGTTTGATCATTGATATATATATATATATATATATAAAACTAAAATTAGCTATTTTATAGTGGTAATGAATGATTATAGAACAGTCTTAATTTGTCGCTAAGTAACAAGTATTATTTAAAAAACAATCAGCATCCAGAGTATGATTAGAATATCATTCTTTGGATATGTTTCAGTAGCGTTGCATGGGCAAAGCGTTCGTTAGGTCGCGCTGCATCTAATTGTCTAATTTGGTTAGCAGCACAGTCATTTCAGTAAGACTGAGAATGTTTTCAAATAGTCTTTCTTATAGTATAACATTATTTATATGACTCAAAAGTATTACATTATGGTCGGGAAATAAATTAGTTATAATCATGTTTCAATTTTTTTTTACCTTCATCCCTAGCCTACTTAAAAGCAAATAATTAAATGAAATAAAAATGATAAATTTTCTATTAAATATTGCTAATATAGTCAGTTCTGAAAAATAGGACAGAAGTTTTGTGTGATTCTCCAAATGTTGGAAATTTTTTTAAGCAACTATGATTGAAAAGTTTTCCTTTAGTGCTGAAGTGTTCATTGAAATTATACTTAAATCAATAAAAATACAAAAAAAAAATATCTATCTTTACAACGAGTAATAAGATTAAAAATAAAAATAAATAACGGAGAAAACATGAATCAAAACTCTGTAAGACTAATTTCTATGTTTCAACTCTCTGTGACTTGTTTGTAAATGTTAGATAATTGAGTTTAGTATTTGTATACCTATCCATACTAACATGTGAATCTTTAGTTCATTTCTCAGATTACAGATTTACAGATACACATGTACCCAATGTCACAATAGCGCATAGACATATCGCTCATAACTTTTCCCACTCTGTTGAAAGATTTTCCCTAGATGAAGCTGATATTTTGATGAGTTTGTCATGATGTTTTGTTTCTTCTCTTCTTTCTTGTGACTATGAATGTCTATATCTCGACATTTCATCTTCTTCGTAAAGCAATCTTATTGTTTTTCCTCTGTTGAATTTTTCTAAGCCCTACTCCTTTATTAATTCCTTCCTTTAAATATATTTCTTGCCACTTAATATAAGTTTATTAATCAAATATTTACCTAACGTGCATTTGATTTAACATATTTTTAAGAAAAACATACCTGAGTGTATTTATAATATAATGAAGGGATTAATTTTATGTTATATCTTTTTTTAACATGAATTTGTTGATGATAGTTAATGAGTGCAAGTCTATTTATAGCATGAAGTTAACAGCTCATATAGCTAAATGTACAATCATATGCTTTAAGTGATTAAAATATTTTTTTACTTTAAGTTAGTGATAACATTGATATTAAAAATATTTGAGGTGTATTTTTAGTGACTTAATCTTCAGATATAACTACAAAGTTAACTGAATAAAAAGTAAATTTTGAACAAATGAAAGCAATATTTTTTCCTTATACCATCTTACATACTCGTACATTTCTTTATAGAAAAAAATACATTTTTGTTTTATACTACTTTTGTCTTTCACAGTATCAGTAAAGTAGCATATTTTTTAATTTAACCGGTTATCAGAGTGTTTTTTTTATTGATTTAATTCATACATTTATAATATAAAATGATTTGATTATAAATTAAATTGATGATTTGACAAGTTACATTAAAGAATATTTTTTTTTAGGTTAGAATACTAGTTATTGTATACCAGAATTATTATAGTTTATATATATACAATTTTGTGAATAAAAAAAACTTAATAATACCTAATAATAAATAATAAATAATAATTAAAATACCTAATAGTTGGATAAGATTACGGAAGAAGCTGTTAGTAACGTTTCTTGGAAATTACAATACCACATCTTTAGAAGAATAATAAAAAAAATTGAAAGAGGGATAAAAGGGTAGAGGAATGGAAAAAATAAAATAAAAGGATATAATGAAATCAATAAAAGAGGCAAATAGAAGAAAAATACAAAAAAATATATAGTAAAATGAAAAATGTTATAAAAAGCAGGAAAGAAGTAAGTTGCTGGTAGGTAGTATTTAAAGCTGTTTAGATGAATGTGTCTAAACCTTGTATTCTGAAGAAGTCGTTAAAATAGAAGCTGTAGGAGTTAGAATGGTTAGAACGCAAAGTACTCACTCAGTTTACACAAGACATTATCTGAGGTCATTCATACTGAGGCATAATTATGATATTTGGTGTCTTCTCAGAATGAGCCACATACAGTAACTACAGTCTCAAGTATAAACAGATACTTGAAACACAAGAATTAAGAACAAGTTAATCAAGGTTTCCAATCAGTTCATTGAGTTGGGTTTTTGACTCTGACAAAGACCGCTTGTTACGGTTGAAAGATCTTAGTCTTGTTTTCCCATTTCTTATTGGTGGTTTGATCATTGATTGTTATTTCACGTGTTTATGTGAAATGTTTTTATCGATTATATATATATATATATTTTCAATGATCGAACCATAATATGAAATGGGAAAAAAAGACTAAGATCTTTCAGCGGTCTTCGTCAGACTTTTTCACGTGTTTATGTGTAATCCTGTACTTGTATATATATATATATATATATATATATATATATATATGTGTCTGATTTAAAAATTTACTGTAACAATAAGCACTGGGCTGGATCATTTGACAGCCGACGTGGGCACTGGATTGGTCCTGATTGCTTGCGATGATATATTTGAATCTATAAGCATATTTTATTTGTAAGCCTGTGACACAATTATTGCATAATATCTCAATATCTTGTTGGTTTGTTGCGCAACCCCGAATCAGCCAACTTGATTAAAACTGACATCAACTAAAATAACTATATTCAGTGATATTTTTAAATACGAGTCATGATTGAATGCACCAGGTTTTATAGTTTCTTTATTTCATGTTGTTTGGTTGCGTGCTTATAATTATTCTTTTAATTAATCATTGATTGGATACATGAATAGTTATTTATTATTAAAAAAAAATCATTAATGCGTCATAATTTGTTTAACGTTTAGATCAGTAATGGTTTTTCTTCGGGGTTATTTTCAATTATTTAAAAAGTATTTAACTTTATGTATATACTGAGTTTTGAGGTATAAATATACTGTACTGAGGATTTATTCAATATGTGTTACAACTGCGTAATACCTCTTAAGCCCTACAAAGCTAATGTCACGGTTTCTTCACATACTTAAGTATTGAGTCTTAATATATTTATGTCGCTTACAAGCCATTTAATGTTATGCTATTGTGTAAACATTTCACACTAATCACAATAAGATCTGAATAAAATAAAATATCAATCTTTCAGCAAGTATGAATAGAAGCCGAGACGTCTCCTCCAATATGTCATCTTAATGGTTGTATATATATTAACTATTAAACGGTATTAATTATTTATAATCAAAAGATGGTTTAACATATGTAAAAAAACTTGCTGATCCTTTTCAATAAGCCTTTATATTTGTTTTACTACAAGTAAGTATAATAATTATGAAAATATTCGACTTCGAGATTATGACGCTCTTTTATATGTTTTAGGTCCATGAAATCCATTTCTGAAGTTCTTTTGGTATATTTTTACACTGAGTATTTCTATTTGTATGGTATGTGGTGTGTGTGTGTGTGTGTGTGTGTGTGTGTGTGTGTGTGTGTGTGTGTGTGTGTGTGTGTTTAGGTATGTATATGTGTAGGGCAGAGGTTCCCAAAGTGGGTTCCTTAACGGGCTGTCTGGGGTTCCACGAAAAGCCTTTCGGTAAAATACTTTTCCAGATGGTTCTACAAAAAATATTTAGAAAAATATTCTTCTAAATGGTTTTTTAATGGGTATGGATTTATTCAGTTTTACTTTTGAATCATGAAAACGAATCATGTGTATATGTACTCGTCAAAATTTGATCCATATTTAGGATGAATCACTAGTCAGGAGCTATCTGACTCCCGAATTTCCTGCTATTGCAAAAAAAGCACTTCACATATTGCTGTCATTTCCCTTTGCCTAGTTATGTGAAACTGGATTTTCCTTTTTTACTGCCGTAAACTAAATACTCAAGTAGACTTAATGCTACTGCTGACTTGAGAATGAAAATCTCAACTATAAAGCCAAACATTTAAAGATTGTGTGATTATATTAAACAAAAACATAAATCTCATTAAACGCTACAAAATTATTGTATGATATTTTTAGTACGTCTTGACATGAATAATATGGAAATCAAAATCTTTTAGTTTTAAATTGTTATTTAGTTTAGAAAAATACACATTTCAATAGTATTACCGTTTATTTGTTTTTAGACGTACATGCTATTTATAAATATGAAAATATTTACATTATAACCATATAAAATCATTAGAATCTGGGGTTCCCGGGAAAGTTACTGGACCAAAAAGGGATTCTGCGTTGAAAAAAGTTTGAGAAATTATGGTGTAGGGGATTGGTGTGTATCCAAAATTTTGTAGGCACACTAAAGCTCACAACATTTCATGGATCAGATTGGTACCTATCGTGTAGATGCGCTATATTGTTTTTAGATAACATTACAGTATTGAAATATAAATTTTTTGGCAAAAAATGATTTTAGACTTTTTTTTTACATAAACCGTTTACTCCAGAGTTCTGAAACGTTGGGATAGTTATGAAAGGACAGATTAGTACTGAAAAAAAAAACCTTAATATATTATTATTTATTAAAAACAACCGAACTCATATTTTTTGCAATAAAACGTAAAATATATTACTTATGATGGTTTCTGAAAGCCTATGGTCCCGATTTAGGAAACAAAGAAGCGTATAGCTAGAGTAAATCGTATGAAATCACTAAATTGATGATCTATGAGTTTGAACCCACCTTGCCAGAGGGTGGTAGATATTTGGTAAATCTATTGGTGAATCTTGACATATTTAATTTGAAATATTCGCAAAATAATACAAAATTTGTTATAATTATTTTAAGATTAAATGAGTTGTGCAGTTTTACGTTCAGAAGTAAAATTATATTTAAGCTGAAGAATTGACAATAATTGGATATCTTGACGGATAAAAGTTTAAAGAATGAAATGTAAAATGTTAATTGAAATTTATTATTGAAATAAGTGAATGATACTCTTCTGAAATGCGACAGTATGGGATCTGTTTAATATTAAATGTAAAAATATTTTATTTTTTTACATGATAACTAGTGTTATTTGTATATTGTGTTGAAGCAAGTCTTACAAACAGATGAGATTAGATGGCAGCCATAATAAAAGAAACTAAATAAGAGTTGAAAACAATGGCAGAGTTCCATTATCAGGAGTGGCGTCATATTAAATTATATTGCTGCTAATCTCATATGTAAACATTAGGAAATAGAAGAGCCTGATAACAGCCTCTATATAATATTTATAATATTTACGTCTTTCTTATTTCAAACAAACACTAAATACTCTTTATTTCATTTCAGTTTTAAATTAGTATTTAATGATTTTTTTTTATTTTATTTTTTTTTTTACATAGTTTGAAAAGAAAGAATATAATATTTGTACATAAAACGATATTATCGTGTAAATTTCTATTGATTATTGTTTTTGTCTAACTGAATATCGGTTGAGACGCTATATACAATAAGAAGAAGAGAAATTATGAAAATTCACCTGTTTTTGTTATCAAATTCCAATAATAGTGGGAGAAAAGTACGGGAATGAATTGTGGCATTTCTCTTTGACTGTACGAAATATTTTATTTAGATTTCTGACTTTCTCACAGTGGTCGTGATGTAGTTTTTATTTCACTCTTTTGTAGTGAAACACTTTTTTTAATATATTCTTAGATATTACTGTTAATTATAATTATGAAGCGCTTCTACAGTCTTTCTTAAGGTCTAGGAAAAGTACTTTTCGCTGAAAGCTATAATTATTACCTTGTATTTCATATTAGCTTTGCGGAACGTAATAAATAACTTATACAATTTTGATTACCATTTCATCATCTAAAAAAGGCAATTTGAAGATGACTTGGGTGTCATCCGTTTAGTTTGCAATGTCAAGGAATGTACCGTGGCTTCATCAAGGAGACATGCTATCTCTCCCACTTCGTGAACTGTCATTCAAAGTTCGATCGTAATCAATTTCTTGTTCAGTTCGCTGTAATTCTTTAGTTTTACGAAATCTCGTTGGTCAATTTTAATATTTCTAAGATATATTTATAGGTACTTATGATATCACAATACCCCCTCCCCCAAAGACAGAATAACTACAATTGAAAATGTGAATTCACCTAACTGAACCGGTTATAAACGAATTATCTTGGAGCCTCAAAAATATCCATTAGTAACTCAAAATATCTAAGGTTTCTTTTAATACGAGTAGATAGTTAAACATACTTTAGGTTTTATCTAATAAGATAAAGTCGTAGCATCTGTCTCGCTATTTGCCCTGAAACACCTTCTAAGTCTTCAAACTCGACCTGCATAACTATAACTTGTATAAATCAGTCAACTTGAAAATGTACGTTTTATTTAATTTTATTTATTAAACAAGTCATATTTAACATTATTTTTGATCAATTACGGGAATTACTCTCTCTGTTTAAACTATTTTATTAATGAACTGGGTACGGTTAATTAGTTTTGATGAACTCAGTCTTTAGGGCTTTTCAGACCGTATCTACATGTTAATTTATAAAATTCACAAACAGTAAAACAGGTTCAAAAATCTAGAGTGGCACAACTCACATATTATCAAACTCTTTGATAATCATTCGAGAATCCAAATGTTTCTATGATTTGACTATTTCATTTTTATCTGATGAACGCTGGTGTGAAAATTCTTAGCCAAAAGTAATCAATTGTAATCAAATATCAAAAATTTGATATTTTATTATTATAGTGACAGGCATAGCCAATGTATCTGTTACATGAACTTTCCACTTTAGTATTCTACCTAACAATATATATATATATATATATATATATATATATATATATATATATAACAATAAAAAATGGGAACAGAAAACTAAGATCTTTCAACCGTAACAAGCGGTCTTCGTCAGGGTCAAAAACCGAACTGAAACCCAAAACACTAACAGTTGGGTTTTTGACTTTGACGAAGACCGCTTGTTACGGTTGAAAGATCCTAGTCTTGTTTTCCCATTCCTTATTGTGGTTTGATCATTGATTGTTATTTCACGTGTTTAGGTGAAATCTTTATAGATATAGATATACTAGGTTTTATGGTTACCTACGAGACTTTTAGTTTAGTATTTTTATTAGAGAGGTCTTAAAAACCAAGTTACTTTCCGCTTGAGAAAGGAAAAACAACTGTTTTAGGTACATTTGTTTCTAGACTTTTCTAATTTTCACAACATTTACCTATTTGGAGAACATGAATCAAAAATTCAAATGTTGTATCATCAACCGTTCTTCTTCTTATAATAACAATCTCATCTGCATATCCTTGAATATCGTAGCGTTGATTATTTGGAGTGTAGGAGATCATAACCATATAAGGAGTAATAACATACCTCCCTGATGGTAGACTTCAAGGGACTCAATTTCAGTTGTCTAGATCCTATCCTAATAAAAATTATTCCAACAATGGAGTGTTGGAATTCATTTTATGGTTTTTAGATTAAAACATCTATATACAAGTTTTGATTGTCTGAGTTCTATGCCATGTTATGAAAAAAATACCCTCAATATCAATGAAACATCATAAAGATTTTTATCACTTAATGGTGTTATTAGTTTCAGAATAATCCGAAGGTTTTTACTAGCACTCTAGAGTTGGTTGTTTAGGAGAAAAAAAGATGGTTTATAACATGTTGGCCAAAAATAGTAACCTTCTCAGATGCAATATTTTGCTATAAAAATAAGTGACATTTACAGTGTAGCTCCCATTTTTTATGAAATATGAAACTGTTTGGCCAATAGAATGCTCAAAAACGTTTGGTTAGGTATAAACATACCTAACGTAGGTACCTAAAAGTATACCCACACGAACTTAACACACATAAAAACAAACAGAAATCATCGAAGAAATGTCAAAAATTGGCTATAGAGACCTCAAAACAAGCAAATCCGTCAACATGTCGAGATCAAGTGTCTTGATTGTTATACTCAACATCGAAGTAAAAAATGAGATTAAAATATAATTTTAGATAATGATTAGTAAATAAACGTCGTTAGAGAAAATTTGAGACATACAATTAATTGATTGGAAATGCTATAATCTGGAAGTTTTATTTATAGCATTTGTCTCTGTTACGTTTACGTAAGCCTTAAACATAAAGAAAATTTGGAAAGGTGGAATTAGCTTTTGCATTTATTTAAATTTTAACATTCTGATGTCTTTAAAGCAAGTATTCATACCAAGAATTTTAAAGTCATTATTCTTACATTACTACCTTATAATGTTTCTTTCGTTTGCACATAAAAATGTTGGTAAAATTAAACTATTTTATGATATTTTTATCATAGTAAATGCTAATATGAATGTTCCAAAATGCATGTGTATCACCATAAGTCCACGTATATTCTTTATTGATATATGCTAATGTTATGAATTATTGTATGTATTATTTGATAGTTTAATCCTAATAAATTCTAAGTCATTGTAATTTAGTGTAGAATGCTCTATAATATAGAAATTATGAAACACCTAAACGAACTTTTAAACAAAAAATATCTTGTAAAATTAAAACTCTAATAATATGAAATATATTGATCATTGCTATTTGTTTACCTCTGCAAATCTGTGGTACTGGTAAGTAGAAATAAGTACATAAACGAAATTGATAGAAAAACATGCATAAAAGAGTCACTAGTATGCTCGTCATCAGGAAGAAAGATTGAGTCGCACAGATGATAAGTAGAAACTCCATGAATACAACGATAGGCTTCGTCTAAAAGTTTAAGGTAACATTAGAAATACTGTCGGGAATTTTGGCTAAAAAACTGTACAAAGAAACAGTAATAAGAATGATGACGACGAAAAACCTCATGGACTTCAATGAGAAGTCCATACGTGGGGATCGATATTATAATAGTATCGCGATGTTGAATTCTGTCTTTTTTCCACTATTGTGGAATGGGATAGGATTGCCTTTCATAATGTATAAAAAGAGTTGTTAAATCGTGCATTATTGTTTTAATATTTTATCATAATTCACAATTAACTGCTTAAGAAGAGGTTTTAAGTAAGTGGATATATTTATTTCAAGTCAAGGAATAACTCTTCTTTCTTGAATTTACTTTGTTTAGATTATCATCTGGTGCTGGTAGAATTTTAAAATATAAAATTTCCAAATAAGTGTAATTTACTTGGTTCTTTTCAAAAAATATAGTACAGGGCTGAACATATGGTATTACTTGAGTATCATGAATATGAATAATTATTATGTAACATGAGTATGCGTTAGTATTCCAGTTGTAATCTCATGAGGAAATGTGTGTTTTGCTATTTAGTGTGCATGCTGTTCACAAAAAGAGATCATTGTGAGAAGGAAAGTTAAGTTAAATATTGCGATTCTTTAACTGCTGGTGTTTCTTGCATTTCTAAACCTTTCTTTAATACTTCATTATGTTGAACTTGTTCTAGATGCCATTTATGAGTAAATTGTTTCAACAATTTATATTTTCTTTTTTTTTTGTAAATTTGAGTTTAGTGATGAAATCAGTTGGATGACTACAAGAACCTCCATAAGGAATCAATTAACACACTTGAGACTGTATTATATCCGACTGGGTTATTAACTACGACCCTCTCCTTGCTTCCAAAAGGATCGCCACCGAGATAGCCGGGTAATTTTGTTACAATTTATTTCAGTTCCACCACCCCTTTTCCAGCCCACCCCAAACTACCCTCCAGGACCATTCTCTAAAAACAATCTCAAGTTTATTATGAGGAATGGAGAGGATTTTGTTATTACTTTAGGGGGTGGGGGGCCATCCCCCCCTCTCCTATCTCTCAGAATTTTCAAACAAAATATAACCCTGTGACGTTGAATTATATTTTAATTAAAACCGGGATAGAGTGGGAGAAGTGGGAGGGGGGGGAGGAAGGAGGAAAAACTCCCTACACAATTGATGAAGGAAAATGAATTGTTTAATTAAATATTATATTATTCTATGCATTTGGAATGAGGCTTTATTATTTTACTGAAGCGAAATAAATTAAATCCCAGGCAGGGCGATGTTAAGGTTCTGCTATCGCGTGTATCTCAACGTGACAATTAAAATATCATTAAAACCTCTTGCTAGCTGTCTGAAAATGAGGAGTGTTTTAAGATGTGCAAAAATTTTGTTTTATGGACATTCCCTCAACCCTCCTTTAAAACCTTTCCATTCACTCACTGTTATATCTAGAAGGCACAATCCATTACTCACCTACTTTTAGATTATATCCTAATCTCTTTATAAGCAATACAGCCAAAATATGGGAAAAGCAGGGATTCTCTATACAAACAAATAGCTTACTCCCCCATTGAAATGCTACAGTTTGAATCGCATAAAACTCAATAGATATTTCATTAAAAAATTAAAAAATTAAAAACCTTATGAAATTATCAAAAATATGCATACCAGTCTTCCAGTATTTTTTCATGAAATACAATTTAGCGTCTGTAAGAGAGAGATATGAGAAGTAAATTTTATTTAATATACTATCCGAGGTAATTCAAAAATTTGTGCCATTTTCTAGAAAGTTTACTATTGAATCTTTCAACAGTTCAGTATTGTTTTAGTGAGATAAATAGGTAAAATTTCAATAAATTATAGTTACTCCCGTTAAGAGATATATACATTTATAAATGATCAAACCACAACATGAAATGGAAAAAAAAGACTATGATCTTTTAACTGTAATAAGCGGTATTCGTCAGAGTCAAAACCCAACTGACTCTGACTCCAGTCACGAATATGATATGTACGCTTGAAATATCATAATCTTTTTTCCCCATTTCATATTGTGGTTTGATCATTGATTGTTATTTCACGTGTTTATGTGAAATTTTGTTATACATATATAAGTAGGAAGTATGCATTTTGTGATTTCTATGATTCATTTAATCACAGAGGGTCTCAAAAAACATGTTTGTTCAATTATGTATATGTAATATCAAAGTCCCACTCCCCCCCCCTCCCCTTCTCAAAATAAATAAAAAATAACTACTCTAAACCCTTTAATTTGTGAATATATACTTGAGGTCCTGTTTTCTTTAACTTACAAAGTAGTATCAGTATTTTCGAATGGTTTTTCTCTGCACTGTTATTAAGGAGTTCTTCTGCATTCTCTCTTCTTTCTTTAGTACTTCTTTTATCTTTAATCAGTCTCCTTCTATTTCTCACCGAAAACCTACCAATCTGAAGAATATCTCTTCCCATATCTTTCTCTGTTAGTTTTCGAGGCAGCTATCAAACTTCTCCAGTCATTTCGTCACACCCATAACTACTAAGCAGTCCTCTTGTTCTTCCACCATGTACGTCTATCGACTGTCTTGGCTTCAACTAAGCTCTTCTTGCGTATGTATTGTCAGACCTCCGTCGGTTAAAGCAGCAACCTGTCTATTGCTCTCCAGTCAAATTCAGCGTACTGTCTACAGCTTAAAGACAGTTTTCCTGTTCAAATTCTCAATCAGATCCCCGACTCTAACTCTCATGACAGCTTCAAAGTTCAGACAATTCACTTTTCGCTACTGTGGTATCAGATCTCCTCCTGCATCCTTTACTGATAGATTTTTTTTAAAAAAAAACGTATTTATATTTATTTGTATGTAGTATTATTTATTTATTCATTAGCATTTTGTCTTAATTTATTATTTTTGTATTTTATTTAATAATTTTTGCTTATCATTTATTTATTGTCCTTTTTTTCCTCGTTACCAATGTGGCAGAAGTGGGACTGCTTCTATGACAAAAAGATGTGTCGTTTCGCTCTTCTTGCGAATCACATCACCTATTCTAATGACTCCAATAGTCAGAATATTGTGGTGAATGGTCTCAGCTCCTTCTATGTCTTTCTATGAGTTTTATTTTGCATTTAATTACTATTACTTAGCTTTAAAGTACCAAAAAAAAAATCCAGAAATTTAAATAAGATCATTTGACCAAAATATCAGATCCTTGTCAGAGTTTCACTTGACTTGAGGACCTGTCTGAACAACTTTATAGACTTCTATGGTTATTTCCTCTCCCGGCTCAAGTTGGCACAACTGGAAAATATTGGATTGTACATCACGTCGATTCTCTTCGGATGAGGACAGTTATTTTGTTCTAATCTTAGTTTCTGATTTTTTTAATTGTGAATTCTTTGTTTATATATATTATTGCAAATGTAACCAAACTTTGCTGTTACCTGTTTATTAACAAGCTTCTCAAATACCGAGATCAAAGGTTTACGAAAGAATGAAAAGAGACTGCTGGAGTTTGAAGCTAGAATGTAACCATTGTTAAGAACAGATTCCAGCTAAGTCTGGTTTTATTATCAACAATATATGATTTAAGGAATGATTTATATGTATTTCATATTTAAAAATAACAAAAATATAATTAAGCGCAATATATATATATATAGTAAAGGATTGATAACAGATCAATTCAATATTTCGATATCCGTTTGCGTCATTCATACATGTGCAATCAAGGCTGCATATAATATACTTCATTGTCATTGTAATTCAACAAGTGATATAAATATAACTTTCCTGTTTTTTGTCAGTGAGATAAAGATTTTTTTAATATATTCTTGGCGTTGATAATTGTCAACATTCCCTTACCCCCTTCATCTGCATTATTATACGGTGCCTAAGATAAGAGTGTCACGTTCTATAAATATGCTCTTCTGTTTACAGATGTTAATTCCTAGCTTAAATTATATTAATAAACTTTCCAATGGTTCCTAATAAGACAAATTTTGTCTCTAAAACAATAGCCTTATTGTTTAATAAAACAAAACATTTTGTCCTGACTATGTTGAATAGGAATAAAAACATGTTTATTTTAATTCTTTCCATTCAAACTGAACTGGAAAAAAATTAATCCTAATTAAAATATAAGAAGCACGTAATTTAAAAAAAAATATGCATAAAAATGAAATTTAATATTAGAAAAATATTAAACAAGTTTGCTATAAGCTTGCTTATTCGTATTCAACTTTAAAAATTACATTTATATGTTTAAAATTAAAAGTCTTTCTCGAAATAATATTTTTTTTTTTGAGTTTCATAAGACCGAAAGAATCTTGATGAACATTGTTTTGAAAACTTGTTGGAGCTAAGAAATTTATTAATAATAATATTTGTATTAAAAAATGGATATCTAGTCAATAATGAAAACTACAAAAAAATAAAATGATAATATTACAAATAAATTCTGTAACAAATTCTCTAAGCAATGTATAAATGTCACTGTCAATCTGCGACTGGAGTCAGCAGGTTAACTGTCTGTAGTAATTTTCAATTGAAGTTTTCAATAATACATAGTGGTTGTTAAGTTTACTTTGTACTATATTTCAAAAGAACTATTTTAAATATTAATTTCCATGAGATTTAATTTATTCCATCAGGGGAACATATGCTGACTTGATCACAATATAAGATTTCATTTTGAATTTAATCAAATAAAAGTTTCTTCTTAGTATACTAAATAGATATTTGTATAAGTTGGCAGCAGATCTTCATCTAAGCATACATTTTCAAGAGCAGAGCAGATTGATTATTAAAATACAGGACAGTGCAGCTCGAGATGCTAAGGAAGCTCGGAAGTTCCGATGACAGCTGATTCTGCAACATAGATGTGTAATTAGGAAAAAAGAACAGCTACTTCAAAAAGTCGCGAATGCAGAATCTGCTCTGCTCTTCAACAATGTAAATAGATATCGTGTACATTTCGTTTTTTGCATGTTTACCTTTTTTGACTTCTAGCCTTTTGGCGTTGCCATTTGTCGCTGTTCATCTTCTTATGTGTACATGTGTTTGCTATGTAAAGCAGACTGCCCATTCTTTGGAAAAGACATGATATCGTGAAGGGCCAGTTTGATGAGCGCTAGTTACTAGGGTTGCGACGTGTCGTTTATCTTATCTACTCTCAAGCACATGCGTATTATTTCAATCAGTTACTAAGAGATTCTCTTATCTCAATTGGTCCTAGATAACACATTAAACTCCATCTAACATTTATTTTTAAAGTAAAACAAGGAATGTTTTTTTTTCTTATCAAATTAATGTTCTTTTATATCTTTTTTGTAGCAAGTCAGAATTTACAGAATTAAAACAGGACAACTTAAACCCCGGAGCTCAGTCCTAGTGGGCCCACACCCTTTTTTATACCTTGCATGAAAAGCTTAAATTTATATATTTTTTTATTGTTTAAATCGGTCCCCTAGCGGGTGATAACGTCAGGCGTTTACCGGAGTTTTGTTTGATCGGGGATTCTACAGTTCTACATTGGTTCTAAATTTTGTCTAACTCAAGTGTATTTCAAGTAGGAGTCTTTAACGAGTATCTGATATCGTACAGGCTAGAGGCCGACGGCTTAACGTCCTTTCCGTCCTCGATTGCTGTCATCCTCATGGATTTCCTAAAGTGCAGTCAGATAGTCCTCGACAGATGAACACCTTTTTGCATTATGAAGAAAAAGAACCACTCTCAGCAATGTTGGACACCAAAGTTACAAAGCCTCTTCCAAATTTGCTTCATACTTGATTTAATTATTCAAATATACAATTTTTAGCCACAACTTAGGTTATAATATTATGATAAGTCAAAATGAATCAGTTTTGTGTATTAAAGAATATCTAATTACATGATTTTATACATTCAAATGTGAAATAGACGTTCTGCGTACAAGACTGTTCCGTAAGCCCACTGTGTTATTCAATGTCATCAAAAGCAGAAGGCTCAGAATCATACTTCTGGTATGCTCAACCGAATTCCTAAGGAGTATCCAAGATAGGTTATAGTTTTTGTTTTTGTACGAGTTATATTTGAAAGACTGTTCCTATAGATGCCAATTATAGTGCCATCTTTAAATTAATTATTCTGAACAAATAGTTGTTTAATAATATCTTAATAATATTCGCTTGTATTTGAAAACTATATTATCCTATAAATTGCAACTACAAGAGTCTGTATTCTATATGAGGCCCAGAACTATAATGAAATAGATTCAGAAGGTGGTGGTAAACTATTGTACTTACCATTTGACGATTCCAAATGAAATTACATTATTTACACATAAATATCACTAGACTATGTAAAGAATCATATAGATATTGGACACTACAGGAGAGCAATAAACTTACGATATTATGCTTTTTCATTCTTTTGAACTTCAGTCAAAATGAACCATTTGTTTTTCTCTAATACCTGCTGAAGTATGTCGAATCAGCACAATTAGTAGTCTCACAATATCGCTGCTGTATGATACAATTTCATTTGTTATTTTATTATAATTATTATTTTTGTATAATTTTGTTAATTTGTTATTATAACAATAGTTCATTTAAGATTAAGAAGCATTAATATTATTTTGGTCTGACTTGATCAATTTATCTGCGTTGGCGAAATAAACAGTATGTCTAAAATATTATTTTAATAGATGTTATTTAATTTATGTAAAATATTAACGCTCTAAATTTATATAACTGAATACTTTGAGTGTAACAAGATAATTGTATAATACAGGTGTCCTGTTCCCTGGTAGAGTGTAATTCACTAAGCGAGCACTTATACACGGGGATTATATGCTTCTCAACCTACAGTTATTGAGCAATAGAAATAAAGTCCGCAATATTTTGGGTCAAATAAATATCATAAAATGCATAATTAGAAAGTAAAATGAAAATTTAGAATTACTAAAGTGTAATTGATATTTTGGAAGAAATGAGCTTAAATATATTTACAGAAATATTTTTAAAAAAAAAATTAAGATAGTTCAATAAATGTTGTAAATGTTAAAATAAATAAAATAGTTTAATTCGGATCATATAAGTCTCATGCAGGTAAACTATGTAGATTTGAAGGATTTTAAATTTTTAAGTTGAATTGAAGGTTTCTATGAATGATGGATCCTACATTCACACATTTTAGATGTACTGAAAGCCTCTAATTGATTACATCTTATTAGTTGTGCAATCGATAATTGTGTGGTATCTACTCATACTGTGGTAAATAGATAATACAAAGTCTCCACACACAAAAAAGAAGCCTTTCTATTCTTTTCGATCACTTTCTGTCCTTCATCAGATAAATTTCTGCAATATAAAATACAAGTTATAAGTTACAAAAATAACCGGAATTGTATATCATAAAATGAAAAAAGAATGGCATACCAAATGGAAGTAGTGGAGGACCGAACTACTACTTCGGAGAACAGTTGTTCCAATACACATAGAATGCATTTGTTTTTATTAAAATGTTTAATATTGTATTTGAAGTAGGTTTATTTGCATTAAATTTACAGTTTACCACTATCGGTTTTCATAAATTGTGTCATTTCATTTAATAATTTATTTCTTTTTAGGAAATTCATAACTTTGGAACAATTTTGCATATCATTTAGGGGAAAAGATAGTAAAATTACAAGTCAACTAAATTAATCAAAACAATTCAAGTTAAAATCGTTCAGTATTCAGTAAAAATCGATCATAGTTTTATTTTTAACTAAAAAAAAAAAAAAAAAACCCTAGACATTAACAAGAGTGAACGAAAATGAGTGTTAATTTGTAGCATCTGTCAGTGGTTGTGAAATATTCAAGAAAGAAATAGCTTTAATAATTAAATAACAATTAGCCTCGATTCGAATCGATTAAGATTACTATCGAGCTAAGTAGATTTTAATTTTCATTATGCCCATTTATCGTAGTTCCGAATCAACTGAGTCGCTTATGAACAAGTGCCATTAAATATTAAACTATGACGTGGTAAGAACTGCCCAGGGGAATTGAAAATGGATGCATATTAGAGTTGCTACTCAACCAATGACTCTTGTAATTCCACCAAGTTTTTTTTTTTTTTTTTCTGGAAAGATAAAGAGGAAGTATTGAAGTGATTACTGGTAAGGGTGCATGGGTGGTTTTGGTTTTTGATGGCTCTTTGTAGATGTTAAGTAAGTGAGGATAATAATAACAGGGTTGCATCTATGCTAGTCATAGGGTCAGGCATAATCAAATTAGAAGTTAGAAAAATATTATATTCTTAAATTAATCAACAGGAGAAAGTCAATGTTCCTAACTTTACATTACTCGTCAGAAATCGTCGAGGTAATGCTGTACAGTATTTTCTCTCTCAATCTTTCTGTACAAGCTGTCCTTACTTCATTTTTGTTGGAGTTTAATTTGCAAGCTAAATTACAGCAGGTTACAACGATTTGTTTCAATTTCACGAGAACTTGCCGAGTAATGTGAACAGTATCTGGAGACAGGGCGACTCCAAGGAGGCCCGCAAGTCTGAGTATTGCTATAACCTTGACTTAAACTTATTTACATGCGACTTTTACGTTTCTGTATTTTCAAGCATTATTATTGTTTTATTGAACATTTTAGATAACCAAATTGTAGATAAATGAAAGTAGAAAACAAACATAATTCGACATGTTAGCGTATTCATTGCAAAATATTTATTATTGTATTCCCCCAGAGCATTAAAGTCAATCTCTTGGAGTGCCGTAAAACATAAGGCCAACCGTGTTTAGAGATGAAACATAAACAACATAAATACTACGAATCAATTGGGACATATAAAGTTGAAATATGAGCACCAAACTAATATTTATCTTTATTATATAAGAAATCATCCATCACATTCACTTATATTGTCCCTTTTTAATAAATTACGTTTGCGTTAATAGTTGTGAAAACTTCTGTCCACTGAAAAAGAATCCCACCTAGTTGTGTATCAACTATAAATGTTTCTATAATATAAATGTTCAAAAAACACCATACTCTGACTCTTATTCTACAGATCTCTCACCCAACAACTACATTTAAAAAATGATTCTAGCTATCATAGTTATAGTCCAAACGACGTATGAATTGTTCTATCATCTCAGATATACATATACAACACCCAAGAGACGAGTTCTTATGTCCCTGCCAAACATTCGATAAGAGATTTCAGTATATATGACGGAGAATTGATCTATAGGTGTTGATATAGATCAGGGCTTCTTAAACTTTTTTATATAGCGACCCCCTTCAAGCTTAGGAAATTTTAAACGACCCCCTCCTCCATATAATGAAATATATATTAACCGTAGATGTAGATGTAATATCGCACTATTTTACAATGTAAATAAAATAAGGATTAAAGAATACGTACCCATTCATTTCACATACATATAATTGGAAACTACCATAGTATTTTGTATGATTTTTATTTGTATTTATATTTGTACGTAGTGTGTATACTAATTTTAAAACTTTATTTATAATGATTGAAAAGTATCAGATCTTTGCGACCCCCTTTCAGTGGTCTCGCGACCCCCAGGGGGTCGTAAACCCACAGTTTAAGAGCCCTGATATAGATAAAATAGTTCATGATAAGTAATATTAATAAATACTAATACAACGATAATTATTCAGAAAGACAGGTGACCCATTCCCGACTAATACCTTCCGTGATTTCTTATATATGTGTTCTTTTTGTGAATGTTGTATATATATAACATAAAAAGGATAAATAGGAATGTAGTTAGTTTCTTCCACTTCCAATCAAACTATCATTGCTGCCGTTTTGATTTTATTCAAAATCTTTTTCAAGAGAATTTGATTGGAAGTGGAAGAAACGGACCCTCTCCCGATTTATCTTTTTTATGTTATATATCTGTCCCACGGTTGACAATTACTGTTTTGTAATATATATTAATTTAATATATATATTAAATTAAATATATATATATTATATTCGTTACATAAAGAAAAAATGTATTGTTTAAATTCTAAATGTATCAGTAAAGTTACAATAATTTAAAACCAATTTCAGCAAAATGATTTAAAAATTCCATATAAGATTGTAGTATATAAAATATAACTAATCTAAAGGAATTGCTATAGACAACGTAATCCACGCTTTGAATAAAGTAATATTATATCAATAAAAACTAACATAAAGGTAACTGCTGGCTCTGAATCATACCATTTACAGTTATTATACACTGACTATAAGAAACGCTGTACTTTTTATGGCTACCTCATTGTTCCAAGTTATTGTAAGAATTTATGATAATTCTCAACTTCATAGCGTCTTCTCAATACCAGTAATACTCTTGAAGGGACAAGACATAAATAGAATGTATAACTGGATTAATTTTAATATTTCTAAATGTTTTAACATAAATTCATTTTAATAATTCCTTTAAATGGAATTTCATAGTTTAAATTCTAATTGACATTTTCTGGAATAGGATATTGTTATTACATTCGTAATTAATAATTTTATGTTATATCTTTCACTTTTAATAGTGTTGTAATAATAATTAGAGAATGTATTGATATTTGCAAATTGAGAGGATATAAATATATGGAATGTATAAATTATATTTTTCAACAATGTTATAATATTTTTAATTCTTTTAACTCAGTTTTTAATTTATTCCAACAATTTAACAGAACACATGGACTAATCACCTCAGATATCAAGCATTCAATATTCTCTTCGTCTTTTTTTTAAGTTTTCCAGTTTCTTTATGATAAGATTTAACTGATTCAATAATTCTTTAAGCTAATCTAAAAGAGGTATCGTAGAGTTAATTTAAAGTTACAAAGCAAATATAATCTAAAAATTTAACAGATGACAAAAACTCACTATTATATTTCAAATGCGATTTATCAGGTCGAAAGATGATTTTTGTGTGTGATCTGTTCTTTAAGTTTTCTAGTTGTGATGAAGACCAAAAATTTTTACCAATAGATTTTAATCGCTATTTCTAAATGTTGTGCTGTGCTTTAAACTAAAATATATATCCATAACCTTTAAAATATGCAAAATTCATTTGAAATGGAAAAAGAAATGAAATAATGAGAGACACCTAAGTAGATAGTTAAATCTGGTATAACTATCATCAGGATGATAAAGAGGGTACTTCGCATTGGCGAATGTTGGTCACAGACAGTGAACCACATATACAAGCGTTTATAAAGAAAAATAGCGTTTGAAAACTATACTTAAGAAGAAAGGATAGAAAGGATGAAATAATAGCAAAAAGTATAGAATATATGGAAATCATTTGGACTATTGGTGTGAATTGTAGTTTTGTGGGTGTGTTGTGGCATCTATCGTTCTTACTTGTAGGAAGTCAAAGTCTTTCACCCACTATTTAGCCACATCTTCTTCATACGACACCCGTCAAAATATGGAAGTAGCTTTTGCCAATTTTCTATACTTTTTTGTTTTAATTGCTTAATGCTTACTGGAACGTATAACATTCAATATAATACTTTCAATACTAGTACCTAACAGTAGTATTTCAACTGAAAGTGACATATCAAAGAGGCAACTACTACAGTTATATATACGAGGTGTGTAAATAAAGTAGCGAGACTGGCAACGTCGCTTTCGATCTGGCAACGCTGGAGACGCGTGGCCTTGAGTAGCGTCAGGTGCACGTGTGATGCGCCTCCAGTATGAATCTGAACTCGCCACAGTCATTTGTTTGTCCGTAGCGTTAGTTTTCGTGAAATGCTTTTTTCTTGAGCGTTTTAAAAATGAGTGACCTCAAAGTTGAGCAGCGGTGTGCAATCAAATTTTGCTTCAGACTTGGACATAATGCAACCGAAACTTTTGAAAAACTTCAGGAGGCCTATGGAGAACGTGTTTTATCAAGGGCACAGGTTTTTCGGTGGTTTAAGGAATTTTCAGAAGGAAGAGAGTCGATTGAAGATGAACCACGAAGCGGAAGGCCTTCAAGTGCAAACACCGATGAAAATGTCAACAGAGTACGGAACCTTGTGCGTTCAGATCGACGCTTGACAGTCAGAATGATCGGGGAACAGTACAGACTTCGAAAAAGAGTCCTTCGTGTGCGGCCAAACATCAAAGACAAGTGGGTGTTGCATCACGAAAACGCGCCCTGTCACACTGCCATCTCAATAAACGAGTTTTTGGCCAGTAAAAACATTCCTGTTGCTCCTCAGCCTCCTTATTCACTAGACTTGAGTCCTTGTGACTTTTTCCTCTTCCCGAGATTGAAAAATCACCTCAAGGGAACTCATTTCGGGACACTACAAAACATACAAACTGCTGTAACCGACCAGCTGAAGGCCATTCCAGAATCCGAGTTCCAGC
The DNA here is from genome assembly GCA_026182355.1 of Hermatobates lingyangjiaoensis. Taxonomy (NCBI): domain Eukaryota; kingdom Metazoa; phylum Arthropoda; class Insecta; order Hemiptera; family Hermatobatidae; genus Hermatobates; species Hermatobates lingyangjiaoensis. Next base: position 1,526,346 of record JAPFBL010000015.1, read on the forward strand.
AATGCTACAATGATTGGAAGGACCGTCTCCAGCGCTGTGTGGCTTCCGAAGGGAACTATTTTGAAGGTGACAATATCACATTGTAATTATATTTGAATAGAAAATTAAAAAAAAATCAGTCTCACTACTTTATTTATACACCTCGTACATGCATATCAGTTCATTTGCAAAGTGCATGAATAACGGGACGTTCAAAACTGAAAAGTAACCTCTGATGTGTTCAATTTCTGTATCGTTACTCCCAAGAAGTGGGTTCACTCAAAAATTTAGTATCACTTGTTTTCCATTTTTGATAACAATCATCGTTGTGCTTTTATTGCGTTGTCTACTTTCCAATCCTATATGAATGAATCCAAATACATAATGAGATTTTAAAATAATAATTTAATAAGAAGTTATATTATAAATTCATAATACGAGTTAGTAATGTAAATGAAGATCTTCGTACATCTAATCTTCTAACAATTATCGAAATCTTCTTCATTCAACTGAATTGACTGAATTGTTTTTTCATCCCGAAGGAGATTGTATTTTTTTCCCCCTTACGGTATCTAGATGGATGCCTGACAAGCTGTCATTTTTCTAAGTCTGACATTAGCAGTAACCTTTCGAAAGTTTTTATATTTGATATTCATTAATTTTAAATCAAACTGTTACATTGGAAATAACTTTTTTTCTTAAATTTACATAATGCAATTAAGTTTGGATGGGAAATACAATTGCTAATTGGTTTAGGATTGGAATATTAATAGGCTTAATAATAATGAATAAAACCATCCAATTTAATCGTTTATGATGTTATTACCGTCTTTTGACAGAGTGTATTATAATATACATACTATTCAAAGTCTTATGATTACTTTAAATAAAAAAAAAATGAACTAAACTGAAAACTGTAGTCTACTAATAATAATTCTACGAGTTCGATGCTTATGAAATGACAGGAGAATGACATGATTAATATCAAATCGAAGTCAGTCAGTAATAAAAACAAAATATTGGAATATTTATTGTAAATTAGTTTTTGAATCTGCCCTGCAGAAAACTAAGAATTCAAGAAGAAACGAGCTTGCTTTTTAGTCAGAAGTACACTTATAGTGTACTTCCATAATTAATAGTGTTGTGTTTTATCCATATCCAAATGGATATATATATATATATATATAATATTTATATAATATTATATAAATAAGTTATAATATAAATAATTATATAATTATATTTATATTTGAGTTGGCTTCAGCTACTCAAAGGGACTACTTCGGCCCGATGACGACGAATGTTGAAATATCGTTGTGAGTCTTTTTTGTGTGTCTTTTTATTTGTTTTTCTCTTTCCTGTTTGTACTAGTAGTCCTATTGACCGTTTCAAGTTTTTGATATATTTATATATAATGCCATACATACATATGGAGTGCAACAGTCCATACAACAGCACTCCATAAGACAAAACTCACAAGAGAAATGATGATCAATTCCACGAAAATTATCTCTAAAAAAAGAAACAATGTTAAACTACAAATATTAGAGGCATTAATAATTCAAGAAAAGCAGCCAGTCATAAATATTCAACTTAATAATTCTTGTCGATTTTAAAAGTATTTTCCAACGGGCCAAACCAGATTAGCCAGGTAGTAGGTGAGTCCAACTACCCTACCTTAATCCCCCATAATGCTCCGTGATCCAGGGCGATGTCCTGTGAACATTCCAATAGTAATCCACATCTATATATATAAACTAACAATCCTACTATTATTCTCATTATTATCCTGATGACGAATGTGGTACATTCGAAACATGTCGACTAGCATTATTGGTGATAGGCTTTATAGCTTTAATGAACAGACGAGGAAGGAATTCCGGAAACTGGAGAAATTGTGTGAGAAAATGATTCAAGCCAAATATGGGGCGTTTTTTAACAATATATATTTAAATGAAGGACTGCTTCCAACTTTTACAAATATATATATGTATGATCAAACCACAATAAGAAATGGGAAAGATCTTAGTCATGCTTTCCCATTTCTTATTGTGGTTTCGGATCAATTGGAATTGTTGAAATTTCACGTGATATATGTGGTATCTTTTATATATATATATATATATAAATTCACAGAAGGGGCTCTTGAGATTTTGGTCATAAACATAGAACTCCTTATTATATGCCGACGTTTCGCCAAATCTTATTTGGCATTTTCAAGTCTAAAAAACAATTTATTAACGATATAAGTATAGCAAGACAAATACATCCACGGATACCAACCAACAGAAAACAAACCAATCAAACAAGAAATAGTGCGTTTATTTGTTTGAAAATTGGGCTTTATTGTCTGAGTAATTAATTAATAAGTTTAACCAACAAATGTCTGTTTCTAAATATATATTATATATATAAATGTAAACCACAATAAAAAAAGAAAACAATAGAAATTAATGTTCTGAGGCCTTTCAGCTTATGTCATCAGAGAGCAAAGAAAGAAAAAAACTAATATATTATATATATATATATCAGTTGGGTTTTTGACTCTGACGAAGACTGCTTGCTTCGGTTGAAAGATCTTAGTCTTGTTTTCACATTTCTTAGTGTGGTTTGATCATTGATTGTTATTTCACGGGTTTATGAGAAATCTTTATATATATATATATATATAATATATATATATATTGCTTTTGCGTGGTGTGTTGTGTAGTTTTGTGTAGTGTTGTGTGTGTGTATAGTGTGTGTGTGTGTAATCATGAGAGAGAGAGAGAGTGTGTGTGTGTTATTTCACTGAAAACAGTTCATTGATAACTAAATTAAATGAATGTCACTTGAACGATAAACACCGAGAAGAAAACCTCCTCAAAACTCACTACTACTATATTTTGATACCCTTAGTCAATAACACATAGTGACCTGGCAACAGAAATACGTGAAATTGACTCAGGTGTTGTCTACATTTTACTGGTTGAAGCCTGATCATGCCTCTTAATTTTCTATCAGTCGGTAATTAACCTGCACCTAAAGCTATTTTACAATCAGTCAGGTTATCGGAAAGGATTTTTCCCCAATCTCAATGAAGTTACCTCATATATGAGCTTCAGTGGAGGCATAATTCTTACTTGAGGCTTCGGCTACTTCATCCTTTCAACCGGACTCAAACCTCAACGATAATTTATTTATGATTTATTTATTTATTTTTATTTTTTATTTATTTAATTATTTTTTATTTATTATTCTTTATTTTACTTTTTATTTATTATTTTATATTAATTTTAATTTGATTTATCTACTTTTTTATAATTTTTTTTATAGTTATAATTTTTACTCGTTCCTTTTACGTCTTAATTTGGCTCTTCATTTCCTTCCCTCCCTTCCCCCGCTTGGTGGTAAGTGGTGGGGTACTGGCTGCGGTTTTCCGAGTTCAGTACCGCCCTGTCTTCCTGCGGGATCTCTTCGCTCTTCGCACCTCCTGATGACGACGATTGTCGAAATATCGATGTGAGTTATGTCTGTGTCTTTCTGTGTGTTTCCTTCGTTTTTTATTTTTTATTTTATTGTAAAAAAGTCCGCTGGACCGTTTCTTTTAATTGTATATATATATATATATATATATATGCGTGTGTGTGAGAGACAGAGAGAGAGAGAGTGTGTATGTTATTACTGAAAACAGTTCATGAAACTAAATTAAATGAAGTCACTGAACGAAAACACCGAGAAGAAAACCCCCAAAACTCACTACATACTATATTTTGATACCCCTAGTCATAACAATAGTGACTGGCAACAGAAATAGTGAAATACTCAGGTGTTGTCTACATTTTACTGGTTGAGCCTGATCATGCTCTTAATTTTCTATAGTCGTATTAACCTGCACTAAAAGCTATTTTACAATAGCAGTTATCGGAAAGGATTTTTCTCCCATTCTGAATCTCATTATATTAGTGAGGTATTTTTAGCTTTTCAGAGGGTTTGGGCTGTAAGATATCTAAGTGTTTTCAAATGCATGCCATGTAGAAGCAACTATCAATAAATGTGGCTTCAATTCACTTTAGTTTTACTACACAAACGTGCTAAAAGTTATTGTGATATAGTAAAAAGAGTAAATTCTATTTATGCACTATTTAAAATGCTCTCAGCAAAATCAAAAACCGCATAAAAAGAATATCTTTAAACACACATAAATAATAGAATGTGTGTTTAAATATTTCTTTATGCCTAATTTACAATAGTAGCGTTAATTTAGTCCACCAGATTGCTTAAATATAATAAACATCGGAAGACAGAATAGTCAACAGGTTGCAAAGAGCTCAATAGGTATAATGAAACCAATTGTATTGAAACCTACATTGTCAAAAACCACCTGTACAAATTAATTATAATGAGATGTATAATGATTGGGGTGGTGATAATAGAAATTGAGGTATTGTTTAAATTATTCTAGTAAAACAAGAACACCTGAGCAAGCAGGTTTGTAAGTGGAATCCTTTGAACTAATTAATCTGGACTACTCTCAAGTGTGGATTTATCAAGTATTCACTAGTTGTTAATAATATTTATATGTTATGCAAATAAGGGTATTGGGTTAGACATATTGGATCTGCTATTTTCCACAGCATTTTAAATGAGAGTTTAGATGCAACCTACAGATTTTGAAAAATAGTGCTACATGGATAGGTCACTTTGATGGCAAAAATGCCATTGTGAACTGCTAAATCTAGAGTATTGAAATGTTTCTATTATATTACTTATTTAACAGGAGCAATGAGGGAATGCAATTAAGAATTTTTCAATAACTAGAAATATATGTTTTGCAATAAGGTATAAACTTTTTTGGATTATAATTGATTTTGAAAGGTTGTTGGAGCTGTATAGGTCACTGAAGGATGGAAATGAAATTATACCCAAAAAGGGAATTTTTAGAGAAGATGAACTGAATACTTTTTTATCAAAGTTACATGGACGAAAATTGGTATTATGGTATATTTGACGTTTTATAAAATGTTGTTCTAACCCAAAACTTCTAACTATAGAACAATACACTTTTTCAATAATAAAAATTTAAAATTAGTAATTTATACAAATAATTCCATGAAATTCCGATTATAGCTATAACTGAAAATTCATCTTAGAGTAATGAATCACCTGCTGTAGTTGCTAGATTTGTATATATTAACTTTGAAATTCTTTAAGAAACTTCAGTGAAATGAAATTGTTATTTAAAGGATTAATAAAAGGTATTAGAGATATTTTACGTGTTGATATGATATGTGAAATATCATATTATGAAATAAAATTGTTAAATGTAAAATATCAATGCCAATCAAACATGTAGCACATTTATTAATATTTCCAGCATGTGATAGATGTTTATCTAACATGTTGTAACATGGTTGTGATCAAAACTATCTTAAAGAAAACCCAGTGCAAGATATATAGCTCTCGGTGTGTTTAACCTTTTCATTGTTTCGGTTTTCGTTTTCTAAGATTAATTAGGAATGTTCCTAAGATATATTAGCCTTATAACAGGTGAAATAATCACCTGCAATACTTTCACGTGGAAATATTATTAAACCTCTTCCTTTTTGATATTTTTTATCACAATGGAATCGTGTTTTCAATTTTTCATTATTATAAAAGAAGTCTATAATATAAATATTTTATATTTTGGTAACTTCAATAAATTCAGAAACAAAAATTGGATAATTAAAAACGTATATTTAGGAAATCATTTGTTTATATAAGTGAGGCTGTAATCATGTTTGTGTAATAATATAATATGTACCAACTTTGTTCTCTCCTTTAAAATAAATCCGTTCAAACAATCCCCTACTTCTTGTTTGAGTCGTCTGAACGCTAAGCTTCAGAAGATTATAAGATTGTTTAAACCGCACACCGCGCAGGTGTGCCTCGATTATCATGAACATGCCCAATCTGACCTCCTAAACCATTGAGGTTATTTTTAGAAGTTGTGATGTAAAATGTTTTTGTTTTCTCCGGAGGGTGTTGAAAACTTAGTATTTTTAATGTAAAGTGAATATATATTTTCACTTAAAACAAGATAAACGTTTTGTCGTTGCATCCAATGAATATATGGAAATTGCAGCGTCAGAAATACTGTTTTTATTAACATGATAGATTGTTTGAAGAATTAGTGGGCTGATCAAACTAGGAAGCATGTTTGTTGGTTATGTTAGGATATTCTCAAGGCGGCAGCATAGTGCTATTTCAACTAGATTTTGATTGCTCAAATATTTTGTCTGTTTCTATAGAACTAGGCATCAAATCCAACAAGCATTCGAAATTGGAGATGGCCCAACTGTGATCTATCAGATGTGAAACTCAATTAACCAGACTTGGCGACAATGGGAGGGTCGTGGAACAAGTGAGGTGGACAGCAAAGCATAGCTATCTAAAACAGATTACCAGGTAATCCTGGAGACGAGAGAAGGCAAACACCATTGTCCAAGCCTATTTAATAAGCTAGGAGGTGGTGGTAGAGGCAGGTAGTGGGCGCAGCGACAGCTAATGCCGACTATGGCAGATTTCATGCCTTCACCAAACACGTCTCGCATCGTCCAAAGCTGATTATCGCTAAACCTTGCCGCACCGAGCCAAAAGTGTCCTTTCCACGCGCCTCGCCTTCTCTTCCTACAATACCTATAAGTACCATCTATTTCACTATTGTTTGAAGTATAAATGCGGCAATATGATTCATAAGTATATTGACTCTGTGCAGCTAAAATTTACCCAAAATAGTAACCCTAACGTAAGCAATACCTATAGTTATATTCTACTTCATATGATCATGAAATTTCCATGTTTATGTTATCACTGTTCATTCTAACAATTTTTTATATAAACGATGCACATCCAGTTTTCGAAAACGAATATTACACTCTAGCCACTCCCGGACCAAGGCACAAAGATAAATTATACATACTATCAATATTCTACATTCCTTAGAATTTAAGGATTGAACAAGTCGACAAATTTCTTAAAACAAAGTTGAGTCTATATCATCATATAAGTTACAAATTTTAATTCTTTTATTTCCATTGTATTATAGTTATTTTTAATTGTTTTCTCTGCAGCTTTTAACTTTAATCAATTTTCTGAAACGTAAGCGTAAAACACCCTTCCTAAATGCAGATACTCATTTGCTTCTCTGTATTAAACTTTGATAAGCGTCTTACGCAAAAAAGAACTTTTAATCTTTTTGAAAGAAAATTAGATAAAATAAATAAAATACATTTTACATCTTAAAAGAACTATGATATCACAATTTTTTACTAAATGTTAAGAGATAACACATTCGTTAACTGTTGGTGTAACTCACCCACGGACATATTTATCATTTGAAAATTTAAAAATATATTTACTAATCTAAGTCAAGCAAACGGCCTCACTGTCTACCTTCCAGATTATAAAGTAAACGATGATAAGAATAAAATGAAATAAAATATTAAGAATAGAATGTAGGTGTTAAAGAAGGATAAACTGTGAAGAGATAACAGGTGATATAAGAAAGGTTACAGCTTACTAACGCCCAGTAGTGAAACTAACAATATCACTTTTAAATGCATATTAATATTTCTTAAATTTATAAAAAGTGATATCGTTAGTTCAACTATTGAGCGCTAGTGACGCAAGCAAGTTGTAACCTCTCTTAAATTACTTGTTATCCGTGCATACTCGTAGCCTTATCTTAACACTTATATATTGTTACAAATTAATTATCAATTGTTTTTAATAACTTTTTTTTGGGAAAGTTTTCTTAAATAACAGCTTATTAAGACCACCCGAGTAATTTCCATTCTGTTTTTGCATTATCAGCTTCCTCTCGAAATATACCTGCCTGCATGTGTTGCTCCTGGTAAGAAATCACAAAATTCAATTAAAAGTGATGCAGGAATATTTGTGTGCATTAAGTTTTTTTTTTAAATATAACGATATGCAATAAGAAGTTTCCTCAATGATACTTTTACAAATCCAAGTAACCTTAGGTAATGTCCAAGAGACAACATTTCACTTGGCCAACACCTTTCCCAGTTCAACCCTGCCAGCAAGAAGTTAATAACAAGATTTCATATAAACACCTGAAATAAATATCAATGATCAAAGCAAAATATGAAATGAGAAAAAAAGACTGAGATCTTTCAACCGATAACAAGTGGTCTTCGTCAGAGTCAGTCAGATGGGTTTTGACCGAACAAGTATATTTGAACGCAAGCTGCCGATGATCTTAGTCTTTTTTCCCCCCATTTCATTGTGCTTAGATCATTAATTCATATATATATATATATATATTCTATTAAAACCAATGCCTAATTCTAGTACTAGAACTAGAATTAGGCATCAGTTTTAATAGAACTTATATAAATGAAGGCCTGATCCCCAAATATATGAATATATATATTTAAATTTTGGTAGCAGATACTTGCTTCTTGTTGCTTGAAACTTTCAACAACATAAACGGTATTTAGAAAGATAGAAAAAATCAACACGAAGCAGGTATCTGCACATTTTGGATATGTATTTAATAATTTTATATACCTGTAACTCATTCTTATAATTCTCTGCCAATTTATAGATCTAATTAACCATAAAAGAATTATTTTAGGGTACACATTCCAATCATAAATAAGAATATGTTATTTAAGTATTTTATCTATATAATTTAGTTATCATACTATTTAAAACAATCAAATAATTAACATTAGTCCTTCAATTATTAATTTTTGGATGGTTCACTCTAATAAGTGGTGGTTTCAAATCCTTTAACCTTCTTTTGATGAATTAAATATTTAATTAACCTGCTCTTCACATAATCATACTTGTCGTGAACTTGTTCTTTGCAGATCTCCTGGGTTCAAATCAATTAATTTCAGTTTTAACGATGCAATATATGTTTTCCTTACTTCAGATGAAGCTAATAGCCGTGCATTATAATAAGTCAATAATTTTAAGAAATACTAAACATAAATGGCTGAATAAGTATCCTATTAGTTTAGAAAGTTCTATGATAATTTAGCTTTAACCAATTTTATTAATTTCGAGGATCATTTAAATTTCAATTTGCAAATTCAAAGATAAATTAGATGTAATTTATTCTAATATCATTTTATTACTCATTATGTATTCATGGACCATTTGTTTATAACTAACAGTACTGTTCATTAATTCTTCTTGCAGTTGTAACTGTAGATAATTTATTACAATATTAAATCAACTTTAATGAAAATTATATTTAATTATTATTTTTTTTGAATTAAAAAAAAATTATTCAGGATCTTCATTTTAATTTGAACTTGATAGGTCAAATTTTGACCTATTGATAAGCAAGACGCTTAGTTCCTTTATAAACTCAATTATTTATTTTTGATAATATTTTATATTTGATGAGCTATAAACAACTGCTCATATATATCAGATGTGTATTTTGACACCTGTATAATTTTGGATTGCTTTATTTTTACTTCCCTTTATTTTTGTATTGTGAGCCTATGAAAAAAACTTAAAATAATAATAATAATCCATCGACTTTGAATCTATAAAACTCACCATGCCCGGTGTATAAAACAAATGGCAATCGTCATAGTAACATTGATACTGAAAAAAAATTTTCTTTATATTTATATATGTTTGCCACCGTAGTGACCTTTCCGCTGCTACTCATGCCAGTTCTCACGGACTCAGATTCAATGTCTGTTTCCGTGAACAGGTCCTGAGGCAGATTGATGAGACTAATTCGAAAGTCACTCTGAGAGCTTCAGAAGAAGCACTTATTAGTCTTCTAGGTGGTAGATCTGCTCCTGGGCTTAACCTCAATCATTAGTTGTTCCTTTAATTTATTTTAGTCTTTTTTACTTACTCAGTTTCATTTTTTGTTTTTTATTATAATTTTTATTTTTAGTTTGGTTTTTTACTAGTTGTTAATAGTTTTTAATTTGATTTTTAGTTAAATGTCTTCATTCATTTCATCTTTATTTAGCTATTATTTATTTATCTTCCTTTTTTCCCCTCCCTCAAAAAGTTGGCTACACTGTTTGAGTGCTTCTTGTTGAACGCAAGCCAGTCGTTATCTGCCTTTGGATCGATTCACTTTTATCTTCCTCTTGATGTGGCCATCATAAAGTAGTAGTGAGTTTCAGTGATTTCACTAATTTAGTGTATATATAAAGAAGCAATTACCGAGGACGCTTGTTACATTACTCAGAAAATATTAATAGAAATAACTGGCAGAACTCACTTCATTATTTCGAGCAATATTCGTCATCAGAAGAAGAGATGTAATCTCCATCACGATGAAAGTTGAATTCTATTCGTATTGGTTTCTTGCTATCCTCATTACGACGATTCCCTCTAGCATTGAAGTGAGTTGTGTCGGTTCTTGTTTTTGTTTTTTCTGTGTAATTGTATAAATAAACTTAATTTAATGAAAAAATGCCATACAAGAGATGAGACAAACTCATTAATATACTTTGATTTTGTTGTCATCGAGTAGAAAGTATTTCACTCCGAATACAAACGAGCACTGAATTCTGTCTTATTCAAGAAGTATTAAATCAGTGTAGGCAGATTATGGAGAGAAGATAGGCAAGAAAAAAAAATGAGAATGAGTAAATAATGACAAAAATTCTAAATAAAGTAATTATTATTAATTAATAATAAATCAATTAAAAAAATTAAAAGTAAATGATAAACTAACAGAAGATTTGTGATTATTCATATGTAATTCTATGTTTGTGTATGCTAAACCCAACGAAAGACCCATGATTATTCTTTAGCAGTCCTTGCTTGGTGGAATACAAACTCACATAAAAAGCAACTCATTGGCTGCAGTTAAAAGGATTTTAGCAGGTCTTATGAGGCATAGGGTGTATGTGATTCCTAGGGAAGTAAGTGTTCCTTCCTTAGGAAACACGCCTACCTACCCTATTACTCATAAGACTTGGTGTACTTATTTTAACTGTGTTACCGATTACACTGCATCAAATGTGCTTTTCTTTTATGTTTTTGCTTCCTCCAAGCTAAGCTTTCATATGAATAATCAAAGGATTTCCCTTGATAAACGCAGTGAGATTCCTGTTTCCATTCATTCCAGCTCTCACGGACTCAGTTCAATGACTGTTTCCGTGTTCAGGTACTTAAAAAGATTACTTGTCCCAAACCTAACATCGCTTTGACAACTTCAGAAACAGCACTTATATGTCATCTGGGCATAACGTCAATTGTCTTTTTTAAAGAATTATTTAATCATTCATTTTAACGAATTCCTGTATCCATTTTTTTTTATTTGCATACTTAGTTTGCATTATTTTCTGGCATATACTATATTAATAATTATTTATTTTATTTTTCCTTTTCTATCTTACTTCTGTAAGCTAGCAACTTTGATTGAGTGCAGCTTAATTTTTTAATATTTTAACAGGAGCAGCTCTGTTCAGAATTCAGTGTTGCTGATTAGTTGGTAATGTTATAGTTCATCTTAGTTGCAATCAGTTTTTTAAAAAAATATTGGTAATCAAAGCCAAAATAAAGACAAATGCAGAATCAGCAATGTTAAGAAAGGTATCTTGTTGGAAATACTCGTATGAAGCAAAGAGACAATGTGCGTGGTATCAGTGATAATTAATGTCCTAATAATGCACCCATATTCTCCATTATTACTAATAAAGTTGTCATATTTGGCAGTTATCATGTTTATGCTTTGATACAACACTGCATTTACGTGAGTTAATTGCTGTTTTTAGCCTATACAGAATGTTTTCGTGACCACAATGAATTTCAGGAAATTGCACAAGACGGAGATTCTCGATAAAATACTTAGTAATTATTTATTTCTATATGATTTTGTCAATGCTGGTGTTTACCTAAGGAATTCTAGCCTTCTAAAATAGATACGATACCTAAATGCTTTCCTATTTTGCAGTAATTAGCCACATCCTTCTCATATCTGTTATCATACACTACTGAGCGAAACAGTTCATTTGTCATTCCATATGATAAATGCTGTCATATCAACTTTAAAACATGAATTATGATGATTCATAGATAAGATATATTTCCTTTGCATGTTCAACTTCACCCATGAATAAATATATAAAATAATTTTTATTTAAAGAAATAAAAAAAATGTTTGTCTTTAAAATACCCTGATATATTTCCACATTAAAATACCTAAAGGAGTGCAGAGACTTTCCATTAAATAATAACCAACACATTCAATACAAAAAAGTTGATTTATCATATTATTTCCTTTACAATAGTTATTGACGTTTGGACATTTTTTCATAAGCTATAAATGGTTTGGTATATTTTGTTCTGAACCATTCAGAATGATTTAGAAACTCTAAAGTACTAATAAGAAAAAAAATAGCGCTGAAACCTGATTAAAAATTCCTTCATAAGAAATTAAGATTAATAAAATTACTCTTTGTTTCTAGAAAATTTTGTGTTCTATCTGTAAATTGGGGAAATAGAAAAAAATGTCTTCTCTTTTCTCATAATTATACTTTATTGAACAAGAGTTTTTTTTTTTGGATTTACAGGTAAAGTCTTGAATAATAACTTAATTTTAAATAACGAATGAGTTTAAATTTTTAATGGAGTGTGAGTCATGTATTTTGCTATGTCATATATCGACGTTTTGTTAATAACTGATGAGAAGTGGGAGGGAGTAGGGGGAGAAATGATTAATAATTTAAGGGTTGCTTTCTGCTACCCTCCTTCGAGGTGCCATGAATAAGTTAGTGACATTTTAAACTGTTCTCCATTCCTGGTATAATAGCTTACTGCTTGCTCTCACTCTCTTCCTTAGCGCCCTTATTGCCTGATTCTAACTGCACAATAGTTGTATTTCTTCAACATGTTTTCACTAAAACCCTTTTGAATTTCAAATCATTACCAAATAGTTGGTTTTTTTTTTTTTTTTTTTTTTATAGAAATGTTACTTTTGAAGTATTTAGCATTTATCAAACTACAGCTATGTAACTCTGTTATTCCCTTCAATTCATGTTTACTGTGATGACATTGGAAAGTCTATTTTATGAATTCTTTTAATCATAGACTTCACTTAAGATAGGTTTGACCAGTGTTTGTCAAACCTTTGTTTACTTCAAAGTTCACCTATGAAATAACCAAAGCCTTGGGACGCATCTCTGATTGTAATATAGAAAATTTTCAAAATATCAATATGAGAGGTAAAATAAAAGGAATAGTTTTTTTTAAGAGTGAGGGAGAGAGTGGGGGACGTGAGAGAGGGGGGGACGGGAGAGAGGGTGGAAAGAGAGGGAGGGAGGGAGATGGAGAGGTAGGTAATTAAAAAATGATTTGAATCCCCATGGAAAGGAAAAGAGAAAGTACTATCCATTACTGCTTAAAGTTTAAAGAAATTTACCTTACAGTTATCAATTGGAGGAGACTTGACTCAGACTTGAAAACAGCATACTTGGTATACCTAAAATAAATGGAAATAATGTAATTTTTTTTTAAATATAAATCTGTTATATAAATTTAATCTTTTATTATCATGGCTCCCTTCCAGGGTGCACCAATAGTCCTGGGCGCACCGTTTGAGAAGCACTAGGTTAGACAGTCATGATCACTGACCTTTGCCAAACATTGGCTTACACATGAACATAAACACTCAATAACAACATATTACCCCTTTTTTTCTCTTTCACTTTGAACTAGTCCATGAATACAATAAATCTCTTGATTACTGCTAAAGGAGACTTTTTTTTTATCATACAATATTTTCGCCAAAACAGCATATGGCAATGAGAGAGAAAGTGGAAGCAAGCACCATCAATGTTGGGAGATCCCTAAGATATTCAAATTTTCAAACATTCAGTTTTCCTTATTGCTTAAAGAGATTAAAATCGGTATATTATTCATATATACTAAAGGGTTTTCCGCCACACTATACCACATACTGTCTGGATTTTATCCATACAATAGTTGCATTCCTTCAATGATTTTCCAAAACATCTTTCCTTCATAATCGTAATTCTCAGTGTAAAAACATGTTGTACAAAATATCAAGGTCAATGGATTGAGTCAAATATATTATTTGATTCATTACCATCCATATCAATCATATCTTATTATCTCATCCGTAGTTATTCGTTAGCTTTATTGAAACATTATTTTTATTTGTACACGACCTTCATAAAATTTAATGTTCACTTCAACATTATTCAAATAGTTTTATGAATCTATTTTGGATTCTAACTTTCCTTTCTATTCAGCCTTTCTTACCTTATTAAAAAATGATCGTACAAGGATTATTGTAATAAGCGTTGCTATATTGTCATGTTAATATCCTTATTATGATATTATAAAATTCTAATGAATGTTTATAATTAAAAATGAATATAAATGGGTGTTTAAGGATGTGAATAATATTTACTAGAAGTTTATTTTCTTCAGTGCATTCTGCTGGCGCTTTTTGCAAGGCCGTATATTCTACCAGATATTGCATTATCATAGTCAGTCGCAACTATTTACATATTTATGAACCATCCGCCTCAATGTAAAACTGGTCACACATTATTGGCTCGCGAAGCGTTTAGATTTAATATTACAGGTCTTGCATCACTCAGTTCACCAGTTACCTTCAAATCATTAACTATCCTATTTGTAATCTTATAATTAAAGTCATTTTTTTTGGTTTCTACTCGTCATAATAGAACATCGTAGAACAGAATTTCCTTCCAATTTTTTTTCGTATTATCTTCTGTAGGCAACTTGAAATGACATTCTATAGAACATATAGTTGACTAGAAAGGACGAAGCAGTAGCAAGTCTTCAAATTATGAAATATTCACAATTTTTGTTATTATAATCCAGAGTAAACTGAATTTAAATTGAAGTTAGTTCATGTTCAACAAAAAAGTATAGAGAAAGTAAAGATTGAAAGTTAAAAAAAAAATCTTAATTTTACACCAAAATACTAGTATATTTAAACATATTAATCCTTGAGCGTTGGAGTTGGCTCTAACTATAAAAAAAAATGTAATTGAAGGATATATAATTATAGATTGGAGTGAGGTTATTGTAATCTTTTATATAATACAATCTTAGTATTTGAGGGATACGAGGTGAGTGTATGAGGTTACTATAGTTATTTGATGCACAGATTGCCGTATACACGCTTTTAGTTATTATAGCTGATTAGCATTCAGAGAACTTTCATGAAGTAGTTTTTTCTGCTTTTTAATTTTACGAATTGGGCCGAAATATTTCCTTAAAGTCAATGAATTTTATGTTCATGAAAATTTCAGGCCAGAGTGAAAGACAAGAAATTTAAAATCTTTTTCATTGGCTTGTACTATGAAAATTGTCATACGCTCCAGTAAGGAATTTTGATAAAACCTGATTGAATATCGCTGCTAACTAGATAGACCAGATACATTGCAATATAAAAAAAATGTACACATGACTGGTTTATGGAGTAAACTGTGGGTAGAGGAGAGGCACAAATCACGCCCTCTCCTGGGCGTAAATGGCTTCCTTCCTATACGGTCGCGAACTGAGCATCAACTATAGTAATGGGTCTCCATTGAGTAAGAAAAAATCTTAATTTTACGTCAAAATACAAATATTTTGATACTCGTATCAAAACACGCAAAAAATCGTCGGATTGATTTGATTTATTGGTGCTATGGCTGGAAAGCTAAGGTTCACAGCGATCAAAACAGGGTCTCTATTGAACTTATGACGTTGACGAGTGTCGTTACCTGGTCCAAGAAGCCTGGACAAATTATGATATTGATACCCTTTCTGGATATTATTTTTGATTATCAACATTTGACCATATTTGTTTTACTCTGAAATAAATAGATCATCGTTACTTTAAAATTATTAACATATAATTTGTGGGTAGAATATAAATGAATAATATTGTGCATTTATTTACATGATTCTCTTATAATATTTTTTTTTTTTATATTTTATTATTGCTTTATTGTTAGGGTTCTTTTTTTTTTTAGATTTAGGGTATATTATATGCTGTCAAACATATTACTTCTATGTCAATTAAAATATTGGTTCCTTAGGTTTAGCTGTAGGTAGGAATAATTGGCTGATTTTGGGCGGAAAAACTCAAGGGTTGGAAGAGAGAGTTGAGAGGTTTGGGGGTGTTATCAGAGAGGCCAGTGTCCCGGTGTGACAGCGTGACAATACGATTGTACAATGGCCACCCTGCAGGTCATCCTCTCTTATCAAAGCCTCCCTGCACTTCTCCCAACCCAGTCTTGCCCTCCTAACATTGCTTACTGCATTCAAATCAAGTCATTCATTTCACTTTAATCTGGCTTACTATTTGTTTTAGAATAACAGATATCATTCTCGATAAATCTCAAAACTTGGTGATTTTAGTCAAAATATTAAAATTTTAAATATATTATTATTAAATTTAGTCAAAAAATAAAATCATTTGTTTCAATTTCGAAATATGTTGTGGCATTCTATCCAAGCAGATAATCGTAGTAATATTACAAGTATTTCTCGATTCGATTATATTATTTAGTTTTTTTTTTCTGATACCACTACTTTTGAATGGTATATTTCTATGTAATGCTTCAAATATTTTCTTATTTAATGCCATTATACAAAAATATCTAAACTGCACAAAACATATTCTTTAATTTCTAGTAAAATGATATGCTAATATCAATTGGAGATTTGGGGAAAGGGCTATGATAATTGAAAAGGCGCCCCCGTGTCTGAGACCTTCAAGTAGCTATGACTCTCGGCTATGCAGAAGTCGCTTCCATTGTCTCAACCCCCTTTAGTTTGTGTTCACCAGATTTTGTATTTCTAATATTTCGGGATAATAACTCAAACATATTTTTTTATTTTTATAATTACTTATTGTGGTTGTTTCTAATTTAGTAGTGGTTCCTTCTTCTCCATGTAAATCAGTTGTAACATAATTAATAACATTTTTAAAATATGGATATTGCATGCCATTGTTGCAGCGTGCAAAATATAAACATCATACAAGTTTAGTAGGAAAGAATTACGTAGTTTCCATAGAAATAATCTATAAAGTTCCTTTGACATTCACACATTTCATCCAATATTTCATATCATAGGCATATCCAAGAGTATTTTATTTCAAATTTAATTACGATTAGTGTATGGTATTTTATAATGACTGTTAGGTTTACTAAAATACACAAAGGATAGGGGGTAAGGAAAGCAAGAGAGTTAGGGCGTGATAAACAGAAACAGAGAATATTTCAAAATTTTAAATATTACTGTCTATGTAATTACCACATTTATTGTTCTTTAGTTTCAAAGCTATAAGGCAATGTAATCTTATTATACTTGTTGAGAAGAACAATATAGTGTGAAGGTACTTAAACCTTTAATTAATAAGTGTAATTCAGGAATAATGGGATTTATTTTTACTAAACACATACATCCATTAGATTAACTCTTTCATTGCCTATACAATGAAATGCATATCTACGCAGTTCAAATTTTGATTGAATCTGATCATGTTTATGGCAGAAACTATAATGAAAAAAATAGGTTATTTGTTCAGTCACGTAACATTGGTAATGACGTTTTCAACTCAAAAATAATCTAGAACTCTGACCTAAACACTGTTTCGACATAGATTGACCCAATATAAACGTAGAATATCGATTAGTAAGTCCAGATATTGTATATATAGCTGAATGAAAAAAGTGTCCGTCCCTACTAATTTTTAAAGTCATATTTTTTTTTAATTTTTAATTATAATATACAAAAATTTTGCTGTTTTGAAAGTTTACATACCGAATCATTAAGTGTGATTTTTTGTATCATTGAAGACACTCATTTTTAACATAAAGTTAAAATGTTATAATTGGATATTTTTATATATTCTGAGGCAAAATGGATAAACAAACAAAAGTCTGCATATCAGTTACTTGTTGAAACAAGTAACAATAAAAAACAAGTAACAAACAAGTTCAATAAAAATGAAGTTTTATTCAACAACAACAACGCGTTTCGAACACTTTGTCTTCACCATCAGGAAGATACTAAAATACAAATTATATCTAATCAGTTACAACTAACTCATTAGTAACAAGTAACTGATTAGATATAATTTGTTTTGTAGTGTCTTCCTGATGATGAACACAAAGTATTCGAAACGCGTTGTTGTTGTTGAATAAAATTTCATTTGTGTGGAGACTTTTGTTTGTTTACCCATTTTACCTCAGAATGAGTAAATACCACATAATTACGGATTGCACAACTAATGATTTTTATATATACTCAAGTTCAAAGTTTTCTATTGTTCATGTTTACGGTAACATCAAAGAATTAATTTTCATATCTACTACTTATTAGATTAAAAAAATTGATAAAACGAGTGAGTTTCACGCAAGATGCATCCTTTAATTCCTTCTAAGTTTTCTGTTTGGTGATGTGACTTGATGTGAGGAAATAATGATACGCGTATATAAATAGCTTGATATCAGAGTTTTTCATAATTTTTATATGAAATATTTAATATTTTGCAAAAATTCACTCGATAAAGCAACGTTTATTTGTAAATATGTAAATCTGGCCATCTTATTTAAATCGTTCTCCATCAAACGGTCACGGTTCTCAAAAATTTCAGTAAGACACCGTCTTAAGGAGAAAGGAAGTGTACAGCAGAAGGCTGAAGAAGCAAAGTGGCTGAGAGACCGTTACAGAGTGACACCCAAAGCAACTAACGACACACGTGAAAAGCAATTGAATTAACCGTACACAAAAATAATAATCTTAAAAAAACAAGCAGAAAAAGAAGGTCTTAAATAGGCATAACTAAGAGAAATACAAATCAAGAAAAAACTATAGAATCGTAAATGAGTAAACACTTAGAGGAAAAAAGGAATATAGTAGTTGAAATAATTGGTTACAATAATAACCACTTTATAAGTAAAACATATATTGAAATAATGAAATAATTAATTCATGAAAAATGAATTATAAATATAAGATATAGATAGAAAAGCAGTAGTAAGTTAAAACCAGTAATGTATATAAAAAAGAAATAACAAAAAGTAAAATAAATAAACAGTAAAAAGTGTAAAAAACAAACTAAAATAACATCAGAAAAAAATAAAAACTTCAAGTTAAGATTAGGTGAACATCTAGTAGAAAACCCTGATTAAATAAGCCTCATACTAGGGTTTCAATTTATATATACCATCCACTAATCAGAATTTTTACATTCCTTCTCTAGCGAATACATTTTTCCTTATAGTTTTACTTACTATAAAAGGCCATTCAAACTCTCCATCTATTCTTTGTCTTCATACGAGGTGTGTAAATAAAGTAGTGAGACTGATTTTTTTTTAAATTTTCTTTTCAAATATAATTACAATGTGATATTGTCACCTTCAAAATAGTTCCCTTCGGAAGCCACACAGCGCTGGAGACGGTCCTTCCAATCATTGTAGCATTGCTGGAACTCGGATTCTGGAATGGCCTTCAGCTGGTCGGTTACAGCAGTTTGTATGTTTTGTAGTGTCCCGAAATGAGTTCCCTTGAGGTGATTTTTCAATCTCGGGAAGAGGAAAAAGTGATAAAGACTCAAGTCTGGTGAATAAGGAGGCTGAGGAGCAACAGGAATGTTTTTACTGGCCAAAAACTCGTTTATTGAGATGGCAGTGTGACAGGGCGCGTTGTCGTGATGCAACACCCACTTGTCTTTGATGTCAAAATGTGATGAACGGAGGTGTGATTCAAATTCAACTGTTCCCCGATCATTCTGACTGTCAAGCGTCGATCTGAACGCACAAGGTTCCGTACTCTGTTGACATTTTCATCGGTGTTTGCACTTGAAGGCCTTCCGCTTCGTGGTTCATCTTCAATCGACTCTCTTCCTTCTGAAAATTCCTTAAACCACCGAAAAACCTGTGCCCTTGATAAAACACGTTCTCCATAGGCCTCCTGAAGTTTTTCAAAAGTTTCGGTTGCATTATGTCCAAGTCTGAAGCAAAATTTGATTGCACACCGCAATGAGGTCACTCATTTTTAAAACGCTCAAGAAAAAAGCATTTCACGAAAACCAACGCTACGGACAAACAAATGACTGTGGCGAGTTCAGATTCATACTGGAGGCGCATCACACGTGCACCTGACGCTACTCAAGGCCACGCGTCTCCAGCGTTGCCAGATCGAAAGCGACGTTGCCAGTCTCACTACTTTATTTACACACCTCGTATCAGCAAAAGTAAACCACCCTGCATCCCTTAAAGATTACTCCCTATGCTAGTAATGCCTTTTCCCTTAGAACATTAAAGCAAGTTCGTTATAATCTTGTTTTTGGTGGTATTAAGCAATGTGGAAGTCGGAATCACCTTACCTGCCTTATTATTAACCCTGACCACTATTTAACCTCACCTATAAGTAACCATAATTGTTCTCTTAATGTTGCCTGCTCCTGCACATCTCCTAACTGTAACGCTTGGATTGAATTAATTTGGACTTATTATATGGATAAGGCTGGTAATGTATGCTGTAGACATGCACTCAACTGTTAATTTATTCATTCATTCTTATTTCTCTATGACATAAAAATTACTTCTACTAACAGTCGAAATGTGTGTTATTTAAAATCTATAATTCCAAGAGGGAAAGAAATTTTTTTTGCAAGTCTGTGAGGATAAGAAAAAGCTTCTTGACTGAGAACTTTCCATGTTGTTCAACGATTCTTATATACCATGAAGGCTGCTGGTTAAATCCACAAGTATATATACTACATTACTTAGTTTGCAGTGAGTGATCACCAATCATGCATTATTCGGAGCAGTAACTTTCTGGTCACTATTCATACTCTATCTCAAGGTCTCCCTTGTACTGATCCCATAAGGTTTAGATTTTGAGACTCTCCCTCCCAGTGATGATGCCCATAAAAGTTCAAGCCTCGCATTCCTTCAGTAAATAAACGGTTGCCATGTTATATTAGCTTCTCCACTTGGAGGTCCCTTGGTCCGGACTTGAAAAGGCCCGTAGTCCTGTAACTGTCATCCTTTTGAACCTGGTTGCTAAACGATGAAGACGCTGTCGTCTCGCCAGGAAAGGTAAAGGGCTCGCACTTCCTCAGTAAATACGATTACTGGCAATAGACATTAGCTTTACTGTGTAGCAACGTTGCATTTCTATTGTTTTTGGCAGTTGGTTGTTGGAGTTTGGACGACTATTAATGAAAATAACTTGCTTCATGGAATGCTGGTCTAGAGGGACCTCTGAGTGGAGAAGCTAAAATCGCATCACAACTGTTAATTTTCCAAAGTAGTGCGTTTCCTTATAATATTCGTCATTCTGATAGAGGTGACTTCATAGAAGAGATGCTCAAAGGACATTTCCTTCATTAGAGCTGGCAACCTACAACTTCAAGAACCCCCGCCACCTCCAATCCACACAAGAAAAACAATCAATTCATTTGATCATGAAACAACCAATAATATATCAAATCCAGACCACTTATACAGATTTCAATCGTTGCGTTTACAACGTGCTTGGTCTCCATTTCTCTTTTCCCCTGAAGGCGGATTGCCCGAAAATTAGAGTTTGTAAGTGTGTTTCTTTACTTTGTGTGCTACCTATCTTCAATTTTGAACTGTTATTGTGTCCAGTTTGGACCGTTTTTCCGTTTATCAGGTAAATATATATATATATATATATGATCAAACCACAATAAGTAAATGGGAAAACAAGGCTAAGATCTTTCAACCGTAACAAGCGGTCTTCGTCAGAGTCAAAAACCCAACTAGATCTTAGTCTTGTTTTCCATTTTCTTATTGTGATTTGATCATTGATTGTTATTTCACGTGTTTATGTGAAATCTTTATATATATATATATATATATATATATATATACTCGTATATATATGTATACCGATGGGAGAAGACGTTGACACTCTTCGGAATGATTCACTTCTTTATCCCTCTACCTGATGACAACTTGGTTGAATTACATTAGTCAGTCTAAACTAAACAAGAAACTAAAGTTCGTTGTAACCAAAGACACAATAATAAATGAAAATCACAGACTTACTGTCTCTGTTTTTTGTTTTGAACCAAAGCATAAAAGAAAGGGAAACCAATCACCCCAGTGCAGAGAGAGTTGAAAACTAGAGACTGTAAGTGTGTTTTTTTTATAGAAATAACTTTGCTTATATTGAAATATATACATAGTCTGTGTAGATTATGGACATACACATCTTTTCAGTTAAAGAAATAAGCACAGAATCAAATAAAGAAAATGTGCTATTTTTGGGGTAGTGTCAATGATATTAGCTGAAGTTGAATATTTTAAGCAGTAAAATTAAGAATCGTAATTAAGAAATAGTTTTTGTAATTAGGTTTCAAAAAATAGGTCATTATGATAATATTGGTTTATGTTGCTTAATTAGTATATGTTATTATTAATTAGGTAGACAACCTGAAGACAATATCAAAGACTGTTGCCATTGACAGCTGCCTATATTCAAGTAGACTCTTACTGGCTGATCTATCAAAATGGTGTTATTCTTTGGCAAATCCTTTATAGGTTTAAATATATCAATTCGTCAGATATCTCGCCCAAAGTGAGGGAGTCTTAGGTTTTGATAACTGTTTATTGAGATGTCTAAATGTGACGAAATGTCATGACATTTGCTCCAGTAATCATTGCAACCTTCTCTTTGAGATTGTTCCTATCGACACGCCCATTCCAATTATTTCCTTTCCTATTAGTAATTTTTTTTTAAATTAACACTCAAAGGGTAGGACTGATGCATAACAGCTATATATACCATTATCGTCATGTATATACCTCTTACATTACATGTTCGGTAAATCTTAACCTAACTAAAATTAGAAATCTTAACCAATTCATTAACCAATATAAACTTGTTAAAATAAAGATACTTTTTCCATAAATTAATTTTTCATCTTCCAAACAAGGATTTTTGATAGAGGTGCTTACAGTATTTTAGATAAATTTCTTTATAACTGTTTAATAAATTTAAGACGAGTAGGTAGATATTTAAAAAATAATAGTGAAAATATGTAATTTTCTTTTGAAATTATGCACTTGATTTTTGAAAAAGGAAATCAAATAAACGCTTTCAGTATCAAATTTTGAGTTAAACCGCTATCAGGTTAACATGTTGTCTGGGTATAAGTTTCTGTTTTAGAACTTTTGTTGTTCATTTTGGATTGATTTCTCATTTATTGAAGAGTATGTATATATATATATATAGTTTATATATATTATTGGTGACCAATAGGAATAGAGATTTTGTGGGTCTAGATGAGTCCATGTGTGCGTCTGTTAGAAGGTCAAGGTCATTCGCAACCCAGCAAACCCTCTGTTATTCCACCAGTAGGTATAGAGCTTGCACAGTCTGTCCCTCTTTGAGAAAAGGATATTGGTAGAAACATGAGCCTCAATTTGCAGTGAACTCCTGATTTTCTTTCCATTTCTGTTTTTTTATGCTGGTTGGGTGTTGGTTATCTCCAGTATTGTAAACGGCTGATATTGATTTTATTTTTCCTAAATATCTTGTTAGTCTTCTCGGCAAAGTCGCCTTTATCTTCATGTGAATAGTGTTAGAAGTTGCACAGTAATATTGTATTGACAGTTGACCGTAACTTCTTCACATAGAAACTTTTTCGTGTTATTGGTTTTTGTTGAATGTGAAGTTACACTGTTGTTTGTTCATGCAGATTGTTAATGGTTCTATTTTTGGATGGCTGGTTCATGGGAAGATATTTCTGCATGGTGACCTTTTAATGATATTAGTTCCATCCCATCTGAACACTCACTATGCTAGGGCAGGTGGTCAATATGTTTTAAAGCATATTTTTGTCTGAAGAAATGTTTTCCAAAACCAAGTAGCTGGTGAACATCAAATGGGAGTCGAGATTATCTTTGATGTGTTGGAATATCGATATGTAGGTTTTTTTCTAAAATCAATGCCAATTGTAAAAAAAAACATATCTTCAGTCCACTATCATGAAATATCTTTATTTAACTGAATTATATTTGATATATTACTTTCTACAATTATATACAACAAAGTTAGTAACGATAGCTTTATAAATATGATTATTTATTTTATTTAATATATCCCTCTATTGTTAATATGTGACAATGGAAATTGTGTTTATTTTAAATTGTTGTGGTCTGGTTGTAAATTCTTGCTTTCTGTTAATACAGAACACTTGAGTTTTGTATATAGATGAGACATTAAATTTTGTTTTGTGGGTTAAGAAACAGATGGGTACTAGCCTTTGATTATATATTTTCAGTTATGTTTATTTATATTTCCATCTGACTTTTCAGATTTAATGATATTGATATATAAACATTACATACATAATTGTGTGCAAACTTGACGGGGTTAAAAATATTTTGCAAATAAAAGACAATGAGATAATCGTATTCCATACCCTAAAATACTTTCGCACTACCATAAGAATGTAAACTATTTGTCATCAAGATAAATTAATCCAGCACACAACAGCACAGAGAGATGTTAAATTATATAGAAATATACGACGAAAATAAAAAAAAAAACTATTACAATTTGTCCTGGCAATGATTTGTTCAAACTGCCTAAGCAGATGGGCAATTTCAGCAAAAAAATAAATAAATAAACAATTGTTATTTATGTATTTGTAAGAGTCAGAGAATGGATGCAACGAAAACTAAACAGGACACAGATGACTGAAACTAAAATTAGGCCCAAGGAAATGAAATAAACTTAGCTATATAAAAAGCTAAACATGTCACGCAGAACTCTTACATTGATTTAAGAGTGTAGATGTTTTTTTTTTTTGACAATGTTTAATCGAGAAGTGAAATAACTTATACTGGTCTGCCATAAAATAAAGTAAGATGGTCTCCAACATCCGAAACCGTGAATTCGGATATTCATTTATCCGGAAATTATGCATTACTTTTTTGGCCAAATATAAAAATATTATGCACAAGATTATGAAAAACAACAGAATAAACTGAATCAACACAATGTGTAGCACAGTAAATTTAACTTGGTTTTGGACTCTTAGCTACTAAAAAGAAAATTTTGCTACTAAACCAATCAATTAATCTACAGATTTCGACATACTATTAACGTTGTTTGTAAATTAGTATTTTAATAATAGTACCCTTATTTTGTAAAAAAACATAAATTTTATGACAAACTGAGATTCTGAGTTTTTCATAAAAAAAAAAAATAGATAAATATTAGTTTGTAATTAGAAAATGTATTAAAAAGTGGTCATAAATGTAGTTTGAACATTACAGGTAATGTAACTAATCAAAAGGATGATGAGTTAATCTTTATAAATAATGCCTTTCTTCAAAAATATTGCTGAACCAATATTAATGTGAAACGTTAAGTGCTTGTTTTTCTACCTAACCAGTCGTCATACCGTAGGTAATACTATAAAATCTTGTTGAATTGCTTATGTGGCTTTCCAGTTTTTTTCCTTTTTTGTTAATAAAAAAGTTACATTTATACTTGAATCATAAAATGTTGACAACTCTAGTAAATATCTACAAATATAATCATATGAGAATATGTTTTTTATTAAAGGGAAATAGAATAATGAAGGAATGCAATAAAGCAAAAGAGAGACACTGAAATGGGCAATTTCATCATTTTATGAATGCTCCTCTTTGAATTAGTGATATAAAGGAGTAACAACATCAAAGTTATATATAGTTAATATTTCATTCGGTTAAAATGCAAGATAATTGCACAATCGTTGTAAAAAAAAAAACATTATTTTTGAAATAGTTTATTGTCTGGGGCGATGTAATTACCTTGATAAAGATAAAAATAAGTCTACAGTTAGAACAAAATATTCTGATCTTAGTTGACTTGGTTTTATATGTAAAGTAATGTAAAATTATTATATTATTACTTTTTTTATCTAACAACTTTATGTGTTCGCTTTTAGTATGATGGGAAATATATGGACTTTTAACAGAAAGAAAGTTATACACCAGACTCATCAGGACATTTTGACTTCCTTCATCCTCAGGATGAAGTGATCAGCTAGAGTACTTAATGCTCAATTATGTATTTTATATATATCGTTCAAATAATAAACTAAACAGGTACACGCAAACTATCGAATTTTTGGTGTAACTGTCAAAAGAATGGGAAATCAGTGAGTTTTCCAGAAAGAAAGATTTTACCATAAACATCCTTAGAAATATATTTACCAATAACAACATTTTGTAAAACCTATTAATGCATTGCTACCTGTAACGTGATATCATAATATCAAAGTATTGGGTTTTAGAAAATACATAATTATTTCTTAAACTTTAAAGTGAATCGTAAATTGTAAAAAAAAACATTTCATTAGGTCTTTTTAATTATCCAATCTATTGATTTATTAGCATCTGCCTGGATATCAACTAGGCTCATTAACTGGTAACTTCTTCATCTCATGACGACTTATTTGGGTTATAGTTAAGTAAGGTTTTTCAACATTTTCCTGTGGCTCTATTTCTCTGCTATTCAGTTAACTATCGTAGTAGAATTTTATTTTTGAAATTTTCAGGAGGAGGGTAACCAATATATATATATATATATATATATATATATATATATATATATATATATATACATATGTATAGGTGTGTTCTCTAATCGGGGTTCGGTCAATTTTCCAGGATATGTATATATGTATATATATCAATGATCAAACCACAATATGAAATGGAGAAAAGACTAAGACCTTTTTCACCAATCATTTTGTGATATCCTGTTTATATATATATATATATATATATATATATATATATAATATATATATATATATATATATCAATGATCAAACCACAATAAGAAAATGGGAAAACAAGACTAAGATCTTTCGACCGTTACAAGGTTACAAGTTAAAAAACTCAGTTGGGTTTTTGACTCTGACGAAGACCGCTTGTAACGGTTGAAAGATCTTAGTCTTGTTTTCCCATTTCTTATTGTGGTTTGATCATTGATTGTTATTTCACCTGTTTATGTGAAATCTTTTATATATATATATTTGTTACCTTTCTCCAGGTTGACTTTTCTGTTACCTTCTTGTTTCTTGTTTTGTTTGCTCTGTGATGACATAAAGTGAAAGGCCTCAGAGTAGTTATTTCTGTTGTTTTTCTTTTTCCTTGTGGTTTGGACCTCTATTTATATATGATAATATATATATATATATATATATATATATATATATATATATATATAACCAGAAGTGTGAAACTAAACCCTCGTGGCTCTGTAATCAATTAAATCACCATTCAAAGTAGTCAATTGCTGCACAGTACACATATAGAATAGAGTCTTATAATATGTTCAGTGATAATTTTCTTTCTGTGTGTCTATCAAAAACTAAACCACTGTAAGAAATTCGGATATTAGTTTGAGTACTTTCAACTAACTCGTCAGAGTCGTTGGATGAATAGTCCAGTTATATATAATTAATGTCAATATATACTAGATATTGTGAGTACCTACACAGACATACACATACCCTCAGATAATCACTATATTTTGATATTCTTATAATTATTAAATATATATATATATATATATAAAAGGCATAGAAGGTACATACATTGATGTGATACAAACATCTAGGCTCAAATGACAGATGTCATAACTTCAGTGAATTTGAGGATAATCAGAAAAAGAATGGATGAAGAAATAATAATAAAGAAAGGCTAAAACACCAATAAAAAAACTGAAAAGATGCAAGCAGGAAAATAAAAAAAATAAAAGTAAAAAACGTAGTTGAAAAAAGATTTTAATTTTTTTATTAGATATGAGTGATCCCTGGATGTCATTTACAGAAACTTTATTAAATAATTGAGTTATCTAGTATCTGTAAGCTTAATGCTATCTATTAAAACTACCCTGCATGGTCATCCAAGTTCAAGGTGAGTTTCTCAACTGTCACGTCGTCGTACAGAGTAGGGACCCTCCTAATTCAGCGTAAATCCGTGGCTTTCGTGGAAGTCTTGGAGAGTATTGATTGTCTCTATCCTTGGTAGATATCTTTGATAGGAAGTGGTGTCCAGTTACGATAAGTGTCTATAGTTTTTCTCATTGTATCGTAATCTTAGTAATAATAGCTGTCCATGAACTATTAATTTTCTGTTGACAATCTTATAAATTGATGGTAGGTTTGGTTGATGAGTCTGATTATTTCTTGAACGTCTCAATCTTTGAATCCTATGATGAAGTTATAAAGGCATTCTAAGCCTGTTGGGATCATCACAACATCTTGTGCTCAACTTGTGTCCTTTAGGCAACTGACAGTGAAGCTGTCAATTAAAAAACTCAAGCCAATTATCTCTAGTTTTCTAAACAGAAGTGCAAAAATATCTAAACAACTCATTGAATTGATACTAATTATCTTTAATATTTGTTATCCGTACGATATATATTTCTCTTTTTTAAGGTTCAAAGTAGGGGTTCTTGAGGACTTTAGTCTAAAGAAAATTAAACTCTGTTTATATGGGGATGTTTTGGTATTTTCAAGCCTAAAAAGCAATTTATTTACGACATAACTAGTGCAAAACAAATACCATCCAGGGAATATCGACCAACAGAAACAAAAAAACAAAAAACAAACCATCAAACACCAAAAATACAGTAAAAATAAAACAACAAAAAGACCATAAAATAACCAGTGTTATTGTTTTTTTAAACAAATATTTGTTGTTTAAACATAATTATTTTTTATTAATTATTAAGACCAGAAATCAAATCTTTAAACAGTTAATTGTGCTTTTTGGTCTTAATAATTAATAACAAGTAATTATGTTTAAACAACGAATGTTTGTTTTTAAAAAACAATAAACTGGTTATTTTATGGTCCGTTTGTTGTTTTTACTGTATTTTTTGGTGTTTCATGATTTGTTTGCTGGTTTCTCTTGGTTTATATTCCGTCGATGATATTTGTTTTGCACTACTTAGGTCGTTAATAAATTGTTTTTTTACCCTTGAAAATACAAAACAATTCTTGGCGAAACGTCGTCATATATAAACAGGAGTTAAATTTTCTTTAGACCAAAATCTTTAAGAACCCTTTGTTTGAACTTTATAAATTAGTGGTTGAGAAGCTTTATCAAGATTTCTCTTTTTTGTTTAAAATAGGAATTATTCAAAACATTTGTACTAGTTGTGAGTTAACAACTTATGTTTTTTATATGGAAAGGATAAGGAAAAGTAGAGTTTGGTTGTGAAGGCAGAAGATAGTAGAGGAGGGAGTGGCCTGTAACATATGGAACAAGACAGTGGAGATGAAATGAATCTCAGCGCCCACGGACTCGCTCACTCACATACAAATAAGTGATTAAAATAATTAATTAAAGGCAAGAATGTGGACAATAGAAGGCGCGGTGTCTCGCCCACCGCTATCCCAACTCCGCTGCTTTCCTTTATCTAAACACTTCTCAACTCTCAATTAACTTATTCCCTACTACATTTCTTCTTTTTTTTTTTACCCAATGAAAAATCCATAAGTCCAAATAAATTATTCCACCCTTCCACAACCCTTGCAGTCATGCAATACAACGATTATATTACTTATTTACACCCCTATGAAATAGATATATTGAATCATTTATGAAATTAGTCTTACGACTCAACCAAGTTAATAATTTTTTATCGATTCTTCCATTCCTGAGCAATGTGAAATTCTATTATTACTAAAATAAGTTACCTTTATTTCACTTTATCTTGACAATTCTTATAATCAAGCATAGTTTTCAATTATTTAGATTATAGTTTACAAAACAGTCTACAATTTATTTGTCTATTTTATCTCATGTTAATATATGCTATTTTAAAAATATTATTTATCTTCCAAATTTAATGTCATTTATGTTAGAAAAATAAATATAACAATGAATAAGCATTAAAAATAATTTCAAAGAGACTATTTATGTCATATTAAAGACAACTTTAGCCTTGTAACTCTAACAAACTCAGTCAACCAAAGAAGATGATTTATATGTTAAATAACTCTTTATGTTTGTTTACAACATCTAACTCTGGATATTAATTCAACTTCAAAAGTTATGAAAATATACTATTAAAATAAACAAATAAGGAACTTACATTAAGCAAGCATCAATGAAAGGTAGTCATTGTTACTTTCTGCTTATTATCTTTTCCTTAACATAGATAAAGTAGCTTTCAAGTTAGTTTTTTTTTTCTTAATATCGAGTAGGAAGTAGCTTTAATATTGTTTTTATTTGCATAGATTTGGTAAATTCGTTTTACAGATTGTACCAAAATTTATTTCAGAATGGTTTTCTATGGTTGGATAAGCTTTCTCTCGCTCTATACCTTTATTAGCTTTATAGAAAACAGACTCAAGAAGTGCTAGAAGATAGACAATAAATGCATGGAGTTATAATAACACATTCTATGAACTATATTAATAAAACATGATAATACAATGGTAATATAAATTTAGTTGACTATCTGAAATGATATTCTGTTATACTGATGGTTGATTTCAAGTTAGAGAATGACATAAAAGGTCTTGAGTCATGGGTTTTATTTAATACTTGGGAATTGGGATGACTCACTACCTACAAACTTGATAGAATGCCCAATTATTTTATGATTTGTTCAAGTAATGTATACTGTAAGACTATTTACTTAAATTGCCTTGCTTTTTACAATTAGTTGATTGAACCGTCGTTTCTTATTTTACCTACCACTTAATGTTTACAATAGTCTTCCATTGACAACATTATGAATTAACATATATCTCGTTTTGTGTAAAATCTTGTCATGTTTATTGTTAAGTCGAGATCTAGCTGGAGTTGAATTACTTTGAGCCTTTGGCTAGCCACTAGGTCTGCTTTATACAGTTCTTAGAATCTTATGAGCTGTGGTGTCTATTAGTGACGCTGTCCTTCAAGGTCATTAGAACTAGCTAATCAACCCAGTATCAACCAACTGCAATAACTAAATTTTTAAGAATCTTGACTGTGCTATGAAAGGAATTAACGTTTTTAAATAAATATTATAATTCTCATTTCTTTTAAGCCTTCAGAACAAACTTACTGCATCATGACAATTTCATTATTAATTAATTACAGTCTTAATGCTACCGCAATGTAGTTCATACTTATTTTTACCCTGTGTATGAAATTCAAAGATTTGATATAAATTTCGAATATTCATAATAAATAGATATTTTGAAGTCTCCTATGTCCAATATAATAGGTTTTGCAAGTTGATCTTTTTAATGCATATTTACTAGAAAGTTATCTCAAAAACGAAATAGTTCTAATCTTCAAATCTTTTATTGAAGTTATTGTTAGTTCCCTGAACTTTGTACTATTATTGGTATCTTTTTTTTAGGAAAATCACTTACTATGAGAAAATCTGCCCACATGGATGGATACTATTAAAATGTTTGTAGTTATGGACATTTAATATGTAAACATTGCCTTTCGAAGTTTAAACATTTAGAAAACTGTTCTAGAATAGAGGTAAAGGAATTTTTAAAGGGCTTTAATTAAGTTGATAATGATATGAGACAGAATAGTAAAATGAAGACAATAAATATTACATTTTATCCGAGTGATAGAATTGAGAAAAATCAAAGAACGCTGATTTGGTAAATAAAATCTAGAAAACTACATCATCTGATATCTATCATCCTACCAGCGCTCCTGGTGTGAAATGAGGAAAGCTATGATCATGTGATCAGATGTTCTTGTCAATACCTGATGATAATTTATAATTTTGAAAGGGATTATTATACCAAACATAATTTCTTGTCAGTAGTTCAGGTAAGAATTTAATAGCTTATTCAACCTTTTCAAGAACAAAATGATTTTGGTGTCTTATGGACGTCATCACTAAGTAGCGATGGGTATGACGCTTGTTGATGGACAATTAACCCATAAAACCCGTTAAATCATTTCAGGTTTTGCTAAAGATAAAATTCTAATTGATTAGTACCAGTTAGAAAAGAAATACAGCAAGAGACCTTTGAATGTTTTGACAATAAAAAAGGTAAAAAAATCAAGTGTAGTTGGCATTCTGATGTTAAGATGATCGAATTTATGTGAAGTGAACTTCTAACGTCGTGACGAAAGTGAAAAATACAGTACAGAGTATATCAAAATCGTGAGAATGGCTTTTATACACCAATTACCAATTCACTTTTTGAGATTTCATTACCATTTATATTTAGTTAAATACGTACATTGGTTAGCTCAATTCGAATGAAAACTAAACAGTGAATTTTAACTAATGGTTTTTAGAAATTTGAATTTTTGAAGCATTTGTTTGAGAGAATTGGTTACAAACCTCCTCTGTGTACCATTTTTAAACTTTCTTTAGAGTAGCATTAAGACGGATGTTAGGCTGTCAGTACCGAGCCTGTACGATGTCAAGGACTCGTTCTATCTCTACTCTAAATATAATTGAGATAGGTAGAATTTTGGGCTTGCAATGTAGAGTCGTTTATCCCAGCAATGTGGCTTGCTCATAACTAAATGAGTAAACAACTATAAATGACCAACAGTATTCGTATTTTTATAAGAACGCTAAAAGGTGAAAGTCTATGAGTTTGGGCATTCGTAATCATCAATCACCAAGTTTAATAAGAATCTTTTTATTCGTACAAGGCATTTGCTTACTCTTTGGAATGGTAAAGACTGGTCTAGCTTCCTTTGTGAAGCCTAGCAGGTAGAAGTCGTCTGTTGAGAGGGGGAAAGTAGTAAACCTATCCCATAGCCTTGCTCTGTGCTTGGCCTCCTAAAAAACCCTTCTGGCATCTGCAACGCATCATTGCCTAAATTCGAACAACTACAGCGCATCAACTTATCTGCACCCTTATGGCCCTTAAATTCAATCCAACAAAAATACGAGTGCCCACTCGTAAATGTGCCCACTTAGTTTTTTTTTATATATGTTTTGTCTTGACACCGTTTTTGACTTCTTGTTACTTTTTTTTTTAATAATTATTATAATATAGTCTAAAAATCTTTAAAGTAACTAAATAATTAAAATATGTGTGTACAAATGAAAAAAAGTTAAAATAAAGAAAAGGAACAGATTGAAGATTTCATAAAGTCATGAATGACCACCATATATTATATCTACTTTTATACTTAAATGTGCTGAATCTTTTAAAAATCTAAGTAAAAGAGATGATCATAAATGCTTACATGAGCAGATGCTACTGCCCACACAGCAGTAGTCAGTAGCCCAGTTGGACCTGTACCTTGAGGCTACGCCATATCACAGGATATGCAGGAGCACTGATTCTCCACGGTACCTTAGTACTTGCATCATAATGAGTCAGTGAACACTGCCAGTATCACGCCACACCTGTCCTACCTTGCTGTTTTCTTATAATCTGCCTTCTTAGGTAGACTACTTTCGACGAGAGTGTCCTCCCATTGCCAGTGCCAAGTCGTGCCTGTTCTGAATTCTTCTTTTTGTTAATTTTTTTTTAAAAAAATGTGATTTATTGATAGTCTCAGTGAAAAGTAACACAAATCAAGATAATGAAGTTGTTAGTTATACTGGTAATAAATTTAAGGTTGACGGCTAGGGAACATGAAGTGGTCTTTCCAAGTGTCCATATACACTCTTGACACTTTCTTCCTAGAGAGTTATTTATAAATCAGTTTTCTAGTGCTTAATGATATGACAATATCAGTGACTTGAAGTTTATCGACCCGGATGGTCTGTTTTCAGTTTTTTAGCCTCTATTCGGGTTTAGTGAAAAGGTTTTATAAATATAAGTGTGTCACCACCAAATGTGATATATTTCAAGATATTTAAAGAGTCTGAGTGTAATAAAGGCAAGTACATCTATAGCAGCATTTCTTCAATTTGTAAAATACATTAGGCTCTCCCTGATGTTTTTCCCAACTTTCTTTATGGTATCTAAGTATTGAAATAAGATGAAAAAATGTATTCCACTTGGATCATTATTCTAACGTCGTGACGAAAGTGAAATATTTACACTGTGATGTAAAACTAAAGTTATATTAAAGTTTTTTGTAGTTTCTGATAGTGCTATTGGTGAAATGATTTCTCTATTTTAAGTCTAAGTCGAACATGTGTTGATTCTTTTTCATTCAGTTTTTAATTAAATAGGGCTTGTTAAATTAAGAGAAGACATTTTTCAATATAATATCTCTAGGATCAGCCTCTTGGCAACACTGCTCATTTTAGTTTATTGTAGTCCTGCCTTATTTCATCTCAACAATAGCAGCATTCAACTATTTCTGTCTTTCATGTTAAAAATAAATTGAATCATTAAAAATATAATATTGAAAACTTCTTTCACTGATAATTAGACATCTGCCCTGTAAGTCAAAGATGTTAAAACATGTTTTTCATACAATTTTAAACAACTTGACTTCAGTTTTTTTTTTGTTTCCATTATTGTTTAATTATTTTTTCCTTGTAGCTTCATGTTGATTTATTAAAGCTCACACTTTGGCTTTCTAAGTTTTATTTATAAGTTGTAACCAAATATCGCTAAACAAACATAGTTTTTTTTTTCAAATAATAAATTATATGTTATGTGTATTATAAAACTAAAAATTCTTAGAAGTCATACTCTTATGTTTAGACGAATAATTATTATGCTCGGAATTGTTTTAATCTACCTTTTTGAAAATCTAAGGAAATAAATAATTATTCGATGTATAACACAAGGGTGATTGGAAAATGAAAGAGACAATTTAATATAGAAATGATGCAGTTTGTAGGAAGTGTTTTGCACTTTGAAATTCTGGCACCTTTGAGAAGAACTGATAGCATTTGACGGATAAAAAATTGACCTTAAATGTAACCTCAATATTATATTTAAAGATGGTGTTTCCCCTTGAAGTTCTTACATTAGTAACATGCAGTCATCTTTTTTTTTTGAAAGTTAAAAACAAGCTGTAACCTATTACAGAATGGTTTTACGGTATATTAAAAGTTATATGAACCATGTGAACTTTCGTAAGTGGGTAGAACAGTTCAAAAACTGTGGAATCTCTAACTGATGAGGAACCCCATCAAATGTCAACTCATTCGCTTGAAGCATATTGATGACATAATTAGTAAAGATCAATCTGTAAAAGGTGAATATATAGCAAATACTGTTATAGTAAATGATGGCAAAGTTCATGATGTTATGAAGTAGCAAATTTACAGGAAAATAAATTCAGTGTGGCACTGAAAGAGTTAAACGCAACAACACAAGGAAAATTACTCCATTCCATTAAAGGGAAGATACCATTTTGTAAACAATATTATAACTTAAGAAGAAATTGTGGTACACCATATAAAATTAATTTCCATACGACAAAATATGGAAAGGAGCTTTGCTTATTTGTCAGCTCAACTTTCTGGAAAAGGTCAATGAAAAATGTTATGTTAACCATGTTTCAAGATCTGCGTGCAGAAAACATAAGAATACAACTGAATGAACAACGTAGATAGAGGAATGAGAGATGAAGGCTACTCAGAGAAGATAGCTGATAGTACGACACGACAGTTCTCGCCCTTTCACCATCAAAACGTAGAAGCCATTCAAAAAAGCAAATTATTTTCATCCTATAGTCCAGATTTGAATTTCTTTGGTCCTCACAAGTTGACATTAGAAGGAACAATTGTAAGAGGAATATTGTTTGTCAAATAATTTTAGGGAGATGTCTTAAATAAAAAGGTAAAGACATTTGCAACATACCCAAAAAAATAATATGTACATTTATACTGTTTGGGATAATATAGAAAAGTAGTAAAAGTCTCATTTAGTGAAATGTGCAGTTCTTATTATACAGTAATTTGTAATTATTGTATATCTCCCGTTAAAATGCTTGCACATGATACCCTTGGTTGATTATAATGTATTATAATATAAAATTTCACGAAATAAACTTCCTGAAGCAATTGAAGTTAAAGAAATTAAATTTTATGGAATTAACTTACTCAAATTTATGTCGCTTTTTTAAAGATAAATGAATGATTAAATTTTTCCACTAAAAATATATATGTAATTATAATGCGTTGCATGAAATATTAAGGAAAATTTCTGATTATTAGGCGATAATTTGTAATTTTTTTTTATATTTTTTTTCCTATTTTTATATTACAGAATTTCAAGTTATTATTTATTGATACTAGTTCTATTATATCGACATATCTGGTAAATATATTAAAATCAATATTTTTTTATGCAATTATTAGGAACATTATGTTTATTGAGATAGCCTTTTTATAAACAAAATAACATGTGCGTTATGTAATGAATAAGGCTTTTTAGAAAATAAAAGTGTTATGAGAAAAAAATGGAACATTTGAGAGCTAGGCGGAACGTGTGTTGGTGTATGACCGGCCAAAGTGAGTCAAGTAATATATTTTAGTCTTAAATAGGACATAAATTGGAAAGAATGGGGCTATTTAACGTTATAAATAGGGCTCTTCATGAAAAGGAGAGTAAATGGCGTGACGGCGAGAAGGCGTGTGAAGGCAAACTGGCAAATATGTTACATTTTTGATAAAGACATAGCCATTACCACGTCAGAACATACCCTGTTTAAACTAAAAAACATTGACCATTTGTCTTGTCCAAATATGTCAGAGCTTTGTATTTATTTTCTTTTTTTCCCCCCCTTTTTAAATAATATAAAAATGTATGTAGGGCTGGATTACATTAAAGGATGCTATAGGCTACGGTTCTAGATCACTGAACTTCAATCATCTCAGTTAAAAGGTTTTTAAATATATACATTTAATTTAAATTGAACACTTCATTCAATTTAAAATGGGGTTCACAATTTGAAAACTTTTGGAACTGAAAAGAAAGAATGCAACAAAGTCACAAGTTGAAACACATTTTTTCTTGTGTAAGATAACAGTCAGCCTGAAATGCAGTTCATTGATTCATTTAAAATTGTAATTTATTATTTGTTTTTTAGCTCTCCTTTTTTTAAAGAAACGTTAAAAAATTAAATATTTCTAATACCTCTTTCTTAAGAATTTGTTTATTATAATATAAAGGAATTATTTATAATCTTTTTGTGCCTTTGATCATGTGGGTACATTTTTCATTTTTTCATCTAATTTTAATAAAATAAACAAATTTATTTTATTCCTTCTATGAGACTGGAAACGAGGACTGCTTATTCAGAATGAATAATAAAATATGTTAAGTATATATTAAATCAAAAGCTGAATTAATTTACGAAAGTATAGTTAGGTTTTTATGTAATGTATTACATTTTGAAAATATTTAACAGCCTTACGAATGACTTCTTGTGTGCTCACGTTTAACCAGGCGATGATGTTTTTCAAGTGGCGTGCTATACTATTTCTTTTTCAATTCCCTATTCAATGTTATTACATGTCCTATGACTACTGATTAAGAATAATAGTGAAATTTCATACATTTTTACTGTACTTAATGCTTAAATGGTATGAAAATATTAATAGGATTGCTTAGAGGAAAATTGATCACGTATTGATATTAAATAGTGCCCTGACTACAGGAAGATAAAAAAAACGAGCTCAATATATATTTTCTAAAAATATCCACTTCAAACACTATCTCAATAATTATTTATTTAATTTCTACTTAAGATCAGTTTCAAACCATTATTGAAATAGTTAAAAAAAAAAGATATAAGAAAGTGTACCAAGTAGAGGGTGCACCTTTCTGCTATTAGACTTGGGAACCCCAATGATTACAATGTGCAATAATACAGTAAAATGTACAATATACTTATAGAATAAGAGCAGTATTTTGTATCTTTACTTTGCTTTTCTCACTAGTGAGAGT
The DNA here is from genome assembly GCA_026182355.1 of Hermatobates lingyangjiaoensis. Lineage (NCBI taxonomy): Eukaryota > Metazoa > Arthropoda > Insecta > Hemiptera > Hermatobatidae > Hermatobates > Hermatobates lingyangjiaoensis. Next base: position 1,564,153 of record JAPFBL010000015.1, read on the forward strand.
TTAATTTGTATTCTATGAAGATAATATTTGCTATGTAAATGTTCAAATTTACTACTTTTAATTTAAGGCTCGATGAAAAACTAACACACTGTGAGGATTATAAATGAATCTTACATTCAGTACAAATTAATGTTTGATCTTCTAATCTGAATAATGGAGGCAAAAGAGTACAGAAGTAAAAAAAAATGAAATAAACTGCTTTTTGCTATTTTTTTTTACATAAAAGTATGTACATAAAGTATGCCCAAGGAAGAGCTGCAAGCATGATGAGAAACAGTTGTCTTGTTCTTTAGTGATTTTCCAGTATTCATAGATTTTAGTAGGTTCCCCGAATGTGAAACCCTATAGGATAGTAACATATCTCAGTCAGAACTCTTCTGTTATCCTCTGGAGTTCTTTTTTCGATTTTGTTGTTCATTTTATCACATTTCTTAGGCCATTCATAATACTGTCAAACTTTTCTTGTATTCATCTCTAATGCTGTTGGTTTTGACAATGTATTTAACAATAGTTACCGAAGTTTCATAAATGTTCTTTGTCGTATAAGAATATAAGTCAGAAAAGAAATAACATGAACAAAGTCTGGTTCCTCGGAAGGTACAGACGGTAAAACAATTTTTTTTAATTTCTTTCTATTAAATGAATCCGAACACGATTAAAACTTATAAATTAAAACATTTGATTTTATATTTTTAAATATATTTCAGACAATGGATGACTTACGTGTGAGCTTAATAATATTAAATACATCATAGCATATATTATTATTTCGATAATAAATATTGAAATGTTATAGTGTACAATCAGGCATTGACGATTCTTTGAAGTGCATTTCTATATACATTTGAATTTCTAAATTACACTGCACGGTAATGTGGTTCAGAAGTAACAATTTACTCATATAATAAGTAATGTTTACAATGTAGGCATAGTTTTTATATTGCTTTGTTATCATGTCTTTTATTCTGTCGTTTCTTTATATAGATTTATACTTTGGATGCTATTCTTCATAGCACATTTACAATAATAACTCAACGCATTGTTACTTGGATCGTGTCATAAGTTCTGAAAATGGAAATGCTATTGAATGCCAGAAGGAAACTAATTCAGTTTGAGCTAAATTTAGAAAGTGATTCCTGTTCCACTGGCACATTCAATCAATCAAATTGAAAGTTATTTAGGCTGCTGATAAAAGGAGACAAGTTGAATACAAGCACGACGTTTCGACTTCCATTATACTCTGCTTCAAGGCTTTCACTAGTCAAGCCTATTGTTTTTTAAATCCAAAACCCTTTTTCATCTTTCAATAATCCCTTACTGGAAATATAAATCATTCTCCATTCGATTTAATTCTCCATCGTACACCGAATTCATTTAGTTTTACAAAAAAAAAATATTTTGCAGTCTACATTCAGCATGTTTCATCATTGCTAATAAAGCATACAAGACAAAAATGAGAATTCATCCAAATATTAAATAAAGTGATGTATAATTAATCACAGATATCAATGAAAATGAAACTAATTATAATTAAAATTATACTAAACCCAAATGTTTATATTTTTAGTATTATCTCTACGACAAAAATAGAGTGGTTACAGTGTAAGTTAAGGGTAGCCCTGTGGCTTTCTGTTCTACTCTGGTCTCGTAGATCTGGTTTTCAATGCCCACCCTAGTTTTCTAAGTATTCATGTAGGAGATAAAACGAAAATCCTCTGCATGTATACGTCATCCCTAGGAGAGGACGTTAAACCTGCGATATCAGGTACTCATTAGAGAAATACTTGAGTTGAGAAAAATTTAGGACTCCCAGTGTAAAATTGTGGAATATTCTTTATGTAGTTTCAGAAAGAGTAAATATTTGGCCTATGTGCGTTCTATCCTGAGACGACCAAAGCAACTTAACCTGACCTAAGCTAAGCTATGCTAAGAATAAGACATTTTGTAGGCATTTTCATTTTTTCTGTGGTCATTTTGTGGTTAAACATGAATTCATTGGAACATTCAACCCCGAGAAAGGATTCTGCTAAGAAGAGCTGGCATTAACCATTATGAGAGAGAAGTAGCTTTAGTTCAACAGTCATTTTGTATGTGTGTCTGTCCACGAATTTATACATTTTAGACGTAGATACTTATAAGCATAAAATTCTGAAACTTAATATACCCACACTATAAAGGTACATTTATATACATAAATACTTACGTAAAGGGTCGAAGAGCCTTCCTACTAAGAATTCGGATATTTCTGGTATTCAGAACTCGAGTAGAAACATTGTATTTTCGAGTCGGTTTTATTTTTCCATAGTTTGTAATATTTTCTACTAACAATATTTGTATGATATTATATATATTTATGTTCAAAAACGAAGGAAAGCAACACACAGAGAAGGAGACACACTTACAAACTCAAATTTTCTCCTGAATACGGATCATCAGAAAATTTGAGTTTGTAAGTGTGTCTCTTTCTCTGTGTTTTGCTTTCCTTTGTTTTTGAACTGATTTGCGTCCAGTCTGGATCGTTTTTTCGAATTTTAAGTGTATATATATATATATATATATTTACAATTACCAGTATATTTAATTGTATAGATTATTTATTGAATGCCTTCCTTCAACAATTTTTGGTGTCTTTCCACATGAGTTAAAACGAGCATCTAAAGTCTGAATGATAACTTATGTTTGAACCGAAGTATTATTTCCTGCCTAAATTTTTCGTAACATTCATTTTTTCAAGCTTAATGTTACTTAAATTTAATTCTATAGCAAGGTGCTTTTTTTTGGCGAAAATTGTGCTGTGGTTATATAATTTTCATCTTGATTAAGATTTCGAATATAATTACAATATAAAATATTTTCAGATACAGATTAAAATTACAATATTTTAAACAGATTTTCACAAATCTTATAGATTTTTAATGGACGAAATAAACTGTTATTTGAATATTTTTTATTCGTTGTTATATCGTCATTAGAACTAGTTTGTTGCTTACTGAAATGAAGTTAAATGGAACATACTTTTATATATTTTAATTCTTCATACATATCTTTGTGTAGCTTTTCTTTTTCAATGAAGATTTAGTCAATTTTATTTTAGCAGCCAAACATGGTGGTTGCCCTGACACATGACTCACATGAGAGGTTTATCATCCCGTCAAACTGATCTCAACTTACTCTCTCTCGGTCACTCTCTCATTTCCCTTCTCGACTCATGTGTAATTAGGGAGTCCTGAATTAATTATTAGGCCTAGTAAATATTTGATTCTATCTTAGAAAAGAGGTCTTCTTTAAAATGAGTCTCTTTATGTATCGGAATAATGGGTCCTCTTTCAAAAAGCCATCTCTTATTTATACCAACTGTGGACAGACTTCAGTTTTTTTTTAACGATCCGTTTAGATATATATTCATTCAGCCTCTAGACTTTTAATAACACGTGTCACTCTTAATCGGTCCCTTCAAAATTGGTTCTAGCTTTTTTTTTTTTTTTTTAAATATATTTTGCTACAGTATTTTACATAATTCTATTTCAACATGTTGCACAAAATGTATCAAATTAAATCAATTTTCCCTTGATGAATATTTCATTATGTTGTTGTAATAAATAAGTAAACAGTTACAGGAGCGTCACAGCATATCCCTGTAAACACTTAAAGCATTTCACATTTTCTCTTGAAAGAATATTGAATATTACATATGTACGCTTAATAAAATTTATATATATGAGGTGAAATATGATCTAACTGCAAAAGATGAGCCTTAAATCCTGTAGAAGCTTGTATACTTCGTTGTAGATTATTGTTTTAGACTCCACTAGTTTCAGATCTAATTTGTTTACATCATATTATGTTAGTTTACCATGTTATAATTGATGATTATAATTCAAAACTAGTTGAGTTAGAATCAATTATTTGTACAGACTGGAAATGAAATGGAAGAATGCCATATCTAATGAGTACATTACAAGGCTTGTTTGTGCATTGGTAATGATCATGCTATGGTTTAATAAGATATAAACGTAATTTTCATAATTATGGTGAAATTTTCGTAATATGCATATAACTCCAAGTACATTTTAACGTAGTTCGTCTTAATTTTTTATTTAAACTTCTTAAAAACTTCTTATACTCATTATTAATGAACTACTTCATTCTTTAAACTACTTTTAATAATGATATGAATATTTACAAAACTAAACTTGTGAATTATGCTCAACGAGGAAAGTTCACACAATATTCCTGAAATGTCTCAGCTATTAGTTCAAATTTTCAAATCTTCTGTACTTTTATTTCAATAAAAAAATATTTTTAAACACTAAACTTAAGCCGTCATGACTATGAGCTCCATTAATTCAATATTTTGTTTCATGTAAAGCCTATTTTGAGATGTGTACAAAATAAATGAAAAATGGATATTCCATTAGTTATGATATATAATGTTCGGTGACTAACTGATTATTTTTTTATTATTCTTTTACACTATAGGCTGTAAGAAAAAAAAAACTGTTCACCCACTTTCAATAAGTATGGCGATATCTTAAACACCATGCAGTGGGTTGTGCAGACCTTGCAGTCATGAGGAAAGTTTTGGTTCCAGAAAATTGAGGCAAGCATACTACATTACATACTACATATTAGATTAAATTTCTCACCCAGAGTTCTTTCTGACGAGCAACTGTATGTATAGAGCAACATAGTGAAACTCAGGACACTATCTATCATGAAGGTGATACGATTCCTTAGAGAGGAAACGAGAAACTATTCGGTGGCATTGTCAAGGCGTCCTCAAAAACTTTCGACTGCTTTGAGAAATGTAGATTAAATATCAGCCTTTACAAACATGAGCCCCTTCAAAAAAAAAATCATTTGATTTTATAAAATACAATTAGCTTGTTATCAGAAATGATTTATTTCCATTATTGGAGAAAAATAAGAAAATCTTTTCAAAAATGATTTGGTGATACATTTATTTTGGCTTATCTGTTTATTGTGTTTTGAACTTAAGCAAGTATAATACTAGAATATGATTTAGCAGAAATAATTTCTAGTCTTAATAGTGAATCTATAATACTTCAAGGATATGAAAGTACGAAAAAGTATAAGAAGATAATGATTGTTGCCCTTAGGTTTACTGTTTCAACAAAAAGTGAATTATTTAAAAAAAAAATCAAAACAAAAGATCAATAGAGTTAAATAAAAAGGATTATTTATGTTTTAGTTTGAATAGAGCAAGGGTATTTTATTATCTGAGAAGGAAAACAATAACATACATTAGAGTTGATGGTGGTTCTAAATTATGCGCTTGCAGTGAATGTGTAGATAGCTATCACCGAAAATGGCAAATGTTTGGCTCGATCAAACTTGTAATGTTATATTTGACTGTTTCAGTTTCCTTTAGTGGCCTCAACATTATAATTGTGCTAGACGTGTGGGATGCCTGGTTTTGAAAGTAATTGATTTATTTACGACCTTTCGGATATTTGCCGAGATAAGCATCAGCTTTCACTCCTCCCCCCCCACCTCTTCCTATTTACCCTCTCTGTCGCTCTTCCCTTACTTATTCCCTTCTTTCACTGCCTTCAGGCTGCGTTACGGATTTATGATATCACGTCTTGCAAACAAAGGGAACTCAGTATGAAAAATCGTCGACTCAATAATTTATTCTAAGTTAAACGATCATACCTCCTTTTCAAAGAAAGCAAACCCTTATCTTTGCTAGTCACTTGGCCAAGACTGGTATTGTTTTAACTGAATGTGTTTAGAAATAACAGAAAAAAAGGCCTCCCTGCTGGAGAAATCAGAAAGGTCTATGGTTGAATGAACAATAAATATTGATCAAACAGTGTCTTAGCACTCACTTTTATTTAAATTATAAACTGATAATATTTTCTGCTTTATTTGAATATCTCCATGTAACAACAAAATGCTTTATTTTTGAATGGAATATGTTTTCCAAACCTCAAACCCATAGGATCCAGTGGTGTTTTCAGTTGTTGATATTGTGGCTTCGAAGTAACTCATCACGAATTTTTTAACTAGGGGTGAGCATCCTTGCTGTCTTAAACTATTTAACTATTTCGTCTAACCATATTTCCATAAATAGCACATTCTTGCAATAAGAACTACTGAACACACATACGCAATGACATCAAAACAAAGAAAAACTATACGTATATCTGTATGATCAAACCACAATATGAAATGGGAAATATATACTAAGATCTTTTTTTTTTACAATGAAAGAAAATCAAGCGGTCTTCGTCAGAGTCAAATACCCAACTGAAACACTAGATGTAGAAACATCAGGGTTAGCGGTTGAGAGGGGTGGAGGGAATAGTGGTATTTTAAAAGGGTGTAAAGTCGCAGGAAAGGACAGTGGCCCAGGCAGGGATGTTTACGGGAAAGAAAAGGAGTACTGTAAGGAAAAGCAAAAAACTATTCACTAGCTGTCAACCCACTTAGAAGAGGCTATTGCCGTCGTCAAGAAAGAATCAAGTTTGAACAAACTGTTTCTAATGTTTATAATATTTGATCTATTAAATTTTATCAGAAATGATTCGAAAATACATCTTAACATCGATGAACATCTCGATGAATATGTATATCTGTATATACTAAGATACGCCAACTCATAGCTTGCATGCACATGTTTTAGAGCTACCCTCAATGTTATGAACATCTTTTGTACTGAAAACAAAAGAATAAGATATAGCATAACAAAGTAACCGATGACGGAAATGAATTATCGAAAGCTATTTATAGAAAAGCCCAGTCAAGGAACCCACTTTAGGGTATCAATCCCCCCTTTCTACTCTGCTGTTTACTTAAAAACATTTTATAATTTGATGTAAATGTTTGATTTTTATTTATTAATTTTGGTTATATAAATTTATTTTGTTTTATATTCATTTTTAACTATTTTATATATCTTTTTTCATTTATTTTATTTTGTTTTGAATTTTTTTTATTTTATCTGTCTTTTGAACGTTTCTCGCTGTGAATTTATTATATTTAGTTCATTAATTGGATGGTTTTTATTTGCGGCATATATATGTAAGTCATAATAAATGAAAAATCGTTCCTAAGAAAGACGTATTATTACCTGAGTATCAACAACATCGTGGTTGAACAAATTTACTTAATTAAGATACAATATAATAATATCTTTTGAAATATGTAGAAACTTTCCGTGCATTTTTTAATAATATTCATAAGAAATAATTTTTTTATAGATAACTAATTTGTTTATTATATAAAGTGATTATGATACTAGTAACAATTATAGTCAATAATTGCATATTCTAAATATGCATTTTTAACTCGTTTCAAACTAGAGATGTTTAGAATATTCTGGAATCTCATAATGCAGTGGAAAGTTCCGGATGTTTCAGTCACCACGTGCCTGTGCCGTTGAGGGTGTTATTCCGTCGTTATAATTTATTTTTTCGTGCAACCTTTTCACAATGCATATATTTCGTAATGAATAAGTATTTAGTGACCGATATGAATCCAGAACTGAACACCCTCAAGCTTTACGTCCCGTTTATAAATAATAAAGTTGATAGAAAATATTGAAATACTTAATTGTCACAGTAGGATAAAGAGATGAGTTATTTTCAAAGAATGATATATCAAGAATGGACATAGCGAATTGTTTTTAGAAAAGTTATGCAATGGATTAACTAGCGTCATATCAAATGATAGAATAATATAATTAAATCTAAATCTCACATCCTCGTGAATAGCTCCTTTTGCCAGCTTGTAAAAAGACTGTGAAATGAATGTTTAGTAAAAAATCTGAAAGAGAAGTAGACAAAATCCCAGTTTCAAATCATCCAGAATTATGAGTAAATATTTCTACATAATCAGAAAAAAAAATAAAGGATATTAATTAATTGATATAATTTCGCTTTAGCGGTTGATTGATCAACTGATAGTGAGTCTAGTCACTTGCTGCCATTTGTCGATGGTAATGCAATAATCAACCAGTTTTGTGTTGTAAAGGAATAATGACAACTACAATCAAAATATTTCTCTCACAATAATGGAACTACTTTAATAAAATGAATTTAAGTTTGAAGTCGTCTGCGTGGTTGATGTTCCATGTATGACGAAATTAATGGCATTAATCCAATGTGTGCCAGAATCAGAAAGGACTCAGATAGCATCATTGAAGCGGTAGAACACTAAAGCAGTCCGAGAATTTTAAAACCTATACTATATAAACGATATCGTATAATAATATGAACAGTAGCATGTACTTTAGAGACAAAAAACATTTTCGCTTCAACTGATTAAATAATTTCACTATAGAGGAGGCTTGAGAAATTTTGAAATGTTTCGCCCAATGCGTTCTACTTGTATTAAAGATATTATCACTATTGTAGATGGTCATCTAAGCAGTTATGAAGAAAATATTAATATGTATTTTCAATAATTTAGTAATGATAATTTTAACTGGCCTAGAGATATTTTGGTAAATCTTTCTTCATGGGTTCGGCGAATGGAGTTATATGAAGTAAAAGAGGAAGTGGCCACATATTGGAATGATACAGTTCTTAAAATAAAACCCTCTATCTGACCAATCGATAAATTTTCGATTTTATTACAATGAGATTTTCTCGCAAGAGCTAAAATAGCTTTATCAGTTCTATTAAAATGTTCCGATATGAATTTGAATTAGGTTTCTCCAACGTAAACAGCAAAAACACAAGAAACAAGAAAATCAAAAGATGATGATCAATAGAAGAAAATATGACTATTTGTTTATCGCATATTCGACAGAACATTAAGGAAATTGAAAAAAACACCAAGCTCACGTTTCTCATTAAATTACCTTTTCAACTGGCTAAATAGATTTCAAATCATAATAGAACACGAAAATAATAAGAAAGTCTATATATATATATTTGCTTAATGGTACGACTAAACGAATATCTTTATATTTTCATTCAAACAAGAAATTTTATCTCAGGAAGGAATAAATAAATTTTCCCAGTGTGCCTCGTAATTTTGATCGAGGTCTGCTGTTTTTAAAAAGGATGATCTAACACTTGTATAGATGATTGTTATATGAATTATCCCATTACAAATTTAAGTCACTGAAATTAATTTTATATATATATATATTATATATCAACCATTAAATTTCTCAGCAACTTTTTTATTCTGGAAAATATTTTGCATAAAATGAGAGATGTTCTGAACCCATTTTTCGCTATTGGGCAACTATAAGTTATATTTACGTGACTTCCAATTTAGCGAATTTTGAATAAACATAAAGATAACAATATTTATAATAATGATTTAATCAAAATAATTTTTAAGAGTAAATTATCTGTACATAATAATTTATTATATCTGATAAGAATAAATATAAAATTATTTTGAAAAAAATTATAATTTTTAGAAACACATTTTGCATGTATGTATCAAAATATGTATGTATCGTAACTCGTGTGTTACCATACCTCAGTATGCTGAAGACCTCAGTCCCAGTTTGTAACTCCATTTGTTTATCCCTGACTATGATTTAATGGGTGACATGATAATGTATCCACTGAAAGTTTTATTACTCTACCATTTGTTGGAGAAGGCAATTATTTTACCAAATAAACAATTTTAGATATTGATTTGTTGATAAGAATGTTTGCATTGACTGGTAATATGAAGTAATTTACGATTTCATTGAGTGCAGTTTTTGCAAAACGCTCTGAAAGGGCAATGGACTGAGTACGCAAGAATACCTTCTAATCTTATTCACTTCTAAGAAGAGTCTCACTTCACGGAATTCTTATTTTGAAGCTTTTAATTTATTTTTAATTAAAAAATACATATGAAGTGTTATAATTCGATGAGAAGTTGCCTTGTCTTTCTGGTTGAGAGAAGGACTATTCATCACAGAGATGACATTTTTATGGTGCCTAAATTGGGAAAAAGTCGGGTGGCTTTGTTAGATGTTTGGAGCCTGGACAAGGCACTCTGCGCCGATTATAGCAACTACCATCCAGTAACTACTATCTTTCTCCTTTTGTCTTTCACATCTACGGTTGCATTCACCCATTTGTCAACTCATATTAAAATATTTTATTCTTTAAAGTATCCTAATGATCAGGTACTCTAATTAATCAGTTTATTTTCTCTTCCCTTTTGTTTGATCACGCTTGTAGTTTTGAGTCAGGTGTGGTCCAGTGACTGGTGTGCTTTTAGTCACTTTTAGTACAAGTGGTTTGACATGTTCTCATCTAGAAAATAGATTTGACTTTTTATTTGTGTAACAGGAAACTATTTATCTGATATATATATATATATATATATATACCATTGAATAACTGATCATATTTTACTGATGTCATTTTCTTCACTAGTTTTTTGAGGTTTCTGAATACCATCTTCTTTTTTTGATATAAGCGTTGGAGAATATTAATTAAAGCATCCGACACGTGACCGATCCACCCTAATTAATATTCTCCAACGTTTAGATAAAAGAAAGAAGAAGGTATTCAGAAACCTCAAAAAACTGGTGAAGAAAATGATATCAGTAAAGTATTGTCAGTTATTCAAAGAAATATGTTTGAATAAAGGACTGCACCCAAATATTAAAATATATATATATATATATGATCAAACCACAATAAGAAAATGAGAAAACAGGACTAAGATCTTTCAACCGTCACAAGCGGTCTAAGTCAGAGTCAAAAACCCAACTGAGTTGGGTTTTTGACTCTGACTTAGACCGCTTGTGACGGTTGAAAGATCTTAGTCCTGTTTTCCCATTTTATTATTGTGGTTTGATCATTGATTGTTATTTTCCATCTTATGTAAAATCTTTATATATATATATATAGTTCACACAGGAAAGAGAAAAACTGATAAAAACACACACAAAAAAGACAACGATATTTTGACATTCGGCGTCATCGGGTAGAAGTAGTCTCTTTGAGTAGCAGAAGCTAACTCATATATATATATTTATATTAATAAGTAGTTATATATATATATTATTTATATCATATATATATTTGTATAGCTATTTTGGGTAGGCTTCAGCTACTCAATGGGACTGCTTCTGCCCGATGACGACGAATGTCGAAATTTCGTTGTGAGTCTTTTGTGTGTGTTTTATCTGTTTTTCTCTTTCCTCTGTGAACTGTTTATATTATTTATATATATTATATATATATATATATATTTTATATATATATATGTTTATATAGATTGAATATTATGGAATTATATAAGTGTTGTTTTCCCATTTCTTATTGTGGTTTGATCATTGATATATATAGGAAAAATGGAAAGACATCAGGGTTGAGCCCTTACGATTGAAATCTGATTAGTAGCAAAAAACATTTCAAAATTGGCTTGTCAATCAAATTATGCTCTATTTCTGTAGTATTACAATTGATTTAATATTATTTCGAATGAACTTCTGTTGGAATAACTTTTTCTTAATTTTTATGCTCATTTTGTTGTTACTTTATTAATTGGCCACTCTCCCCAGTTTATTTTCAATATTATATTTTTCAAATTGATTAATTGATTGCTTATACACAAAGCGTTATTTAAATGATATTCTTTACTATAATCTTCAATTTTTTTTATGTCACCTATTTTAATTAATATTTATATTTTTTTTTATTATTTCTAATAAAAAATTATATCAGGCCTAATTTTTTTTTAACATTATAATTGACTAAAGTCGTCCCCACCCCCCTCACTGCTTATCGTGTTTAGCATGCTCTTGTTGATATATAATTTTAACATTAACAAAAAAAAAATACTTTCATTAATCATGAACAGGTGGGTGGCCTCAACGATTTTATTTTGTCTCTAAATACTTTGATTTTATTAATGGATAAGCTGTAAACCTGTCGGGGCCGATTTGTTTTCGTTGTTGTCATCCTTTTTTTCATTTGTATCCCTATGTATAGGCTCACTATTCTCATCTTGTTCAACCAAATTTATCATATTTTTGAATTGTGGTGTTATATTTCGACATATTTTTTTTTTTTAGTGACAATGGATTTTATAAGCTATAGATTGCTTGTTTCTTTCTCTATCTAGTAGTTTAATTTGTGCCTTTTTTAATAATTTACATGTTTTTTTCCTGACGGTATTGTCCTAAAATATTCATTATATCATTTTAAACCTAATCAAATCAAAAGTCAAAATCATTAGTTTTTTTTAATTTCTTCATTAAATTGTCTGCTGTTTCAATTTTTCTCTGTATGTATTGAATTGCTCTAGAGATTGTCTTGAACATATTAAGGTAGATTACAAACGATTCGGTAAAGTCTGTATATTTCTTATTTGAATATCTTTGTTTTCCTCTAGATACAGATGTTCTTTTTGATCCAAAAGTAAATGAACCAACAAAATGAATATAACGACAAGTCATCACAATAAATAAACACGTGATGCAATCAATGAAGTTTAAACCATAATGAAAAAAGGAAAACAATAGAAAAAATGCTTTGAGGCCTTTCAATTTATGTCATCAGAGAGCATATGGGTGTCAAATGTTAGTTGACCAGTGTGTTTTTATTACTACTTTCCCCTCTAAGATAATTATACTAAGATTTATAGAGTACATGTTTAAAGTGTTGCTTGTGTGTTTCTAGTACGTTATTGAACTTATGGATTGGTATATACAGTTTTTTTGGGTAAAATCAGACAACGAAACAAATTACATGATATAATCAACATTTCAAACCGCCGCGTTATCAGTAGGGATCTATGAGAGGAAATTCTATGTAAAGAGTACCGCACAGAGTTAGTATATATTTATATATTGGAAAACAAGATTACATACATTTTTGTGTTTTTTTCAATGATCTATAATACTAAATTATCTTAATGAATAAATATTAAGCCATACTTAAATGGCTTACCTAATTTAGAGGCATTTAAAAATAACTGTGATTTATGGAGTCAATATCATTTGAATAAAGTCCATTTATTTTAAAAAAAACCGTAATGGATGCAATATTTTGATATTAATTTTAGGTTACAATGTACAATGTTCATATTTAGTTTATATTCAGGTAATGCAATAAAATAATAATATTGTTTATTTCTGTTTCAGGTAAGTTATTCAAGTCTTTGTTTGAAGAGGACTGGGATATTCATCTATTACAAGTGACTTACTATTCTATTCTCTATGTAGTTTTTATTCTAACTCAACAAGAAATGCACTAACATGTATGGCTTATGATTTCATGGTTAGTTAGGCAATCTAACCATGTTGTTTAAATTATTATATTGTGTTTGTTATAAGAGTATGAAGGAGGCCAGGCTAGCTCAGTGGTTACGTGCTCGCCTCTGAACTGATAGGACTGGGGTTCGATCTCCACCTGGCTCTTGATTTATTCACGCGGGAAGTGAATAAATCTGAACACGTCGTCCATCGGAGAAGGACGTTAAAACTGTCGGTCCCGAGCCTGTACGATGTCAGGTACTCGTTAAAGATCCCTACTCTAAATACATTTGAGTTAGGCAAAATTTAGGACTCCCACTGTAGAATCAATCTTCATTGTGTGGTATCACAAAGGGCCAATGCTCGGCCTATGTGTGTTTCCTTGTTGGACTGCCACTGCAACCTAACCTAACCTATAAGAGTATGAATTACAGTGATCATCTACACTATTACGAACTAAGCTGTCTTTCTGTCAATATCGAAAGCGACATTGAAAAAAACTTGGCAATTGAGGTGTTTGGTATCAATAACTTCTTTCCCATCCAAGCGATTAAGATACTTGACTCTATTCAATCTTCAAACTCATGTCGTTGAGCACTACTGACAACAGCGATTACCACCAGACGAGATGACTCTACTCTTGGTACTGCTTACAAGTTGAAGGTCGCGCGTTATCGCTGCAAGCTTAAACCCACACTTACAATCAGAAGGAATTAAATGGACTATGTCACTTATGTTTTATTCAGTCAGATTATCCCTCTATTAAATGTAATTAATTCTCTTATGATAAAACATTTTTTTTGGAATTCCATTCTTACTTCGCCATATATACTCGTATGAATGTCATGCTGATATATCATTAGTCACTATATTTAAAATACGAAAGGAATGAAGTGGTCCATACCCTCTGCACCTCTATAAAACCACAAGATGTGTTACACATAATATTTGCTAAAATTAATTAATCTCCTGGGGGGCCAGGCTAGCACAGTGGTTACGTACTCGCCTCTGAACTGATAGGACCGGCCCTCACCTGGATAGGACTGAACGATCCTCACCTGGCCCTCGATTTATTCACGCGGGAGGTGAATAAATCTGAGTGCGTCGTCCCTCGGAGAAGGACGTTAAACTGTCGGTCGCGAGCCTGTACGATGTCAGGTACTCGTTAAAGATCCCTACTATAAATACATTTGAGTTAGGCAAAATTTAGGACTCACTGTAGAATCAATCTTCATTGTGTGGTCACAAAGGGCCAATGAAGTGTGTTCCCTACTTCGGCCTACGTGTGTTCCCTTGTGAAACTGCCACTGCAACCTAACCTAATTAAACTCCTGATTTTCTTATTCTCCTTCTTTCTATTGGCTCATAATCTTTTTATATAACTGAGTAATACATGAATTCATATTAGTATGTATGATGTATGTGTAATAATGTGTATATATAATGTGTAATAATGTATGATAGATTTGTCAAAAATGTTACCTAATATAGAATAAGTATAATCAGGGGGTCAATAGTAAATACCAACAGTTTATAAACAATCGGAAATGAGTAAATTAATTTAAAAAAAAATATTTATTAAGGTTTCTGTATAAAAATATTCTATTCTTATGAGTTATAAGCGTTTTGTTGTTTAAAATAGAATTGAAACCATTCAATCAAGGACGCTTATCAATTCAGAAGATTGAAACACTGATAAGGACCACTTGGCTACTTGTTTTCCCTTTTAGATTACACCGTTAGTAGCACGACTGCTTCTTTTCAGCAGTTTACGCTCTACCCATCACTGTACGTATTGAACTCAGCCAAAAACGAAGACAACACTTTGAAGGAGTCTAAGTTGTACCGAATTCGAACAAACCATGCTGTTTACTTTATCAGAAGACAGGCGTAAATAAATATACTTCGTATGAAATGCTTAATCTCAATAACAATCGGAATATAGTAGTGAGTTTTTGTGATTTCTTTTATGTATCTTCTTTCTGTGAATCTAGTTTATGGTCATATTATGGTTATATTTTCTATAATATGTCCTTGAACAATAGACTGCTACCAAATTTACAAATTATATGTATACTGTTAAATAACGCCCAATATTTGACTTGTATCTGTTTCTTACATAATTTCTCCACTTTCTGAAAATAGGAGAAATTATGTAAGAAACAGATACAAGCCAAATACGGCGCGTTATTTAACAAGATATGTTTAAATGAAGGACTGCTTCCATCTTTTACAATATAATAGAGTTGGACTTATGACTGTGAAGAAGACCACTTGATACTGATGAAAGATATTAGGTTTTTTCCCAAATTTTGATTGTGGTTTTATCATATATATATATATATATATATATATATAGTCGCCGCTCCGTCTTCCTGCGGGACTCTTCGCCTCCTGATGACGGCGATGGTCAAAATATGAAGTGAGTTATTTCTGTGCCAATCTGTGTGCTATCTTCTTTTTAATTGGTTTATATATATATATATGAGATGAAAATCGAAGTAGAGAAATACACAGAATAAAGAAACAAACTTACAAAACTCAAATTTGTTTTTATAAGTGTGTTTCTTTACACTGTGTATTCCTCTGCTTCGACTTTGAACTTGTACTGTATCCAGTTTGGATCGTTTTTTCATATTTTAGAGAGAATATATATATAACTCGTGGAACCAACGCAATGCTGCTCCCCAGGGGAGGAAAGAAAAAAAAATATATATTTAGATATATAGAGGTCTTTTACTTTATGTCATCATAGAACAAAGTAAGCAAAGAGGAGGTAACAGAAAAGTAACCAGGAGGAAGGTAACGAAACAGCTGAAAAACGTAACTGAAAATATATCATAATAAAAAAAACATACTACTATAATTAAACACAGTACAAATAAAACCTTGAAATAATAATTATGTCATAAAAAACTAAAAAAAAAAAAACAACAAAATTTCTGAAAATAATAAAATACTAAGCTAACAGAAAAGTTAACCAGAAGGAAGGTAACAAAACAAAGGGTTGGTTGTGTTTATAGGATTTCTTGTAGAGGTTGTTATTCTTCATATGTTAGACAAACCGAAAAAAGTTGACTTACTAGAGTGAAGTAAAATAAATATTCTATCAGAGTGCAAGAAGAGTTAAGTGCTTTGTTTTAACATATTAAGTTAAGCAATCACTCCATAAACTGGAAAGATTCTAAGGAATTGGTGTTTCTACTATCTGACTTTACTTGAATCTGAAGGCTACTGGCTACACGGTTTAAGAATCATCTTGAAATACACTGAACACTGAAATTCTAGGTAGAGGGATCGGTAGTAGTTTTTAGCGGAATGGCACCATAGAAAAGTTGCATTATAGTATAGATATTAGAATTTTTCTCGGTCCCTAAGCTTTAAACACAAGAATATTATACCTATGCATGTGATATCATCTTAATATATACGTTATAAAATAATTCCATCAATTTACTTCATTTGAAGAGTGAATCCCTAAATAAGTAAAACTCTACTTGGAATAAGGCAATCCTGCTTTACTTGTGGAATATCTCTTTTTCTTGTTTTTACATTGACTTAAAAATAATTATAGCTGAAACAGAATAAACCAGGAAAGTTTATGAAACATTAACATCATTTAACTTATATCATGTGGTCCTGAAGTTATACAATTATATATGAAAAACCTCTGAAATTTTTAAAAATCCATCACATCAGTAAATTTGCATATGCAGTAATTTATCAGACTGAATCAGAGCCATTATTAATGTTCAGGTTACAACTGAAAATATTACTATACAAACATTAAAATATATGAATTCCTTAGAGTAAATTAATTGTACATGAGCTTTGAGACACTTGACCACAGGGTTTGATAGTGCGTCTAGACTATAGCTTGAAAGAAATCCAGAAGTAGATCATTTGTAAACACAAATGGTATGTGTATATATGATGATATGTTTGCTTTTAGAAAATTTGAGTGTAGACCACTCCGAATTCCCTGAAATGGTGTTATTATGTCAAAAACATAAACAAAATTTAACGTGTTTATTGAAGGCAATCTTCAAAGAACGAATAAAGAAATAAAATATTTTTTTAATAGTATAATCCCTTCCAGAAATTTTTGAGAGATAATAAGGCTATTTAACAGGAAAAAAATCACATACATTCTTTACCATAATTAAAAATTTAATTAAAAATATGCAATTGGCAAATAGCTTTCATTTTATTTAGGCAATATACATAGAATGTTGTTTAGTAATAACAAAACTTTAATTGTGTTTTTAATTACTCCAGGCATTGTGATAATTTTCTCTGAGGAGGGCGAGTTATGATTTGCAGCCAACTCTCCAGTTATTTTAATTATGCCATATTTCATCGTAAGAGCGGATTAATTTTAAAGTTGGTATTAGAACTTTAACGCAGCAATTTGTTATTAAGGAACGAATCTTGATATGAAAATTTGAAGTAATTCCAGACAGTGCTTTGGATGAGAGAGCTTAAATGTTGTTTTTTTTTTCTTTAAAGTATTATTTAACTGCTTTGCCACTATTTAACGACCTTTTTTTTAGCCTTGTAGCTTTGCTGGGAGTAATTCATTCATAGAACACTTTTATGACTTCCTCCTTAGTCGTATCCATAAGTAAATGTCGACCATGTTTTCCAAACGAATCGTTACATTGATCTATTTCCACTTTTACGACCATAACAAAAGTCATTCGATTATTTTTAATCGATAAAGCTACTTTGAATAGTCCAGTAGTTAATTTCTTTTACTATAAGAAATGAGGTCAGCCATTATTGGATCAGAATTGAATTAATACTCGTGTTTTCTAAAACAAACTTCAAGTATTTTTCTTAACAAACTTAATTTGTTTTAATATAGCCAATTTCAATTTATTTATTTTTCATTTTTTTTTATGCAAAATAATCAATCAGTGGCATAATGTAAGTATGCCCTACGGAAATTATCGAAGATATCTGTCACCACTGAATACCTCAATAGACAGAAAAAAATGTCTATTTAACTATCTATATGTTACTAATCTAAATGGTATATTATATACCATTAATGTCACCAATATAAGTACCCTGTTATACACTTCTGTTTATTTTAGTAAGTAATCTTTGTAAGAACAAAGTTTTATTCATCTCAATAGTGACAAAATAAAATAAATTCAAAATATAATAAATGATAGTATAATGTAACTAATATATAATATATAAAGACAGTTCATCATATATTATAAATTATATTTATTTCTTTTTTATCTTCATAATCCAATCTTTACACTAAAAGTAATAGAAAATGTACTTAAGTGATTTAGAGTGTTACCTCGTTTTCAAAACAATTATAAACGTTTTCCTAATCTGCCTTTAGTGGCAATCTCCTTTTTATAGAGTTACGTGTGTCTGTTGTGACCGTTATCTGTTATATTATATATATGTATATATATATATATATATATATATATATTAGTGTATTTCGGCAGCAAGTCCTCTTTCAAGCATGTATGATTGAATTTGATAGCAGATTCTGCATTCACGATTTTCTTACTTATAGCTTCTATTTTCCTTACAATTTAAGCTGAAATTGTAAGGAAAATAGAAGCTATAAGTAAGAAAATCGTGAATGCAGAATATATATATATAATATATATAATATATATATATATATGATTGAATTTACGGTCTATAGTTTTTTTAATTAATTTCTTGGATAACTTTTCCAAATCCCTTAAGAGTCTTTTAAAGGATCAACAACAGAACTAGGTACATCAACTCACCGCACGTTTTGTTTTCAATGATTATATTTCTTCCGAAGTTTCGGTCGTCTTCAGCCATATTCAGGATGTAAAACGTATATACAATATCTTAAAAACTATTGAACATTTTTTGAACACATAAATATAACACTCAATTCAATCTCACATGTATTAACGAAGGACTGTTCCCTAAATTTTCTAATATATATATATATATATATATATATATATATACAGAAAAATCACAATAAATAAACACGTGATACAATCAATAAAGTTTAAACTACAATGGAAAAAGGAAAACAACAGAAATAAATGGTTCGAGGCCTTTTAATGTATATCATCAGAGAGCAAACAAA
Source organism: Hermatobates lingyangjiaoensis (assembly GCA_026182355.1). Taxonomy (NCBI): domain Eukaryota; kingdom Metazoa; phylum Arthropoda; class Insecta; order Hemiptera; family Hermatobatidae; genus Hermatobates; species Hermatobates lingyangjiaoensis. The sequence goes on from JAPFBL010000015.1 coordinate 1,583,451, forward strand.
GTAAAAACTGAGAAGCTAACATTAAAAGGTTTTTTTCCTTCTCCATTGCTTTTATGTTAGCTTCTCAGTTTTTACTTTGTTTGCTCTCTGATGATATACATTGAAAGACCTCAGAGCATTTATTTCGATTGTTTTCTTTTTCCATTGTGGTTTAAACTTCGTATATATATATAATATATAATTTATTCTTTGAATGAACGCGCAAAAAGTGATTACAAAAACTTACTAAAATTTGTAAACTACATCGTCATCGGATAGCAATATAGTTGTGAGTTTTTGTGTTCTCTTTTATGTGTGTTCTTTCTGTGAATTTAGCATATTTAGTTCATGGACACGTTTTATTTAAATATATTTATTTTTTATTTATTTTAATTTAAGATATTTATTTTTCTAATTTAATTTTTTATTGTGTTCTGACTACCTTTAAAAGTACCTACCTTCAACTTAATCTTTTATTTTGTTTTGTTATAATAAACAAAAATTATAAAACAAAAAGAAGACCATAAAAAAATGAAAGGTTTTTTAGAAGATAGTGAAACTGAAACAGTGCCAATGCAAAAAGTGATACAAGATCTACAAGGCGAAATTTGATGTTAAATGTCAAACACGTTCTAGAGTTAAAAAATCCCTCTCAAGTTTAGTATTAACAGATAATATTATTGAAATTCCTTTTGATGTTCAATCATAAGCGTAGCTTATATTCTGATCATTATAGCTATAATATACTTGTATCACTATTTCTATCATATTCTAAACATTATTTTGGTCTAAAAGGGAAATGTTATGGTAAAATATATACAATTTGAAAATATGAGCATTATATATACAATGTCAGCATTATTTAAAAAAAAAACTGTAATATATATAAAAAAGTTAGAATTTCTAAAATGATTTTGGGCATATATATTTACTTACAGTTTCAATTAAAATTATATTATTTACTTGTTATTTATAGAATAACATGCATTTTAATAAAATAAAAAAAAAATGATCTGAAATTGAATGAAATGTTGAATCTCGTTTTAAGTTGGTTGATTCCACCGGTTGATTTGATCTCTGGGGCTCAGAATTCGGCTCATGGTTTACGTGAAGTTTAAAAAAAAAAAAAAAATCAACAAGATTTAACAGATACCTAAAAAGAAAAATGGCTTCAAGAGGCTTAGTAAATAAATATTGCTATGTTTTATTAGAATGTGTCTATTGAGTAGGAGGTGCAAACAGTAAGACTATAGTAAATGTATGCTTGTTATTGTCCATGGATAAACACAAGGGTCTGCACATTTTACAGATCTATTTCAGCCTTGGTTCATCACTCTTCTTGTCAGCTGTTTACTTCTGCAAACATTGCTTTGTTCAAAATAAAGTTTATCATCCTTCCGATACCGATATAGAATCACTTAAACAATAGTAACCATCAACAACAAATTCCTCTCACTCACTCTTTATTTGGTTATTAAAACAATTCAATTCTATTTATAAATCTCTTTAGATTAATAAATACTTTTCCTGAAATAGATATGTTGATAAATAAATAATCAAAAGTTTACCAAATTGAATAGAATGAAAAAACGACACTTTTTTTTCTTTTTTGGCAGTTATTATTAAATAGAATAATCGTAATAATACGAATGTAGAATTAGATTGGCCAAAAAAGTTGTTCCTTTATGACCCAAGCAACATTTAAAAACGTCATAATGGTCTAATTGGTCATTAATGTATTTTTTGGAAACAGAACTTGAGTTAGATTTTTTAAGAACTTACCAATAGTTTTAAAATTCCATTAATTTAAATTTCCTGTTACGGCTGTATTAAATTACAGTGCAATGTCATATAATCTAATTCATATAATGTACAATATAATTATGATATTTAATTTTATAATTGATATAGCTTCTGGAGCACCAAATCTTCAAATGCTAATTTGTTTATTGAGGATTACGTCCAAATTAATAGCTTCTGATTTTATGCTGACATTTCTCCGAAATTCGCTCAGCGTTTTCAAGGCTTATTGAACTACGTATTCAATAATATCATGTGTGATAGCTGATTGGACATTTTTTTTATGTTAACTCAGTTCACATTAGATATAATATATATATTACAAAAAGAAGATGTGGATAATGCATTGAATAGTTCCTTCAAGAAGCCTTGAGAAGGTTAGATTAGGTTGCAGTGGTATTCCAAAAGGGAATACACGTAGGCCGAGCATTGGTCCTTTGTGATACCACACAATGAAGATTGATTCTACAGTGGGAGTCCTAAATTGCCTAACTCAAGTGTATTTAGAGTAGGGATCTTTAACGAGTACCTGACTTCGTACAGGCTCGGGACCAACAATTTAACGTCCTTATCCAAGGGACGACGTGCTCAGATTTATTCACCTACTGCATCAATATATCGAGTGCCAGATGGGGATCGAACCCCAGTCCTATCAGTTCAGAGGCGAGTACGTTAACCACTGAACTAACCTGACCCCAACCCTTGACTGGCCGAAAAACACTGGGTGGAAAGTCGGCAAAGAAATCAGAAGTTGTTAATATGAACTTCATCCTCAATTAATAAATTAGTATTTATTTTTATAATTCATAGTTCACTTAATTTTTGTGATAAATATTTTTACATAAATTATAATATGCTTTAATGTTTTACACATTTATTTTTATATGTTTAATTGTTAATTTTGGGCTGTAACTTACATTCTTCGATAGACATATTAAAAGATTTTGAAGCAACGAGAGGATAATCTGAACATGCAAAATTGACCAATCGCTGATGATTTTTTTTTCATTCATTGCACTAATTAACTCATGCAATCTATAAACGTAAGTTATTGCTCCAGTGTTCTTAGCGACGAATTCTTTTAGATCTTTATATTATTCAATATATAATAAAAGGTAACATTATGGTAATAACGCTTAAAAAAAATACAGAATAAAAGAAAGAATTACTACGATCGATATTTTCAATAGCAGTTCCTCATTAGAAGAAGTTGAGAAGACAAGACGATAAAAGAAAGATGTTCTATTATAGGCTTATTCTAGACGACTGAGCTTTTGACAAAAGCCCGTTAGCCTCTCAGTATATATCCAAAAATTGTATAGGTTAGATCATATGCTCAAAGGAGTTGTTTATAGCATACTAAATATAAACAGAAGAATTCAATTAAAAATGTAAACATAAACATGTAATAAAAATATTTTCCTCATACTTGCTTTTCCAATCTTCTTAAACAACAGTCTTCTTATTTGGTATTTACAATATAATATTGTATTTATATAATACAATATAACAAATACAACATGTTTGAAGTGTTCACCATTCATCATAAGGACGTATATCATTTTTGTTTTCTGAATTTTTATTTATAGAAGTAGTTTTAGAGGCTATTGACTGTAAAAGAAGATAGCTGGATTAACAGGAAAGGTTTTGGCTGGTCTTGATTGGTTTCAAATAATTTTAAAACTTAGTCACTGCTTTCTACTTGGATATTTATATTTAATTCATGTTTATGTATAATGACATAAACTTGTGTAATCTTTAGTTACTTCAGGAAATACTATCCCAATATATGTTTATATTATTTTAAATTCTATATATCCATGTTATTATTACATAAATAAATATAGATATTTTTATATACATATATATTTATAGTATCTATTTTTATATAATACTGTAATTCTAATAATTTCATTCTAATAATTCCTGAATTATATTAACCTTTCTGATTGTGAGTTAACTAAATATCAAAAGAATTATTATAACTTTTGTCACTGGGCTGAAAGTGGGACTAAACCCAAATATGATCCAATTAATAAAATGTAGAATTAGAAATACTTTATAATTCAATATTAAGACTTGAGCAAGAATAAATCATTATTGTTAACTCGACATTGTAAAACCAAGTAAAAAGAGAAGCAACAAAGCAATCAGGAAAAAACTGAGTTAAAAAAATATACAAAGAAACATAGGGAGGCTGCAAAACTAATAAGAAAAAATTAGAAATTATTATTAATAGGAGCTGATAAGTCAACTGTTCTGTTGTTTTAAACAGATCTGATTGCAAACAGAAATGGGACGACATTTTCTCAGATAGCGCTAAATTTAAGACAATCTCCCGGAACTACACAACCAAACAGAAATGTTAAATGAATAAAATAGTATTAGCTGCTGGTTTATCTGAATAGATTTTGCAATAACTGCTAAATTTTCTCCGGCTTAGCTTTATGGAACATTAAAGACACACAAGGAAGGACACCATTTTAGGCCAATTATCTCACAAGTAATTGATCCCTTCTATTATTTAGCAAAATAATTAATTAAAATTAGATCATCTTATATGCGAGCAAAATTTACAATTGAATAAACAGATGAATTCATAGACATTATATGGGAAAAGAAACTTGAAGGAGAAATAGCATCATTCCATGTAGAATCGTGTATTCATTAATCATCATACTAAAGAAAACATTGTCTATGATTTGAGATTACTTATTTAAAAAAGAACAAGATTCCACTACCATAGAATAGCTTCAAAATAGCTATTTAAAATAGCTGTTTTATTTAATATAGCTATTTTTGTATATTTATAAATAGACGGTATCACAATGAAAACCCAGCCCTAGGTGTTATTTTTTCCAATTTTTCTATGAGACACATAGACAATGATATAGTGATAAATAAAACTGAAATTTAGTACTACATTACAAATCTATAGGTTTTTTACGTACTTGTTTGCTACCAACTATTATTAATATTTCATTGAATAGGTCATTTAGTTTGATACATATATATGACTTTGATTTTTGAAATGTGTTTTGTTTACATTTTTTTTTTCTAAATTGATTGCATTGATGTGAGTTCATCAAATTGAAATGGTCGATTCAAAACGATGCCACAGGTAGAACAGACTGAAGAGGTCATTGGATAATAACGCAGCCTTCTGACAGTGGAGAATGGACTCATTGTGCTTCCTTGAAAGGTCTAAGTGGTGTCTCTATTTCTTCTTTGCTTGCGTCATTCTCCTTATATATATAGATGTGTAGCACCAGATGGAAATTATTAATATGACGTCCACTTGAGTTGAAATTAATTTATTCAAATATGTTTCCTTTAGCAGGCAAACGTTCACGACCAAACGCATGTGTTTGTGCGCACTCGTCTAAACCTAGATTATATGTGTTTATTCAGGCGAAGAGAAATAAGAAATCATTGCATGTAATACTTACTCTCTCATTCACTACATATAATATTTTCCAGAGAAGTAATTTTATTTCTTACAATTAAATATGTACATATTCATACTGTTCTTCCAAAATGTCTATAGTTTTTATTAATGATTATTTGATATATATAGTATGAATAAAATATCTAATTGTAGCTATATAATATTTAAATTGTTGTTTTATTAAAGTGTATGTAGATGAACTTAATATTAATTATATGCATACTGTTAGCACCGGTGGGTTAGTAATCACTGTACTAAACCGGTTGGATAACTACTACGATTCACGTGGTAAAACTTTTTTAAATAATAATGCCATGCTTAACGTGAATCGTTCTTTGGTTAATCATGAAGGAAATTAATTTCTAATAGAATAATAATTCCTGCAAAAATATCAGATAAAAATAATATTTATATCTCCAGTTGGTAAAAATATTTTCAACGTGGAGAGACTGTGTGACTAATGCCAGAAATTTGATTGACAAATGAACTATCCTGGCCCAAGTTGACCTTACACCATCTTCTAATCAGTTTTACTGCAGTACACCTTTCTCTTAGCGTCTTTCATCGCTGCTGTTAATAAATTATCCAAGGATTGTGAACGAACTAATTCCTACCTCCATTCCTTTCCATCCACATATAATGTCTTCACTAAAGAACTCGGTATTCCTCTCCTGCTCTTTTCTCATAAAACATTGAAGCAAGCTCATTATGATTTGGTTCCTGTGATTCTAAGCAATGTAGAAGTATTAACTGCTTAACCCAGGCTGTTAAAAAACCTTGACCTCCTTTGACCTCAGCAGTAACTAACCCTAACTATCGTCTTGACTTCGTCAGCTGATATTTAGTTCGGTGCATATTTAGTAACAGAGTTATTCTTTGGATTGCCCTAAATTTGATCCCACCTACATGGGCCTAACAGTCACATAATGTAGCCTCCGAAAGAATAATCAAAGAGTTATATATATATATATATATGTTTGTGTTTTTGTGAGCACACCTTCATTTGAGCATATTTCAATGAATAGTTTACCAATTTTCTTCTTTGCACCCTTGAAAGAAAGTTGGAATTCATTCCATTCTAAGATTACCTCAAGAAGTCAGGTGGATTGGTTTTGGTGCTGTTATGTTCTATTCTCAATGAATTAAATAATTTGGTAAAAAAACAAAGATTAGAGGTTTCTTTGATTTTTTATTTCTTCTTATACGGTATATAAAAAGGGAATAGATGTTTTATAACTCTACATCTATTTTATTAGAAAAATGGCGCCCATTCATATAGAAGAAGTCAGAATGTCTAATCAAAAAGCGTCTTAGTGGTAATTGGAATGTTTTAACACCATAGATTGAAACGCTTTATTTACCCCAAGGAAATGGTTTGTATTATATTAAATCTAATTGGAGAGACTATAATTCGTTTGGTCTAATTTTAGGAGATGGACCACTTTGTGCTGATTGTCTAGCAAGTATTTGGCCACCTTCCATATTGCTATCATATCTAATGGTCTTTATATTTTAAACTTCACCAACTCAAAGGAATTCTTCTCTCTTTCTCTTTTTCACAGCCAGTCTGATAAGCCTTCTTCCATTACAGCTGGTTGGTTTTCTAAAATATACGTCCCAGCCATCGTTCTGCTTCCATTCCTTTATTCTACCTAATTAGATTTATTTCGAATTATTTTTTTTTTTAAAGTGCCATGTTTTATATATTAATCAAGGCGAAGCGTGGATTAAATTCACTGTATCCTTCCGTGTAGGGCCAGTTCTGCGTTGCCTTAATTTGAACCATTTTATTTGATCCCTTAGCTATCTTAAAGGTATAATGCCACAAGTTGGAACTTTGAATAATTTAATTATTTAAACGAGGTGCTACAATCGTTTTTTTTTTCTGAAAGCTAGGAGAATTTATTACTAAATTATTTCAAACTCCACGGTTCGTTTACCTAGTCAGTGAAATTTAGTTTAACAGTTGTTCCATTTTAATTAGGACTTCTAGATATTGAGGAAAACATAAGTAATTATGTTTTACCAAATGATTACAATATCCTGAATATGATAGTATGACTTGTTATGTCGTTTTGATGATAGCAGGTCTTTATGACCAGATGTCAGTCAACTTACAATATTAATATATATGGGGCCTTGGAGAACTAGGACACCGAACATGATACTCTCTGTATTAAACTTCCAGTCTTTGAAAACGAATACGCCGGTACATTTTGTCAAATAGCTCCTATGCGAGAAATAATGTTATCAAAAAGAAAGTCCAAATATAGTTGACCAAGTACCTCGAAAAGAGGTAATACTTCATTACTGATTTCATTTCCCTGCCGTCATTTTTAATTAATTGCTTACATTTTGATATTGTTCATTTACTTTACTTTATATTTTGCTCCAGGCTTGTCATCTTTTTCTATTTTTGATCCCCATTTTTAAATATAAATATTATTGGATTAAAAATGTATATATTTACACAAGTCATTTTTAACATATAATTAAGCAAATCAAAACGTCCATTATTGTCATTCGTATGTTCGTTTAGTTATTTTAATGAAATAATTAGGATTCGATTTTTTTTTTGTATTCATTGCATTTTGCTTGAGCTCATACGCTTAAAAGTAATTTTAAAACCTAAACACAAAATATTTTATCTCTTCTCAAAACTAAGATAATTATTCAAGATATATGAGAACATAGACAAATAAAGGTGTTTGCTCTGTTATGAGGTAATAGTGCATTCCAAGTAGAACCAGTGTCGACCAGTAAGTGGCTGCCTCAGGTAACGTAATCATGAAAGCAATCCTTTTATCTTACCTTAATATCTTGTCAGCTGCTCTTCCCAATTTACCTTGACTTTACTAAAAATTATTAATCTTTAACGTAATCTATTATATTAAATTATTTGTCTATAATATAGCTCAATCAAAAATAATATATTTATTCTAATCTAAAAAAAATTTTTTTTTCTTTTGTATTAATAAATCTGTTAACTTTTGGATGATGCCCCCTTTAATATTCAACAAATAACTTTATCGTCTAATTTATATGGCATAAGACAAAGTACATCATGTTAGCATTATATAAAATGACATAGCAAGAGTAAATAAAAAATTATAAATATATACATATATATAAAAAGATTTCACATAAACACGTGAAATAACAATCAATGATCAAACCACAATAAGAAATGGGAAAACAAGACTAAGATCTTTCAGCCGTAACAAGCGGTCTCCGCCAGAGTCAAAAATCCAGTTGGGTTTTTGACTCTGACGAAGACCGCTTGTTACGGTTGAAAGATTTTAGTCTTGTTTTCCCATTTCTTATTAAGTTTGATCATTCATATATATATATATATATATATTGTTATATAAGCAAGGGTGTTACTTGCAGTTGCGTCTATAACGTGCTTGGTTCCCCTTTCTCTTTTCTGTTAAAGACGGATTACCCGAAAATAAAACTGATATATATATACAAGTTATTCACGTGAAACGGTCCAAGAGAACAAAATGACAGATTAAACAGAAAGGTCTGACTTAAGACACTTTTGTTGGCAATACGACTTTCGTTGTCATAAGGAGTTGGAGTGGCCTGTCGGAGGTCGGCTAGCGATTTGAAAACATCATGTCCGTTAATCATCAACGGTGCCATCAAGCGAGGAGTTAATATTTTATATTTATCTTACCCAACTCAGTTAGGTTTTCGACTCTGACGAAGACCGCTTTTTACGGTTGAAAAATCTTAGTCTTTTTTCCCCAATTCATATTGTAGTTTAATCATTGATTGTTATTTCACGTGTTTATGTGAAATCTTGTTATACATATATTTATGTATACATATACATGTATGAATAATAATCAAAATAACACTTGATGTAATAGATTGATTAATTTACTACAATGAAACAAATTTGGGAACAACGCTCTAAGGCCTTTTGTCAACACATCGTCAGAGAGCAAGTGATTGACTTGCTCAATCCTAGAGCATTGTTTCCAAACTAGTTCATTGTGGTAAATTAATCCATATACATGTATATGTATATCCCTTGGGATTTTTGACTCTGACGAAGACCGCTTGTTACGGTTGAAAGATCTTATTACTTTTCTTTTCCCATTTCATATTGTGGTTTGATCATATACATATACATTTTTTCAAGATTTGTGTTTTCACATAAACACGTAAAACAACAATCAATGATCAAACCACAATATGAAATGGGGAAAAAAAACTAAGATTCTTTAACAGTAACAAGCGGTCTTTGGCACTGTCAAAAACCCAACTGGATCCAGTTGGTTCGACAAGCTGTCGAAGACCGCTTGTTATAGTTGAAATGCCTTTTTTTTTCGCATATTATATTGTGTTTTGATTATTGATATATATATTTATGGACTTTGCTAACTTTAGTGGGTGTCAACCTCAAAAAGTAGCCATTATCAAAGGTAACTTTAATTCAGAAACTTACTTGTTACATACAGAAGGAATTTGGAATGAAGTTTTTTTTCGTTGATTATTATTTTCTTAAATAAAAGTATAATTATTAACAAAAATGTTTAGTATATTTTTCGAGTTGAATAGTTTATTTTGATTTTATAAAAATTCAATCAGAACTCGGCTCTTTCTAGAATAACCCTGTTTTATTTGATTCGTTTCTCCCCTTCTTTGAGGAAATGGTGAGGCGTCTTATTAAGTTCTGCCTTCCGTCAACAAGCATTAACTCTTGTGGAATTTCGTTTCCCATTTGGTTTAGCTTAGTTTCAATGATGCAATAAGGAATGGTTCTAGGTTTTCAAAAATATTATTTATCAGAATGTCAATTCATAGGCCTGAATTTAAAAATATTGGCTTTTTGTGTAAGATATAATAAAGATATTTCCGGTAGTAATCAATTATTCACTTATATTTATGCACGCAGACCCTATATATTTTAAAGTTATAAATAAAACTGAATTAGTGTTCAATTATTTTTTATAGCAAAACTTATAAAAATGAAACTCATGTTATTGATTTTGGTTGGGACTAGGATTGATTTGACCATTTATATTATATGAATGGTCACATAGACGTATTATAGGCACTTCTTTTGTGTATTTATCGACATAACTATTTAGAAATCAAATTAAAATTTTTAAAAAGAAATGAGAAATTTTTTTCCATAATCTCTACAAAAAAGTATTATTTAGAATAAAAACTCATAATTCTCATGGTTACGACTTTAAATGTAGAAATTTCAGCGATGTGAATTGAAAAATCATAGCTCAGCTAAATTTGTCATCTAGTCTGCCGGTGGACAGATTGGGATAACTGTATTGTTTATCGAAAAATATAACTGTATTTTTGTCCGTTAACTTAATCAATTTGGATTGAATTTCATTTTTTTTATCTATGTTCTACTACATTTGGTTAATATCCGGATCAACGTGATTCCTTGGAAGTTAGTTCATATTTACTGCAGAGCATTTTGCTAAAATCTTGACAGTGAAGTAAATTTTTTAGGCATATCACACCCTATACAAATTAAATACCAGAACAACAGGTTTTATCAAAATCGGACGGACACATTTTTGCCAAATTCAATATATCTGTGAGTAAAGTATTTCCGTTGGCAACTCGATATCCTAATGCTGAGCCTAAGGCATTAAAATCGTTACTTTGTCACGGTAGAATGTAATTGCAACTGAAAAGTCATATATTATTGCAATCCCTTTATTATAAACAGAGTGACTCTTTTTCTTCTATATTTTATATGGAAAGTAAAGGAAAATTATATTTACTTTTCATTACCAACCTAAGTGCTGGAGAATTGTATACATTTATTTTTATTCGCAATTATATTTACTTTTTTTCTAACGTAAATGATTTATATATGTGTTTCATGGTGTGTACGGATATGATATGTTTGCATATGATTATTTAATCAAATAATTTTGCTTGGGGATAAGTTTTTTGAAGTTCCAAGAAGGAAGAAGCAATATTCATATGTGTGCATGAGATGGAGAATAAATGCTGCAGTTTTTCAGTGTGACAGATACTGTAGTCGGAAGCCTATAGAAATTTGCTCCAACTCAATGAGATTCGTGCATAGGAAACTTGAACTAAAATCTGGACGATTACTAATGTTTCCAACTGTTCTATTTCAGCCATTGTGTTTATTTTTTCATTGTTTTCTTGTAAATAATTTTTCAATAACAGTTATCTAAGGATTAAGGTGAATCCATTAAGCTTTTAACATTGCCTTCCATTGTTTGTTGACAAAATAATTCTTAATGTGTACAATTTATGTTGATTGAATGTGAAATGAGAGAAGCGAATGAGTGGGATACTTTAGTCAAAGCGTAGCGTTTAGAGGAACACTATCAATTTGCATTAACCCCGAAGCAGGGTGTGAGTCTGGCTCGCATCCATTAGAACACAAACACCTGATTTGTAATCAATCTCCCTCGCCTATTCTGTTAGATAGACTTAATTACAACTATATTAGTTGTAAATCTATCCACCCAGATATGCACTCTGCACTAGTTCCCTAATTACACCAGTGCATCCCCTTTATTTTAGCCTCCCACCCCCTTCTAAACACTATCTACAACACTAAATATTTCTGTGATGCATATATCATTCTTATAGTATTGTACTGATAATATATATAACTTTTAACTTGGACCTTTTATTCTTCTCTATGTTGTCAGATTGCTTGGAGCATTTTACCCTCATGCTGGGACATTATTAGCCAAAAGTAACCCCATACAATTTGTCCCTTTAATTTGAAGCATTTTGAAATAAATAATCGTTAGGAAATTATTAAATTAAAGTAATTGTGAAATATTTGTTTGCTTTAAAATCCTCTTCATTAAATTATCGAAAAGATATAGTAAGGTCTTTTGTCAGGTATTCTAATATTCTTTAGTACTATGTTACTTTCAAAAATACAACTATTTTGATTTAATTAGGAATTATACGAGACAAAAATCGAAGTGAAGTTTCAGAAATGGCTTTAGAGGAATTGCAATGACGGAAATGTACTTGTTAATGGTAAAATAAGAAAATCCGTCTTATTTGACAGAAAAACTATTATCTCAGGATGATGTTTGTAAAACTAAGATAAAATATTCATGGAAAAGGTTATTTTGAATTAAATTAAGGTAGCTGTGTTGACTATTGCAAAAACTAGTTTGGAAGTATTGGAGTGAATGCTCTCCTTGCGTTTATGAACTGATGAATCTTATGTTAGAGATAAGCATACATCTTATGATGGAGTTTAAGTATAGTATTAGTGGACTGTTTTCTTTAATCATTCGTCCCGATTAAATTAAATTCTATTCTATTTGCTAAAGACAATTTAAATCATTGCAACTGTACCCCTGTTGACGAATATACCAGGATAGGACAGCCGCTTCTGTACGGTACCTGCCACTTCCAGAGTTATTACTAAGGCAGTTTTTTTTTTCTTCATGTCCAATACTGCCGAGTCATTTGCATTCATGCATAGTGAATGTGTCCGTATGGCGAAGGGAATATATTATTAAAATCATTAGCATACGTATATTTTTTTAACACGTCACCGATCCCCTTATCTGTCCAATGGACAAAGAAACTAGATTGTAATTAAAAGCGCTTGTAATGACAGAATACCCGCCAGGTATCTTCTTCCACACGCACAAAATACCACATATATATATTAACATTCGAAATTACACGCTACTGCCTCTTGAAATCCGTATAATATAAATGCTTATATCTCCAACAAGAGTCTATAATTGGACCTAAATTACATTGAGATTTGTTATTACATTACGGCTTCACTAATTCTTTCAAGTGCTATTTGCATTTACTTAAATTTAATGCGATTTTTTATTATATCCGTTGAATAATTATATATTTCATTCCTGTCAAACCTGTCCATTTATAAATAGAAAAAAAATACTACACATTTGATTTCATACAGAATTATTCTAACTTCAGTTAATATGTTTTCAAGAGCTGTTTCATTGTTGCATCTATTGATAAGCAACTTTTTAAAAACTCGTATCACACTGTATTTTATTACCCAGTTGAGTATAAACTTATATTTCTTTATCTGAATTTTATAAGAAATCAGTAAATTCTAATCTCCTTTGATTAGTTCTTTTCAGAAAATCGCCTCCTTTCCGTTTATATCTATAAAAATATTTCCTAATCAGATAATTTTATTTTTTAAAATCGCATAGCTTGTTTTTTAAAAATTATATATTTATTATTTTACGTTCAGACAACTCGGATACGGCCGTGGTATGTACGAATCTATCTGACTTATTGCCTGAGATTAAAAATAATATGTTAGTTTGTCCTAGATATATGACTTCAAGTTCATTATATCTGTTAAAATGGATATAGCCATAACAAATGAAATTGATTATCTGTGAGTTTGGTTATAGTTTATCAGGAGTTTGATATATGTCTGCACGTTTGATATTTCGTTAGCGACATTAAATATAACCAAACTCAGTTGATTGTTAACGAGTTTGGTGTTATGTTCGTACAGTTGAATGTAAACTACTCCAGATTGGATATAGTACGAGTATATGTTTTATCATTATCAACTAGATCTGTAGCTTCACATCTACTCAGGTCACAGCATAACACTGTGGATATTATTTTACAACATGGGCACAATGTATGTGAGACGTGTGACTCACTAACAGGAAGCATTGAGGTCACCAGTTACCTGAATGACGCAGAGCTTATTAGTGAACAGTCAGAATTCGCACTCTTGCAGTTTTTCTGATTACTTTAATTATTTATCCAATTAAAAATAACTAAAACAATGTGAGCAGTTAACAATTATTATTAAATTAATCTGAAATAAATTATCTTTCCATCTTTATAGACACAGTTTAATACTTCCTGATCTTCATTTAAATACGTGGAACATAAAAAAAACCTGGCCACTCTTTGTTTTACTTATTTAGATTTTTTACTATATAAAAACATTCTCTCATACTCTCATTAGTTTTGCTTCAGTAAGGAAAAGTGTTGAGAACAATCGCCACTAAGTTCATAAGTAACTTGGAATCCCTCTTATGTGTCCTCTGATTTCTCCATTGACGAATTCACAACAAAAGTACAGGGATTCGCGACTTCCTAGAAATCCTGCCTGACCTCGCCCTCCAACCGAAGTAGGTATTGCTTACTTAAACTGCCAAGACTTGTGCGATAACTCTGCACTACAAGAAAACCTAGAAAGTTGGTCCAATAACTCATTTGACCTTAAACAGATCTGTAACAACACTGAAGAACGTGTCCTTATCATGCCACAAAACTTTACCAATTTGAGAATTAGAGTATATAGTGAGCGCAATACAAATAATGTTAATTTGCTCATCAAAGAAATAGGGATAACAAGCTCTTACATCCATGTTCAACTACTTTGGTGGGTTTTATGTATTATTATATGACTATTTTGAGAACTTATGGATATCTGAGAAGAGCAATTTATTATTACAAATATACTTTTTTTCATTGAGGACAATATTTTTGACTCTAACAGTTTAAATTTTGTTGGAATGGCTACTTGATTCGTATATTGGAACAAGTAGAGGCCTAATATATCGTCAATATATAGGTACCATTTAATTTGATCATATAGAGTTGAAAATAATATTTAAGTTACGAAGTAGCCTATATATAAATTACTCAGATAAAAGTAATCGCTTATGGAAATACTAAATATGTTTGCAATATTTAATATGTACAACGAAAATAGCAAAAAAACGATTAATTTTTCTTAATCACATTGCATTGGAAGTGTGTAAGAGGTGGGAGCACCTAACGAGTTCCCCTTGCAGAAAACTTGAAAATCAGGCACAGGTACAATAACAGTAATAATAAGAGATTTTACAACAGAACGAATGAATCTATATTCTTCCTTTGTGTTGATCATTTTTGTTTAAAAAAAAACATCATTCCTTTTAATATTGCTATCGAAAATTTTGTCAATTACTGGACCGAAAACACCAATCATTTGGAGGAGCATATAAATAAGCACTGTTTTACTTATTTATTCCCAAAACTAATCTATTTACCTTACTACTTGCCTAGCCATTTCTTACCTATCCTTACTTTTTACACCCATGAAAATACCTCTGTTGCACCTTCTTTGATGTCCAATTTCCAACTTGTTACATAAGAAGTTGGCCCAGAATGTGAACAGTTTTTTTATTGAAAGATTTGAGTTCTACTTCTGAGCTTACTAAGAAAATCTGAAATGGGATTTACTTTGGTTTTTACTTTATTTTTTACTGCGGGTCAGACATTTATTTTTATTACCCACATTTACTGCAAAAAAAATTGTTTTCATATAATAAACATATTTATTATATATATATATTATAAATATTATATATATATATATCAGTTCAAAATTGAAGATAGGTAGCACACAAAGTAAAGAAACACTCTTACAAACTCAAATTTTCGGGCAATCCGTCTTCAGGAGAAAGGAGAAAGGGAGACCAAGCACGTTGTAGACGCAACGGCTAGTAACCGTTACTAGTTACTTGCCGTTACTACAACGTTAGTTCCCGTTGCGTCTACAACGTTCTTGGTCTCCCTTTCGCCTTTCTCCTGAAGACTGATTGCCCGAAAATTTAAGTTTGTAAGTGTGTTTCTTCATTTTTGTGCTACCTATCCTCAATTTGAGCTGCTGTTATTTTGTCCAGTTTGGATGGTTTTTTCGATTGAAGTTATATATATATATATAATATTTATATTATATATAATTATATATATATATATATATATATTTATATTTAACAATAGGCGTATTCTTGTTGAGATAACTTTTTTGGTAGTGGTTTCTAGTTAACGGAAGTGTTTTCGGCTGCTCTGTTATTTTGTAAAGCTACTGCAATATAATTTTAGATATATATATATATTATGTTATATGAAAAGACCTAAAATAGATTCTAGAAGAAGAACAACATAATTATCTGTAAATTGAACACAAGTGAATCATTAGGAGAATACTTTAGGAAAAGGCAAAGCTGGAGAAGTTCTGCTGTGGCCTTTACTTGATGACCAACTATAACTACATTTCGAATGATGAATTATTTATGTGATGTGTTATGTACTGTCCCCGTTATCAGTTTAAGTGTGCATGTATGCCGGGACGGACTGGTAGCGGAAATCTACTGCTTAGCACAATGATCAAACGATCTATCAAACAACTACGATTAGTGACATTCAGAGGTGTACACATAGTCAGGAATGAGTTGAAGATAATTCTATCTTGTGTCTTGTGTACTATTTTTCGGTTGCAAGTGCACAGTTCAAACCATCTAAAACAGTAATGCTTCAGTTGTTCTGTGCTCTTCTATTGTTATGAAGTCCAATTTTGACAGTTCAATTTAACCATATTTAGTATTGCACTACAGTAAAGTTCAATTCAATTATCCTATTCATTTTAACTAAATTATTAATAATGTAATAATATAATACGATTCTTTATTGTTAAAACTGTAATTAGTAGTCAAACTTTTTATTTTGATTTGAAATGTTAGGAGCCCTAGTTGTCAAATAAATAACAAATAATCTACCTTAAACAAAATTAAGAATGCAGTAAGTTATTCCATTAGATATGTTAAAAGGCAAAATTGAAAACTGAAAAATACAGTGGGTTGGAAATAATTTTGGAACAATCAAATTATGTTATTTTGATTGATGACTAATTTATGTGCCCCAAATTCCCTAAGGATTTATTCCCAGTCGTTGGATTCAATTTTTCTCTTGCCATACAAGGGGTTGTTGTTTTTGTTTTTATCTTTTTTTTTTATACTGGCAAGTCCTCTCTTTGTATTCGTATTTACTCAAAGGGGTTTCGTGTGTGGTTATTCATTATAATTGAATATTTTATTAGAGTTCACTTTCAATTTTATTAGGGGACTTTTTCACACCAAAAGATTACAAAAAATTGGGTTTGATTGTTTTTTTTTATAAAATATTTGTTATATTTTTTCTCATTGAATTATTTCCAGGGCTGAGTTTATTCAATGTAGGGGATGTTGAATAATACAGTTAAAATTGAGTTATTTTCCTTAACCCCTTGCCTTCATATTCGTTTTATTTCTTTAGAATGAAAGTATACTTTGTATGGAACAAATTCAGTTCAGTCATTTGTTTTACGTTTTATGAGAAAAAGAACGAAGTTCTTATGCATAAATTTATTTTTATGATAATTTTTTTCTAAACAGCAAACAAGAAAATATAAATATAATTAAGAGAAAAAAATATGGAATTTTGTAATAATTATAAAAATTATAATAATAATATTAAAATAATATTAATAATTTTGAGCATTTTTTAGCCAGGAAGAATATGTTTTACACAAGTGTAAATCATGACTAGTCTGTGAGAATACTATGTCACAGAGACAATTATTTACCATTATTTACCAAAAATTGGGGATATACGTTCAATGATGTTACTTACAGAAATACAGTAACGCAAGTACCACAGAAATTTTAATCTATTATTTGTATTATTGTAAAATTTTTATAATTTATTTTCCTGAATAGAAATCAGTAGAGTAGTAGAGTTATTTAAATCTACTGTCGATGACGGAGCAATTTAATTGTTTTGACTATTGTATAATTGTTGTAATTAAGCATTGATATGTCTTGACCTCGAAGTAAATCCTCTTCCATTGTATAACTACGATTAAACAAACGACAAGGTGTACTGATAGTTTGTGCTTATGATAAGCGATGGCGGTTAGATGATTGGAAAGCTGAATTAATGACGTTATATGTATGGGCAGCCATTTCATAATGATTTCGGTGAAGCTTTAATGGACCTGCAAGTGGGGGGCATTGTTAATAACTTTAGTAGTGCAACATTTCGAGGATACAACATGAGGCTTTGTCACTAATGTGTCGATTAATTCAGTACGAGGATTTGCTGGCAAGTTGCCTTATGGGCGCACTGAGGGACTAGCATTGGAGTGCTGGTAGTAATTAGTCAGGAAATTGGTAATACTAGGAGGACATGTGGAGAATGAAGGGCCCTAGAATGGGCAGCGCAATTGGGATTTGCCGTTAGCAATGAGCGGTAATTACTTGTTAGACCATTTCCCTCAACCACCTTTATTCTTCTTAATCTCTAAACAAATCAATCCAAGCAAAAATGTCTTCACTCCACTTTTCTTTCCTGTAGATTAACCCAACCCTTTTATCTCCAGGTCGAGTTTGTATGTTCAATATAGTTTCTTTTTGATTGTAATTAAAAATTTATTTTTTCATAATAGTTCTGTTATTGACATAAAAGTTTATAATTTTGGACTGAAACTTTTCTTTAAATCAGGTGATATTTCAAAATATTTTCCTGACCTTTACAAATATTTGGAAATTTTTTGCGATTACCAAGGTACATAAATTTTGCTGTTGTATACCAAGATTCTAATTTTGTCTCCAACTTTCGGTTTGAACAGTCTTCAGGAGAGATAAGGGAGAAATCCAAACACAGTGGTATAGATACCAACTAAGCTGTTCTCCAACTGTCTCTGTTCCAGTGCGCTTGGTTTCCTCTCTTATTTCTCCTGAAGACAATTCAAACCGAACGTTAGAGACTTTAAGTCTGTGTTTTTAATGTCTATATATTTCTTTAACTTCATTGAACTTTATTTGTCCGTTTTATTGCATACTTCATCTCAAAGTATATATATATATAAAACTATAGTTTTGTTTCTATTTCACGGTCGATACTTTTATCAATATATATATATATATATATATATATATATATATATATATATATATATATATATATATGACAAGATTTCACAATAAAGACGTGAAATAAAAGTCAACATACAAACCAGAATAACAACCACTGTGATTTGGACGTTGTTTTTATTGTAGTTTGGACGATGATATATTTATAAACCAAAGGTTTGATTTGAACATGGGAAACTAACTAAGCTGGAGTTTATTTTATTATTATTATTCTACCATATGGTCTATGTATATTTTAATTATATATATCTGAAAGTTCTAAACCGAGGGCTCAGTTTGAAGTAACGTTAGAAAAGAAAGTCCTGATTTTATATTAGTATTATTCTATCTGCATATACTTTAATTATACACAACGCTTATCAGAAAAGTATCCAAAATAGTTTCAGATACCGAGTATCATCAACATTCAGGAATAAATTTGGTTATTTGTTTCAATATTTTACTTACAATAAAATAAAAACTAAAAGACATTGTATTTCAGATAAATTCAAAATACACAAACAGAAATATTTTCAAAAAATATACTCTATTATTATCTATATAGTTCATAATATGTGTATGTATGAATAGAAAACAAATTACAGTTGTTTTTTTTTTGAATGAAATGTAAATATTCATATGTGTGTGTTTTTTAAATTTCATTTAGGATATGAAAATAAGGTAAGTAGTTGTTTAGTTATATAAACCTTGAAATAATGAATAAGTTTGTAAATTGTTAATGAGAGAAAATGAATTGTTGAAGTAGATTTTTCTTCTAGTTTCATTAAACGAAATGCAGGTTCCAAAATTGAGAAGACTTTGGCAGAGTGTTAGTTGGACGTGGTTATTAAAGGGTATGGTATACTTAGTTGTTTAGCAGCCTGAGAGGGTATTGTACATGGGGTGGGTGATTAAGGGAATAGTAGGGTTGTATGGTCGATGCCTGGAGGAGTCCAATTAGAGGGGGCTTCTGGTGGAGGGGGTGGCAAAGTAGCCAGAAGAGGTTTTTTCTTAGTGAGAGAGGTTCTCAGTAGGAAGATGGTGTTGGGGTAGGGGGGGAGAGGTTGTAGACTGCATCCCTAGTGAAGCATCCCCTTCTACTTGCCTTCCTCTAATAGAAAGGGGGTGGGGGGGGGGACTCAAGTAGAGGAAAAAGGGCGAGTCGAGCTATCGGCTTCAACCTACCCTTCCGTAATATACATATTGCCACCCCCACCGACCCTAATCCTCTGCCCTTGTATTACAACTAAAATATTACTGACTCCCTTTTCCGCTTTCTCTCTCGACTGGGCCACAAGCTTGCTTCACTGACAGCTCTATCCACCTAATTCCCTTCTAATAAACACAAAACGTCTCTTTAAAGATTTCAATTCTCTCTTGCTCCTTTCTAAGTGTACTATCTCAATAAAATACATTCTCTTCCTACACTATTTTTTTCCTCACAAATATTTCAGAATTGTAACATCCTGCGACTCTGACCGTTTGTGGGTTACCCATATTTTCCTAAAAAATCCTCTCTATTGATGGATATTGAACAGTTATACATAAGCTCATCACACAAAATACACACGCACTCATATATATATTCACTTGATAAACGAAAAGACGATCCAAGCTGGACACAATAACAGTTCAAACTTGAAGAGAGGTAGCACACAAAGTAAAGAAACACACTTACAAACTCAAATTTTCGGGCAATCCATCTTCAGGAGAAAAGAGAAAGGGAGACCAAGCACGTTGTAGAGGCAACGGCTAGTAACTAGCCGTTGGGTTACTAGCCGTTGCGTCTACAACGTGCTTGGTCTGACTTTCTCTTTTCTCCTGAAGACGGATGGCCCGAAAATTTTAGTTTTACAACTGTGTTTCTTTACTTTGTGTGCTACCTATCTTTAATTTTGAAGTGATATATATATATATATACATTAACTCAAAGAAAATAACAGAGAAAGTCACTAAATAACTCACATCGATATTTCGACATCTGCCCTTTCCTGCACTTTACCCTTTTGAAATACTTCTCTTGCCCTCCACTCTTCTCAAACCCACACCTCATTGTCTTCATCTTTTGTTTCAGTTGAGATTTTAGTCTTTTTTCTCATTTTTTTTGTTGTTTTGACTTTCATTTCTATAATTATATATATATTAACTTATGATTGTAGTTGATCATCCCAAAAGCATGAATTGCGACATTAGCAACAGTTTATGCGTTGACTATGTTACTTCCTTCTTTGTGTTTTCCAACCTTCTTACTGCTCTCCGATGAAATTCATATATCTTTCAAATTAGCTTAACAAGAGTCATGAACACTTAAAAACTCTTTAAACAAAATGTTCAATAATTCTTACTATAATTGGGTTTAAATTAAAATTACAATAATTACAACAGAATATATAAAGAAATAATGTTATTAGGTTTAAATAACATATATGAACAGTTTTAACTACCTTCAAAATACTCATTATAGCCTAAGAATACTAGTTTTGTTGGCTGAAAACTGTTCATCCATTTCGTTTCTTTGTTTTTTTCGCTGATTTTTATTTCACACGTTTACTGTGAGATCTTGTTTTATATTCACGTTACGTATATACCTTTGTATTTTTATAAAAACTGTTTTAAAAGAATGTTCATTTAATTTTTTTTTTCAACCTAGAATCTATGTAGTGCTGGTTCTATTCGTTCTTTTGTTTCACGCAATTACTTTATACCCCTATATTACTCGTTCTCCATTCTCTTAATTTGTTTTTCTCTTCTCCGGGGGCCAGATTAGCTCAGTGGTTAACGTACTCACCTCTGAACTGATAGGACCGGGGTTTGATCCCCACCTGGCCCTTGATTTATTCATGCGGGAGGTGAATAAATCTGAGCAAGTAGTCCCAAGGAGAAGGATGTTAAACCGTCGATCCCGAGCCTGTACGATGTCAAGTACTCGTTGAAGATCCCTACTTTAATTACATATGAGTTAGGTAAAATTTAGGACTACCACTGTAGGATCAATCTTCATTGTGTGGTATCACAAAGTGTCAATGCTCTGCCTACGTGTGTTCTCTTGTGGGACTACTACTGCAACCTAATCTAACCTAACCTTTTCTCTTCTTCTGAAGACAGTGTCCTAACAACAGTCATGAACAATGTTTGTTTGGTAATTGTATATTACGTATATTTATGTGAGAGTATGATAGAGATATTTTTTAACTGGGCTTTGGTATGAATGTGAGATGACTTATATTAGGCAGAGCGTGTGCGTAGAGCATTCTACACAGCAGGCTGCGACATTCTTCACAGTCACAAGGCTCTTGAGTAATTAATAGAAATCCTACACTGCCCTCCATAGACTTGTAATTAATGCCAACCATTCTCAACCTTCTAATGACTATTCCCATTGTACACACAGTGACACTAACCTATTGTTTACCCTCCCACATACTATTTGCATTAAGTAGCCATTATTTTGTTATCATATTTAGTTATGTTAATCACTTTTTGTTCTTTTATTTTAAATGAGAGAGTTGGTTGATTGTTAGTTGATAATTATTTGTGTGTGTGTGTGTGTGTGTGTGTGTGTGTTTGTGAGTGTGTGTGTGTGTCTTCTGTAAAATAATATCATTGTTGTATAATTGTAAGATGAAGAAAAAATCAGATCTTTTACTTACTATAAATACAAAATTTTATTTTCGATAAAATAAATTTTTATTACATAAAATTTATTTTAAGCGCTATTTTAAATTATGTTTTTCTTTAAAAAAGAAAAATTTAAAAATGTTTACCAAAATATAAATTATTCCTGGTTTTGTCTTTAAATAACTAGTACTTTTCTTTCAAATAAATAAAATTTATTTTAGGAAAATTATATACTTATTATGATATTATATACTTAGACAATATTATAATAATGACAATATATATTAATATATACTTCGATCGTTTATAATTCGTAGAACGCTCATGACGCCCAATACTTATCTTTGGTCTATAAGCCTGAAAATTATTAAGTATATGGTGTATTTGACAGGGTGAACAAATAGAGTTAGTTTTAGAAAGAGGTAACAACTTTTCTACAGAAATAGTTTGTGGTCTCTTATGTAAGTACACTATTCTTATAGAATCAAACAACATATGTGAAGTAAAGAAGAAGTACACTATATGTCTATTGAGGAACCTATTTCATGATTTCTGATACAAAACGCTCTTGGTTGCATTTTGTATGTAAGCGTACTTGCTACTATCTTTCATGTGATCAAATGTGATTTTGTGTTGACTTACATCTAAGTCTTACTTAATGCACTTACTTAATAATTTAATAAATATGAATTATTAACCACATTTGTAAATCTAGTGTGGTTAATATTGTCTTATATATTATATATATTTTATTTATATTTTATATATATTATTCATTTATTTTATAAATTAATAATCATTTTATTATATTATTTATAATAATATAACTGATCGTTTGTACTTTTTCCCGCTAATGATTTGTATACTTGATTATATCTTAAACTATATCCCATCATTGTCCAAGTAATCGTTTGGTTCACAATGACTGTCTAGAATTTGATTTGAAACTAGTTCAAAAAGAAATTACTTTTGAGATGAGACTACGAAATATGTACGTTTCTCAACGAAATACTACGACCCAAAGTTTCTCTAAATAAATTAAAGAAATAATATATCATCAGCAATTTTTTTTGTTAGATTGCCAATTACGTATCGAAAAACCTTTCCAAACCAGACGTATGAGTTATACTTAATTATAGGCTTAGAGAGTTTATTAAATATTAACATATAGATCCGTTTTTATTGATACATCATGGTATAAATGTTATAGTGTTATTTCTTTTTAATGATAAAATTTAAATTAACCTTGTGAGAAATAAAACAATAGTTATAATTCTGATTGACTTTGAAGGAGTGCGACTGGTCGAAAGAGTTTTTTTTTCCCGATATTCAGTTCAGAATTAAAACATAGGTATTGAAATAATTTAAAGTTGTAATATTGTTAAATAACCGCAATTTAGCTTGACTGTAATTATTTTCATTAGTTGTTTATGTTTCTTTTTTGTTATATAAAATGTTAATTATTTTAATTATATTGGCGTGTGATTGTGTTCATTAATGGAGATTGGGAATTTCCTTCTTTTCTACAACTATTAAAAACATTCTGAGGATAGTCGTCAAAACTTCTTATTGCTCCCCGTCAAGGCAGATGGTCGTTATTCTTGGCACAGCCATATGTACTTGGTACAAGGGCACGAAAGTCCCACTTACGTCAGTCCGCTGTAATATCTCCTCCAGGACCGGAATAAATAACACCCCACATCCATTGTGTTTATTCGAATAATTACATTATAAATTCCATTAATTAAGCCTAAAACTAATTAATATTGTTTATATTCATGCATCGAATATAATTGAAAACAATGAACCAGTAATTTGACTAAAATAAATAATTTATTGATAGAACAGTAACCAAATATTAATTATTTGTATAGAGATATTTGTATTATTTTGGTTGTGATATTAAACAATATAGAGTTGAGTGGCCAACTATTGTCGTCGCAGGAAATTTAATAATTTATTCATAACTTATTTCACTTAGATTGGCTTCACTCGCAGATTTCCGTTTTCATTTTATCTTACGCCGACCCATTATGTTAATGATTTTCATAAATAATTAAGCACTCATTATTCCAAGAGAAACAATGTCCTCTTCATTAGAGACAAAATATTACGTTTTACCAAAAACCCTCTTCCATTTCGGCATCGGAGAAAATTTAATTTGTCCCCTCCTCCTATCCCCCCCCACCCCCTACTTCTCTCAAGCTGGAGTTATAAAATAAAACAGCTCCCAGTTTAAAATTAAATTAGGAATAATAAGTTTAAATTGGTTTGCTGATGAAAATTTTCATTAATAAATAACCCAGCTTCTATGAGCATCTCCAGTCAATCATTTATTTTAAATCAATTTTCTAAATTATCTCCTGTAAAGAAGAAACAGAAAGCAAAACAAATGGAAGTATTAATATATTTAGCTTTTTAAAAAGTACACCTTACAGTTTTCAAAAAGGGATTATTCTTTAATTTTATTATTGTATTATATATTATGTTAAGTTATTTTGAAACGAATTTTTTTAAATAAATATTTTCTAGGATCAGTATTAAATGGATTGAATATAGAAATTAAACCTGACCATTTGTCCAATAACCTTTATTCACAAATGCAAATCAAATTTTAAAGGGTTAATTATATTACTTAATTATACTAGTGAGGTAGGTAGGAGAAGATTTTCAAAACATGCTTATATAATTATGTCAGAAATACTATACATAACAACCGGGTTTATTAAAAATTAACAAGAAACAGTAATGAGAGGTGAAAGTAAGCATTATTGTGATACTTCCGCATATATATGTATATATATATATATATATATATATATATATATATATATATATATATATAGAACTGATACACCACATTTCGAAATTAGACAAATCGAAGTCACTGTCAGAGAAGATGTGGTCTGTTTAGGAGAAAAACTACACTAAACAGTCCCTTCACCGTAATTGCAGTGCCTGTCCTATCTTCATTTGCTGGTGGGGGGAACGGATGAAAAATGATGCAAGTAAAAATTATTAATTATTAAAAAAGCATGTGACAATGAATAAACAAAACAACATTATAGTTGAAATAAACTGTATCGGTAAGTTTTGAGTCTACGAGATTATAAACATCCAGGAAGCAAATATCTTAATGTGGCATGACAGTTAGAGCTGGGAAACTGATTGAAGATTGGACAAAGCAGCTGTGATTAAAACTATGACCGTGGGATCTGGCATGCATAGCAATATGAAGGTTGCTGCGCTTGGTCGACAGAGGACCTATGGATAACCCATGCACAAAATCAGCTTCTTTACTTACTTACAAGTAGGTAGCTGCACCTATCTAGTAAACCACATGAAGGTAGCCATCTCAAATCTAAATCTTAAATATAAATTTCGTAACAATTTTTTAATTCCTAGGTCTGAAATGCAATATACATTTATGCTATTCTTTATTACGAAATAAATATTCATTTGAAATATACATTAAAAAAAATAAAGAACTATTCATAATTAATGATGAACTTGTTAAGGGTGCAGTCAATAGATCGAAATTATTGCTATTGACTACAATAACAACCATTTATTTTTACTGTTATGCATAGGTTACGAGAATATGAGCATTACTTTTCATGGTCATCTTCAAATGGCCTTAAGTAATGTTGTAAGTAATAATAATAAATGTAAGCAAATAATGTTTTTGTCTTATCGCAGATAATATTCTGATGTTCAGTCATTTATATAGATAGTGACTGTTAAACTCATAAGAGAATGTGACACCTACTGAGTAACTTAAGTTACTAATTTGTCCACTTTGGATAATTTCTCTCTTACATGTTTATATATATATCGCGGTATTATATAACATGTTAAAAAATTAGCAGAAAAAAGAAGCGAAGACAAAACAGTTGTTCAAAGTCGTTTGACTTTCATCGTTTCAATACTAATGAAACGATATTCGAACTTTTTCTTTTTGTCTTGCGTTTGATAATATTACTTTTAAAATATATCTACTTGTTTTAATTGATTATAATGAATGATTATAAGTATTTAAAAGAGGTACTCTAACTTGCAGAAGAGTAAAAATATATTTATTTATTAGTCCGTTTAATTAATATAACACAGATGTTTACATTGTGGAAGAAGATTTACGACGTCGTGGACAATGCAGGTGTAGAATGTGTGATTTGGTGTAGTTGAGTTGCGGTAGCTGGTATTCGAAGGGATCGCTGGATGATAGGAAGCTGTCTCTCTATAAGGCAAGGAGAGGTCTTCGTGAGAAGTCAAGGTCATTCCCGGAATTGTGTCACTCGTCCCTTCCCGAGTAGAATACACCCGCATCCTCCTCGCGCCTTACTCCTCACGGTCAATGAACCCTTCTTTTTACTCGGTCTATATAATTATAGCTAGTTAATTTTCTATTGCACGATTCGACTGAGTTCCCTCAGCAATACGGGTCTCAAGCCACCTTGAAGGTTGACCATACACTCTCTGTGTTAACGAGAATCAGTAATTGACTACTGGTCGATTCCACATATCCTTATATTGCGTAAATGTAAATCAGTGACGTGTATATAAAATTATGAGTTCATGTCTTACGTCAAACCTTTAGTAATACCCATCATTTAGCTATTCATGCAAATGAGAATAAAAAAACTTGTAATTACAATCATTATTCTTATTATAGTCTTATCTCACTGCATCAAACATAGTAACTGCCCAACTTCATTTGCATAAAATATCTATTTATATAAATCTTCTTTTCTCCACCTATGTTCGTATAGACTTCGCTCTACAACTAAGGCGAATTAATTATAATTAATTTAATTAAAAAATTATTCAAAATAATATAATTATCTTCCTATACGAAACAATGAAATCAAAACTGCGCATAAATATCTAGTGCACAGCCTCTACTTTGTACTGTAAGCTGCATAATCCATCGTTAATACTATTGAATATTCATTTAAATATTTTCTACACTTTGTTATCTTTAACCAAGAAAGACATTAATTTTATTAATACTTGGACTGTCAGTGTTATCATTCTGGCTAACAGTGATCTCCTCTGAAAACTCCGACATCTGCATCTCAAACGCTTCACCTTACTAAATGGGTTGAGTTCTTGCGTTTTAAAAACATTATTATTTAAGTATTAGTTTTTATTTAGTAATTCTTATATCTGATTTTCTACTTGTGTATCACTCTTTTTTTCTCTCCTTTGTGCACGCCGTTTACATTGTTGCTGAATAGTAGTGAATGAAGGAAGTTTTCTGAGTTCACAATATTTTAATCAACACATACATATAAGCCATTAAAGAGAATTAGAAATAAACTTAATAATAATTCATTATGACTTTTAGAATAGTTTTTCTCTTTCTATTATAACAACTGTATACACCATCCACAAGATTAGACCTCAACAGAGAACAAATATTTCTATCACTAAAGTTGACTTCAATTTTTTCGTGGTAGTCCTTTTATTTAATATTATAACGGTTTTTAAATTATTAGTTTTAGTAATTATAATGTATTATTTGGAGTAAAATATTACTTAACTTGACTTGTGTATAATGTTTTCAAATGACAATAAATGCCTGTAGGTATTTTATTAATTAAAAACTTTGCTAGAGGTCTGGGGTATAGTGGTAGTTAGAAAATGCTTTGAAATTTTTGCCTTGATACATGTTTATATGAAACTGGAAAGACATTATCATTGCGTGTCAAACAAGTTCAGTACTCTATATTTAGTGGTGAACAACATATTGCCTTAGGCTTGGTTAGGTGAAGTTGCAGTGTTGTCCTACGAGAGAACATACAAAAGCCAAAGATTGGTTTTTGTGATATCACACAGTGAATCTTACTTTGGGAGTCTTAAAATTTGCCTAACTCAATTGTATTTAGTGTAGAGATCTTTAAGGAGTACCTGAAATCATACAGGTTTAGGTATAATGGCTTAACAACCTCTCTGAGTAGCAACGTGCTCAGCTTGTTTCACCGGCGCGTGAATAAATCAAGGGTCAGATTGGGTATTAGACCACGGATCTGTCAGTCCGAAGGGCATGTAAGCTATCGGGCTACCCTGATCCAGTAGAAGCACCATATTTTTCCATATAAATAGTAAATATCATGGTATATTTGTATTTGACAGAAACCAAAACGACCACGTATAAAAAATTGGTGTTGTTAAACGATATCAAGTCGCCATTAATTAAAATAAACAGATTACACCTATTAATAGTTTATTCAACAAATTAAACTCAGTATTAAATAAAGCAATAGCTTTGTCCACCAGGATTACCGTCAACTAGCAGATAATGTTTTTCTTATTTCTTTTTGAAACTCTCTGACTTGTCTACACTTTCGATCACTTATTTTCCTTTTACATCCTTCAAAATATATCATTTACTTCCCTCCCTTTTCATTTCCATGTCATAGGCCTCCTTATTCTTGTTAGTTCAATTGTGACTCAAACGGTAACCAGTTTTTTGGTGGATTGATTTTGGTCAACTTTCTGAATTTTTGCTGTATTTTAAGCGTTTATATATATAAATCTCCTTTCATGTTTTCAGTTTATTAATTATTTATGCTTGAATTATTTCTGACTTTTGCTTAGATCAAAGCCATTCTGACTTGCTCTATAAACGCGTATGTATATTTGCATCAAGTAGGGTGAGATGGATTTCCGTGGATGAGTCATACCCGCATACCAAGAGCAGGTGCTGTATCAGGAAATGGGTCAGCCCTCACCTACTCATCCATGTATAATAATCCCCTGTACATCACAATCCTATAAAATATTACTGTGTCTTATTCTATTTAAAAATGGTATTGTTTTCATGATAATAGATTATAACAATTGAATATTTACAGAAAACAATTGAGTTGAACCAACCATTATTAGCATTGGTATGTGAGTTGTGGAAGTACGTACAAAAGTGTTTGTTTATCGTATGTAAGTGCCTATTGTGAATTTGAATGATGAGTGAGTAATGCAATTTAAATTATATTTATAGTGTGAAAAAATGTTGCTCCCATTTTTGTGCGCCAATTTTTATTTGGTTACAATTTTTGAAATAAATTTGTTTGAAAATCCATTTTCAAGGATCATGCCTTATATAAAATGGATTTTCAGTCTTCTCGGTACCTTATCTCACGAAATTGACAAAAAAATATATCTTATTGAAATTTATATACGAAAAGTAAAAGCTGATTTTTAATTTTTTTTATAATTATTACTATTATTTACTTTTGTCTGAAGACACATGACTATTAAATATATCACTAACACTAGAAAGCATTAAGTTGGAAATTGCAGTATTAATTGTTAATGTTCCCACCAGTTCTACTTTTAAATTTTTTTAATGGAATTCATTATTATAAGTACTACCTCAAAACAATATAAGTTGTTTTTTAAGTTTGGTGTAGAGTAATGATAGCGTTCTACCGTTATGAATGTGGTTCAAGCTTTGGATTTAGACGTAGCCTCAGTTGGATATGGAAAATCTTTTCCTTATCTTCTCTTTGAGAGCACGTAAAGCTGGTCCAGAGCTTTGTCTCCACTTACATGTGCTAACGATATCAAAGTTCGTTGTTACCTGTCCAAATCAGTTTATTTGAGTGGAAAAAGCCGGAAATATTACTCAAATATAACTGAAGTGTATGGCAATTGAGTAATGAGTCACTTTTGCTGCCTTAGAACACTCTCTTGAGGATATCCTATTGCACTTGGTGTTAAAAAATGTTCTTTCAATTTATATTTTTCTAAATGTAGTTGTAAGACAGATAGTTTTAGATTTAGCATATATATTTTAGTTTGTCTCGTATTATAATAATAACATGTAAAAAATCTAATTAAATTTGAATCAGTAATAAGAATTTATTATCTCTTTCATTTTAAAGGTACCAAAATAGATATACATAAATTTCATTCATATTTCCACTTCAGATAATATTCTATTAGAATTATCAAAAAACCAGTTTTTCCCGTCCCTAATAAAAATAATATTATAATAATTTGAGTTCATTCATTTAAAGAATGACAACTTTTAAAAGGAGTTGTAAATGGTCAGTTTTGTGATGGACTTTGAAGGGACTAGAAGATGATAAATCTTATGGGAGGAAAGGAGGTGGGACTAATGACGAAGCTAATTTGTCGACTACTGAGGAAGGAGGCCTTGGCTAGGTGCCCAGCTGTCGTACGCCGGGACAGATATTACTAATAACAACGCTCTCCTGGACAATGTGGGGGTGTGGACACCTGGCGTCTGCCTGCGGAGTGAGGCGCCTACGAAACTTCCACTCTAGCCCCGCTCTATCTCCCAACCCCTCATTCATTTCCGCCATTTATTATTGTAGAAATACCAATAATCAATCAATTCAAATTTGTTAAGACACAATAATCCTGGCCTAGTTGTAATTGTAATCTTCATTATTTCTTTTTATTTCGATTGCATTTTAGTTCATTTCATTATTTAATTTCTTATTCTAGAAATTTATTTCGAAGAAATTGTTTGAGAAATATATAGTAACCTGCTATAAGTATATGCTGTGTAACTGGGGTACTGTGTTCTATGGTGACGTATGCTGTTACTGAAGAACCCATTTCATAAACTTTACCCTGACTCAGGTGTGTGTCATGGGCAATCTCGGTTTGGGGTTGAGAAGTAAAATCGTCTGTCCAGCCCCTTTATACTTGCTAGTAATGGTTATACAGCTCTATTGTAATTGACTGGAAAAGCGATATATAGTACTCCCACATCGCAGCTGTCTGATAATGTGACTCGGCTATTCAAAGAAGGATGTCACTTAACAAATGAGCTTTACAGCAGCTCTGAATATACAACTTGTATTCAAACAGTATTCAGTAAATGGATGTAATCTAATAGGAGATATTTTTTGTATTGTAATGTATGTTCATGATTTTATAGATAAGCCAATTTTTACATAATTGCCTTGAATGAGGAAATAAGTTGTTCCAACTTCTACGTTTGACAAGGTTTCCCCTTACATGCATTTCAGAGGCAGCAAGTTTGACTGAAACATATTACTGGTTACTTAAACTGTATCCTAAAATGTTGAGTTACATAAGCTTACTGGTGCAGTTATCTGCAACGAGCATTTGATATAGCTTAGTATCAATACGAGTTACTTTATGATAAGGTACAAGGTTAGCCAAGTGACAGCATGCTCGCCTCTGGTTTGGTAGATCAGGGGTTCAATACCCACTCTGGCCCTCGATTTATTCATGTGAAAGGTGAATAAATCTGTGCATGTCAACCCTCGGAGAGGACGTTAAGCCGTCAGACCCGAGCCTTTACGATGTTAGGTGCACGTGAAAGATCCCTACTATAAATACACTTGAGTTAGGTAAAGTTTAGGACTCCCAATGAAGAATCAATCTTCATTGGGTGGTGGTATCACAAAAGGCCAATGTTTGGTCTACGTGTGTTCCTCTATGAGCTCTATCGCTGCAACCTAACCTAACCTACAAAGATGATGCGTCTCCACAAAAGGACGCTTAACAAAGATATCTTGAGAGATAGTGAAGCCTGACCTTGGATTGATCTGGGTTGTGACCCAATGCGTACAACATACTCTAAATCGCTGCGCTAATAGCTTACATTTGTTATGTTAACACAGTAAAATACTAATTACTATTAAATTTTCACTTATTTTAAATCGAAATTAAATATATAATGCAGTTCATAAAATCATTCTAATATGCATCTAAAAAATGTATACAAAATATAATTTGTAACATTAATTTAAAATTATTTACAATGTAGTAAATAATTTAAGAAAATCTTAACGAGAATGTTTATTACCTAGCACAACATATTTTTAATATATTTAAATGTATCAATTTGTAACATCCAATAGTCCTTGTGCTTGGAACTGTTTTGGTTTTTATTTATTTTCAGTCAATATATCAATCTAAAAATGCAGAAAAAAATTATTTTTGTATTATCACTTATAAAAAAAATCTGTGTATATGTAAATTTATCAATCTTCGCAAGGTCATACATTTAAAAAATCTTGTATACTTTTAATTCAATAGGAGTATAATGTTTGTTTATCTCTAAATAAGACTTATTTTAAGATGAACTATTCTATTCTATCACTAGAAATTGGTGATGAAAATGTTATAATATGATGAAAAAGAAATATGTACTACCTTTTCACAACGCCTTTCATTCTCGACCACAAAATCGTTAATTTGGCAGTTCCAAAAACCAAAACGTAAATTTGCCACGACTAGGTATGATTTCAACCTTAAATTCCTGGATAATTGGACGTAGGGAATACTAAATTTTGTCTCATCTTTTAGTAATTATTATATGTTAGTCAAACACATGAAAAATTGAATTCGATGGCAAATTGAAAAAAATGAACATGGGACCAACTTTTGCATTCTTTGAGAAACACTGTACACAAAACCTCGTACAACCTCGTAAAACAATTTAGGGGCTAACTCCTTATCTTTAGTATAAGTGGTAAAATCGCTTAACAACAGGTCAGATTTCTCTGTAGATGGATTTTTTTTTCTAAGACTGTAATTTATTACGGATGATTGTTTTTTTTCGGCAACCCATTGTTCTATGGTTGATTTAAAAGTGACCCGTGTGTTGTAACTATATAAATAATGTTTTATACTATTTTTCTTTTTTATCGAGGTTTGGTCTAGCTTGTCAGAACTTCATCAGCATGTTCTACCTCAATGATATAATTAAAGCTAGACTAAACCTCGATAAAGAAGAAAAATAGTGTAAAATATATGTGACCGAGATAAGGAACACATAGACAATGTTTTGTTGCTAATTAAGTGATCCTAAATTTTAAAATTTTTATTGAAGTCAATCTTACTAATTTGTAGATATAGAAATTCCATTTCAATCCTGCATTGTACATAATTCCCTCTAATAAATTATAAGTCTGAACTCAGGATGTACCATAATGCACAGCAATTGAATTATAATCGTTTTGAATTATTTAATCGACTCTTGTAAATTTTTTCAGAAAATAATACTAGTTAATTTATGTAAATTTTTTAATCTCATATGATAAAAAAAAATGTTATTTTTAAAATTAAGACAAAACAAAAGGTGATGTAATTAAATAATGTTGATGAGTTAATAGAATAATGATGGCTAGATTGCAAGTTACCGTCAAAGAATGCGTGCAAGGAGGTTATGGCCTCTTGTGCCCCATGTGGACCACTTGACTTCGAAACCCTCCCATCTTGAAATTAATAACTTGACCCGTTATTGGAGTAATTTTCTGCTTAAACCGAAGGCATAAATTAAATTAGATCCCGCCTAATAGATAACCATTCTCAGACCATAGAGCCTTCCCCTTCATAATTACTTCTTCCCTTTAATCATTTAATAATATTGAAATTGTTTTTACCAATATTGATTGCTATTTAAAGGTTTAATCTAAAATATAGAAATTAGTAAAACAATCTTAACTGTTTTCTTAACAGCTTCATTTAACATGGTGCCTTGTCTTATTTGGAAACAATACATCACTTTTTAAAAAAAAACTAATAAACTTTATATCGGGTTAAAATAGTTTTAAGAAAAAAATATTAATTAATTATCTTGATTTTAACTAACATTTAATGCAAGTAAAGTTCCATAAATTCACAATAAGTAGTCTATAACTTTGTCAATTCTTACAAAGATTTATATATAGTTAGTGATTGAATTTTGTTGTTTCAGTTTGTTTGTATTCTACAGTTTTCTCCGTTTATTTCTTTCACTACGTTAAAAAGTGCTTTATACCCTCCTGCTTTGCCTATGCATAACTACTTTGAGTGTCTTAAGAATGAAGACATCCTGCTGCCTCTAAACTACTCTGGTAGTGGTTATTCACATCCAGTTGTTTTAAGCGATGGTCGTAAACAGTCAGTTTTCTGCGTTCGAAACTCTCAATTAACATTATATTTTTCATGTGTTAGTTATAAAATATACTGCCCTTCATGGTTATAAAAGTTCTTAATTCAGTACTAAGTCTTACTGTGTTACAGTCTAATTGACTAAAAACAGTATTCAAGTACAATACGATTGTTGGTGCTACAGAGGTTTCTAGTCGTATTATTGCACAAAATAACTATCTCGACCAGCTTCTGAATTCGTCCATTATTCTGATATCTATCGAAAAAACAAAGCAGACATTCTATATTGCTTAATGATACTCTTGAAATTAATCATTTCATGAAAATCATAGACAACTAGAAATAGAAATCATAGTAACTAGAAATTATTAGAGAATAGAAGATATTGCAAACGCGAAGCAACAAAAATCAGGGTTTCTCTATAAATTATTATTTCATCCTACACTGTGTGAGATGTACCAAATATTAATTTTCCTGCTTTAAAGTATATTTTTTCTGCACATAAAAATTACTGATTAACATATCTATGGAATATGTTGGTTACATTTAAAAATTAATATATATATATATATATATATATATTAATCACAAATGTAAAGTTGTATTCTACATACCACAATATGAAATGGGGAAAAAAGACTAAGATATTTCAACCGCAACAAGCGGTTTTCGTCAGAGTCAAAACTCAAATGAAGTTTGGCCAGAGTCAGTTGGGTTTTGACTCTGACAAAGACCGCTTGTTACGGTTAGGAAAAGGAAAAGGAACACAGGAGCGGAAAAGTGAAAGTGTCCACCGACCGACACAAAGTATATATATATATACCAATGTATTTATTACTTTAACTAAAAAAAGTCCATATAATAAAGCTACGTATGATACTTTAATAAATCTGCAACCACTGAAGGTAACAAAAGGATGTCAGTAACATTTATAAAAAAAAATGCGATTTTAAGATCATTTTTAATTTAAGATGTAGAGCTATTACACTGTGGTCTTTCATTGAATTATTATATTGGGAATTTTTTGGCTTTCAAGTATTTAATAAAAATTCACTTTTCCTTTCCTTCGTCAAAAAGCATATATACTTACCTATTTACTCTGAGCTAGTGGTATCTTTTCCCTGCGTGCTGTACTCTGTTATAAGGTAGCTGTGAATGTATGTATATTGAGAAGAAATATATTAGTAATTACCCAGTTTGACATACTCAAATTAAAGTCAAAGCCAGTTATATAGTATAATTTAAAACTTTTATAGCTGGGAGCTTCTAATTTTTGAAAATTAGATAAATATGAACTATTAGATTAAAATAGTGAAAAACTGGATATTTGTCAACAGAAATACTCCTCTTTCTTCAGGAAAGAGTCCATTCCTCCTCACACTTCAATATTATCCAAACATGCTATAATTCATAAACACAAAAAAAATTTCATCTGATATTAAGTATTGTTCAAGGGTGTTCAAGTCAATGTAAACAATGTAAATAAATATCAATAAAAATTTGACAAGTATAGCTGGTGATCCGTTAGTCCACCTACTACTTTATTATTTTTTATACTATAAAAAGAATTATTCGTCCTTGAAATATATTTACCAACTATACAGGAAGTATAAATCATGATGATTTTCTTGAAATTATTTTTGCGAGAGGTTTGTCATTTTAACAGAATGTGCTGTGACTATGTACGGTGCATATTAATGAAGTGAGCTAATATAAATAGTCGTTAATCCATAATGCTTCTTTCAATATTATTAAAAATTACTAATTAGCAAAAAATAACAATATATCAATTGTAAAAATAATAGTTGGTTTTACTTTTTTTCAAGTAACAATTTCTTTAAAATAACTTTAGCATTTCTTACGCCAAGGATTCTCAGATGGTCACAAATAATTGTTGTGATAACCATCACGGGTTCCTATAATTGATCAGATCATTGAATGGGTTGACTTCCAATCCTTCATGTTTACAAGTCATTAAAACTTGTGTTTTAATTGATGTACTCTTTAGAATACTTCTCTTGACAATGAATAGATAACGATCTTTCTCTTATCTCACCGCCTTCCAGAAATCATTAATTGTTGCTTAAAAATCATTGTTGCGCTAAAAAATTATCTCCGCAATTCCCTTCAATGTGATATCCATTACGTCTAATCATAAACTTCTATATCATTCACTAATAATTAGTTATTATGGCCTTATCACTGTTGTTATCTCAATTTAAAAGCAGCTTGTGTTTTACATTTCGCTGCCTATATAGCAACTTAACAAATATCATTTACATATTTCATGTAATGACAAGGTCTATAAGGCAATTCCTCTCTCAAGGCAAAGTATATAAAACGAATAATATACTTTGTGTTTCTTGTGATTTCTTTGATTGTGGGATAACCTTTGTGACATTTCTACATAATCAATATGTATAGGACAAGATTTTACTCTTCTTGGAGGCATATTTTGTTGAAATGTACCGCAGCTTCGGCATTAACGACTTTCAAACTAAGCTGTTCCAGTCTCCTGACAGTCTTACGAATAGAAGGTGATAATTCCCAAATAAGTTGTCCACTTAAAAGTGTTTCAAAAAAGTGTCTCAATGTCGTTTGGACAACTTATTTGGGAATTACCACCTTCTATTTGTAAGACTGTTAGGAAACTGGAACAACTTAGTTTGAAAGTCATTAATGCCGAAGCTGTGGTACATTTCAACAATATATATGTATATATATATACACTTTAACACATAGAAAAGAACACAGAAAGACACTACAGAACTCACTTCGATATTTCGACATCCGTCGTCATCGGGAAGAAGTGCGAAGTACTCGCGTTGAGAAGCAAACTGCTACTCAGTATATATATATATATATATTATATATATATATATATATATATATAAAGCAGATTTAATATATCAACCGTTTCATAGAATAGGTGTGCTCTCTAATCGAGATTCGTGTTATTTTAAATGTAATCTGTCCTGCCGGACCGTTTTTCGTTTATTAGGTATATATATATATATATATATATTTAATTTACAAGCATTATATATGTTAAGTGTCCAAAATTAAGGGCAAACATGATTTCTAATTCTGTTTCTTAGTTTTTGCCCTAAAATATATATACGTATATGTTTGTAATATTGAAAGTACGTAATCCTTAGAAGTCCAACAGGAATACTGAACATTAAAAACTGGACGGGACACACTTGCTACTTAATATGCTTCTAAACATCATGTCATCAGAACAAGATGAAACAAACGCAATATTCTCTCCTTTCTTTCTCTTTTGATGAACTGTTATTAAAAGTTCTGTTACTGTTTTGCTCTGTCATGTGTTCATTTCGTTCAATGAGGATTTCCTTTTTCAGTTTGAAGTCTTCATTATTTATATATAAATAAAGATTAAACATTGTTTCCACAAATAAATGTAACATCTTGCGTCGTAATAAAATATAAACTTACTGGGCAAGATGGCGCATTCTTGTGTAATTATTTTTACAGTAATATACCGTTGACGTAATAATAGTAATATTGGGCATCATTTTAGTAATGATCAAACACCAATATTTATTCATGCATTTCATCATTACCATTACATTGTTTGTGTTGGAGATGGGTGACACCCGAAACCGGTCCGAGAGCTACAGCAGTAATGTACGAGGTAAGACGGTATATTATGTGTTTAATATTACCAATATTGATGTCTCAACATAATACTCGTAAAGAGGTCTACAGGAGTTAATTTTCTGTTTATTAATTTTGGAAAAAAAAATCCTTTTATTTTTGGAATCACCTTGGCATTATCTGTCACAAGGTTAATTATTTTGTATAAATTCATTATTCCTGAAGTAATTGTTGAAATAATTTTCAGACATCTTTTATTAGCGTTGGATGCCCTTGACGGGTTATGACGTATGCTGAGGAAGTGCACCGCAAATATACCGGTTATTTTGAGTTAGACTCCTGCAATAAGATTATCCTGACAATCAATGTGTGACCTCCATGATGATTCCCCACGTAATCATTACAATTCACCTTTAATTCTTTAACATCAATTAATTAAAGAGAAATCCCTCTTCAACTCGCTGAAATGTTTCTTTTTATTAACAAACTGGCAAAGTAAATAATCCTGTTTATATGTTATAGGCCTTTCCTATAAACTATAACTTAAATACACACACTAATTAAACATGAGAAAATACCTTTTTTCATCTATTATCAACATTATTTCCAGAACCATCGTTTCATTTAATCGGTAATGTAAATAGTATTATATTTACAGGGTGCCTTTTTTGAGATTTTCATTGCATAATCTATAGCAGATAATTAAATTGCTAATAGGAGATTTATGATCCACTGAACAATATTGAAACCATTTTTCTTAATAACACAAATATTTTTCATTCTTATATTTATAGCCATATACAAAAATATTGTCTTCCAAGTTATACTTCTCGTTTGACAAATTCCTTCCTAACTAAATTCTTAAAATTTGACAATTTTACAAAAATCGTTTTTATTTTCCATATGAAAACAATTCAGATTTAATTGATTTTCACCAAAGAAATAGAACTTCAACTTTTTTTAAATCAATCATGGTTAAAATCTAATATCAGTACTAAGAAATATATTTTCTTTTACAAATCATGAGCTACGGAAGTAAATATGCATAAATCTAAAAAATAATTGGCATTTTTTTGTTCTGTCGTCCGCATGTCAATTTCATTTGTTGAATCCTTTTCATTTTGACCCATTATCCTTCTTAGTTCCTTTTTAAAAAAGATATTTACTAAATTCATTCATTTGTGAAGTTTTTTTTTTAATTAGCAAATCATAGAAATATACTTTTATTATGTTTAGAAACATTTTTAAAGATCTTCCAAAATACAGTTAGATACAATTTGTTATTTTTTTCTTCTCATTTAATGCTTTTTCTTTTTACAAATTCTTCTAAATAAACACACAAGAAAACTGAGATTGTGGAAAATAATTTTGAAAATTATTAAAATCTGGACAGTTTCTTTTTATTTGAATTTTTCAAAATTATTAAAGACTACACATAACAGTTGGATGACCAATGTTTAAATTTGTAGGCGTAATTCGTCTTGAGACACACTGATAAAAATTAACGATAGTTGACTCATTATTGCTCTTACAGTGGAGATATTCATTTTCAGTATTAAGATCTTGTTAAAACATTTTGAATCATTTACACATCCTAGCATAGTTTCAAGTACAAAATATTTAAGTGCATAAGATGAGAGTTGCTTATAACTCACACACACACACACACACACACACACACACATATATATATATATATATATATATATAATCTAGGAGGTATCAGAGCTTATTTTTCTTCATTGTGATTCTTCCTACGACATTTTGTCTCATATACATATCTTAGGTGTTGCTGTTCTGAATACTGGGCCGTGACTGAGTGTCGGCTTGGCGAGTAGCTGGTGGTTGGTCACCTAGTAGCTGCAGTGTGCGTGAAACCCCCGTGTGTTGACGATTAATTAATGGGTTGTGCTTCATGATTTTCATGGCTTCATATATTTGCAGTCTGGCTGGATCATTAATTTTCTTTAAAATGATGGTGTTTTGAACAAGGTCCTGGCGGGTGAGTTTTCTTCCATGTTCCTCGGAGGTGTGTCTAGCGATGGCTCCTGCTTGCAAGTGCATTGTCAGTCGTCGTGAGAGTGTGGTCGATGTCATACCGATATATTTTGAATTGTCTAGGAGCTCACAATCTCCGATATTGCAGTTATATTCGTATATGACATTGGCCTTTTGTATCTCCGGGATGACTGCATCTGGGCTGTTTTTCATTATCAAGTTAGCGGTGGTTCTACTTTTATAGTAAATATGGACTTGAAGACGTTCATTTTCGTTATTACATTTAACATTCCTGCGGATAATTTGTTTCAACACTCTCTCGTCTTCTTTATACGCCTCTGTGTATTGATTCTTATAGTACACCTTATGGACTGTGCTACTTCGGTCGATTGTTTGATTAGCATTGTTGGACCGGGTTTTGAGGTAGGCGTTAACTACTTTATCAAAAGAGGTGTTGCTATAGCCGTTATTGATAAATGTTTGCCTTAATTGAGAGATTCTTTCATGAAACAACTGCCATGATGAAGAGGTCTTGTATGTCCTATGTACTAGAGCATGAATTGTTCCTAATTTGTAGCGTTCGGGGCACTCACTTTTTTCGTTAATATATATTCCTTGGTCCGTTGGCTTTTGATATACAGATGTGATATAACTTGATTTACGGCCATCGATGTGCACGTCCAGGAAGTTGATTTGACCTTCTTCACCTTCCTCATGAGTGAAGTTCAGTCCAGACAATTTTTGGAATGCAATTTTTAGTGCCAGCAGCTCTTCTGTAGAATTAATGACAACCAAGCAGTCGTCTACATAGCGGCAATACAACGTAGGTTTATTTATTTGTAGTACCTGGTTTTCAGTATAGCACATAAAGAAGTTTGCGAACGTTACTCCCAGAGGTGAGCCCATTGCAACACCGTCTACTTGGTAATATAAGCTTCCATCAATGTGGCGAAATGGTGATTTTGTGGTGCATGCTCGTAGCAATTTCTTCATAGTGCCTTCAGAAATGGGTGGTGAGGGCATCGTGTTTTGATGGTACATTGCATCACAGATGATGTCTATTGTGCGTTCTACTGGGACATTTGTAAAAAGTGACTCGACATCGAGTGATGCAAATTTTCCTTTTGGTTTTGTGGTTCTTAGGATGTGCAGCAAGTCATCAGTGGAGGTTAGCATGTACTTCGCTGGCATATAGGGAGAAATAATTTTGTTTAGCTCCTTCGCCGTGTTGTATATTCGGGTTGTGACCTGAGAGATGATGGGGCGTAATGGGTTATTTACCTTATGCGTCTTTACAGTTCCATACAGGTAACCCGGGGAGTATTCACCAAAAATAGGTTTTAGGATCTTTTCTTTATGACCTCTGTTGGCGGCTGCTATTAGTTTATTTACTTCAGTTTTGAGTGTTTTGGTAGGGTCCCTTGTAATCTTTTTGAATTTTGATGCATCTGCTAGTATTGAATCAAGTTTTCCTTTATATTCTTCCTTGTCCATCACAACAAGAATGTTGGATTTATCGGCTTTCCGAACTGTAATATTTGGATGGTGTTTCAGTTCTTTGGCTGCTTGACGGAGTTCGGTGGTGAGTATTTTGGATTTTCCAACATTCCGCTTCTTCGTCTTCTCAGCGCGTAACTGGTCTCTGAGGTCAGGTGATAGCGTTACGAGGTTCTGTTCCTCTAGGTTCAGTAGTGAACAGTAGAGTTGTTCTAGTTCTATTGCCTTCGTCTCTTCATCAAATTTACTGGCAAAATGGCATTTTGGACCAAAGTTAAGGAGCGTTGTTTGGTCCTTTGTCAATTCGGTTTTAGACAGATTGATGAAGAAATTATTCCTCTTTGGTATGCTTACATGTCCTCCGTTCAGTTTCTTCAGTTTGTTGGTTATACGCAGCGATGTTTTATGCTCGTAGTTGGACAGGATTTGTGTTAGCGTTTGAGACAATTCATTGTATCTTTCCTCTTCCAATCTTTCTTTAAGAGTTTTACGTAGGTTAGTGTCCTGGATCCGCAAGCCCTCTATTGCAGAACGAGCATTCTTTATTTCTCTCATTATCAAATTCCATTGAAAATCATTAGTGAAACCTTCATTCTTTGCTTTTGGATCATGAAGACGAACGTTAATGTACTGAGGTAGCAGTCTTTCAGATATGCAGGTCTGGTTGAACACGATGGAGTATTCTCTTTGTAAAATCTTCTTTCCAATTTTCTCAAGCTTTCGAAAGAGCAATTTTTCGTTATTAGAACAATTGTTTAGAATTGTTGACACGTTTCGACTGTCCATAGCAGTCATTACCAAGACATGAAGGAGATAAAGTTTCTTAGGGAACTTTATTGATGTTTAAGAAGAATTTGAGCCAATTGTCAGGTAT
Organism: Hermatobates lingyangjiaoensis; assembly: GCA_026182355.1. Taxonomy (NCBI): domain Eukaryota; kingdom Metazoa; phylum Arthropoda; class Insecta; order Hemiptera; family Hermatobatidae; genus Hermatobates; species Hermatobates lingyangjiaoensis. The sequence goes on from JAPFBL010000015.1 coordinate 1,625,905, forward strand.
ACCTAGTTAGTAGATTCTTTGTTTGACAAATGTAAACAAATAATTTGACAGTGGTGACAAATTATCTGATTACCACTTTCAAAGTTTGAAGCTGTAGTTGCCAGTTGCTGCTAATGGCAATCCGCACAATCACTACGATCAGTTACAACAACTACTCTGGTCTTGGTGAGTCGTTAATAGTCAATTCCAAACTTATTAATTTTCATAGCCGGTTGTAAACAAGAAAAAAGAAAAAGAGAGATGAGACAAATTAATACTAGTTGCTGCAAAGCTCTAGCAACAATCTCAGTAGGAAAAAAGACTCAGAATTTTCTACTGGTCACAATTACAACCCCTCAAAGTAATGTTAAAACGTACTTACATTCAAACTTTTAGGAGCATTCCAAAACAGGAATTCCTGTTTTGGAATGCTCCTAAAAGTTTGAATGTAAGTACGTTTTAACATTACTTTGAGGGGTTGTAATTGTGACCAGTAGAAAATTCTGAGTCTTTTTTCCTACTGAGATTGTTGCTAGAGCTTTGCAGCAACTAGTATTAATTTGTCTCATCTCTCTTTTTCTTTTTTCTTGTTTACAACCGGCTATGAAAATTAATAAGTTTGGAATTGACTATTAACGACTCACCAAGACCAGAGTAGTTGTTGTAACTGATCGTAGTGATTGTGCGGATTGCCATTAGCAGCAACTGGCAACTACAGCTTCAAACTTTGAAAGTGGTAATCAGATAATTTGTCACCACTGTCAAATTATTTGTTTACATTTGTCAAACAAAGAATCTACTAACTAGGTATACCTGACAATTGGCTCAAATTCTTCTTAAACATCAATAAAGTTCCCTAAGAAACTTTATCTCCTTCATGTCTTGGTAATGACTGCTATGGACAGTCGAAACGTGTCAACAATTCTAAACAATTGTTCTAATAACGAAAAATTGCTCTTTCGAAAGCTTGAGAAAATTGGAAAGAAGATTTTACAAAGAGAATACTCCATCGTGTTCAACCAGACCTGCATATCTGAAAGACTGCTACCTCAGTACATTAACGTTCGTCTTCATGATCCAAAAGCAAAGAATGAAGGTTTCACTAATGATTTTCAATGGAATTTGATAATGAGAGAAATAAAGAATGCTCGTTCTGCAATAGAGGGCTTGCGGATCCAGGACACTAACCTACGTAAAACTCTTAAAGAAAGATTGGAAGAGGAAAGATACAATGAATTGTCTCAAACGCTAACACAAATCCTGTCCAACTACGAGCATAAAACATCGCTGCGTATAACCAACAAACTGAAGAAACTGAACGGAGGACATGTAAGCATACCAAAGAGGAATAATTTCTTCATCAATCTGTCTAAAACCGAATTGACAAAGGACCAAACAACGCTCCTTAACTTTGGTCCAAAATGCCATTTTGCCAGTAAATTTGATGAAGAGACGAAGGCAATAGAACTAGAACAACTCTACTGTTCACTACTGAACCTAGAGGAACAGAACCTCGTAACGCTATCACCTGACCTCAGAGACCAGTTACGCGCTGAGAAGACGAAGAAGCGGAATGTTGGAAAATCCAAAATACTCACCACCGAACTCCGTCAAGCAGCCAAAGAACTGAAACACCATCCAAATATTACAGTTCGGAAAGCCGATAAATCCAACATTCTTGTTGTGATGGACAAGGAAGAATATAAAGGAAAACTTGATTCAATACTAGCAGATGCATCAAAATTCAAAAAGATTACAAGGGACCCTACCAAAACACTCAAAACTGAAGTAAATAAACTAATAGCAGCCGCCAACAGAGGTCATAAAGAAAAGATCCTAAAACCTATTTTTGGTGAATACTCCCCGGGTTACCTGTATGGAACTGTAAAGACGCATAAGGTAAATAACCCATTACGCCCCATCATCTCTCAGGTCACAGCCCCAATATACAACACGGCGAAGGAGCTAAACAAAATTATTTCTCCCTATATGCCAGCGAAGTACATGCTAACCTCCACTGATGACTTGCTGCACATCCTAAGAACCACAAAACCAAAAGGAAAATTTGCATCACTCGATGTCGAGTCACTTTTTACAAATGTCCCAGTAGAACGCACAATAGACATCATCTGTGATGCAATGTACCATCAAAACACGATGCCCTCACCACCCATTTCTGAAGGCACTATGAAGAAATTGCTACGAGCATGCACCACAAAATCACCATTTCGCCACATTGATGGAAGCTTATATTACCAAGTAGACGGTGTTGCAATGGGCTCACCTCTGGGAGTAACGTTCGCAAACTTCTTTATGTGCTATACTGAAAACCAGGTACTACAAATAAATAAACCTACGTTGTATTGCCGCTATGTAGACGACTGCTTGGTTGTCATTAATTCTACAGAAGAGCTGCTGGCACTAAAAATTGCATTCCAAAAATTGTCTGGACTGAACTTCACTCATGAGGAAGGTGAAGAAGGTCAAATCAACTTCCTGGACGTGCACATCGATGGCCGTAAATCAAGTTATATCACATCTGTATATCAAAAGCCAACGGACCAAGGAATATATATTAACGAAAAAAGTGAGTGCCCCGAACGCTACAAATTAGGAACAATTCATGCTCTAGTACATAGGACATACAAGACCTCTTCATCATGGCAGTTGTTTCATGAAAGAATCTCTCAATTAAGGCAAACATTTATCAATAACGGCTATAGCAACACCTCTTTTGATAAAGTAGTTAACGCCTACCTCAAAACCCGGTCCAACAATGCTAATCAAACAATCGACCGAAGTAGCACAGTCCATAAGGTGTACTATAAGAATCAATACACAGAGGCGTATAAAGAAGACGAGAGAGTGTTGAAACAAATTATCCGCAGGAATGTTAAATGTAATAACGAAAATGAACGTCTTCAAGTCCATATTTACTATAAAAGTAGAACCACCGCTAACTTGATAATGAAAAACAGCCCAGATGCAGTCATCCCGGAGATACAAAAGGCCAATGTCATATACGAATATAACTGCAATATCGGAGATTGTGAGCTCCTAGACAATTCAAAATATATCGGTATGACATCGACCACACTCTCACGACGACTGACAATGCACTTGCAAGCAGGAGCCATCGCTAGACACACCTCCGAGGAACATGGAAGAAAACTCACCCGCCAGGACCTTGTTCAAAACACCATCATTTTAAAGAAAATTAATGATCCAGCCAGACTGCAAATATATGAAGCCATGAAAATCATGAAGCACAACCCATTAATTAATCGTCAACACACGGGGGTTTCACGCACACTGCAGCTACTAGGTGACCAACCACCAGCTACTCGCCAAGCCGACACTCAGTCACGGCCCAGTATTCAGAACAGCAACACCTAAGATATGTATATGAGACAAAATGTCGTAGGAAGAATCACAATGAAGAAAAATAAGCTCTGATACCTCCTAGATTATATAAAGAAGAGTAAATAAATAAATAAATATATATATATATATATATATATATATATATATATAACTCAAAAATTGTTATTGACCTCTTCTATTCTATTCAATGTTTTGTTATTGAGGGATAGGTCAAAAGGTTTGACCTAGCCCTCAATAACAAAACATTGAATATATATATATATTTCGTTGAATAACTGACCATTTACTGATGTCATTTCTTCACCAGTTTTTCCAGGTTTCTAAATACGTTCTTCTTTCCTTCATCCGAACGATGATATATATATATTTATTTAGTTTGTTTCTTTAGTATTTGATTAAAATTGTGTTCTGTAATTTAATAGAAATCGAGGTTATTTAATTTTAAGAATGGTGACATATCCCATAATATTCAAACAAGCTGTTAGAAGTTGTTTCAGATTCGAATAGACAAATTGAATTTTTTTACTGAAAGCGTAGAAATTAATCTTTTATTTGTTGAAGCTTAAAAAAGTTGGTATTTTTTCTGTATTTTTTTTTCGTATCCAATCTAAAATTTGAATGTGAGAGCGAGTTGGCGAGAGGAAATTTCATTGGGTGCAGGAGCTTGTGTCGTATCGTTTGTGTTTGCGATCGCTGCGGTTGGTGGTTCAGAGAGTCTAAAAAAAGCGGTGGTTTTGCGGTTTTGCGGGGGGTGGTTGGGGAGACTACAGGAATCGCATTTGCCGGGCACGAGCGCATCTCTGACCCCCCGCCAACTCATCCCCCTTCTACAAATCCGATTTGCGACCTATCTCTCTCTTTGTCTATACATCCCCCACCCACAACTCTCTATATGCTCTTTTATATGCGAAAAAATAAATTTTTCCAGATTGGCGCCGGGGGCAGTGTCGTTGGCTATGTTTATTGTCGCCGAGACTAATGCATTTCTATGTGATCCCGCTTTTGGGGCAAAACCCTGGCGTGCAGTTTGCGCAGAGTCGGCCTGACTGGCGACGATAAACAATGATTCCCAATTAAAACAGACCTCCCCCACTACCTCCACTCCAGGGCACTTGGGAACAGCGCTCTTCAAACTCTACTTTTCATCTGTCACCTGCTCCATCGTATTTTCTGCTTTCGTAAATTGGATGTGTATGAACCAGCGTATTTCATGTATGTAAAGAAATGATTTGCTACACTTGAATAATGATTTCGAATAACATGAAACAAACGATTCAGCTTTATACACTATCTTTTAAATTGTGAAAAATTTCAAAAACAAAGGTGAGTTAAAGTTTGAAGATTGCTGCTACAATCAGTTGAAGAACTTGAAGTAAGTTATATGGCTACTTTTAAATTAGTTTCCACTATTCACCTCTCAGTTGATGGTGCTTTATGAAACTGGATAGAGATTATCGCTTTGCAAATATAATAACGCCTAGGAAGTCGGTATCACTTAACTATTGAGTTGGAAGCCGTTGTCATCCTTTGTCCCACCCAGGCTTGTATAGAGCTTTCAATTAAATAATTAAACATTCCTCGGTGGACGCTCTCGTTCCTACCCCCTACCCTCCACAACTTGCCTTCAATTGGTACTGATTAAAGTTATAATAGGAGCCCAGTGTTTATTCTAATAAATTCTAATTAGCTTTAATTATATTCGAAGGCCACCATACCAGTTGGCTCTCTGTTCCAACCCTCCCTCTATTCCTACAGTTACAACTGGTTAATCATTTCTTTAAATCTATCACTTTCAATATGTATTAATAGTTTAATTCATATTAACTATATGCATTATAGACCAACTGTTCTTTTGTTGACTTAGAATTTATACGTAACTTTTTTTAAAAATAACTATGTTTCTCTAGCGCTACTTTGTATGTAACTTTAAAAATAATATTGTCTCACAAAATAGAATCATTGGCTTGTTCTTTTACATTTATTATGTATTAATTTACATTACAGTATACAACTAGTATACATACATACATGTTCTTTGATTACCATTCAAGATTTACATTTGTGGGATGACAAAATTGTTGTGGAATTGTAAAAGATGTTTTCATGTAATTTAAGAATTTAACGTCTGTTATGTGTTTGGTTGTCCTCCAGTTTTTATCAAGCCTATTACAATTAAATTTAAATTCATATTTACGTTGAAAAAATATCCGAAATGTAAATCTTTCCGACAATTAGACAAAACTTGTCTAATGTATTCATATTTTATTTATATAAATATTTTGATTTTAATATAATCAATACAAACATGGAATATGGTAGCTATTCTATATACGTTAAACGGGGACATTAAACGGGAGATTACCCATAATGAGAAGTAGTAATCACCATTCCCAAATGTGTTAAACGTTGGCTGAAAAGGTAAGAAACATATAGTTAACAGATAAATAACAATAGGATATTAATTGGTACAATAATAATAATAATTATATTTGCAATGTGTCGGAGCTGTCATATAAAAAGTACTGTACTAGTTTAATTATTTATAATTATGAAGTACTAGTAGTGTTGCAGTGTGCGTGTATGTGAATACGCATTAAATTAATATCCACAACTTTAAAATAAATATACATAAACTGAGAAAGGGAATAATTAATGTGGACGTCGACGCTGTCAAACTTGTTCTATTATTAACTCTAGTCATATCTTTACTTCCTTTTTCAATGATGATCCTTAACCTCAACACTTTCGATGTTAATATTTCCTGTTGAACTCAGTTCGACTCGATTGAACTCAGTGTAATGCTTTAGGTTTCTGTGCCCAACTCATGGTATAACAAGAGTATCAGAAATTTACCTCTTTAGTGCCAGATATGCAGCAAGACTGAATCTTTTTCGTTGAAAATTTTTTTCATATAGCTTTTTAAAGTTCATTTCTATGTTTTTAATTTGTTTGTAATATTTTATTTATTAATTCTTTGGTATTTACTATTCCATTATTATTATTATTATTTTCAATTATGCGTTGTAAACTTCTTTCCCATGATAATACATGTCGAAATATTGATATATCAGTTAAAAGTATTTAAAATAAATATTTATAGGAAACTTGTCTAATGTGTTCATATATAATATTTATATAAATATTTATAGTGGAATATTATCCTATTTTATGGCTTTAGTTGAAGGTTACTGTAGAGCACACGATTAACTATTAAGAGAATTTATAATTTAATATAGGTTATTGTATACGTAAGAGAATAGGTTATTGTATACGTAATTTCAGTTGTAAATTATCTTATTATCATATAAAAATAAAAAAATGGCACGAATTATTCGATAATTCATGTTCGAATGTGTTTAATTGTAATAATAAAAACAGATAAAGACTTAGGGAAGGAATGTTTAAAAAAAGATACAAGAAATGATTTTCAACAATCGTTCGGAAGAGTAATTTGTATTATAATGGATCAGAGACTACAAAGGAAGGCGTAGCAGATGCCATTCCTCTTTCTTTATTTATTGACCAAGCAATTTATTTTTATTTTCATTTTGAAAAACTTATTCTTTTTAAAGAAACTAAATTAATCCCACCTGTCTTACCTTTATAGAAACTAAGAACAAAAAAAAAATAGTTAACATGGACATTTATTTCATCTGGGATTACCATCTGTTTTGTACTTAAGTATATAAATAGGTTGTGAAGAAAAAAAAAAAAAGGAAGAAAATATAATCATATTTCATTTTAGATATTTTAAAGAAACAATGGAGTTAGTCTTTTGTCTGGCAAATGGAATTAAAACTAGTGTCGCGGCCTAACATCTTATAATAAAGAAGCTTTCTCTTAATTAGTTTTAATTTGATTATGCAGCCAAATTTATTTTAGGTAGCTTCATTAATATTGTTTACAAATATCGTTTTAAAGTAGATGAAGCTCTGTTTTATTTTTCTCTTTTAATGAATATTATTGGTTCTTCATGAGAAATACATCGTTTCAGGTGATTTTTCTGCTAAATGATTCGGATTGATTAAAATGATGTGAACGTATCTAAGGTTTCGGACAAGATTCATTTTTTACCATTATATGATTATTATAATAAAAATATTTTGTAATAATTTTGATCACTATGAATAAGTTTGAAAAAGGAAACAACGATCGCTTGATTAATATACAACTTATTATCAACTAACTTTAATAAAACAGACCTTGTTTTTCATGTATATTTTTTATAGCTATAATGTGTAATGTTTTTTATCTGACTTAGTATTCACAATATTTGGATAAATATGACGTCTTTAGAATTGAATCAAAATTAATTTTGTCACATTCTTTTTAATGAATAATTGTAATTAATGTTTTCATTGATTTGTTAGTGTATGGAGTTATTATTAAGTAGCATGTAACCGAAAATGAAATATTGTTGTTAGTACAGCAGAGGTTATTAACAACAAGTTGGGAGACTAAGTGACTTTGTTACTAGCGTGGTCGGCAACGATGATGTTCAAAATGAAAAAAATCCACTGTTCCTTGTGTGAGAGTTGGAAAACCACGTGACGCAGTCCTTTGAGGATGTTATAAAAGTGTACCACTTACGTGTCAGATATTGTTTTATTATAATATGTTACACTTTAGTGTTACTAATCTGAGAAATTTCGGTGCAAATTCAAGAAATATGAATGGTGAAATATATGACTGGGGAATCAACACATAAGTAATAAAAAATATTATGGCCAAGTCATAAGCTAGAGTCAGTGGTCCATGCCTTTAGACCAGGGATGGTGCACCTTTTTCAACTCCTGGGTCAATTATATATCTTATATATATATATATATATATATATATATATATATATATATATATATATATATAACAGTTTGTGTGTTTCCTCAGTTTTGAATTTATTTTATTTAAAAAAGTCCGCTGGACCGTTTCTTTTTTAATTATATATATATATATATATATATATATATATATATATATATATATATATTTATATATATATATAAAACTTTACTTACCGAATCAATGAGAAACTTGTTACTGTATCATATCTGATACCATTAGAATACAAGGTTTATAAGTTGTATATATCATTTATATGGAGCAGTACATGTACTTTAAGTAGAAAAATACACATTTCATGATGCTAGAGTTCATGGCAATGTGCTAAATCTAGCATTATGAATTCTAAATTGGCAACTTTGCGCACTAATTGCAATTGGATAGTTAATAGGTTAACGAAAAGCTGTTGGCAAAGCAGAAAAAGATAATTGTTTATTTTTGCACAAAAATCGACATTGAACCATGGAGGTCACTAGACTATGAATGGTGTGGGTCAGTGGGTGACCCGCGGGTCTGTAGTTCGCAATCCCTGCCTTAGACTGCTCGGACTACGACTACTATACTTGATGTATAGTAATCAAGCGTGGCGCTTGATCAGTTCACTACTCTTAGAAGAAACTAGTTTTGCTCGCATCAAATTTGATGACGTCAGAAGCCAGTAGCACTGAGTCAAACATGTTCTTAATTGCATGGAAATATAATGTAAATTAATACTTGTACCACTTTTATAAGCGCTTTAGAATTATCTTATACAATGTGAAGGCAACATTTGCTATCACGTTTCTTTTTTATTTTATAAAAAAAAAATGACTTAAATATTTTATACATTGTGTTGAAATACAAGCCAACTTTTGTTTCGTAACGACTCTATCGGACTGGAATCACATCCTTTTGTAGGTGCGGCGTAGAAGTCCTTGGATCCAGGTATTTCTTCCATATCAACATTTGTTTTTTTTTTAAACTGATTTAATGCAAATATTTTATACCCATCGACTCTACAACAAAATTGTCATTAGAGCTTGATATTTTTTAACTCTTCATCTTATATTAACTTAACTATTAAACTTTTTTTTTCAAATATGTGAGTTCTGGTCAAATCGTCCATATATTCTGTCTGTTAGTCGATTAAATATTTTTGAATGTTAGTGGCTGTTGTTCAATGTTGGTGAAGCACGAAGTGTTGATTATTGAATGTTACATCGCACATAGTGCATTATCTCTCCTTGATTCTACATAAGAAGGCTTTGATGATAATATATGTTACGACTCCTCTACATATTGCGACAAAAGTTTGATGTTATAATCGTATAATTTATCATATTAAATTTATAAAGAAAAATATTTAAACTGGCATAATTACATATTTTCTTTTTTTTTACATTTTGAATGTTGTACAAATATATAAATTCAAATAATATAAATACCGCAAGTTACATTATTATATATCTAACAACATATCTTCAATCATAGTTCAAAAAATTGTATTTTCATATTATGGACACTTAGCCCTTGGAATCGGTAATGTGAAATCTTTTACAGAAAGCAAATATATAGCCATAAAATACAAATAAATTTTTTTAAAAATTTGAGTCGGTATTTGTTATTAAGAATTTAAATTCATTGTGAAATGTATTTCTGATATATGATGTACACGTATTATCTCTTTCATATTTTTAATTATTAAATAACGAAAGATGTGGTGCTATGGTTTATTTTGAAAGAAATGTATAGATTCCAAAAGAGTGGAGTACTGCTGGTCTTAGTCGAGACTGGCTAACCGCAGGAATTAAGTAGTCTTTAAAATCAGAAAACTAAGAATGATTGAAATCAAAAAACGCCTTGAAAATCACGTTTTAAGATAAAAAAAAATATTGATTGTATGTATTTATTGAAGGGAGAACACGTAGAACAAGGAACTTTGTAGTAAAGAAAAAAAAAAGCCATTACCTTGAGTAATTAATTTGCATACGTTTTCGATTAACTAACAATTTAATAATCCCAAAAGTACATTTAAGAAAAAAAAAAGGTGAAATATAATAGATGATATGGTTGATTTAAAACAATTTATCAAACCATTTAGGGAAATTGATCGTTCCATCCTAAGTTTGAGAAATTGATTCACTTAGTCCCTTGTAAATCTTCATTCGGTTCTCATACTAATAACAGTTGTTATTCAATTATTTTTTTCTTCAGTACCTTCTACAGACCGTATCAAGCAGCTATGTAGACCTATCCCATCAGCTGAAAGCGTGGGCCAATGAAGTTCTTACCTTACTCCAGGTATCATCCCTGAAAATATCGTCCTTGTATACTTGGAAATTGTTTGCATTTACTCATAACGATTCTGCAAGCTTCCTTAAGTTGTAAAATTACTCCATCTTATCCAACCTTTATGGTTTTTTTTGTTTGAATTTTTTTCTACAAATAAAAAAAGTATCATAAATTACAGGTTCCTTGCTTGGTTTTTTGTTTTCAATATGAACTCACATTTGTATCCTCTAGTCACCGATAAAGTCTTCAAATTTCTATATTAACCCCTTGAAATGCAATGTTGTTTTGTGTTATTTGTGTTATTATTTAGTGTTTGTGTAATGTTGTTTGTCATTTGTTGTTATAAGTGTTTTTACAAAAAAAATTGAGTTTTTACTTTGTTTGCTCTCTGATAACGTAAATTAAAAGGCCTTAGAGCATTTATTTCTATTGTTTTCCTTTTTCCATTGTGGTTTTAACTTCATTGATTCCATCACGTTTTTATTTATTGTGATTTTTCTGCATATTTATGCAGAAATATATATATATATATATATATATATATATATATATTTCAATGTAGAAAAAGAAACATATAGAAATCAAAAGAACACACTTACAGTCTCTAATTTTCGGTTTGAACCGTCTTCAGGAGAGATATGAGAGAGAAACTAAGCGCACTGGTTCAGAGACGGTTGGAGACGGTTGGAACTCCGAGGGTCTCCAACCGTCTCTGAAACAGTGCGCTTGGTTTCTCTCTCTTATCTCTCCTGAAGACGGTTCAAACCGAAAATTAGAGACTGTAAGTGTGTTCTTTTGATTTTTCTGGATCTTTTTCCATATTGAACTATATTTGTCCGTTTTGGGTCGTATTTCCAACGAAAAAGTATATATATAGGAATATGGTTTATACTAAGGAAGTGTACTTGTTATTCAGTATACTTAATACAATTTTACTTATTAAAGTAAACGAAGATTATTCTAATAAGCAGTTAAGTGCTGTTAACAGGATACATCTTTAATAGGGTTTAAATATATATATATTCGTAAATTTTGGTAGCAGTCCTTCTTTGACACACACATTTTTGAAAATGACACCAAATTTAGCTGATACCTGTTTCTTAACAAGTTTCTCATTTTTTCTAAATAACACTCTCGTTATTTTGTCTACACAATAAAGTACATCTCCTATGTTCGACATGTTTCGAATGATCAACATTCATCATCGGGACGTGAATAAGATCTAAGGTGAAATATCTGGTTTAATTCACATCCTGATGATGAATGTTGATCATTCGAAACATGTCGACCGTAGGAGATGTACTGAAACAGGTATCAGCTAAATTTGTTGTCATTTTCAATGATTATATATATATACAAGAATATGGTTTATATTGAGGTAGTACTTGTTAAAATCAACCGGGAATTGAAAACTGAATTATTTTTCATTGAAAATGAATATTATTCTAATAAGTAGTGAAGTACTATTGACAGGATACGACTTTAATTGTGTTGTTAGTGTGGTATGCAGTGTTCCTACTAGAACTCTTATGCTCGGAACACGATCCAGTAGTAAATAAGGTAGGTTTCGTAAAATGTAAATACTTTACTGCCTATAATAGTTTATTAAAATGTATTTCAAATAACGTTGGTTTGAGTGTCTCACTTACTTACCATTAAAGGCAGGAGAGAACGGACAGGTTGTCGTTCAACTATCAATGCAATGGGCTAGCCAGCAGTATGGCTTGGAGAATTTATAATCCAACTGTGCACATTACATTGATACCACCTGCAAATGAAAACAACAAAGAAGGAAGTATTTTTCATTTCCGGTTTGAATCATGTTTATCCATTTCTTTATACTAAATTGTAACTAGCTTCAATATATTAAAAAAAAAAGAAATATTTTCTCTTTGAATTAGTTTAAATCATCAAACATGAAATTTTCCTAGAATTTTGTCTCTCCTAAAATCGAGTTAAATAACAAATGATTTAAGAATGATCCAACTTAATCAAACTTTAAAATGGACTCAGTGGAAAATATGTAAATTTCGGTCTAACTGAACAATAGCTACATTCAATATTTAATAAAAAAAAATGAAATAAATCATAGTGACATAATGGAAATAAAATAACCCTACAGCTGGCGACATATTTGGCTATGCTAACTCCAACATGGGCATCCGTTTTTATTTAGACGTCATGTGAATTAGTGGCAATTTTATTGTCTTGTTTACAAAATTGATGTGCATCCAGATACATTTATTTTAAATTTATGCTTTAGCAGGGAGATATCAGAATATATATCAGCTGCCGTTTGTTCCCGTGTAATATATGTGTCAAGTCTTAATTATTACTCCCCGATTTGTTTTTCTCTTCTCTATTTTATTCCGTTATTTTTATACAATGCCGTTAGGTTTTTTTTATTTCTTTCTATTACGATGAATACATGGATTTGTTCGAATGATCTCTTGTTTTAATTATGTTAGGTCATTTTAGGATGTTTTTCTTCAGAATTGTTTGCATGTGGATAACACCATGTGTAAGAGGGGACATTAATTTTTCTGTTTGCCTCTTTCAAAATATTCGATTAAAATTAAATTAGTTTTCTTTTTCATTGTGATTTTTGTTGATTTTTTTGATGAGATCATTTAAAGTGGTTTCAAATAAAATACAACTATATATATATATATATATATATATATATAGATAGATAGATAGATAGATGTATACATAGATAGATGCAAATATTTATCGATAGTTAAACATTGTGGATAGATGAAAAATTGTGTTAGTGACTTTTTGGTTGTCTGGTGAAATTTGGTTACCTTGCTTGGTTATTTTAGTTCAGTGTCACGTGTTCATTCAGACTACAGTTGTTAAAATCCACATATTATTTTTCTTTGTAAAATAATTTGTAATGTAATACTTAGTTTTTCTGTTTCAAAATGTACACTTCTGTAAGTTTTCTCAGTACAATGGGAAGTTTTTAACAATTTTTCTATACGATGCTTCTCAGTTTTACGAAAATATCAAGTTTAACGGAGTCATATAGTACATAGTCGTCAATAGAATTTTCGCATGTGCTTTAGGTTAGGAAAGGGTTTTTGACCTTTAAACATTAAATATATTTAACGTTCTGAGATGATTTAGGCTGATCTTTCAAGGTGTTTATGGTTTATTTAGTGTGTAAGGAAATCAATCAATTTAATGCTAAAGAAATTGATGGCACTTCTATAGATTCATTAGATCAATAAAAATAAGTAAAAGATAATCATGGGCTTATCCAAACTTCAGAAATAGTTAAGGTTATGGGACTATCTAACTAGAGTAAGCAATGTTCGTTTCATTCTGAGGAAGACCAGTGTGGAAGCCTAGTAAAATAAATGCTTCATTCAATTAACTTGAAATTAAAGAATTTCGAAAGGAGAATAAGTAATATGGCTGAAGTTTGTCAGTTTAAAGAAACGTGAATTGTTTTAGCAGACTCAACAGCGCTTTAGGTTCGGGGTTTGTGGGTGAATGGAGCACCGTTCCATACCTGTGTCTCCTTAGGCTGACATGGCCCAGACGCCCACCACCTCCGATCAGCGTAATCTGACACCAAATCAGGTAATGAAAAGCCCAGCAACTCCGAGTTCATCTAGTAGTTTTCTATATAAAGGGAAATCAAATTCATGTTTAATCGCTTTGAAGATGAGTGAAGTTATAATTCAATTTGTCTTGTTTTGATTTTTTTTTTGTGTGCTAAAGTAATTAATTCTGGTGTAAATTGAAATGAACACTCTTGTTCGTCACGTTTTGACACGAATTCACTTTTTTTTTTAAAAAAAAAACAATGAAGGAGTTGTTTGGGAGGGGAGAGGTGAATATTTTTGAAAAGAACAACTGTTGTTTTACTGCAAAAAAAAAGCATTATAATTGCTGTTGAAACATGCCCAACTGACTTGTACGAGGACATTTTTAATTGAATGTGGCAGGATGATACATTCGTTTAATGCACTTCTGCATTTGTTTCACTAAAACAGACTTGTTTTGCATCCCTCGTGGCAAAGGGTTGTGTACCCCTGCGGACAAGATGTCTCTCACTACCAAACATGCGTTGTAATTTACTCCCTTCCTGCCACCGTAAACATCCCACTACAAATGTCAAAATACTAAATAAAAAAACACCATTTATTGTTTTTCGTTTTTTACTGAATAATAACAATTGTTTAAATTTTCTCAGTATTTCTTCATCGAATTAAAAAAGAAAGGATATTAAAGTACAGCTTCCAATAATTACTGCAATCATAGCGTTTAATTGCACTATAATATTTATGTATATTATACATGTTAATTTAGTGTAAATATAGGTATCTATTTCTACCGTAGCAATCCATGAAAAGAAATCCAGGTCCTGAGGAGGTGCAGAATTTTAAGATGATTTGGATCTTGTTCTGTCTAAATATTTATTAGGAAACAATCTAATGAAATAGTCTTCACATATAAAAATTTAATCGTATAAACAACGCGTTTCGAACACGTAGTGTACTTCTTCAAAACGCGTTGTTTACACGATTAAATTTTTCTATGTGGAAACTGTTTCATTAGCTTTTTACCCTAAAATGATTAATACCACATAATAACTGATTGCGCTACGTTAGAATTAAATATATAGTTACACTTCCATAACAAATAGATAATAAAATGAATACACTTAAGAACAATCCACCATTCCAAAGTGTAAAAATCTTGTTACCAAGAAAGACAGTGTAAGTGTGATTATGTGCAAGGCTTTGGTTGTTTCTATAAATAATAAGGCATGACAGTAAGCCGCCTGTTGCTGTCCATGGTACATTCATTGTTCTCTCTTCAATGACTGCTTCATTGAAGCAATTAGCCTTCGACGACATTAATTGTTTACCATTGGGTTTTTCAAGAATATCAAATCCTGTTGCTAAATAACTCTTCTGAACCTGGTTTAAACCAACAGTATACTTCTCCCTCTTTCCCTAGTTTTTAATTTATTTTTCTTCAAGTCAATTTTTTCTTTGTATTTCAAGATATCTTAAAGACTGCATAAATTGAGCATTAATTTCTGTAACATGGACCAAATAAACGACATTTTTATTAGGACATGCATTATTATCTAGGTATTTTTGTTTTGCTAAAAACCTATTGCATTGATTTGTTCAATTTCCTTGAAATATTAAAATCATTTCCTTTAAATGTTTTTTAGTGTATTTCTTACAAAAGTTAAACATAATATACAGTTTTAGCGGTGTGTTTGAATGGTGTTTCGTGGTTTATGGGCTAGTTGAGACCTTTCTTGCCGCCTGACTGTGTGCATATAATGGAGATAGTTGAATAGATACAACTGAGTGTAAGCTGAACGAGGTGTTGTACGAAGTAGTTAAGATGGTCTATGACAGACGAGGCTACCGGCTGAGTCATTGTCATGAATATTCATGGCTATCGAAACGTGTAGTCCTCTCTTCGCAGCATCCCACTATGCACTGTCCACCAATCCTTCAATCCAATCTTACCATTCCTTCGGGTCTCCTCAACCCTTTAGATTATTTCAATACTGACCAACGACAATCCCAATCTAGTGACACATTGACTGTGGCAATTATGATATGAAATTTCTACATTTACATTAAGAATTGAAAACTTATACATTAATTATTTTAAAAACAAAAAAACTCTCATTATTTATTACGATAATCTTATTTAAGATTGATTATCTATGATCATGTTTTATTAGTTGTGTGTTAGTATGATTTGATTAGATTGATTTAGCTTGTGAATAACCTTTATAAATAAATAAAGAATGCATTTATTTTTGACGCTTTTCTATACTTTCAAGTACTCTGGGAATATCGGCTGGTCTATAATGCGCTCTGTTTATTATAAATATCTGGACACCCTTTCAGATTGGTGCAGGTGAACAAAGGGTATCTATTTGAAACAAAAAGTAGTAGAACCCCTGGTTTTTTTGTCGCAGCTTTTAGGTTATGTAGGACACACTTTGAGAACAGCTGCTATGCAGTGCTCTTTTGGGCTCCTTTTAAATGAAAGCAAAAAATAAATTTTGCCTGTTATTAAAAAAAAAAATTGTTAGAGACAATAGAACGTAGCAGTAATAGAGCAAAAATGACACTCTGACATTGTAGATAAACAAATTTCTAATGAAATATATGCCTCCAAATTTCCATGAAATACTTTGGTTGTTAAATATTTTGATGTAAATATTACGTTATCAATATACTATATATTTGATCATTTATTAATTTTGATGATTTAACGAAGGTTTTATCGAGAAACACTTCCCAATAATGCTTGTCGAGATGTAACGATTATTCATGAGTAACCTACAAAAGTAAGTGTTGAGTTGAAGCAAACGACAAAGCGCCAAAACCTATTGAAGTTATATGTCAAATAATTTTTTTTTTTTAAATAATTTGCAAGAAAATCTGGCTTGTAATTTTCAGATTGGAACTCATGTGAGGATCTGTAGTGAAAATGATGTACGGACAGGGACATCCGATTTTTATATTTATAGGTATAAGATTAAGGAATTGCATTTCTTCTCCAATAGAAAATTTAGCTCTTTTGTTCATTACCTCACTTTGACATGTCCTAATAACTTTAGTTGGCAAACATCTAGTAGACTTAAAACCAGGATAATGAGAACGAGAATAGCAATTCAGAAAAAAACGAGATATGAAATAAAAACGAAGTGGATGCTTGCCATTTCTAAACTCTGGATTTATTACTTACTGTTCATTAGAATACATTTTTATATATATTAATAATACTCAAAAGTGTGTCTACACTATTAAAAGAGCATACATAAACCTATGTTTTCATATATGTGCCGCTTGGCATGATTGATTGGATAAGTAAGGTAACGAACGTATATAACAATGAACGAATACGATGTATTTCTTTTTCTGTGACATCATTCTTATTTCAGAGTGTTAAATAATGGTTATTCTTTACATATGCAATAAGTTAGAGATCCCATTTTAATCTATTGCATCACCAAGATTCTTCTCTTTTGAAACCAAAATAAGAAATATTTGGACGTCATACAAATAAATTTATAATGAATTCAATGAAAAAAATTACTCTTCTCTTTGTAAGTACATGACATTTATTTTAAATATCAAGATATTAATAATACTGCATGCAGTATATCTAAATAATTATATCTCAGAATTGATTGTCGTTTGTTTAATTTTTAACCATTGAAGAATGTGTAAAATAAGCAATAAATTACTTTAAAGAATTTTCGAAAGTGATTAGGTTAATTATTTAAATAGAAACATTAATTGGATAACATGAAAGCTGTATCTAGAACTGATTAAATGCATTTGTTCATTACAGTGGACGTATAGAGAAAAAAATATACAATTGAGATTAATAACATGTCGTGTTTAAGGGAGCAATTAGGAGAAATTACCAAATATAATAAGCACTCATACCTGTATGTGTAGCATTCTTTTAAAAACGCAAAAGCCAACCAAACCTAATTATTTGCAATATTATAATTTGATATACATTAAGTAATTATACAGTTGGATTATTTTGATATTGATAAAAATGTTGTCTCACGGATGTAATTCTTTTTATTTTCTTCAAGATTTTGTTTGAGATATATCAAGTGTTAAGTGCTATGATTGCAATAACTGTATGGGTCAGAAATGCCATTCTAACATAGTCACAACAAAGGGCCCCTTTTAACATCTGCAGCCTTTTCATGATTTTATATATCTTAAATATATATAAAGTAAATATATATTTATTTTGAAAAGTAAAATGCACCATTTTTCTTATGTTATCAACTTAGTATAATCGTGAAATGCGTTTTTTTCTGGTTTATTATACTTTTGAATTCAGTAGGATACAAAATAAAATCAAGAAAAAAAATGCAAATAAATTATTTTTAAAAAAACTTCTTATAGTCACTTTTGTTTTTTAGACAACATTCTCTAGTTTCATTAATCATATTTCAAGATCATAGATATTACAATTTTCTGTGAGTAATATATATATGTATATATATATATATATATATACCAACCGTCGCTCTTCAAGTGCGCTTGGTGTCCCTTTCTCAACTCTCCTGAAGACGGTTCAACTGAAAATTAGAGACAGTAAGTGTATTAGTTCCTTAGTTCTGTGTTTGTGATTCATCGTGAAACGTGTATATATATATATATATTTCACATAAACACGTGATATAACAATCAATGAATGTCTTGTTTTCCCATTTCTTATTGTGGTTTGATCATTGTATATATATACAATATATATTAATTAATTCAACAATTAATTCATCTTTATATATATATATATATATATATATATATAATATAATATATATATATAAAGATTTCACATAAACGCGTGAAATAACTCCACAATAAGAAATGGGAAAAACAAAACTAAGATCTTTCAACTGTAACAACCGGTCTTTGACAGAGTCAAAAACCCAACTGAGTCAAAAACCCAACGTGAAATCTTTATATATATATATATATATATATATATCACTTATTGTGGTCCCTAGTCTCCTCAGAGTGGTTGTGTGTGTGCGCAGTTGCATGAAATTGTAGAGGGAACATTGCTCAGAGAGCTTGTTTGTGTGCGCAGATGCATGCCAATTTAGAGGGAACATTGCTCGTGAACCAAGCCTCTATGTATGTAAGTCCGATGGCTTCGTGCACCTTCTTATCCCGCCTTCATCTTGTGGCGACGACCAAACCTTAACCTCTTGTACTATTGTCATTCAAGCTAACCACTACATACAACTCATCCTATTTCGTATTAACTCAATGAATTTCTTACACCTTCATGAAAATAATAAAGACAATGGAGAAATTGGTTTCGTATTCTTTCAATACAGCTTTCGCTCTACGTTAATTAGAATGAAATAATTAGGATCAACTAACCTGCATGATAATTAGTAAAGGTGAATTTTGCCAAATGTTCAGCACTCAGGCCATACTCTCTCGCCTAATAAACAATTAACTGAACACAACTGTAAACAGGATTTAAGTAAATAGAAGGTTGGAGCCGTTTGATTAAATCAGACTGTCGGCCGGTTCATATCATCTGTTAGTTTTAATTTCATTAATGCCAGATCACCGTCTATTTCAGCACATTATTCAATTACGTTACTCTATATAAATCCCGCCCTATTGGGTACCCCCTTTATTTATCTAATTACAAGGCGGGTTTGTTTGATGAACAAACAATTCATGTATCAATGTTTAATGCATTAAACTTATTAACGTTTTCATGTTTCTAAATTAGTTCCCTTATGCAAAATGACTGAGGCATTCATCAGCAATCCCCTCATATTAAATTTCCTCTGGAAGAATTAAAAGGAATTATTTCTGAATACATGATTTTTACTAAGGTTTTATTCAGAATTTATAATTATGTATTTGATTCTAATCAAATTTCTTTGACAAAAAGTGAAATACTTTTTTTGTTGCGATATAAGTTTGTTTAGTGCAGTGACTTTATCTTCACAGTTGATATGAATTCATCTGACTTAGTTGTGATGGAGGTTTGTACGGGAAGAAATTCATTTCTTCTTATTCATTTCTTCTATCAGTTTAAATAAGCTGACTCGTCTCATCATTTAATGATAGTAGTTTGTTTTGTCAATTTCTTTAAGTTCACTTGTGAGGTGAGTTGGTTGAATGAAGCTATTCTTTTCATCTGCTACTGAGGTAAGGAATTGTGTTATTCATTTTTTTATGGTTGCTTATTTTAAAAGATGATTTAAATCTTTATTGTATAGTTTAATATTTCATCAAAAAAAAAAATAAAACATTCGTAGTAAAATGTAGTTTTATTTTACTTGTTTTCTGTTTGAAATACACCTAACCTTATTTATAAATAAGCTATTCACTGTGGAATACAGGTGTATACATTCACTTTGTTTAGAAGGATATGTGTGACTCTATTATTTTTAGTAAATAAAGTGTCAAATAGAATATGCTCTTATTTTCTTGAGACCCTCGATGCTTTTCTCTCATTCCTCTTCTTACTTTGTCCATCAGAATGTTTGAGTAGTAAGCAAGGATAATTGTTCACTGTTCTTTCAAATAATTGGAAAAGACGTTATCTTAGTCCCCTACTCTTCCAGATGTTCGTTTGCTCTGAATCTTTCGGGCAGTTAGCTCGTGTATTTGCATTTCGTTTATTTATGTTTGGACTTTAACTTGAAATAGTGACTGAAATTTCATCACTTACAATGTCACAATATTTGTCATATCGTTCGTTGAAATCAGTATACACTTCCAGTCTTGTATCTTTCTTCTATGTGAATTTTTTTAGGTGCCATTTCACGCTTGCTTTACGGTATTGTTGCAAACACATACTCAATTGTTTTAGTACATCTTCAACTGTAACACATTTTTATCAAGAAATAAGTTGGTTTCAAGCAAAGGATTTCAACTATCCGGCTTGGACTTGCCTGTTAATTACTGATGTTCAACAATCCTTAATTCTTTAGCCTACGAATAAAAATACATGTTTACTAAGTATTAGCTTCACACAGTAAAAGCGATCTCTGAGCGTTATTATTCCAATATAGAAACATCCATAGGATACAAAATTGTTAAATATAATATTCAGGTTATAAACAAAACATATTGTTTATATTATAATTATAAATTAAGTTATATTTTTATCTATTCAATTTTAGTACATCCACTGAGGCCAGTGTGCAGTCAGACAGCACAAAAGTCTTCAATATAAACTGCTTGATTTCAATGTCTCCATTTAATAATTGAATGTCTTTCGCATAGAACAACTCTTAACAATTTTCACTTTTTTCTCTACATTTCGTTATCAGAACACCAGTGTTGAACAAACAATGAGATTCATTCATAATTTAAACATTACATAATAGAATCGAGAAAAATTTTCACAATTTAACGTATTCTTCATCCACATTTAATGTTGAAAATGTTAAAAATAAAACGGGAAGTCATATTTTCTTAAATTAAAACATTTTTAACTAAAAGTATTCTAATAGTTTGCTATGAAAAAAAAAAACAAAAAAAGTTTGCAAGTTACGAAAAAGACGTGCCTCTTTAGCAAGGTGTTAATACCGGCTTCATTTTCTGACGTCTCAATGTTTCCCTTCTTCAAAGTTTTTATCACTTGGTCATTAAATGATGCTATTAAACTGGTCTCCATAAACTCTATCTCGGCTGCTTGCAGAGCCCTTAAGTCACATCTAAATAATTGTCATAATACTTTATCTCTATACAACTGTCCATTCACGTGTTTAGTACTGCTTCATTTTTATTACTCACTAGTTCTAAACGGACAATGCTTTATTTATACTGCTTCACGATTGCACTATTAAACTCCTTGAAATTCAACATCGTTTTCTTATTTTATTTATTCAATACAATTTAACACTATTCATGACAATTTTACTTTATACCATTAATAAATTAACTAGTTTACCAGCTATGCTGGAATGATATAGATTTTGAACTTTTACTAAAAATTCAATCACACATTTTATCATTTGATGATAGCTTGCTTGAATCAGTTTTAGCTTTGCAAATGGTTTTTTTTTTGTATGTTTGTAATTGTTTTAATTATTTGCAAGTCAAGAAAAATTTTGAAAGATTTGACAAAGCACATGTAACTGTCAATACATTCAGTGTTATTTTCAATGCACGAACAATATCCATCGTTGTGACTAACATCCTATGATGTAGACAACTGCTTACCTAAGAATAGATTTTTACAGATTAAGGGAATATTGGTAAATTCGACCCATATAATAAATAGAGACTTAGAGTAGAACATTAGCAAAACATTTAATTAACACATTCTATCCTTATAATTTTTTTTTTTATAAAATATTGCATCTCGAAAGACAAAGCAAACAGTGGGTCTGCTGAATAATTGCACTTATTTTATGTGGATGACTTGCTGCCATGTGACAAAAACATGTGATCCATCTATACTTAGGATAGAAAGAGGTTTAAACAAAATTGACCAAACATATTACTTTATTAAGGCAAATGTCTAAGTAAAAAAAAATGGTCCATAGAAGAAAGTGCGCCAAATTAAACAGAATGAACCAATAGAAAGAAGTGACACAATTCATATATTTCGTCATTCGTGGTCATCAGAGGACAAAAATGGCCAGCCGAATATACATATATACGATGAAGATATATATATATAATAGACAGGAAATCTTCTTCAATAGAAATATTATTGAAAACCTGAATGGTTTCTACGTTTACGATCATTTCAAGAACTGCTTCTTTTTCCTAAACACTTCAGGTTGTTGCACAATCAACTGATGGAATAACTCACTCAGGGACACATTTATCTCTCAAAATTTAAAAACTCATTTATTAATCTAAATCAAGCTTTCGGCCTCACTGGTCATCTTCAAGATTATAAAATAATTCAATAATAAAAATAAAATGAAATAAAATATTAAGAATAGGATGTAGGTGTTAAAATAGGGCTCAAACAATGCACCGATAACATTTAATTTAAATATAGGATTAATATCTCTTGAACTACTTAAATTTATAAAAAGTGATATTGTTAGTTCAACTACTGAGCGCTAGTGGCGCTAGCAAGTTGTAATCTTTCTTAAATAACCTGTTATCTGCGCATAGTTTTAGCCTTGTTTTAATACTTACATTCTATTTATAATATTCTATTTTATTTTTATTGTTGTAGTACTATATATTTCTGTCCAAAAGCTTGTTTTAGATTATTTAATGAGTTTTTAAAAACCTTAAGCTTTTTTTTTTTAAATTTATGTTCATTTTTAATTTTATTTCATTTGAGTAATATTTTTTTTATTACTATTTCACATTATTATCTTATTTTATTTCTTAGAGTTTTTTTTTAATTTATTATAGTTAATTTGTGAGTAATTTTTATACATTTCTTATATTTTCTGTTTTCTTCCTCTTTATTATTCTTTAAATTTCTTTCATTCTTGACTCCTCAGTTTATTTTCTATTTTCCCTTTCGCATCAGCACTGCTTTAGCACTCCTACCAGAGAGTTCTTCAGTTGATTGTCGTCACTCCGTCAATTCACCTCTTCTCCAGAGGGCAACCGCCATTACGGTCGAAATATTGAAAAGTGAGTTCTTTGTTATGTTTCTTCCTATGTGTCACAGTTTATTTTAAGGGTTGTCTGTCCTTCTGGATTGAATTTCGTTTATCATATATATCTATATTAGCTTCTACTACTCAAAGGAACTACTTCTGCCGATGACCACGAATGTCGAAATATCGTTATCAGACTTATTTTGTGTGTTTTCTTTTATCTGTTTTTCTCTTTCTTGTGTGAACTGTATATATATAACTATTTCACAAAAACACGTGAAATAACAATCAATGATCAAATTACAATATGAAAATGGGAAAACAAGACTAAGATCTTTTAACCGTAACAAGCGGTATTCGGCAGAGTCAAAAACCCAACTCAGTTGGGTTTAAATTAAAGACTATAAGTGTACTTTATCTATTTACTGTCTACCTATATCTTAACCTGAAAAGTTTATATACATATATAAAATGATCAACCACTATGAGTTGGGTTTTTGACTCCGACGAAGACCGCTTGTTACGGTTGAAAGATCTTAGTCTTGTTTTCCCATTTTCATAATGTGTTTTGATCAGATATATGCAAAAATTTTGTTTTGATTCTATTCCACGGTCGATACGTTTATTAATATATAATATTATATATTAAGTACATGTTGATAACAAAACATAGAGAAATAGAGTTTAAAAACACTCACTTACAGTTTCTAAATTTCGGTTTTATCCGTAATCAGGTAAGATAACGGACGAAAACCAAACGAACTAGTGCAGAGACAATTGGAGACCGTACTTCACTCACTAATTCTTCTT
This sequence comes from Hermatobates lingyangjiaoensis, assembly GCA_026182355.1. Lineage (NCBI taxonomy): Eukaryota > Metazoa > Arthropoda > Insecta > Hemiptera > Hermatobatidae > Hermatobates > Hermatobates lingyangjiaoensis. Next base: position 1,650,278 of record JAPFBL010000015.1, read on the forward strand.
CGATTTCCTACTTCTTTCCCACATGATTCCGTTTTCCTTAGTGTCCTATGACTCCTTAAGCAGTCATAATCACCTTACAGTGGAAGGTATTTAGTTTATAAACTCTTTTTAGTTTATATATTAGTTAAAATGTTTGTTATTTTCCTGTATTCAATATTGAAATCATTAAATATTTTTTTTCTATATGTTACCTGACGATGAACACTAAGTGTTTGAAACGCTTCGCCAATTAATCTTTATCTTATTTTGTTTCAGGTAAGTAATGTTCCAGTCTAGCTGATTTTACTTTGGTGCATTTACACTCGAATTGGTATGTTAATAATTAGTCCATTATCTTTGTGCTATATCACTATTTCTTAAACTTTCCACTAACAGTAGTACAACTATCAATCACTTTTAACAATGGCATTTAAACCACTAAATTTCTCTAAGTTTATAGCATGCATTAACGTTTTAACCAATGCTAAATATTATTGAATTCAAAAACTAATTAATCATTATATATATATTTATTATGAATTAATATTCATTCATATTGTCAGGTTTGAATAAAAGTCACGAAATTGGGTTCCTTGATTTTATTCAGAACGAAAAAAAAAAAAAAATCAATAAATGCATATTAATTTAAACATATACACATGCTCATATATTATTAATAATTAATTCATTATTACAACATGAAGAATTGTACAAGGTAAATAATTTAGAACTATGAAGAGACTTCATAGAAGTTGTTGAAAATTATGGATGTATGAAAAGAAAAACTAGCCCCTTTTACATTCCTGGGGGACAAATAAAATATTAATTTTTTTTTCTTATTTTTAAGAATTCCTTTTTTGGGTAAACAATTATATTCAGGAACAAATTTTAAAACTTAACAGCTAAGTTGGTTTACCTCCTATTGACAAGGCAATTGCTTTCATTACTACAAATCTAAACCCCATTACAAGTATTTATATATATACGGCATACGGACATAATCATTGTTCATAACGACATCGATCATTCATACTAATAATTTTAGCTTACGTTCAATTTTTATCATAATATCATTATTTATATGTAAAAATGAAGCATTACGTTCACCTCTAATTGCTGAATATTGAATCTATTCGACAAGGAATTTTAATGATTTACCAGTATGAATTATGTATATTTTTTGAGAAAATTTACAATAAATTTTGTGTAAATACCACTATAAGTAACTTCTTTAGGACCAACGACCAACAAATATATCCGCGCACTATAGTGCATGTCGTAACTAGCAGTTCCAGACCAGAGGCCTTCTACTGCTTGCTTACTGTGCTACTATAACTTGTAATGTCAGTAATTCATGTCAGATATAAGTTCGTCTGTGCAGTAAAGATGTCATATTCGCGGTCATGTGGTCTTGTTGAGGTAATGGTTTTCAAAGTTTTTAGTGATCAGTTGGGAAAAGTAGTCAGATAGTCAGTGGATGAAGTAATTGTTCAGTGAGGTTGAGGAAGGTTGGTGGCAGGATTTAGAGTTTGTGCGAGGAGGTTTGGATGAGTAGATAGTTTTTTGTTTTCATTGGTAGTAAGTCGAGTGATGTAACTATCTATGGATTCCATTTTCAAGTCATGGTGAATATCAACATTACTTACGGGCGTACCAAGGAGCCCTGGCTATAAGGCCGGCACACTTATTTTGAACAATCAACTTCTTTAGGGGAGTGTTTAATTAATAAATTACCTATTTTATTACAAAATTAAAACAAAATTCTATAAAGTTAAAATTGCAAGCAAACCTATATTAGAAATAATGACTTATGACTTGGTAAAACTACATTTGATTTTGATAGGTTTCTGTTACATAATTAGAAAATATTTTTTTTTTTCAAAATAAGAGTATTTTTTTTCAAGGCATGTCAATATTCAGTAGGCAGGGAGAGTTTGTTATAAGCGGAAGTCTAAAAATATTTTTTAAACGTTATGGGATCACCAGAATAAATGTCTACATAAACAGATACATTGGTTGGTTTCCTGTACATACCAAAACATGTTTCTTTATTTACTATTTACTTCATCTTTCATAGTGAATTACATTTTTAGCACACATGAATATAATTTTTTAAGAAAGCATTTTTATAAACTCATCTTGTAGATAAGTATACTACTTTGTCATACCAAGTAATGTTTATGAAATTTTTTTCAAAACATCTTTGGTTTGCCCTGACATGACCAGTTATACACACACACACACACACATATATATATATATATATATATATACCTATATATAACCTATATATATGTTAGTTTCTCAACCCTCGCAGCGTCATGCATTTGGTCTCCTTCTTTGCTCTTCTAAAGAGGGTTGTTACCATTACCTCCGTTGTCATATGGAAGATGATCATTGTTTGAAAGTCATAGCAGACTCAGTTATGGATCAAGCCGTGATGATTATGGATGACGAAATATTTAATTAAGTATTTGTTAATCTTTTTTGTGTAAATATTAATTATTTTATATTTTAAAAATACGTATATATATATTATAGTTTATTATACAAATATTTATACATTATTAGGTGTCCAACTGTTGTTTCACAAATACCTATTTATTTTCTCCGGATGACGGTTAAAACAAAATTAAAGACTATAAGTGCTCGTTATCTATTTACTGTCCACCTATAGCTTAACCTGAAAAGTTATATATATTATATATATATATATAATGATCAACCACTTTGGGTTGGGTTTTTGACTCTCACGAAGACCGCATGTTACGGTTGAAAGATCATAGTCTTGTTTTCCCATTTCATATTGTGGTTGATCATTGATTGTTATTTCACGTGTTTATGTGAAATCTTTATATATATATTTTTTCATAGTTGAAAAAATAAATCTTATCATTTATTGAAATAAATAATTCATTTGTTACCATTTAAGTGTTAAGATTGTTAGATAGGTTTAAAATGTTTAATTGAAATCTATTAATTCAATAGTGTAGTTGATTTACTAAGAAAAAAATTGTGTGAATGCATAGCAGATGATTTTATGTACTCACACGTTTATAAAATTATTGACTACTAGCGGCATGTATTTGTTAAAAATATATCTATTTCCATAATTTTTTTTGCTTTTCAATAAAGGTAATATTTTTGCGAACTGTTATTGTGATGTTACACATACAGAGAGTAAACTTTCCTGCCTTGGTATACCTGATATTTTTTTCCCTGGGTATAGTACAGTAAAATTATAATCCTATCATTCTTGTAATTTTACTACGAGTACATGTCTTGAAAACCATCAGATTCTGATCTTAGTTCCAGTCAGTTTTTTTTTTCACTTGGATTTGCTGAGATCTACTATTGTTTCAATATTTTCTTGAAATTTAAGGCTCTCTTACCTGTAAATGATACGTTTCGGCTATTTAAAACTGAAGGGATGTTATTTGTTTGACCTAAAAGAGGCTAATAGTTGATTACCTTGTTAGTTGTTTGAAAATAATCAGTTTAAAAATAAACTTTTCTTCGTAATGATAAAAAAGGATTTGTATTCACTTTCTTTAAATTAGAATGAATTAGTGTTTATAGCAAAATCTGGGGAAATAAGGAAAGATTGTTATTGGAAGGTGTTGATGGAAGAGGTTTAACAATGATTGATAGGGATTAATATAAAAGTGAAGCACTGGTGTAAAGTCAGTTGTAAAAACAGACAATTAAATGGTTAGCAATTGGTACAGGGAGATTTATTTAAATGGATGGTCTGTGGTAGCAAAGCTACAGAGCATTTATAAACACTGGACCAGCTAATTAGTTTTAAAACCTGCTGGAACATTTTTTTTTTTAATTTTCACTTGTTTGCTGCACCAGGCACGAATGTGGAGACAACATACTAATTGGATGACTGTACAGGGGCAATCAGTGTTCGGGTAAACATTGCAAAACAAGCTGCAACCTTGCACCCTTGCAATGCACCTCCCCTAGCTAGCCTCTCTCCTGTCAAACTGAAAAGCTTTCAATTCTCTCACTCTCGCAATATCCCTCAAACATTTACAAAAAAAACTCCTTTAATCCTATTAATATTACCACCTGTAAATAATAAAAGAGATAAAAACCTTTCACTGACATTTCACACACAAATAACTCATACAATTAATTTAAGTCTTTAAAATGTCAGGAAAAAGGAAAAAAAAACCAACATACCAATATCCATCACTGAGTATATTAATTATTTGTAGGAGCTAAAAAGTCAAACAGGAAAGCATTTGACGTTATTTAGAGTTGAAATTCAATTGGCACTTGGTAAAGCATTTCAATTGATGATTGGGTATTAGTGAAAGAATAATGTGCCTTAGAGCCCTTTGCTACCCATCATAACCCATTAAAGAAGGTAGTTAGTTGATACCCAGGAGTAGGCCCTGCTTTCTCTGTATTCCATTTTTTTAAATGAGTTATATTTCCCGTTCGATTACAATTTGTACTATTTTAGTCATTCAAGTAACTTCTATAAGATATGATATGAAAATAATTTCTTAAAAACGCTTATAACCGCCACTTTTACTCTTGTACATCTTTTCTAATGGCCGTATATTTTATTTTTATATTTGTGTGAGAAATTTAGCATATTGATATGATCTTATTTAACGAGACTTAATCCATATGAAACTATGGTAGTAGAATTGGAATATCTGTAGAATCAAAGCCCTGAAGCATATGGAATCAAATTTTGAAGAAGGCAATTGCAGTTTGAAATAACTAGATGAATGGCCAAGGAAGCATAATAAGGCTCTATGGGTAACTTTATTATTAAGTTATAATTGCTTGGCTCTGGAAAGTTGTCTGGGTTGGAATCCGTTAGTCTTTGGTCTTTTTGCTGTCCTAATTTTGTTTGGATGATTGATTTGTTGATATGCCTTTAAAAACACTAATCGTTTGTACGACTATTTTTATTTCAGCCTCTGTATAAGTATCAGATATGAATTCAAAGAACACCGCCAATGTAAATATTAGTTATTGTTTTCTTCATGTATATTCTGCTTCCACTCTCAAATCTAGGAACGCTTCACTCAGTGAAGGACACTCTCTACGAAATGGTCATTCATCTGCTATATTTATGCTAGTTCATTCCTGTTCTGAGCTGTTCAATTCAGTGAAACTGAATCACCATTATTTTAATTAAATTAATTGAGTTTTAAAATGGCATATCTTTGACTAGATTAATTTCAAGCAAACAATTATTTTTAAGCTAAATGATAATTGATAATTGCAACTTATGTTTTTGGCATTGACTAGAAATCGCTCAAATAGCAATGTGCTTAATATTGAAAGATCTGAATACTGGAAAAAAAAGTTCCGATGGTAATAGACGTGCAATATATTAGGATCAGTGTATTGGGTACAGCTGTACGGAAGCACGAAACGGCCCAAGACCACCCAAGACGGTGCCTCTGCATTCTTTAATGAACTGCTACTAGCTGTGGAAATCCTGCTTAGCAAATCAACTGGAATAATTAAACAACACTTTTAAAATGTCCAATAGAAGCTTCTGTAATGATGGTTTTATTTTTCAACTATTTTACTAAAAAAAAAACCAAACAAAATTAATATTTTATATGATTCATGTACAGTAATAATTAACATAGTTAAATATGCTATATAAAATATTCTATTTTGTCTTTGCATTTATTTCAATTTTATTTTTTCGTACCATTTTTTTATTGCTGAAAAAATCTAAAACGGAAGGATAAAAGAAATAGTTTGTTAGCCTACTACCTGCGAATAAAAAACATTCACTTTTAACTTTACTATTAAATGAAAACTATAAAAGAATAAGTAATCCTCCCATAAGCTGCGAGTCTCTAATTAGTCATGACCTTGTATGTATTATCTCTAATCAAAGTATAGCTCGTTTTATTTTTCCTATAACTATATTTGCAGTGACACTTTTCATATGCAATTTCTGATACAATATAGACATTTTTGACCGGTGAATAACAAATATAATTGCCTTGACATATTAGAGAAGAAATAATCCTTTTATTGTTATTTTTATAAAATATATTTTTTTCTTATTATGTTCTATAAATGATTATGGGATTGAATCACATGAGAAATGTCTGCTAGAATGAAGCAATGAAGGTTTTTTTTTTCTTTTGACAAATACATTTGTTTGTTACCTCTAGTGGGATGGAATTTCTTAATACACCGCTTTTTATATGCCACCGGACATTTCAATTATTATGTTCGTTTAACAAACAAAAAAAATCTGTTCAGTTTGAACAAGGGATTGTTACAGCAAGTTGTAATATAGTGGAAATTTGATGACTACAGTTTTGTATTGATGAAGCAGTTTTAATAGAACACTGTTAGAAAAAATAGTACCCTGTGACACTCATAAAACTTAATTGCAACTTTTCACTCGGTGTTAGAAACATTTTACAATTTAATAGCTCTAGCTGTGAGGTTATAAGAAGGACCGGCTAAGGTTTATGACTTGTCAGCTGGAGTTACGGCATGCTGGCGATTATGTTTTTCATGTTCTAGCATGGACTGTTCTCACCTAGTACAATTCAACCTTCATTTATAGCTTTCTTCAAAAATTCTACATTAATTAATTGAATTTACTATCCAATAAGATATTTAATATCCTTTATTATAGAAAGCTAAAAAGAATTAGTGAACTTTATGTAGTAGTGTAACCAGTGTTATAATATAAACATTGATAATATATATATATAACAGATTCAATAATATATCGACCGTTTGATAGAATAGGTGTGTTCTCTAATCGGGGTTCGGTCAATTTTCCAAGATAAAAAATCAAACTCTCGTTGCCAACGTTTCGGTTTTATTTAAAACCTTTTTCATAGGCAATCCTTTGTTTGTAGGCCTTTGAAAAAGGTTTTAAATAAAACCGAAACGTTGGCAACGAGAGTTTGATTTTTTATCCTGGAAAATTGACCGAACCCCGATTAGAGAACACACATATATATATATATATATATATATATATTATATATATATATATATATATATAACATGATTTCACATAAACACGTGAAATAATAAACGATTATCAAACACCAATATAAAATGAAAAAAAAAAGACTAAGATCTTTCAACTGTAACAAGCAGTCTTCGTCAGAGTCAAAACCCAACTCAGTTGTCGTTTGTTATGGTTGAAAGATCTTAGTCTTTTTTTTCCCCATATCATATTGTGGTTTGATAATATATATAATATAGGGACCAGCACATTTGAATTTTCTACTTTTGGGGAAAAGTCGACGGTAAACACTAATGTGAGTCGCATCGATGACACTCGACTTTTAAGTCGTCGAAGGTGCTGCTTAGACTAACCGATCAACAGAGGACCAGGTTAGCTCAGTTGTTAACGTATTCGCCTCTAACGTATTCGCTAGATCCAGGGTTCGATACCCACATGGGGATCGATTTATTCACGCAGGAGGTGAATAAATCTGAGTACTTCGTCCTTCGGAGAGGACGTTAAACCGTCGGTCTTGAGCCTGTATGATGTCAGGTATTCGTTAAATATCCCCACTCGAAATTCACTTGAGTTAAGCAAAATTAAGGACTCCCAATGTAGAATCTTTAGAATCACAAATCAAACAAAAAACCTATAAACGGCTGACGTTATCACTCGCTGAGTGATTGGTTTAAACGATCAACAACTAACCTATCTTTGGAATAAGAAAATATAAATCAATGTCTTTCATTTCACTTAGGCTATTTGTTTTATTTTTTTTTCGCATTTAAGTTCATTTGGAGTAGACTCCTTTCGAGAGTATCCTGCAGTCTAGAGTTCAACAGCTTTTTGGAGGGAGGACGTGCACAAAAGATGTTTGCATCTCTAACATAAAAGAGAGTCCTTTCTAAGACAGCTTCTCTCGTACAAGTGGTATCATGCTAACTACTGGACTAAACTAATTCTTATTCGGTTATTCAGGGCAGGTTACTTGACCATACGTATGACATGTTAGTCTTCAATGGACCGTTCTTCTCCTGCCGTAACCTGGTAACTTGATTCATGCAAGTATTTTCTTGTGAAAATTATTTCGCTCTAGCCATCAATCGCTCTAGTACGTTAACTATAAAAAATTTAAATTAACCCAAGAGATCTCTGACATTTTAAGTTTGACCAGTCAGTATGACTTGGCTAACATAATGACAGATTTATGTGGAATCATATACTCTGACAATGACAAACTTAGATAGAAAATAAAAGATTATTTACACACATAGAGTTGAGTGATTTGTACTTCAGTGGAATTAGAATCGAGGGGATTAAACACGTTTATTATTTATTGATATTAAGTTACCCAATGTTTTAAAAGTTAGTGGTATAATTTTTTTAAGGATCAGTTGGTCGGTTTTTTATACCTAATTAAATGACTTTTCTTGGAAATCGACTATTTTAATTTGAACGACCAAATTTTAAAATAAATGCAGAAATTACTAAGGTATAAATTAGAAAAGAATGAGTAGTTATATGATCATTAACTCTCAAAAAAATGAAACTGTTTTTCACTGTTCTTCAACATAATACTATTTTGCCTTGCAGACAGATTTTGGAAGAAGGCTCAGATGAAGGCTCTTCATTGGTAGCTCATGGGGGCAGATTTTGGAAGAAGGCATTTTGCTCTTCATTGGTAGCTCAGTTGAAGTGTCTACATATCTGACTTCATCACTGGCTATCATGTTCCAACAGTGTGCTGATTATTTTGTAGGAAAATTAATTTTCATGGTTAATAGTTTTGTGTTTAGTGTTTAGGACTATAAAAGACTTGAAAACACCACTACGTAAATGTTAGAGAAGTGTGATTTGTTTCTGAATGAATTAAATATATAACCATGTGACAATCATTGTTAAATTAAAAAGGTTTTCGGGGAAAATGTAATGATTATCAAATGTTGATGGTGTTCAAATATCAAGTCTGAGAAAAACTAAATTACTGAAGGTTTATATATGGCATTACGATGTTTATTAGAGGTGGGTGCCTGAATATTGGTTATTGAAGCGTATCAGCATTAGATGGGGAACTTTCGTAAAGCCTTTGGGAACTTTGCTTTTTCGTATTTCATCTTCAAAATACAGCTAAAACAATTGCATAATATCTGTCATTTTTATATCAATTTAATGCCTGTCACAGTCCAATGTCAGAATTTGAAAAATACACATTCTTTATAGGCCCTCCTATCACAACCAGTTTTAGTTATACCACGAAACAATTTTCACAGAAAATGAGTCATTATGCCAGTTTCTTAAAAGGATAATCTGGTCGAATTTAAGTATCGAAATTCGTTAAATCAAAAATTTAACCTCTGACAGTAAAAATCATACATGGGCCAACCTGCCCTTCCCTGGCCTACTAAGAATTTCAAGTCTGTCATATGGGACAATCAGAATTGATTATTATATAAAACAAGAGTATATTTTTAAGAACTATATGGTATATTGTTAGAAATATGAACAGAATTTTCAAAGTGTATTTTGCAGAAACGAATAACACATCTTATGTTTCCTTGAGTTTAGCAAGTTTATTTTAAATAAAGGTTATATGAAATTAAAAATATAAATTTAAAATTATAATATTGTAATTCAGTTACTCAATATTATTATATATTGTACGATGAAAGTGCAATTATGCTAAATTAATTATGCTTGAGTATAATTGGAGTAATTTTTTTTTGGGAATTCGGAAGATTAATGCGGGTTTTAAGGTATGTTGGAGATGAATTCTGGAGGTCAAGTAATGAAATTGATGAGATCTCAGGAAGGTGGGATTAATTTAATTTAAAGGGGCGGTTCTGGAAGGTGAAGAGGAAGGAATAATGGAAATTTAACACGTGGAGGGGGCGGGAGGGATGTGGGGCGCGCGAAAAGGAAATCGTGAGTGGGTTTAATGGGGTTAAGTCGATGTTGGGGGAAGACGGTGGCCAGTGAATAATGCAGACTGGCCAAGGCGCCCTCATTAGGAACTGGACGGGAATGTATAATAGAGGACCTGCGATAACCATCCGCCCTTCGATACGCTCAATAATGAATTGTTAAATCCCTACCCAACCTCACCTTCCATTCCCTTTTCAAGATATGACCGAAAAATCTATCGCTATCTTGCTTTCGAGGGATGACTTCTAAACCAGCTTATCATTTAAGAATGTCTGAATCATTGGAAGACAATTTCTGATCAGTAATTTCGAGTATCATACTAAAAATGTTGATGATTACTGCAGCCTAATGGCTATTATCGTGATCGTTTAAATGTTTACATTAATGATTGTTTCACAAAATGTTTCTGTCAACATTTAATTATTTCTAGAATAACTTGAAACTAAAATCGTCTGCAGGTGCTCATCTATGTAACATTAGAGTATTTTTAAGTTTTTAATAAAATATTTTTAATAAAAATAAATATGTTTATTTTTCAAAAATTTCTTAATTGCAGTATGTGTATTAAAGAGTTCTGAATTCAAAGATAATGCAATTTTCTAAAAGCTAGACTCCCTGATTTTCACAATTTTTGACTTTTTTTTATTTTTTTCTTTATGTTTGGACGAGATTTATTTTGTACATAAACTCTATATATATACGCCGTCTGTGGGGAAGTGCTTCTGTCTTCCTGGGCTCAAAACCAATATTAGTTGTTGTTTTATGTTTCAATTTCTTAGTTCAAGTTGCAAAATTTAATTTTTTAAACCTTCTCAATTTACTGGTTATTTCTGTTTAGTTTAACTCCACTGTGTTGCTTTTCATTTGACTGTTGTGATACAATAGATTTGCACAACTCACTTCTTACGACTCATAATATTCAATTCAATTTTGAAATATAAGTCTTTCTTGATTCAATTTCTTACAGTACGTGCATATGCATAACTGATTGATAATTACATTTAGAAAGCAATAGTTAGTGGATCGTTAAGAATAGTGTTAACAGCTAACAATATGCGCATAGAGTAATTGTTATTGAGATAGTGCCCTTAATTTGAAATATTGACCTGAAATAACTTCAAGAAATCTATTAACAGTAAATCTCATTTGTGGTCTGTATGTCTTCTTTATTGACCATTACCGTTATTTAAGATATCAAGTCCAATTCAAACATTTTTATAGTTAATCTTAATGGATAAATTTAATTTTACATTAGTTAAGTATTTCATATAGACGGAAATAGTTGCTTCTGGGCTAATGGTATCTAAAAAAAACCACCGTACACAGTGTAACTTCTCCAGATTTTGGTTCTGACGATTTTGTGGAGTTAAACTTGACAGCTGAGTAGTGTTATGGTAAGAAGATTATATAATGTTCTCAACTATTCTTTTCAGTTGTTTCCACCTCTCATGATCATGTCCCTTCCCAAAGACTCAAACCCTCACTACCTCTTTCTGTAATCACCTTCCTTCCACTCTTGTGAAGAAAATAAACACCTGCCAAACAATTTCTACAGTTTTTTTGTGTGCAATAAATGCATTACTTTTATACGTTGGTTAATTAATGCATGTATATTCTTACCTTAATATCAAGCCAACATACTTAAGTACAGCTAATCAGACACTCTTTCATTTGCAATCTCGGGAGGATCAGACACACACATTTTGGCAACCAGATACTCTTACATTATCTAGCTTATTGACCGGTAGGTATCCACTTGTCATTCAATAGTTTAGAAAACATGATTTTGTGCCAGGCTAAAAACACACAATAGTGCCAAAATGAAATTGTGGGTTATTATTCCAAAATACTTGCAGAAAATCCACGAAACTTGCTGGCAAAACTCAGCCCATAGGAGGTAGCTGATCACTGGTTGGGAATTACAAAAATTTGACTTTTGACTGCCCATTCAAGCACTGTCATTTAGATTGGATTTCCTGAACACATTACATTATGATGTGTTTTCATACTGTAATACACTAGAACAATATGAATGTACAATATATTACTGATTAGTTCCGAGCAACGAATTATAAATTGAATATCTTAAAAGTTTCCTTTCTTTCAGCACTGCAAATTATTTTTCTGATATTTCTGCTTTTCTAATTGCTTAAAGTCCTGTAAAAAATACTTCAAAATGTTTTGTAAAATAAATTGGTTTATATAATCAAATTTTCATATAATCCAATTTAAAGTACTGTTAAATATTAAGGAAAATGAAATGAGCATGAATGAAGTATAATGTTAACATGGAAATTGAAAGTATAGCTACAGGACTTTAACTCTATTATATAAATAGTGTGGAAAAATAAATGTTAACAGAATGAAGAAAAAATAATTATTACTAAATGTGGCACTAAATTGAGATGTATAAGAGGCGGACATGATAATGATTTGTAAATGGATTCGGTGGCTCAAGATTGGTGCCAAGAATCCTGACCATAAGGAGCTAGGTGTTTGCACAACACCTTTATGCCTGACACTCTAATGATCCCAGTGGTCATTAAGTAAGAGTATGCGGTCAGTAGCCTCTGTTTCATTTTTGTGGTAACTTTAATATAAAAAAAAAATTAATGAAATTGTTTTGTATGATTACTGTTGAACTACAGTAGAAATTTCCAAATCATAGAGTTAGAAAGATGCTTGTGATGTAAAAAGAGTCCATTAAAAAAGTTTATAATTAAATGTTTCAACGCCTCTTATAGATATACTTGAGTTATCTATGATATATATATATATATAGCTTTGGTCTATAAAAGATTGATCATGTGACATAAAACTACTGTGGATCAAAAACACGCGTCAACATTTCCTTCTTCTGGATATCGACATTACTGAAAACACTTACGTTACCTCGCCTCTAGGGTCTTCCATCCTTTATACCTTAGCCATTAGAATATTGAATATGGTATATTCCTACTTTTATTAATGTACTGATCTGAAAAGCTTTTCATAATAGACAATTTTACCATTAGACTGGACCCGCAAACCTTATCGTTTATATTACAACCACTATTTGTTAAAAATTATCCTGCAGTCTATAATTGACGTTTACTATTGCTAGACTTAGAGGAATAATCACTGACTGTCTGTAGCAGCAAAAGGTTCTCAAAACACATCTGAGTGAATTTCAGATGTAAACAACATGCTTCGTGTTAACATAATGATTCCAGTTTTTGAATTAGAAGCTCAAAAAAAAAACATAAATACAATATTTACTACAGAAATAATATGCAATCTCATGTAATGGCGTATCAAAGAATGGTTACTTAAGTATTTTAAGGAAATATGATAACTGACGTTGAGTTGCAACACATAGAGATTATTTGAGCAACTTATAATAGTTGATTGTTTGTTTTAATGAGTCGCTAATTATTGATGGGGTTATTGAATGTAAATTGGAGTTACAAAACAAGCAGTATTTGACTGTAACCATTATCTTAATTCTTAAGGAATGCTTGTGAAATGTTTATCACCCTTCTGTTTAAAATGTGTTTTTTTTAAGACTACCGACTATCAAAGGAGAATCTATATAGAACATTTAACGATTTCAGTTGTAGAAATACATAAATTCCTTCATTTATTACATATTTTTTATATGTTTTTGTAATAGGGAAATATTTCTTTATCAAACCCACTACTAGAGTTCAACGTATACTTCTATTGAAGTAATAGAATGAAACAATAACATTGTTTTAATTGGTCCAAAATATGGTCAATTAGTAGAAAGGTTTATAATGAACAAACAAGCTATAAAAGTTACAATAATTGAGCTGATATCTATTCAGGAAAAATGTTTTTTAAGGAGTTTGCCAAATTATTGGCACAAAATATTGATAATGATTCTTATGAATATAGCTGTCATAACGTATGCTTTATAGATATGCTGGATCAGATTTTTTTAGTTTTAAATGCTCAAAAAGTGGTTCTAACTTGATATTCCTTGGACTTGTTTTTTTGTCTCCTATTAATAATAAGTAAATTTTTTTCAAAATATACTAACAGAAAAGCAGCTACCAACAAAGAAAATTAGTAATGTTGAAGATAATTTTGTTTTCTTTAATTGTGAAGTTCTTCATGGTTTTTATATTTTATCGAGATGTTTTATCATTAGCTTTTTATTGCGTTGTTTTGAAAAAGTAATGCATACATTAATACATAATCATAGTAGACGATTTATCTTAAAAGAAATGTGGAGATAGATTTTAGAAATTGTGAAAAAAAATACTTATTTTATAAGTTATGAGAAGCAATTCTGGGTATAGAAGAATAGCTATAGCTATCAATCTCTGTTTGATGATATTGGACATGTTAAAGATCTCGATTAAAGTCCATAGCAAGAGTGGTGTGGAAGACTGGAACAATATGCAAAACAGGGTGGTAGATGAACGGCAGGAGCAGGTGTGGACACAGCTGCCGCCTGTCCCTTCGTGACCCGGGGCCTTCGAGTCACAGACGGCAAAGGCCCTCACGCACTCCAATATTACAAGAACCACATCGCAAAATCACACATCTTCCTCTCAACTTAAAAAGGCATTAACACGTAACTTTATCTAAGGAATTAAAAACCTCTAATCATTTAAAAATTTCGTGAATTTTCTATAACATAAACTCATAAGATTTCACCTGAAACATATATCAAGAATTTAATAATCATATTGTGTTACAGATCTACAATATATTTTATAATAATGTGATTTATTTTTAGTTTTAAGTAAATATGCCAGGGATAGTTTTCATACTTGGTATATTTCGTAATACAGTCAATAGTTGTCATTAACCAATGAATTAATTTTTTAAGGAGCGAAATTCTGTCATAATGAATAAAAGTAATGAATTTAATATAAAATCATTTCTATAATGTTTTTAGGCTAAATTTGTTGAAAAATATTTCTTAAATATATAATTGTTCAATTTTATAGTTAAGAAGTATATTTCCATGCAAGTTCAATTCTTCTAATTTTTATAATAGGAAGTGTGAATGTGGCAAATCATTCTATCTCACAGTGTGATATGAAATAAGTTCATTTCAAATATAAGTTTCTCTTTTTTAAATAATTAAAGGCATATCATTGACGTACAGTTTAATTAATTTCACTATTTCTACCTAGTAGAATGAATATAATATTCTATTATAATTGTATGATTCTGACGAGGACCATTTAGCCCCCTTTTAGAATTTCTTAAGATAGTTTATAAGTTGATTTTTATCTCACGTGTTTATTGTGGACCCTTTTTTTGTATATTTAAAATATTTTTATTGTATATTGCTTCCCTAAAAGTTGTTAAAGTGAAAAAAAAAGGTTTTTTTTTCTAAAACTCAATAAATTTTGATTATCTTGACTCTCCGTTTGGGGCAGAATTTATTTTTTGTTTATCTTTAAGATCAAATAAATGGTTCAGTTGGAATATAACATTAAATATTGCAATTTGTTCAGTTTAAGCGTATCAGAAAGTGTATTAACTTTGAGCGCAAGCTAAAGGCAATTAAAGGCAGTGTTCTACTTGCTGGGGTTCTGGAATATTTTCCCGCTCTTCAGTTTCACCTTTAAAAACAGCGTGGTTCCATATCTCGATCTACCTTCTACTCCCTCACAATTACACTCGTGCATAATCAAGCCTCCACTATCGAGATTATCTTCTTTAACTTCGTGACCGACACTAAATCATTTAATGACCTCCTTTATTTCATTTTTTTTTATTTAATCATTTTTAATTTCAAACATCCATGTATGTTTATTTAATGATTTACTCCTGTTTTTTTTTATGAAAATTTCGCTAATTTCCTGTACTTAGCTTTCAAGTAATAATTAATTAGTCAGGCAAATATTGAAAGCCTGTTATAAAGACGAAGTAAAATTGTTGGTTTATTGTAAACGACTTTGCCTTGTATTTCACATTGCACTTTATGTTTCTTGCAGGTCATTCCCCAAACTATTGCACTATTGACTTCACATGGGCGACACATTCAGTTATATTACTCCAATCCCTTTTAACATGATAATGTAATTAATATCTAAATCTACATTTCTTATCACGTAGTGAAAGTATATACGTATATCTAACCAAATGATGAATTTAATATAAATAAACAACAGAAACTCCTAGCTGGTCGTGAGGGGACAGTACTGTCGGTTTCCGGGTCAGTTACCTGCCGTTGCGTCTACAACCTGCTTTGTCTCTCTTTGTCTATTCTCTGAAAGTGTATTGCCCTAAAATTTGAGTTTGTACACTTCTTCTACATTTGAACTCATATATATATATATATATAAGATTTCACATAAACTCGTGAAATAACAATCAATGATCAAACCAAAATATGAAATGGAAAAAAAAAGACCAAGATCTTTCAACCGTAACAAGCGGTCTTCGTCAGTTGGGTTTTCGACTCTGACGAAGACCGCTTGTTACGATTGAAAGATCTTATTCTTTTTTTTTTTTTTTCATTTCACATTGAGGTTTGATTATACATATACATGTATGTACATTTAAAAAGTAAATTTCCGATTTTATATTATTTAGTTTGGTATTATTATTTGAAAATATATACATATTTTCGGTGAAAATACGACCCAAAACGGACAAATGCGGGTAGTACACCTGACCTTAATCTAAAGAGATAATGCTTCATTTAATTAGTTCTTTGTCATTGCAATAGATTTTATGTCTTTTTTTATCTTTATTTTAATTCGTTATTATTGAATCGTTTTATTTATTCAATATTATTATTTCTAACTCCAATATTATTTTATGCTTTATTTTATTATAGGTTTTATTAAGGCTTAGTCCGTAACTTTTATTTATGTACCAGATGTTCATCTTTCAGTTTATCTTTTATTTATTTATTTTTATTATTTCATATTTCCTAATTTAATTATAAATTGATTCTTATCTACCTTATTTCTCTGTGACCGGGCGCGTGTGTGGAAACGTTGTTGGTCTCCGATCGTCTCTGCACCATTGCGCTTGGTTTCCCTCTCTTATGTCTCCTGAAGACGATTGAAACCAAAAATTGGAGAATTAAGTGTGCTTTTTTAATTTGCCTATGTTTTTTTGCCTATATTGAACTTTATATATATGTGTGTTTCTGTCTATAAGGTTCTTCTCAAGAACTACTCTGTCGTGTTCAACAAAGCATGCATATCTGAAGGACTGCTACCAAAATATACTAATATATATGTTTGTAAATTGGGGAGTAAATAAATCAATGAAAATTTATTCATACCTTAGTACAAAGTCCGTTTAATAAAACCTATATATATATATATCGTTGAACATCATGTAGTGGTGGTAATCTGCGGGACTCTTATTATTTTTGAAGTTATTAAATCATGAAACCAAGAAAGACTGTAGTATAAATTAATATATAAACATTAGAGCATTGCAATTTTTTTATGACTGAATGTGTGAACATTTTTTAAAATGATTTTCAATGATGAGATAGCTTTAAAATGAAATACTTAAATAAAATGTCACCATTATTTATCAAACTGAGGTATTGTATTATTAAAGTACCCATAAAGTAAACAAAAGATATTAATTATAAATCAGGATAAATAAAATTTCAAAAGTTTATTTCAATCAAAATATCAATATGATTTCTTGTTCTATCTTTTCTGTCATCATTTTGATGATTTCAAGAAATTATACTGACAGAAATAAGTTTCATCATCTATGAGGTCACTTCTTCTGTTGATATCAGCTAGCAATGAATAGAAAATAGTTCATATAATTCATTATATGTGTGCTTTTCGTGTATTTCAATCTCATGGTTGAGCTCTTTAACAATATGCTCTTGTATTAATATGTATTACGACTAAGCCGTTATATGAAATTTAAAAATTAATTTTTTTGTTCTTTTTCTTTAATATATATAACTCTGTACTTCTAATTGAGCCTCATCGCATCAAAATCTTCAGATGCTCAACAATCTCCATTCATTGCTATTTGACAAATACAGCTGTAGTATTAGTAATAACTGAACAATCGTTATTAAATTAACCTTTCAATGTATTTCGACAGAGACAATTGCATCAGCACACTGTATAATAACTCATTATAAATCAATCAGTAATTACGATTTCATGTTCAAATTCCGAAGGCTAGACTTAGCCTCCTCATCAAAGCTGACAAGCTGTTGTGCTCTTGCTACTTCCCTGTCACTACAAAATTACATCGAATTTATTTGTTCTTTAGATTCATTGTAATATATAGTAACGTTGTACTTCTAATTGAGCCTCTCCATTTCTTCAGGAGTGAATATTCTTCATTTTAATTTGAAAATTATGTAGTACTTAGTAATTGAAAATCGTTATTAACTGTTTCCTTTCTTGTATTTCACAGTGACAAGTCCTCAGTATATGTATAATAACTCATTCTAAATAAATAATTACGATTTAATTTCAAATTCGTCAATAATTACTATGATCATGACAAGCTGTTGTGCTTCTTCTACATCCCTGTCCTACATTACAGTCGAAAGCTTTACATTCATTGTTAAAAGGTCGTTTGCTGATATTTGATATTTGTTGTTATATGTATAATAAAAATTAAATGGAAACTATAAAAAAATAAAATAACTCCTTTGTTTGCGTTTTGCTCACAAAATATTAGTTGCGTGTTCCTTTAATATTTCTGCATTTATATAAAATATAACTCCATAAACATAAAAAGTTTACTATAAAAATGTGGCAATGAAAATAAATTAACTGCAATATTTAATACATGTAGTTTTTAAAGGGTTCTAATATTTTATTTTTGTTTTAAAAGCTATTTTTTATTGCCCCTCATATTTTTCCATGACTTAGCAAATCAGTGAAAAGCGATGTACTCTTTTCTTGTTTTCGTTACACGGTTTGTAAGCTTTACTGGCAAGTTTTCATTTAAAATTGGCCTCCACTAGGCCGGATGGAATTCTTTTCAACCGCAATTGAAGCCAGCTTTTAATGTGTTTCCTCTTGTTACTATCATAGTAATTGTCCAGCCTGTTATATATTTCTCTCCACTCATTTAGTCTAATTCAACCTTGTTTATTTTCGTAATAGGTCATGTGTCTCGTGCATCATTCCTTTTTCCCTTCTCTCTGTTAATTTTTTTTTCATTTAAAACCGAAATAAACTGTTCTCTCTGTATACTTAAATCTTCAGAAATAAAAAATACATTTTTCATATGCATATAATCAAATATTGTTTATTTATTGAACTGATATTATATTTTACATAGTTATTTGTAAGCCATTAACAAACAACACAATTGCTTTACATTGCTGAAGCAGATATTTCCAAAATTATGCAAATAGCAATTCAAGTCAAGTATGAGGAGTTATTGAGTTATATTTGTTTCAGGGAAAGATCCCTTAAATAATCTTGTAAAATTGATAGGTACAAATAGTGTTTGTTCACGTAAAATTATAAATATTCATGATTTATACACGAAAAATGTATGGCAGAAAAAGCTTTCCTTATTGACAAGCAGTGTTTCAATTTAAATATTTTGAGACTGACTTACAAGTATGCACGTGTAGCTATTGGTTGAAAATATAAAACGGACACTTAAATCAGTGAAACAAATTGGAATTAGATTAACGGGAAGGGGTATGTCATCTGTTCGTCCGTTGATCGTTTTAAAGCCCCTTGGAATACTGTGTTGTTAGAGAGAGAGAGGTGGTGATCTTGGATATAGGATGATCAGGTGATGTAAGTGTTCTATAGTAACCACAGAATCAAGCTGATTTAGAGTGCGTAAGGACTGAGTTGAATAGGTAGGGGGGAGTCGTGACTCCAAGTCTCTAAAGTCGGCGTAGGGAAGGTCAAGTTTAGCGAGTTATTATCTAATTTCGGTGTTTATTTCGAATTCAAATTTCTTCAAAGAAAAAAAAAATAAAAAAGAAAAAGCTGTTTTATTTGTGTTGTTTAAAGCTATTGATCTACTGATTTTAAACGATGTTTATTATGTAATACTGAAGAAAGCATAAAAACAAATGATGAATAGTTATAAGTAGAGTGGAGTAGGATGCAAAGAGGGGGGGGGGGGGAGAGATGTAAATATATATTGTGGAGTTTGAGGGCGAGTTTAGTAATGCATCCCAGTTGGTGGTGCAGAGAGGATTTCAATAATGCATGGCCAAGTGTAACTTGATACATATGTTAACAAGGAAGCCTCGGCGCTACGTGTGTGTTTGATGTTTAATTAATAAGGTTGATGTCGTTAGTGTTGTGATCGATAAGGGCGATAGTTGGCTACCGTAGGGTTGAATAATTGAGTGTAGTTTGACTGGGGCGGCCTCAGGCAGGTAAGGGGTCTTCTTGGTCCCTTCTTCACCCACAGGGATGTCCAAACCCTTCCTAGCACATTAGGTAAGCCCTTTTCCAAAACCGGTTATCCACTATAAATAACCCTCAGATATACTGTGCTTTATCTTTATTCACAGTTAATTCATATTTATAAGTACATTTCTTAGTAAGTATATTAAAATATCAAAATCAGATTAATATGGAAAGTATAATATTCATTTAAAGACATAAAATGATATGTTTTCTGGATATAATTATGTTATTATGCACATCCTTTTTTCTACTGGAGTAAGTTCAGAACTCCACAGACTGTCATTCCACATTAATTGTTTACACTTAAATATATGTATGATCAAAATGATGTGGTTTGATCATTGATTGTTATTTCACATGTTTATCTGAAATATTTTTTTACAAATATATGTATGTATACTCATTTCAAAATTTAAACGGTTCATAGGAACAGTAAATTTCCACTTATTGTGTCATAATAATTCCTTAATGTGATAGATTGTTCTTTCTTTGCTTTACAATCTTTGTTTCTGACATTTGTTAGATACACATGTAAAACAAATTAACTTTCACGCTCAATAGGAAAACATATTAAATCTCAAAATTTGTGGTTGAATCTTCACGAATAGTGTGAATTCTTCTTTCATTCATTCACCTGTGTGAAGTGATGGTTAGCCTTTATCTTGGTCTTTGGCCTCTTACTTCTCTCTCTCTCTCTCTCTCTCTCTCTCTTCTCTTATTCAGTCATTTATCTCTATCATCACTTCCCTGGTTTTCTAATGACGATGAGTTTGAGAAAAGATGTTCGAAATTTCTTAGTCGGAAGAGTTTTGCATTATTTCGTGCAATTTTTAGAATAGTTTTTTTGACATATTGTTGTTGCATTTAGATATTATATGTATATATATATATATATAATATTGCACATAAACACTTGAAATAACAATCAATGATCAAACCACAATAAGAAAATGGGAAAACAAGACTAAGATCTTTCAACCGTAACATATATATATGATTTGTTGCGATGTTGACCAATGGGAGTAGAGTTACAGGTCCATGCGTAAGGTCCCGGTTGCCCGCTGCTCAGCAAAAAGCCTTTGCGTTCTGCCAATAGGTATAGAGGTTGCACAGTCCCTCTGTGTTAAATGATGTTTGGCAGAAAACATTAGCCTCACTTTCCGGTCAACATCGCAACAAATCATATTCCTTTCCCCGGACAACTCATAGAAAACTATATATATATATATATATATATATATATATATATATAATTTCACTCAAAATTCGAAAAAAACGCTCCAAACTGGACGCAAATCAGCTCAAAAACGAAGAAAAGCAACACACAGAGAAAGAGACACACGTACAAACTCAAATTTTTGGATGATCCGTCTTCAGAAGAAAAGAGAATGGGCGACCAAGCACGCCAGAAACACAACGACAGGAAACTCAGGGTTTCTTCGTTTTTTCGCAACCCAGTGTGTTGCTTTTCTTCGTTTTTGAGCTGACATATATATATATATATATATATATTCAACAGAAAAGAATAGTTTATACATCATTTACATAAAGAGGCTGCCTCAGAGACTTCTCAGTAAGCCAACTAAATAGAAGCTGGTATTGAAATTATCTCCCGGCCAGTATTTATACAGTCTTCTGAGCACAGAAGAAAATGTATAAATCATCCTGCAATATTCATACATTCGAAGCCTTTTTTTCGTGTTTTTTTCTTTCCAAATTAAATAGAAGGGCAGAATCAAACAGTGATAACACAAGTGAATGTGCTCTAACATAAACGGCCTCTCTATCCCTGTAATATGGAGGGGATTGCCATACATTAAAGTACTTCCAGAATCGAAATGAAGGAAAAACTGAAACTGAAAAGATATCCTTATAATGATACAAAAAAGAGAAAAAACTGCCATCACATAATCTACTGAGCTAATTAATGGTATGCTATTGTTTTTATCTCTTTTCCTAGATGGTAGGTTGTCGTAAATTAAGTTTTATTATTAATGATGTGCCTGCTTCGCTTGTCTAGTTAATGTGATAAACAAGATAAAAATGTGCCTAGTCCAGATGTTCAATCTACTAAGGCAGACAATATGCTTAACTAAGTAGAGCTGGTTCTAGGAATCACCTCAATCTTATCATTGAGCAACAGGAATTTCTTTGCAACTCTTCAAAACGAGAATATTCTGTTTGTATTATACTTACAATTAAATCACCAAACACGATCACCGTTCTTTATTATATGAAAATATTTATCCTAACTAACACGTTTGGAATTAGTTTTCTTACTTCAGACTAGAGTATACAAATTATTTATTTTATATTTTTTTTTAAAACAACAGCAATGGTTTTCTAAAACTCAAATTTCCGGATGATCCGTCTTCAGGAGAAAAGAGAATGGGCGACCAAGCACGCCGGAAACACAACCGTCCCGGCAACCCAACCCAACCCGTTGGGTTTGTAAGTGTGTCTCTTTCTCTGTGTGTTCGTTTTTGAGCTGATTTGCGTCCAGTTTGGATAGTTTTTTCGAATTTAGAGTGATATATATATATATGATCAAACCACAACATCAAATGAGAAAACAGGACTAAGATCTTTCAACCGTAACAAGCGGTCTTCGTCAGATTCAAAAACGAAGTCTGCTTGTTACGGTTGAAAGATCCCATTTCATATTGTGGTTTAATCATTGATTGTTATTTCAAGTCTTTATGTGAAATCTTTATATATATATATATGTAACTCACAGAAGGGGTTCTTGAGGATTTTGATCATATACAGACAACTCCTGATTATAAGCCGATGTTTTGCCAAAAGTTGTTTGGCATTTTCAAGACTAAAAAATAATGTACTAACGACATAAGTAAAGCAAGATAAATACATTCACGGATACCAAGCAACAGAAAGCAAACCAGACAAACAAAAAAATTCAGTAACAAGACAACCACAAAAAGATCATAAAATACCTAGTGTTATTATTCATTATTTAATAACAGACATTTGTTGTTTAAACCTAATTACTTATTATTAATTATTCAGAAACACCAAAACCCAATTTTCAAAGAGACAAGAACAATATTACAAAACTAATTCTGGGAGGATACATCTATACAGAGCATTTTAAGCAAAAGACACAGAGAGTGACAAACTCAGAAAATTACAAAACAATGAAAAAAGAGTTAAATAATAATAGAAATTAAAGGAAAACAAAAACTTACAAACAATATTACCTTGTTTTAGAGGAAACAATATTTACCGGTCCATTCTTTTATCTAGCTGCATCATAAGAGATAAACATATACAGGAAGGTTACATAACCATAAAAACAGAAAACAAGTTACTCCTCCAATGTCATTTGGAGGATACATCCACTATCCGTGAATGTATTTATCTTGCTGTACTTATGCCGTTAATAAATTGTTTTTTAGCCATGAAAATGCCGAACAACTTTTTGGTGAAACGTCGGCTTATAATCAGGAGTTGTATGTTTATGACCAAAATCCTCAAGAACCCCTTCTGTGAATTTGAAATATCCTAGTGGTCGAGAAGCTATATCAATATATATATATATATATATATAATTAAAATATTATTGAATTAAGAAATATTTCAAAAATTTAAGAAATATTATTGAATCGTCTCTAATTAAATTTAATAGATCAAATATTATAAACATTAGTAACGGTCTCTTCAAACATGATACTTTCGTTACGATTGCGATAGCCTCTTCTAAGAGGGTTGACAGCTAGCGGATAGTTTTTTGCTCTTTCTTACTGTACTAATTTGTTTCCCCAAACATCCCTTTCTGGACATTAGCCCTTTCCTGCGCTTTGACCCTTTTAAAATACCACTCTTCCCTCCCACTCTTCTCAACTCCTCACCAGATGTTCTCTGCGTCTCGTGTTTCAGTTCGCTTTTTGACTCTGACGAATACCGCTTGTTACGGTTGAAAGATCTTAGTCTTGTTTTCCCATTTCTTATTGTGGTTTGGTCATATATATATGACCAAATATATGTCATATGTATGATTATATATATATATGGTATATATACCGAAATTTCGGTACAGTACCGAAAACTGTTTTGCTACATATATATGTTTATTCTAACAGTTCTTTTCATCTGTCCTAATTGATGTAAGTAAGTAAAATTGATGTTAAGAAGTATATAATTAAATACTAATGATCTATCAAATTAGCTCTTTTATATTAAAAATACTTGCTAATTGCGTTATTATTGAAAGTTTTGATCTTGCTGAATGCGTGTACTTTTGATCAACTGACCTCAATATGAGACTTATTGAACCAGATAAAGGGACTGGAGGAATCGTTTTGCCTGAGGCTTCTATGTAGGTCTCTGAAGGGGACACATCTCCTATAGCAACACTATTAGGGATGTCAGGATAATTGCGATGACGAGTAACGTGAGCCTCTCTGTTATTAGATATATCCAAAACACCGGCTTCATTGTCCCTTTTCGCCTAATTATCACCTGTGCTTGGTCTCAACTCAATACTACGTACAATTAATGCAGCCTGACTAGAATCTTCTCATCTCGCTGTTTTCATTGGTTGACCTTTTATTCATGCAATGTGTTAATACCAACACCTCACGTATAATATTAATTCCACATAATATGGATTTCACTATCAGCGATTACTTAAATATTTTTAACCTCATTTCTTTCAGATAATTCTATTAATTACTCTCCTTGTCATTGTAAATAAAATGGGAGTGTATAGATCTTGCAACTACGCCGGCACTCATCTATGAACTCGTATTTTGGAGCATCTAAGGAAAAGTCATATGTGTGTTTTGAAATATAAATTCTAATAACATGTTCACATCAGTAGTAAATTTATTAGTGTACTTCTTATTTTTTTTTCACTTATGGAAACATATTCAAAATCAATCCTGATTTTAGTCCTATTAAATCCCACACAAAGTAATATTATTTAAAAATTATATTGTACATATACAACAATATATAATAAAAAAAAGTGTATTGTTGTAGATATTGTAGGTATTATTGAAACTTGAACCATCGAAATACAAAATAACAATCACGATCGCAATGATTTTGACAAAACTTCTGCTTCGGGAGAAAAACAAAATACGGAATGATGAGGAAGCAAAGAGGTTCACGTTTCATTACAGACTGATAATAATATGTATAACTCCTGTTTTTCTCTGATGACGTAAAGAAATGTATCAAAGCTTTCATTGTTTATTTTTATATATATAATATTAGATATATATATAATATTTCAAAATTGAGGATAGGTAGCAACCCGTTACTAAGGTTACTAGACGTTGCATCTATAACGTGTTTGGTCCCCTTTCTCTTTTCTCCTGAAGAGGGATTGCCCGAAAATTTGAGTTTGTAAGTGTATTTCTTTACTTTCTGTTCTACCTATCCACAGTTTCGAAATGTTATTGTGTCCAGTTTAGATCCCTTTTTCGTTTATTAAATGAATATATATATAGATAGATAGATATATAATTGAAATGTACAGCAGCATCTGCGTTTACGACTTTAAAGCTGGTCTACCCCAATTTCCTCACAACTTTGTGGTGGGCTGGTATTAAATGCCATATTATTTGTTCAAGACAAATCTTAATTTAGCATGCCCAGATGTAAAAAGAAAATCAAAATTTTGAGACGAAAAACGAAACTTTATAATGCGAAAAAAACTTCAATAGAAAAAACAACAATTACAGTGAATAAAAACAAATACGGTGAATGAAAAAATTACAGTGAAAAAACAGTGTTTCTTCAAGAATTAAAATGTGCACGAACAAGCTTTCGACATCCACATAAGTCATCGTTGGTTAATAATATGGATAACCAATCTAGTATTTTTATTCGTTTTTGTTATATATATATATATATATATATAAATATATATATATATATATATATACCATGATAAACGAAAAACGGTCCGGCAGGACAAATAACAATATATATATATATATATATATAATAACAATATATATATATATGATCAAACCACAATAAGAAATGGGAAAACAAGACTAAGATCTTTCAACCGTAAAAAGCGGTCTTCGTCAGAGTCAAAACCCAACTGACTCTGACGGTTTTTGACTCTGACGAAGACCGCTTGTTACGGTTGAAAGATCTTAGTCTTGTTTTCCCATTTCTTATTGTGGTTTGATCATTGATTGTTGTTTCACGTGTTTATGTGAAATCTTTTTATATATATATATATATATATATATATATAATATATAAATTATCAAACCACAATAAGAAATGGGTAAACAGGACTAAGATCTTTCAACCGTAACAAGCGGTCTTCGTCATAGTCAAAAACACTTCTGACTCTCAGTTTGACTCGGTTTTTGACTTTGACGAAGACGTTACGGTTAAAAGATCTAAGTCTTGTTTTCCCATTTCTTATTGTGGTTTGATCATTGATTGTTATTTCACGTGTTTATGTGAAATCTGTATATATTGTTCTTTATTGATTGTGAAATCTTTGTATATATATATATATATATATATATATATATAACAGTTCAAAATTGAAGATAGGTAGCACAGAAAGTAAAAGGAACACACTTATAGACTCAAATGTTCGGGTAATCCGTCTTCAGGAGAAAAGAGAAAGGGAGACCGAGCACATTGTAGACGCATCGGCTAGTAACCCTAGTCTGTAAGTGTGTTTCTTTTACTTTCTGTGCTACCTATCTTCAATTTTGAACTGTTATTGTATCCAGTTTTGATCACCTTTCCGTTTATCAAGTGAAATATTGTTTATCCATATCATTTAACGACATGAGTGGAAGTAGAAAGCTTGTTCGTGTACATTTTAATTCCTGTAAGTACTTTTTTTTCACTGTAATTGTTTTGATTCACGGTAACTGTTCTTATACCAGTTTGCAGTTAATTCCATTTCTGATTTAAATTGATGAAACATTTTTGTAGGTATCTACCTTAAAACTGTATAAACAATGATGATTTATTAAACTATACTTATATATATTATCCCTTCTCATGGATATATCGTGAGGAGAAAATGTGTAGTTCATATTAATATCAATTTATACTTTTAAACTTAATTTATTTTTTCTATTTCATTTTATTATGCAAAAGTTATAACAAAATCAAAAGTTAAAAACAGTAAAATAAGGGTTTTCAATTTTTCCTATTAAGAATAAATGTGTCTGGTCGTACTGAATAAGTTACGAGGAGCGTTGTGTTAGTTTTATATTTAGTAAGGTTGAGTAATTGGCATGCGTCACTTGGTTCACTTTTAATGTTTCCTCTATTTCCATAAATAATGAAGTTCATCGTTGAAATGAATGATTGACAAGAATATGTTGATGAGAAAGCGGCATTAGAGCTTTTGTCACTGTTAGATATCTCTTACAGGAATATCAAACTCATTTCTGTTGTGGGCCTGGTACAACGATATAGTTTGCTCAATTTTATTTAGTTTTAAACTATACACAGTGTTTTACGGCAATTTTAATGCTATCGGATATGAGTCAAGCATTTTTTGAATGTAATTATATGTCTTGTGGAAGTACTAGTTCTATTACTACCAGTTGAAGTAACTACTGGCAGGCATTCAGTGGATGTCTAAGAACTTTAAAACCATTTCAAATTGTTTCAAATTGATCCCTGGTAACAAATGATTTTCGATTTTCAAACATTTTTAAAAATATTCTTTTTTCGATCTTCTGGTAACAATTGATTTTTGATTATTGGATAAATGCATCCAAAGTTTGAACACTGCCTTTAACTTAATCAATGTAATAATCTTAGGAATTCCTAAGATATTCTATTCTCTTTTTCACTTATTCTATTTTTCTTAGTTTGCTCTAAAAAAAAATAAAACCATTTAACTTGTTCAGAATAGTAAAACTGTGGACGAATTACCTTTGAATAAACTATGAATAAACTAATTTGAAAAAATAAAGCCAAAAATTGTATACGTTTCACGATGAATGACAAACACAGAACTAAAGAACAAACACACTTACTGTTGGTTGGAGACCGTCGCTTCATAAGTGCGCTTGGTGTACCTATCTCAACTCTCCTGATGACGGTTCAACCGAAAATTAGAGACAGTAAGTGTCTTTGTTCCTTAGTTCTGTGTTTGTGATTCATTGTGAAACTTTTGTTGTCCTTTTGGATCGTTTTCCTGCTTACAATATACATATATATAAGGAACATGCTTTCCTGTGGTAGGAGTCGTTAAACCACATTGCATTCAATGTAAAAACGTGAGCTTTCGTGGAAATTACGAATTCCAAGGCTTCCTTAGTATTTTTTATGCCCCTGGTCTGAGATATAGCAGGTCTGCTTTTGTACAATATTCAATATTTTTTTTATGTTAATCAATTTGCCTATTATAATAAATCAAAGGATTAAGAATTTATTGCAAACGATTTTTTTTCCTTGAAAAGCTTGGTCACTGCTTATGCTATTATCATGTTCTACTTTGTTATCTTTCACTTGTTTATGCGCCTATAGAACTGTTTCAGGTTGGCTATTAGTTCTTACATTCAAAATTATTGATAACTAATTCTGCATCCTTGAATTCTTCGAGCTTGCTTTTTTATCTTTAGGAAAATTCATAAAACAATGGAATAAGCATTATTCATCCCATATATACATTTTTATTGTTACATGAAAAACTAACAGCTTATTTATAGCTTTCGCATTCATTGGACTTATTTATCAAGGAAAGATTAAAATGATTCTTTTTTATGAGTATTTCTTTGTAGTAAATAATTACTCTTATAATATTAAATCATTCTATAAATTGTCATTAAAATATTTTTTATCTCTGAAGTATTGAATAACACTTCTTATCGAAAGAAAAAAACATATCTCTCAATACCATCTCTTTCTCTCTCACTCTCTATCATAATTTCTCTTTCTCCTCCTCCCATTCTTTTTTACTAATATTAGATGTAATTAATCTACCATACTCTCCTGAAGTATTTAGAGGTGTTATGACATAGTATACCCCGGTTATACTTAGATAGTAGAATTATATTGCTTTTTTAAATTTCAATATTTGTTTTAAAAAAAAAACAAAGTAATTAATTAAAAAATGAAGATGTTGAATGCATATTTAATTTAGCTGGCCATATTTATTTCTAATTTAATTGAAAATTATTAAAATATATTTCTATTAATGATATTATATTCCATGATTATTCTTATTAATTCATTTCATTGATTTAATGTGTACCTTCTGCTCATGAATTTTAGTGAAGAACATTGAACTATATTAAAGGAAAGTAAGTTAATAATAAGAGAATTTAAACTACATAAAATATGAGGTCGAGGGGATCAAAAATATATCGTTTCTGAGAAGTAAGATTGAGCGGTTGGGAGATTTTGGCTGGCCCTCCTGCCATGTCGAATCATTGAGGCTGTGCTGTCTCCACAGAAACATCGTAGTCCACTATTCGCTTTCCTTAAAATGTTCATTTAAACTAATTCTTTTTTCTTCCTGCCAACCTTTAAATTTTATGTGTAATATAGCTATATTTTATCAAACCATGAATTTCATCAAAGCGTTACCAATTTTTAACTAACGATTGAACGATTAAAATAATATGTCAACAGCTCTACTCGTATATTATGAAGGAGTTAGATTGAACTTTATAACACTTTAAGTTATTGTATCAAGAACGTAAAACGGGAAAAAACTATTTAAGTTGTTTTAAAAAGTTAACTAAATATACTTTCAGGTCTCTGATGGTGAGTAACTGTAATCTCTTAGACTTAGAGTCACTTGTAAACTCTCTGTTTTATCAATATATAATTAATGTATAACACTAAGTTTAACTAAAATCGACTTTGCTTAGTACAGGCAGCGCATTATAATTGTAAATTATTTAAACATCGATTGTGATTATAATTTAATTTAATCCTGAATATTAACCTCCTAATGCAGGTTTCTTTAAGATGATCCCAACAATCATAACCAATGAAAAGGTTGTAAGATTGTCAACTTTATAGCACTCGGCAAATAGTTCTAAATGCATTATTTAGCTAATGTGTTATTACATGACTATACTATTGTGCAGTAAACAATTGAAAAACATTTCTTTTTCAGTAGAAAATAACATTATAAACTAGATGATATGAAGCATGAAATGTACGAACTATTTAGCTAATTTTTCTAAATTATTATATATTTTGAAAGAATTAATGTATCATCACTCCAATTGCAATTAATAACTGAAATTATGAAAATTTCAAACTATTGCTAGTTTGACTACAAACATGACAGTTTGATTATTTTTTCCCACTTCAACTACAAAAATAATTGTTATAAGAAGTGATTCTAAATTATTATTTTACAATTAACGGGGATGTATATAGGGAATGAGTGGTCACCCGTTGGTGCCACTCCATAACGTGGTTACCCTAACAGATGGTTTAACTTAGAAGGTCTCGTGGCCAAACAGTTTGATTAAAAATGAAAAAAAGCTCAAGCTAATAATGGAAATGTGGTCATGTTTTACAATGATTAATCTGTAAGTTAATTTATTGAAAAAAGTCTATCTGTTTGACTTAGCGATTTATAGATAGTTTAAAAATATTGGTTAAAGTAACTTTGTTACATTAAAAAGACCAAAGTTAATATAATTATGAAAATTCGTTTTTACCATTGTGGTATAAAATATCTACCACAGTAATAACTAAATCACTTACCAATAATACCACAATAATAATAAGAATACCATATGTCAAATTGAACCACCTTCGAACTCATTCTGATTAATTTTCATTCTTATTACGAGTTTGTAACAATCTAATAATTTAATGATTATGGATAAAAACCTTATATAAAAATTGCAAATTCCATTAAAGTACGATTATATTTTAATGATTAAATTATATACTGGTTTATGTAAATGACACAAAATGCATAAAACCATTGATTTATCTTCTCTGTATTTATATTTCATTATATACTAATTGAAATAATTATGGTGTAAGAAAAATTGTTTTTGATTTGTACAAGTTATTTAAATTTGTTACAAAAGTGAAAGGAAATTTCACAAAACAAAGTCATTAAGTATATTAGTAGAATATACTTAAGAAGATAAATAGTAAAATTGCACAAGGACTATTTGAGTAGGTTGTGTAAGAATGACGAGTTTATTTAAAATTGAGATAGAAGGGTCCTTTGTTTTCCTCCTTGTAGTCGATTACATTGACTCGAGTTATCTTTCAAGTTGATTTGATATGTAAATTAAAAAAAAAAGAAACAATGTTTGAATAATAACTTTCTATTAATTGAAATGACGATGGTTTATAAGAGGAGGCAATTAGCTTTGATTATGTATTGACCATGGGAAATTTCCAAGGCGCCCGTTTAGAGTTTGGTAATTTATTTAGTGGTCATATTTCATTTGTTGTGACTCAGTTTCCCAGGAATGTTTCGTTTTTTTTTTTTGCTTAGTAGATAAATAAATAAAAGATGACTGATGGATGCTTTGTAAGGCTGGAGTGGATCACACCCACGACTTGGAAAGTGGAGGAAGGTAACAAATGTGCAGGTAAGGCACTCGGCTATAGACCCGTACAGCCCCCGGCCCAATAGATCTACATACTCCCATGCCTTTATCAATCACTTGCCTGTTTCAAATTTATATTTTATAATTAATATTGGCTCTCATTATCATAAACTGACCATAATGTTCCTTAACGTTTTGCCTTCGAGGGCGTCTAGCATCAAACCAAATATCATCTTTGTCAAAATAATCCCTCATCCTTATTTCACTATTAATCTTAAGATTTTTAACGTCAGATCAAGTTTGAGTTTCTTTCAAAGTGGTGACATGTTTAACTAAATATTATCCCATCAAGTTACAAACATGTTATTACAAAACTCAGCTTTAAATTATTACATTTAAGACAGTACCTTAGTTAATATTTAGAACTGAATTAATTATATATTACCTGGAGAATATTATTCTTATTCAATTATAGTCACTACTCGAGCTCAATTACGGTGGAATGGTGCAGTTTACGGTGGATCAGCTCGCAACGCTACGATCACCTTGGAAGTGAGACTACTGCTTGGAACTCATATTCGCCTTCTACTTCACTTCCTGATGATGAACTTCAGTTCGAAATATTGAACCACTAAGTGTTCTCATTTCATTTATGTGTTGTCTTTTTCATTTATTTTTTATCTGTCTGGTTTAGGGTGTTTAGTATTTTCATTTTATATATATAATATATCAATGATCAAACCACAATCAGAAATGGGAAAACGAGACTAAGATCTTTCAACCGTAACAAGCGGTCTTCGTCAGAGTCAAAAACCCAACTGATTTCTTATTGTGGTTTGATCATTGATTGTTATTTCACGTGTTTATGTGAAAGTTTATATTATATATATATATATATATAATAATATAATATATATCATATCAACCACAATCGTTGGTGTAAATGATCGTTGAGTTTTTGACTCTGACGAAGACCGCTTGTTACGGTTGAAAGATCTTAGTCTCGTTTTCCCATTTTTATTGTGGTTTGATCAATGATTGTTATTTCACGTGTTTATGTGAAATCTTTTTATATATAATATATATGTATATATATATATATATATATATATATATATATATATACATAATAAAACATACGAAAAACCGACCATGAGAACAAAATTTTAAATTTGAAGGTAAAAATCTAGAGAGAAATAACTAATTTAACTCACTTTAGTGTTTTGACATTATTAAGAGAGAAATGGTCACCTAGATTGCTAGGTACCGACTGAAAAATAGACAATCCTCGATTTGACGATAAAAGAAAGGGGAAAACAGTGCCATAAAGGAAAGAGACTGAATATAAGGATAAAAATGGCCAAGTATAATTTGGTAAATAATCGTAGTGAATAATAAAATGAGTAATAATATTAACAAAATAAGAATTGTAAAAAGAATAATAAATTAAATGGGTGGCATAACGGAAATTTAATTAAAAATATTATTAAAAACATTAGAAATAGACCTTCAACATCCAGTGTTGAGTTCTGGAGCAAAACTATTGTGAATAAGGTTTTTTTATATGTTTCTCCTGTAAATGTTAAAGAAACAAGAGTGTTTGGAGCAGATAATGATTAAGGATTTGAACATTTTTACAGACTTTAAAACTGGGGTGGGTCATAATTGTTTGTATGAAAGCCTTAATAGAATAGACACAAAGGATCAACGACATAAAAACTGAGTTTACTGTAATGTCCACATTATTCTCGTAACATGATTTGGAAACTTGAGAAAAATATGGTAAAATTTACTCTTCAGACGAACAATTCACTTGGGCTCACTCATCTTATTCCTTAAGGAAAAGATAGAATAGAATAAAAAAGAATACTTTATAATAGTATCAAGCTAATAGACACAACGAAAAATGTAGAATTGAATAAGGGAGAGTGACTTAGATCAGACTGACGAGGTACTCAACACTCAAACGCAGCTTTCAATCTAAGGGACGTGACGTCGCGATAATGAACTATTTTCTGTTCTACGCTCTCAGTGTGTTGCGGTATAATTTGGTGTATTGCTCTCATGGACTGTTTCATTAAGTATATTTATTAATAATCGGAATGAAACGGTCCATTCGGACATAAAATAAAAATAATAGAAAAACTACAAAAAATATTCAAGGAATGGAATTTGATTTCCTAATAAAATAGAGTATTCTTTCATCATAAGAACGAATGCCTAAATGTAGAAACCAGTGTTTTTGTTTTGCTTCGACTTCCATTTGTGGTACTTTCATACTAAATGTATATGTGTTAGATACTACAATAAGAAACGGGGAAAAAGACTATGATCTTTTAACCCTAACAACCGGTCTTCGTCAGAGTCAAAAACCCAACTATGACAAAGACCGCTTATTAGAGTTGAAAGATCTTAATCTTGTTTTTTTAAGCATTATTGTAGTTTGGACATTATTTGTTGTTTCACGTGTTTATTTTTAAATTTTATTATACATATATATATAAATATTTCATATAAACACGTGAAATAACAATCAATGATAAAACCACAATAAGAAATGGAAAAACAAGACTAAGATCTTTCAACCGTCACAAGCGGTCCTCGTCAGAGTCAAAAACCCAACTGCTGGGTTTTTGACTCTGACGAGGACCGTTTGTTACGGTTGATCTTAGTTTTGTTTTTCCATTGCTTATTGTAGTTTTATCATATAAATATATATATATATATATATATATATATATATATATATATATATAAATATTAAAACGGTCCATTCCGGACAGATATATAAATGAAAAAAGACAACAAATAGAAGAAGCGAGAAAACTTACTGGATCGATATTTCGAACTGAAGTTTGTCGTCAGGGAGAGAGTAGAAGGGAAGAAGAAGAGGTACGTGCGTTCACTTGTACCCGCAGAGAGCGCACCGGCAGTGGCTCTCTGCCGGTACAAGTGAACGCACGTACCTCTTCTTCTTCCTTTCTACTCTCTCCCTGCCGACGAACTTCAGTTCGAAATATCGATCCAGTAAGTTTTCTCGCTTCTTCTATTTGTTGTCTTTTTTCATTTATATATATCTAAAACATATAAAAAAGTGAGAAATATGACTAAAATCAGTCAAAAAGAAAACAAAACAAGTGGAACTTGTCAGAGTCTCACATACACTACAACAGATGTTCCATGCATTCCTTCCATCTGATGAAGTATTGAAAATGGAGGAAGACAAAAGAGTCATTTTAAAGGATGTAAAGGGTAAGCAAAGAAAGTAAAGGTCTGGGAAAGGCGAGTCAAGGTAAATAGCTGTTGCTCTGGTTAACATTTCGTCTATCTTGCATAATCCATTAGTAATGTTTATAGTACTTCACCTATTAAATCTTAATTGAAGAGCACTCGATTATATTCTGTAGCAACATCGATCTTTCATAGGCGATCATTTTAGCTTCTCTCCAATTTTTATTTATAAGTATTTTTGTTATTTAAATTCAATAAATTAGGTGCTATTTTGGTTAACTATGATTATGTTGTAGTAGTATTGCTTGATGTTTATGAGAATATTCACAAGAAATTTTGTTAATAACACTATTCTCGGGTACTCAAGAAGAGGTTTTAATTTACAAATTATTTACGTTTTCATTAAAACAAACAAAATATAATAAAGTTAAGATTTTAAGCAAGGCTAGGAAGTGGGAATGACTGTTAGGAATATGCTTTTACCATATCATGTCATTAGACCCACGTACATGGCTTGCTCGAAATAAAGGATTTCGTACAGGAAGGTAAAATTGTTCAAGTTTTGTTAAAATTTCTTACAAGCCATATCTTTAAGGGAATAGTCGAGCACTTAAGGGTAAAAAAGGAGTGCAGTTTGACAGCTACAAAGAGGCACTAAACTTTGGAGTTCATAACGGCGAGATCATCGTAGTGTTGTAAGGAATATGATAAACCCTTTTGATAGATTGTAGAGTCTTACGTCATAATTATCATATTATTTTCTCAAGGAATGTTTAACTTGTCTTTAATATTTTTACAGCTAATGAAATCCACCTATTGTTTTGTTAATTACTTCGTTTTCTGGAAATAATGTTCTATGTGTCATTATTAATAACGAAACATTATGGAATTATTCGTTTAATATATATAGTTAAGTATAAAATATAATTTCTGTACTTAATTGTGGCTTAGATTAGGCAACATTGGAAACCGTCTGACAAAAAAATATATTAACTAGATGAATGGATCTTGATATTTGGTTACTTTCGGGGTATGTTGATACAGGTAAAAAGGTTCGTGGTTATAGATTAACACATCGGTCTTTAACGAATCCTAAAGAAAGCATACAGATGTGAAAGAGTTTCCAGTATCCATACTTACAGACTGATGGTTACACTCTTTGCAAAATCAATTTTTTTGCAAGTTATTGGTAGTATTTGGTGTTTTATGTTAGATAGCAGCATATAATATCAAATCATTGTGATAAATTTTTATATGAAAATATAAAAAAAGTAAAATATTTATCATTGTGCGTATAAATTTCTAATATTTGATGTATTGTGACAATCGTTGTGACTGATCCAAGCTCGGGGGGATATCGAGTACAGTAGTTTATCTTATCTCTATTCATCATTTTACCACCATGAGTTATTCCACTTCCTACATGCTCTTTTTTAATATATTAAGGCCTATCATCAATTTGATATCATTACTTTAATTTTACAATTAAATTTGTATTTTGTATTCATATCTATCATACTTATTTATTTTTCTATGATTTCGTACAGAATTTTAGTGAAAATTATAAATATTATTTCTTTTTGCATAAATTTATGTCTTTTTAGAATAGCATAGTTAAAAGTGTGTTATAAGAATGATTTTAGAAGAAAAATGTAATATAATTATATTATTTATTGTTATTTAAATATTAGAAATGTTTAATTTATGCTGTAGTTGATCATGCATTCTAGAGATCCCTGTCAATTTTGTAAATTTGCATACTGTGTTCATAGTTCACACAAGTTAATACCTTTGGGGTTGATGGTTAGGTTTTCGTAATGAAAAAGGGTCTGTGGGTATAACTTTAGGAATTTTTAAATCATTGCAAGCAAAATATAAAGTTATAAATTAATCGATGCAACTATGTAGATATAAAAGGTATCTAATGCAACAAGAAAGAACAAGACAAGTTGTCAGCTCTACAAATAGGGTTCAGTAATCAATTACGGTTAGTATCTGTTGTAGCAAACCTCCTCACTCAGAATTATTGTAGTCCGCACTAAAACTTGTACAACATTAATGGCCCTGCAAAGTAACGCCACCCAAACCCAAGCCCTCTTTCTCATTTTAGCTCTTTTACGATTCAGTGCAAATAAATTTAACTGCTCTATAATTCACGAGCCACATTTATATTAAATGTATACGCTTTAGTGTTCACATTATATTGGAAGAGTTATGCTTATTAAAATATAAAACCCTGCCAGTTTTTATTGCCCGGTTTTGTTCCCCAGTTCCCTTCCCAGTCCTCTCCTCCCTCCGCTTGGTTTATAGTGTAATATTCATCGTCGGCAGGCAATATATTTTGATTAATGTATCTGACCTGACCATTTTATTATTTATAAAAAGTCGAGAGAAATAGAAGCGAGCGGGCTCGTATACGAGCGTTAATACCGGTGGGACCTTGTACTTTATATTAACTTAAAATATCCTTTTAAATTGCCCCAATATTCTATTACTATTAATTAAAATTAATATTTACATTATTTGTGTTAATACGCTAACGCAATAATTATTTTGTTTTATTTTAAAGGAACCTGCTGGGCAAAATTGCTCTCCATAAATCATGAATTTAATTTTTTAAACTACTTTATTTATGAATCATTACCTAAGAGTTAAGTCCATTTTAATTTAACCCTTAATACAAACTAGAAACAAATATTAAAGAATTTTGAACCAATATAGTGTATTTTTAAATCTCTTTTGATTTATTGATATCTTCGTAATCAATAATCCTTCGGTCGACCGGATTAGAACTTTTTGACCTTCTAGAGGAGTTTTAAAAATTAACTTATATTTAATTTTAAATTTTAATGAAAATCGAATGACCTTATGACCCAACAGAAGTTTTTGGGTTTACACATATATGGAAGAGGGTAAATAGAACAGAGATAATGAAAAATTAAAAATAAATGGTGACAGTTTAGAAATAAAAGAAACGGATAAATATAAGATGAAATAAATAATCATACAACTTCAATAAACCATAAGAAAGGGAATAATATACAAGGGATAACGATTATACAGGGAAGTTTAAATAAATAATGTAACAAACTATGTTTCACTGGAAACATTGGTCATCTAGTTTGCTATAGAAGTCTTAAGTATTAAAACCCATTATTTTAAAAATACGTATAGTGTATTTCTTTGCTTGAATGAATTATATTTTTTTTATTTTATGAATGTTCTGTTATAATGATTCAATTGTATTACTTTATACATTTTTCTCATGGTCAACCAACTACGATTTAAAAAATACTAGGTCACTAATATTAAATTAAATTTTACATAAGGTATCTATTATTTTACTTTATTTTAAAATGAGAAAATGTAAGTTTTTTTTGTTAATGACTAAGCTGTTGGAATAGGACGTGAACTGGAGCCGTAGGTAGAGTTGTAAAGGAAACACTGCTGTCCTTGGCTTGACGGTCTTTCTTGGCTGGTAATTCCTATAGTTGAGCTAGTAATCACAGTGGTTACACAAGTACGCCTCGGTCACTAGGCCTGCTTGCCTCTAGCTCTCTCTCATTCTAAGAAATACTTTCTCTTTCATTAAAATTTAAAAAAATCAATAACCATAATCCATACATATAAACAAATCATATGATTTGTGCAGTGTGATTTTGTCTGCGAATATTTATTATTTGAAAAATATATTTGATTAACTATAAGAATAAAATGTTTATATCAGCTTCAATAAGAAGACAATGTTATCTTAATTTCACTGTATAAAGTATACATTTTAAACTATTCCTAACTAAAATAAATATATTTAAAGAGGATTACGAACAATTTTATCATTCTCCTTAAGTTTCTGTTTAATAAAACGCCAATATCATTCACTGTTTCGTTATTATAGGATATATTGCGTGAAAGAGTCATTTTACTGTGTGTCTCTCTCTGTCTGTCTGTCTCTCTCTCTTTATCTCTCTCTTTCTCTCTCTATCTTTATGTTTCTTAATCAATATTGAACTTTATTGGTCCGTTCCTTAAATCGTGCTTTGTGTAATTTAAACTTATATATATATATAACTATTATGTATATATATGCATTATAAATATATATATATATATATATATATATATATATATATATATATACTCGTATATACATTTATATTTATAAATACACACACAAACACACACACACACACACACACACACACATATATATATATGTATATATATATATATATACATATATATATATAAAATATATATATTTATATATATATATATAAAATTCACAAAAAGGACACATTAATTGAAATCATAGAAATTATTGAAATCACTACTGTATTTCCATTACCTCGTGATCAGGAAGATAGATGAAAAATAGATGATCGTCGCTCCAAAGGCAGGTGAATCCCTAGTAGTGTTGAAATAAATATAAAATAAATAACATATTGTTTTTTTTGCATACTGAATTTTATAATTTGCTTCCCTCAATCATTAGCATGAAATAAAAGTCAGTATCTGTTCACCAGTAAAAAAGTCACAAATGGACCATGATCAAACTTGAAAGACCCAAGAGTGATTCTGTAGAGATAGTTGTTTTATTTAAAACACTTAGCCCATTTCTAATATTTTAAATATTAATGTTGCTTTCCTTTGGGTTTTAATATTTATTTGGCCTATTATTCTAAATTCTTTCTATTGAGGTATATTTTACATGTTGATTTTGTTCACGTGATTGAGCAATCTTGTAAAAATTGCTTATATTAAAAAAATAACACTATAATACATTATAATATATATTCAAGTAACACAATGCAGTAGGGAAGAGATATATATTTTTGAGAATTTCTATTTAAAATCATTAATGATCATTTAACTATATGGAAAAAAAATATGGTAACTATCAGTTTGTTGGAGTATTATAAATAGAATAATTAGCAACTGTGTGTAAATTTATCTGCCGCATTTTAGAACTCACCATATATTGAGTAATTTTTTGAAATACCTTTTATACTTTTGAAAACTGACTACGACAATAATTAACAGATTCCTAACACTTTGTATAAATGTGCATCTGCAATGTTTATTTTAAATCAAAAGATTAAAATTGCAATTTCTTAGCAGATTGTAATGAATTGAATGTTCCTTAGACTTAAACATATTGGAACAAAGCATTCGTTTTTTGTTTTTGATAAAAATAATAAAAATATTGGCTAACAAGTTGCAGTTAGACCTCCAAATGTTATCCGAGGTGTACTATCTCAATATGATTGTGTAATATGAATATTATATAATGATGCTATATTCAGAAAATTTTTCGTCAATGAATATTTCGCTTAAGGTTTTTTCCAACTTTTTAGACTGACGATTCCAAAGCCTTAGTTATAATCTTTTACGCTTCAACCCGCATGGACAAAACTGCTATTGGTTTACATCCCATGTCTGAGAACATCTCTCTCACATCATCTTCCCGTCTCATCATCTACTGATGAATAACTTCCGTTCGGTGTATGTCAATAATAAAGGTTTTTTTTTCTGTTCTTTACACTGTAATATTTTATGGAAATGAGAGTGAATGAGACTATGTAAGATACATAGAAATGTACTATTCCTTTAAACTCTGACAATTATTGTCAGTAGTTGAAGGTATTAACATACACATTTTTTCTCAAATTTCAGTGAAATCGATCTATTTACTCTTAAAAAGTTTCCTGCTGAGGAGAACATAATTTTCTTTAGATAAAGTTCCTAATTTGTTCTTCACTTTTTTTTATGGTTCTTGGTTTTTGATTCATATATTCTAGATTGTTGCTATAAAGTGACCAAAACAATATTTTTTTTTAATTTAATATTTAAAAAAATGCACTATTTAAAAATACGCTCTTTACGGTCTTACCTCCCTCCCTAAAGTAGTTATGATCGATCGGGTAGATCGATATGGTCGATCGGGTAGAAGGATACATATATATATTAAATAATGATCAAACTACAATAAGAAAATGGGAAAACAAGACTAAGATCTTTCAACCATAACAAGCGGTCTTCGTCAGAGTCAAAAACCCAGAGTCAGTTGGGTTTTTCACTCTGACGAAGACCACTAGTTACGGTTGATAGATCTTAGTTTTGTTTTCCCATTTTCTTATTGTGGTTTGATCATTGATTGTTATTTCACGGGTTTATGTGAAATCTTTTTATATATACTAAGTATGATGATCTAGTATGCTTAAGATAGATAATTTTGTGGTATTTAAATACCAGTATGAAAAGTAATGAAAATATATGATTTATTATAATGTTCAGTAGTTGTAAGCTGCCAAAATTTTATGTGATTGGTTTAAAGAGTATTTCTTTTCCTACTCTCTGAGTTATAAACACAGAGTTCTGAGGTCAAATTGAAACTCTTATCATTTATAAAGTTAATTATGTGTTAGTTCAGTTTCATTTGTCTTTTAAAAAAATAATCTGTGTTATTCATATTGTTTAATTAGCGAATGCAATAATTACATAATTTAATCATTTTTGTTTTAATTAGTTTCCCAGATTTAATAGCATTATATCGTGACAGTAAAACACTACTAGGGATAGTAAATAGAAGCAGTTTACGGTATTAGCTTCTTTTTTGTTTGTTTTAAATTATCTAAAATACTTTCAATATTATCAGTATTTCATCTGAGAGAGAAAAATTTATTATTTTTTTTTACAGTCTGACATTTTTCTTATGAAAATAAATTTTGGAAGGTAAGAAAATGAAAAAAAAAAATTAAACCAGATTTCTGAAATGGGCTTAAAAAA
The DNA here is from genome assembly GCA_026182355.1 of Hermatobates lingyangjiaoensis. Classification (NCBI taxonomy): domain Eukaryota; kingdom Metazoa; phylum Arthropoda; class Insecta; order Hemiptera; family Hermatobatidae; genus Hermatobates; species Hermatobates lingyangjiaoensis. Next base: position 1,692,037 of record JAPFBL010000015.1, read on the forward strand.
AGTGACTATTCCTCAGTGAAACAGATGATTCAACTGTCAGACTGTTCACGTTATTTATTATGTATTGATACATTTAATTGTGAAGTGCTTAGAGGCTGGTCATTACTGAATTGAACAAGCAACTCTGATACGCATACAAAATTAATGTTAACTCTTCAATTGCCTTTGTTTGTCTGCTCCATTTGTCTTCCTTGACAGTCCTCCCTCTCTCCTTTATTTACTTTTATATTAATGATGCCACGCTTGTTATTATTATGAAACCTTTCTCTTTATTTTTTTTTTCATTCCTCTTTCGTTAAAACATACTTTTACTTTGTATTCTATTAGATTGATCCCTTGTTTAAAACTGCTTCTGTTATGTATATATGAAACAACATTTTAGGTGAAATCAAAATCAACGACTAAACCTCAGAAAAGAATCAAAAAGTAGGTAATCCTTTTCAACCAAAAAAGTTGTGTTTTAGCACATTTATTTGGTGATTTTAGTAATTTTTAATTGGTATTAATTATTGTCTTAATATAACTATCAGTTGGTAAAAAGTTCATGAATCTTGAATACTAAGAGAGGAAATACATCACTAAAATGGAAAATTGATCACTTGGTCCTTTAGTTATTTGTCAGACTGTACCATAACAATGATTGCATTCTTAATAATTTAGAAACTTGGAATAGCCACATTAAAATAAATCAAGTCTTTGATTTTCAGCAAATTTGATAATACATTTATATATAGTAAGATTTAGTGTAAACTCCTCCTGGTTTTTTTGTTGCACTTTCATATAAAAAGGCCAATGCAAACAAGTGATGGAGCACAGATCTGTGTTTCTTTTTACTGATATGGAGTTCACTGAGTATCAATCATATTTCAGTTTTAAAGTTTACTGTAAAAGGATGGTACTAATAAGTTTAGAGTGTGTTGAAGTTAATGTCCTGACTAATATTGCAGTTAATTCAGGGCAAAAGTGAGGATAAAACATGGAGTTAAAAAATGAGTATTAGAGGATTACAGTGCGTGATCACACGGAATTTGTGGTTTGAATCACTCATGGACGTACAGAGACAGTCTCGGTGAAGTCGGTCGTGAGGTGGATTTTTTTTTTCCTTATGTTGTTCTCTTCTCCTTTATGATTACACCCACAAAACATATTTCTGTGGTTAGAGGCAAAAGAAACAAAAAAAAAAAAAAGAATAAAATAAAATATATAGAAAGGAGAAGGGGTTGGTAAGGGATTGTTGTTCAAGTGAGAAAGTAGATGGTTATAGAGTTGGTAGAAGTGAGAGGGAAAATGCTTGATCTCAGTCGGCAATCCCGACCAACATAATAAAAGATAATGTGCTTCATTACTATCCCTGGCCTCTGAGATGCCCACTTGAGAGTAAGAAGGTAGATCGAGCGAGAGAGAGAGAAACAAAAAAGTATGAACCTAACTATTTTATAATGTCCTCCCCCCCCTCCCTTCGGGGGGCCAAGGTCCTTTGCTTGGAAAAATTATATACATATTATTATATATGAATATTATTGTCGCTGAGCTTGCCTTTAATGGCTCGTCCGATTGATGCCTATTACGTCGCAACCTTCGTACTTCCCTCTCCTTCTAATTCTCTAGGATTAGACTTTTTTTTTCTTTCTCCGTCACACCCATAGAGGATTCGAATTAAGTTTTTTGGTGGTTTTGAAATGAAGGGAAAAAATGAATTCTTTCATTTTTTTTATATGAAGGTTTTTTTTTTAACTTAATCCAACTGATGTTGGTGTAATTTATCTCCCACTGCCCATTACCAGAAGTGTTATCAAGATGAAAGAAATTCTAATCTCGTTATTCCAAATACTGCCCAATAATATCCTTTGAAATTGTATATTAACCTTGAAACAAATTGAAATTTATCAATAATTGAATTTTTTTTCATCTTACTAAAAAAGGGCGAAATATTCTAAAGAAAGTAGGTGTAGAAGAATTAGATTTATTTCGATAATTTTTTGTTATATCCTTTTTAATCTGTCGGAATTTGAGAAAAATAAAAATATATATATAATGGGATTATTAGTTAAGTTAAAAGTACAGTATTTGCATTAATATGGATTAAGTTATCAGTAAGATGTAATTATTTCTCCATAACATTCAAGGCCACCTTGGCAAAAGCTGTTTCTTGCAGGGAGTTTTTCTTACATTTATTTGTTGTTGTGTCTCATTTGATTCTGTTTAATTTGATTTATTTTAAATCTTAGCTCAAGGTTTTTACTTCGTAAGACTTCCAAGGCTCCCTTTAAAGAGCTTGTATATTTGATTACATGTTTATTTTTTCCAGATAAAATTATTAATTAAATTTAGACTACCTACCTTACATTATCAACCAAATGAGTAAATATGTGCTTATTTTATTTTTATCCTCTCTTACGACCTTTAATAGTATTTTAATAAAATTCTACAAGATTGCCAATTTACGAAACCACGATACCAAATATAATAATATCATTTGAACATTATTAGTTCATTTAAAATAAATAATTGAAATTTATCATAAGTTATATTTATTTTTCATACTTAGCCGAAACTGAAATGTTTTAGTACCTGTTTTGGTACTAAACCATTTCATGTCATATAAATCAGAGAATGTAGCAAAGTTCGAAATATATATACATCTCAATCAGTAACACAAACTCTCTCTCTCCATCATCTATCTATTTCTCACCTCTCTCTCTCTGACGCCCATTTATATATATATATATATATATATGTGTGTGTGTAAAAGTTGGGAGTAGTCCTTTTTCAATGCATGCTTTTAAAAACTGGATGTATGTTTCCACTTGGTTCAATTTCGTCTTATATTTTTCTAAATTAAGAATTTTTTTCTTTAATTCAGAGCTCAACTTAAAAATTATATCACCATAATTTTTTAATTTATTATTGTATTGGACATGTTTTGGTGTTACATCCACCATCTTCAGCAAAAAAAACACAATTAAAACTACACTTAAAAAATTAATCTAATACTTAACATCACATTGCAATAATAAACAATAAATGAACAGGCTAACAAAATTAAACAAATGGGGGAGGTGAAGTAACAAATCAAACTACCTACAAGATATACTATGAAAACCAATTTACTGACAGCCATAAAACAGACGAAAGAATACTTAAATGAATATTAAAGAAAAATATCAAGGTCAAAAAGCAAGAAGACAGGATCCAGCTTATTATTTTCTATAAGAACAAAACCACTACGCAACTGATTATAAGGAACCAGCATGAGAAGAAACAGCCACTGAAACAAACGAACCTAGTATATCAGTTTCAATGTCTACTGGGAAACTGTGAATTCCTAAATTACTCATATATAGGATCAACGACTACTACCCTTTCTAGGAGGCTGACGATGGATCTGGTTTCAGTAGCTCCTAAAGAACACTTCCAAAAGATACATAAAACAAAAATTTCAAGGGAAACTATGGTTACTAACACTAGAATAATAGCAACGGAAAAGTACGGAAAAAGATTCAGGATACTAGATCCGCTGTACATACTGGAAAAAGCTCCAAGTATGAACAATCAAAAAGGTAACTTTACCAACCAGTTGCGCTTGTTTGGAAACCTAGGGCTGATTATGCCTACACTGACAACCCCAAACCTGGCTGTGTAACCTTTTGTTAACCTGTTCAGTTATTGTTTATTATTGCAATGTGATTTTAAGTATTGGATTAATTTATTGAGTGTAGTTTTAATTATGTTTTTTGCTGAAGATGGTGGATGTTCACCAAAACATGTCCAATGCAATAATAAATTAAAAAATTATGGTGACTTAATTTTTAAATTGAGCTCTGAATTAAAGAAAAAAATTTCGTAATTTGGAAAAAATATAAGACGAAATTGAACCAAGTGGAAACAGAAATCCAGTTTTTAAAAGCATATATATATATATATATATATATATATATATATATATATATATATACCATCATAGAAACATATATTTATTTTCCCAAATTATATAAATATTAATAAAAGTATCGACCGTGGAATAGAAACAAAACTAAGTTTATCGGAACTTGGTCAATTCTTTAGGTTTAAAAAAGACCGAAATGTTGGCAATGAGAGTTTAATTTGAACCTGAAGAACTGACAGAGTCCCGATAAACTTTATTTTTTTTTATATGTATTTTGTGTTAAACTGAATTGCCTTAATCATACATTTGGTATGTTTGATTAAGGCAATTCAGTTTAACACAATTTGTATAAAAGAAGGTCTGCTCCTTATTTATACTATTATATATATATATATAACTTCAAAGTCAAAAACACAGAAAGAAACCACAATTAATAATTTTGACAGGAAGATGTCAGGGTGTTCAGGGTCAATATGCTAAGTATTTCAAAGAACGTTACAGATTAACACTCAGTTTAGCTGATGCAATCATTGTGATGCATGTAAATAAGCTGTAAACAAAAATAATAAAATTATTTGAAAGATATTTAAGTAAAATAATAGGTTGAAAGGACAAACAAAGGAGCAAAAAATATGAAGAGGACAAAAACAGGGGAGAATGAAGAAAGTAGAGTCTCTATATTTCGATTAATATGTGTTAAGACACACATGTAAGGGAAGTTCAGCAATAGAAGTCTTACTTTTTCGGTTCCAACCATCATCAGTAGAATAAATTGAAGGAGACAAAGCAAAACAATGCACACGTTGTTAGGTTATAATTGCTGCTACGAGCACACATGGTTGAAACTGGGAAGGTAAAAGCAGAATTAATCATGTGAAAGATGAAGAATAAGATTTAAAAAAAGAATTGAGATATAAAAGAAGGAATAAAATAGCTTTTAAATTTCATATATTACCTCTGTAATTAATTGAAGTTTGATTGTTCTTAATCTACTTCACCAGTGTTTATCCTTTTTTTTTTGTCACTTAGCTCAACAATAATGGTGTCTCAAAATCAATATTGGTGGTTTGCTTAATGCCTGAGATGCAAGAGCTGTTACAGTACGAATAAGAATGTTGATATAACCTTTCTTTATAAAATCGACTTGTCTCTTTATAGTTCTGCTACTTAAAATACTTCAAATTTTATAACATTAATCAGATACCAGTTCTGTACCTCATGTGGTATTGTTTCACAGCTGAACTGTATTTTTCAGTTATAATTCCAGAATAAATATATATTGAAACACATTTTATTTATGTTATAGTCATTAATATTTCTAGATTATATGTTAAAAATCTACACCAACATTTTTAACTTAACTTATATGTATATAAAAATTTAGACCGACAATTTAAATGAACGTAAATATTTTAATGCCAATAATAAATACAACATAGTGTAACAAACCACATACTGTTATACATATTTGAAACCACAGTGCATCATCAGGGGAAGGTACGAAGTTAAGATGATGAGGACTAAACGTTGAAAGTAAACTGTTCTATGTGAATGAGTAGTTGACGGAGTAACATTAGTTAGGCCCTCCATACTAGAAAATAAATGTACAAGTAAATAAGGTAAATAAAGTAAAAGTAATTGAGGATACATTAAATAATAAAATGATAATAATTGAATAATTATAAATTACCAAATATTTAAAAGAAAATGTAGAACTATCAGCTTAGGTGTAATCAGACTGGGGACGGATTTGAAGTAACCATTTTTGAATGAATTCAAATTTTATTAAGATTGATATTTACATTAGGTAATAAATCTCCAGGTTATTTCAGTATCGTCAGTGTCCATTTTATTGTGGATCTGTAGTTTGAAATAATTATTAGGAAGAACATGACATCAGAATAATAAGAGGGAGTTTACGAATTGTCTGGCAGACGATTTGTATCATTTCATGTGGATGCTAAATTTGGTGAAGGAGACACGAACATAAAAAAACTACATTTTTAAACAGTAATCTCTAGAGTGTAGAAACTGGAAGAGGCAGTGCAAGAATTGCTGGCGTGATAGGCAAAGGTGGCGACCACATTGATTGATGTCATCACATCTCCCAGTGGGTCTCGGAACTCTAGCAGAAGCCAGCTTTTCTCCGTACATTTCCCGTTTGAACTCTACCTAATGTAATGCGTTTTTCATTGGTTTGGCTTCCACTAGCTGATTCTCCCTATGAATTTTTACTGACATTCCGTTGATATACGCAGTAACTACCTATTGCAATTTATAATAATTCCCATGAACATAGTTTTAATTAATATTTCTGTATCCGAGTCTTTAATACTTCTCACTGGAATCAACACAAAGTTTAAGAGCGTTCCTGTTATTTTTTTTAACATTTATTGATGTAGCTATCCCTACAATGATTACATCATTAGTGCAAACCTTCAATAATTGCGAAGGCAGTTATTTGTCTGCATAGTGCCCCCTCCTACTGTCAGTCTTTAAAGCTAATATTTATTAGTATTATCTCATCATAATCATTATTTATCTTTTTATTGCTTACTATTGTATATCTTGTTTTTTATAATTCTTTTCTTTAAATAATTTAATTTGATTGTATCCTCATATTTTTTTATATTTTTTACTTTACTATAAGTAAAGTATAGTGATCGTGAAAAAATTCGATCTCGAGATTTTGACGGAATTACATGTTTTGAGGTGCCAGAAGTCGTTTTATGAAGTTTTTGCGATGATGTCTGTGTGTGTGTGGGTGGGTGGGTGGGTGGGTGCGTGGGTGGGTGCGTGTGTTAGCATTGCTTGTTACCATGCTACGGTCCAGAATCTTTGATGGATCAAGTTGATATTTTACACAAAAATGGGCCCCATTTAGACGAAGATCCCTATTGTTTGGGAAGAATTATGCATGATGGGAAAGTCACTTTTTTTGCCAAAAACCGTTTTTTTTAAAACATTTATTTCTCCTAAACTACTAACCCTAGAGTTTTGAGATTTTGACATTATCTTTGAGGTTACAAATGGAACAAACGAAAAATATATTCAAAATTTTATATCAACAGTAAATATTTTTTTTCAATAAAATGTACAAATTTTGACTTATAAATCAATCTCAAACCTTGTGAGAGCGATACAAGCCATACTGTTTGACGGACAAGAATGAAACTATGCCTATAAATAGAACATTATATGGACAATGAGTTGAGATATTTTTTTCTAAAATTACATTCGCTAAAGGGGCGTTAGAGTACGATTTGTGTTTTCAGAAAATGTTTTTTTGACGCTAAACGGCTCGTTAAAAAATTATGAAAATTTGACCAAAAATGGAACGACAAATTAGCAATTCATAAAAAAAAAATCATGAAGTTTCAATTACGGAAAAGAGCAATAACGATATAAAAACTCTTTGTTTATCCTAGACTAAGAGATCACCTGCTATACTTGTCGAATTTTTTGTATTTTTTTACATTGTTTACATTGACTTAGAAATTTTTTGAGCGAATCCACTGAGATAAAATTGATGTTTCTAATGGAAAAATGAAAGTATATTATTTACTTATAAGAGATGTAAGAGGAATATTATTGTGCAGGTAAATGATAACACTCATTAAAAAAAAAATCGTATATATGTTATTTGACAAAGGGGAAGGAAAATGATCTTATTAAATACTAAGAAGCCATAAAATTCCCAGTATAATAATTCTGTTAAAAACCAAAAATGTAAAAGATAATTCAAAATATAAATCTTTCGTTTAGAGATTAATAACTGTAATTATCGTACATCTTTAATTAACAAATCACCTTAAAACAACATTTTCTTCGCTGTTTAAGATGTTTTTCAGAGAAAAAAAGGGTATTTTACTGTTTTAAATTTGAAAATTTTACATTAATATTCAATGTAGAAGGATGTTGAGTAAACGATGTAAGAAATCTACTGGCTATTTGAACAATAGCCATGTTCTCTTGTAGGATAATATTTCGTTTCAAGAAATGTTCACATTGGTTTTTCAAAAATGATATTACTGCTGTAGTTATACTAATGAAATTATTTGCAAATAATAAATTATTTGTGATGTACAAAAATAAGCTTATAAATTGATATGTCCTTCAATCACTATCTGTACTACCTCACGAATGCAATGCTAATAATTATATCCCATTTAGATATTTATGTTATGCTTAAATGATACGTTATGTTTTATATACTCAAGAAATTTGACATTGAGTTACTTATAGTAAAGTAGAGTGTAGGCCACTCCAGATTTTTCCTGATATCATCAGAGTTATTTGATTGGCCTTAAGTATTTATTGAGCCATATATATTTGATTCATTGGTCTCCATTTCTTGTGAGGTGTAATACTGAAGAGAGCATACAATCATTGATTTGTTTGTGTTTTAAATATAACCTAAAAGAAATCTCCTCGTGTTAAGAATGTGTTGTTCTAATACAGAAATAATATGTAGCTACTTGAATATTTTTCCAACTTTTGCACAGAATTTTCCTAAAAGTTGAAGTCATTCTTCAGAAACTCGCAAAAAATCTATCAGTGATAGTGAGATATTAATATAAACTGAGTCTGTTTCGAATGTATATGGACACTGACATGAAGACTATGATTTTTACAAACCCACGGAATATTAAAGTGATTCAAGGAATTCAATTCTGTTCTAGGTAAAAAATTTGGGCGAAGGGATATTTTATGCTTTCAATTAATTTCCTTTTCTTTAAGAACAATTAACTAAAGGCTAGAAAGCAATATATTAATTCAAAGAAACAGCATAATAAAGCTTTTAGTGATGGCTAGGACCGCAACAAATATATATATAAATCTTGATTTTAGCGTTATAAATCCATTTGTTTTGAGGGGTAACCTGCATGTTGAGCTGATGACACCTGAAACTCTGCTTGTCACCATCCAACACCTGCTGCTAATCCTCCCACAAAAACCACCTCCGCAAACCTTAATCCTGTATCCTTCCTTCTATAAACCACTCCCTCATTCTTCCCATTATTATTACTTTCCTCACCATCTGTAACATTCCATTCACAACTCCTTCATAATATTAATTTAGTAATTCTCAAATCAAAGGATTTTAATCTTTCAAAACAATAAATGTCTTTCTCATTAATTCATCGTCAAATATTAGTGCAATTAAATGTTTTAATTTCATAAGTTTAATCATTAAATGACATAAAAGAAATTAAGGAGCTGAAATAAAGAATTAATGTATGTCAAATACCATTTAGTGGAAAACAGTTTTTATTTTTATGGAGTAAAATTTACAACTAGTAACAAATAAGCAACTAAAAAATTAAAAGAAATGGTAATAATCCTCTCACAGGAGTCGTTCATCATAGAAGTAAGACGTGCAAGAAGGATAAAAATCTTTTGAAACTAACAGTAAAGTTAAACGACTGCGTTCAGAATCATATGAACAAGTACTAACTATTGGGAGGACAATACATCAAATTCTGAGAACAGTCACAGACAAGCAGAAGCAAAGGAATTTGCTATATTCATATACCCACCATCATTCGAGCTGGATTAAATATAAATTTAAATATATGTATATATAAATAAATATAATTTACATATATATATATATATATATTATATATATATATAATTTTATATATATATAAAATAAATATATAAATATATATAAATCTTGTACTTTCTTTCTCTTTTCTCCTGAAGATGGATTGCCCGAATATTTGAGTTTGTAAGTGCGTTTCTTTACTCTGTGTGTTACTCTTCTTCAATTTTGAACTTGTGTATATATATACATGAATGTATGTATGTATGAGTGTAAGTGTGTATGAATGTATGTTGTATGTATGAGTGTGAGTGTGTGTGTGTGTGTGTGTGTGTGATTGTATGTATGTGTGTATTAAGCATACAAAGAAGAAAGAGTAAAGAGAAGGCAGTGACAGAGTACGTGTTAAGTTTGTCTACTAAATAATTGAAGAGCACATAATAGTGGATATTGTATGCAGGAGCAGAGCCCATCCCACTTTCTAAAGCCACTTAACATAAAATAAATATTCACTCGACTACATGAACTTTTATGAGTTGTTAGTCCTCCGACTGGAAACTCTTGCCTCTCTCCAGGAATTCGCCTTATCACAGAATACAGCCTTTATTTATGGCTAACTTAGAGCACGCTGTGAGTTAGTGAGCAAAGAAAATATAACTGCAAGGAAAATAGAATATATCATAAGAAGCACAGAAATTATCGGTTTGAAGAATCTACCAACAGATATAGATAGATTCTTAGATATAGATAAATAGGGAGGATCTATCTATAGTAGAGTCAGATTCTATAGATATAAATAAGCTTTTTACGCCAAAAAAATTGAATACGATTAAAAACAAAGTTACTAAAGGTGTATTTGCTTCGCTTAACTTTAACAATTGAAGTTTATTGAAGAGTTGACAAAAGTGATATTTCGTGATAAAAGTATTAGCATGTAATATTTTAGTGTGATACCAGGGATTATAATTATGAAATTACGGTGTGAAACGCCTCTTTTTAAATGATTGTATTATTTCTTATATTTCCTCTGTTTTTGTAAGCCTATGAAAAAGGTTATAAATAAAAACCAAAACTTTGGCAATGAGAGTTTAATTTGAACCTGAAGAACTGACCGAGTCCCGATAAACTGTAGTTTTGTATATATATATATATACTTTTTCTTTAAAAATACGTTCCGAAATGGACAAATATAGTTTAATGTAGAGAAGAAAGATAGAGAAAACAAAAGCACACACCTACAGTCTCTATTTTTCGGCTTTAACCGTCTTCAGGAGAGATAAGAGAGGGAAACCAAGCGCACTGGTTCAGAGACGGTTGGAGACCAACAATGTTGCCGCATGCTCGCCCGGTTACAGAGAATAAGGTAGACAGGAATAAATTTATAATTAAATTAAATTAGTGGAATTTTAAAACAATGAATAAATAGAAGAAAAAATTGAGCTGATTTGAATTTTTTCTTTTATTTTTTTGTTGTTTTCAAATTCCACTAATTTAATTTAATTATAAATTGATTCCTGTCTACCTTATTCTCTGTAACCGGGCGCGCATGCGGCTACATTTTTGGTCTCCAACCGTCTCTGGACCAGTGCGCTTGGTTTCCCTCTCTTATCTCTCTTGAAGACAATTCAAACCGAAAAAGACTATAAGTGTGTGTTTTTGATTTCTCTAGGTTCCTTTTTCTGCATTGAACTATATATATATATATATAGTTAAAAGTAGCAGCAGCTTCTGCTCTCACGATTTTTTAGCTGGTGGCCTCGATCTTGCAGCCGATTCTTCTATCTTGTTGTTGGAGCTTCCACATCAGTTGTCCAAGGGACACTAATTCATACGACCTTTCGACCATAATTACGTTGGTCATCGTCTGGTAAAATCATCTTCTGGAAGGATGCTTATATAAACTTTCTTAGTTGATGTGAATTTTGATTGGTCCAATAAACTTGCCTTATTGGTCAATCAGAGTACAGGTTTCAGTTTTCGTTCTTATTCCATTTCATTTTAGGCTCTATGTTCTCGTTTGTTGAATAACAAACATTTCATTCACCTTCCAGAATTCCTTCCAGAAGAAGATTTTACCAGACGATGACCAACGTAATTATGGTCGAAAGCTCGTATGAATTAGTATCCCTTGGACAATTGATGTGGAAGCTCCAACCACAAGAGAGAAGAATCGCCCGCAAGATCGAGGGCACCATCTCAAAAATCGTGAGGGCAGAAGCTGCTGCTACATTTAACAATATTTGCATACAAGAAGATTTGCTGCCGATTTACACCAAATATATATATATATATATATATATATATATATGATTATTTACGATGGTGACCAATCGGAGGGGTAGAGGTATGCTTTCCCCGAGTAACTTATAGAAAACAATATATATATATATTTATATTATCATAATTAATTCATCAATGAAACACTATTCATTTTTTATTTGAATAAACTATCAACTTATAGGGGTATATTTTTTTTATAAAATGAAAAAAGTATGTATATTATAAATGACGTAATTGTTAAATAATTCCTAGAATTCCCACACAGTCAATTATTCTTGATTATAAAAACGAGTGATTCATATATAATGTCAACTGTTATCAAGTATGTAAAATGATTTGTGGCAGTAAAATATCAAGGTTATTTTATAAATAATACAGGGATTTTGTATGGTGCAACATGTGCTAGGTTTATTTCAAATAACTGATATAAACTCCAGTTTATTTGATTCGAAGTATTGCTTTTTAAACATTACATTTGTTGTAATAGTTTACTATCATCTCTTACTGTGCCTATTTTACATTAAATATCTTTAATTTGTGATACATACAAATATGTAGCATATGTATTGCTACATATATACTATACGTATTACTTGAAAAAGAAATTTGGTCTAATTCAGCAATAGATAATTGGCAAAGGAACAGTGCGTAATCGCACTATATAATTTTTTTTTCTCTTGAATCTTGTTTCGCATTATAAAGTTTCGTTTTTCGTCTGAAAATTGTGATTTTTCACAATGTTTCTTAGGCAATTGATATGGCATTTAACACCAGCCCACCGCAAAGTTGTGAGGAAATTTCAACAGACCAGCTTTAAATTCGGAAACTCAAAGGCTGCTGTGCATTTCAATATATATATATACATAGTTCAAAGTAGAAAAAGAAACTCAGAGAAATTCAGTATAAATATATATATATATATATTAGTGTACTTTGGTAGCAGTCCTTCGGATATACATGTTTTGTTAAACACGAGAGAGTAGTTCCTGTCTATAAGTTTCTTCTGGAGAAAAAACAGTTTTTTCGTCAAATCGAAGTTCTCCAGAAGAAACTTATAGAAAGGAACTACTCTGTCGTGTTTAACAAAACATGTATATATAAATATATATATATATATATATATATGTTGAGTTTGCTTCTCAACGCGAGTATTTTGCACTTCTTCCCGATGACGACGGATGTCGAAATATTAAAGTGAGTTCTGTAGTGACTTTCTGTGTTCTTTCTTATGTGATAAAACACATATGAAAGTGTTTAAATATATGTTTAAAGTGTTTATATATATATATTTATATCAATGATCAAACCACAATATGAATTGGTTAAAAAGACTAAGATATTTCAACCGTAACAAGCACTCTTAGTTAACACAACTGAAACACTGTATGCAGGAACATCTGTGAGGGGTTTAGAAGAGTAGGAGGGAAAAGTGGTATTTTAAAAGAGAGAAAGTGCAGGAAAGGACAAATGTCCAGAAAGGTATGTTTGAGGAAACAAAGGATTACAGTAACAAAGAGTAAAAAACTATCCGCTAGCTGTCAACCCTCTTAGAAGGGACTATTCTCGTTAACTATATACTCATTAACACTGAGTCAATTGTTATTTCACGTTTTTATGTCAAATCTTGTTTATTATATATATATTATATTTATAGTGTATATATTCACGAAAAATAATACAAGGAATATAGTTATTTAGTTCGTGTAGCAGGTTCATTTAATTAGTTATAAGTCTGTGTATATATATATATATATATATATATATATATATATATATATATATATATATATATATATATATATATATATATATATATATATATATATATATATATATATATATATATATATATATAATATATATATATATATATATATATTAGTATAAATGGGCAGCAAATCTTCTTGAAGACAAATGGAATTAAAGTATGCAGCAGCTTCTGCATTAACGACCTTTTTTCTGATGGCCTCGATTTTTCTAACTATCTTCCGGTGATGCTGAGGCAACTTCCATATATGCTGGGCCAGAGACATTGAGAAAACCAATATCAAACACTTTAATGGATCACAAAAACACTGGGTTTAAACAAGCTTTCGACCACACATTGGTCATCTTCGGGTTACACTACTATTTAATTAATGAATGTTAATATAATTAACTGAAAAGTAATTTTTAAAATTAAACATAACAATTTTAACAAATATAAAACAAACGATACAGCGGGTGAGAGGAAAACAAAGAGCAGGTTCCAGCAGGGTTGCAACAACATACAGCTTTGCCCCTCAATTGCTATCAACCCTACTGGGCTCTAACTCTCATATATATATATATATATATATATATATATATATATATATATATTACAATGAAAACAACACAACAGTTCACCGAACTGCATCCTTACGGGAGATTTTCTCTTGATGACGACATTGTCAAAATATAGAAGCGTGTTTTTTAAATGTCTATATATCTGTTCCTTTGATTATAATTTTTATCCAACGTCCTTTAGACCGGTATATTTTATTTATAAGTATACACATAAAACAAAAGAAAAAAAAGTAATAATCTTGAATGGATTGAACAATCTTAAAGTATTTAAATTCTAGAATAATATAAAGTCAATGTTTTTATTATTATTACTATTATGTTCTGGTCAACTGTAATAGAACGTGAACATTTTAAATGTATAATTGTGAAAGTGTTGCAAGTTTTTTAAGATATACTAATTATTTTTACTCTCTATGAAAGTTTAAATATATGAGCAACGAGTTTTGATGAGATTGAATCCTCTTAACTAACACTAACTTTAGCATCGATTTGTCTGTTTAATTTGATTCTTGTTTAGATTCTAAATAAATACATATCTAAATTTAGTTAGAGTTAAATTATTCAAAACCCTACAAACAGGTTTTGTAGATAAATCACTGAGGTGGTAAACAAACAAGTTGATATAAGACACAGTTGAGGTGAAGTGTAGAGGAATGCCTTTACAATATGCAGGAGTCTAGCAACTGGATATCGTCTACTGTTCAAATGTTGTCATTCTCCAATGGTCCATAACCATGGGATTTAAATTCCTCAACGCACTTTAATCGAATTCAATGACATTGTGTTCATGTCTTTCTGATTATTCAACTTAATGGCAGCCTTATTGGTAATTTTTTCTTAAAGGTCTTAGATTGATGTATACACGTATATTGAAATTTTGTTTTACGTATTGCAAAGATAGTTCAGAGATTAAACCATTCGGTTACCCGAGTTACTAAAAAGAATTTGTTTTCTCTATTCTATTCGATTTGGTTTTCACTTCTGTACACATATTTAAACTATTATTCACATGATCTAAGCATAAATAGGAAAATAATAACAAAAATTAATGCACAATAAAATAATTTTCTTAAAGGAACTATTCTTTTTTTAAGCAAATATATATATGCATAAACTCCTAGGTGAAACATCAAGAGAGTCCTCAATTTATGTATTTAGTAAAGTAGAACACAAAACTTTTACAAATGCTTATTCAATATTTTGATATCTGTTTTCAACAGTAAGAAATATGTTAACTACATTTTTAAGTAAAAAGTAATGTTGTTCATTGAAATCAAGTTCCGAATTATTTTTTGTTTTCCGGATATGATGAGGAACTTTAATGACCCTGTTAGATTTGAAACTTATTTCTTACTACTTTAGCTTCCTCCATTGTCGGTTATATATATATATATATATATATATATATAAAGTTACAGCTAGAGAACACAAGAAAAAGGACGAACACTCACGAATCTCGATTATTTCGGCGTCTTGCCGTCTTCAGGAGAGTAGAAAGAAAGAAAATAAAATAAAAGGAGAAAGAATGAAGGAACGGAGACGTAAATGCGTCCACTGGCCGATGTAAACTCATATATATATATATATATCACATATATATATGTGTGTGTGTTCTTTTCTATATATATATTTCTATGTGTTCTTTTTTAAATTCTAGTTTATATATATATATATATATATATATGGGTCTCCTACCGTCTCTTTCCAAGTGTGCTTGGCGTCCCTATCTCTTCTCTCAAGATGGCGGTTATACCAAAAGTTAGAGACTGTAAGTGTGGTTTTCTATTTACTGTGTAACTTGTTTACTCTTAAACGTTTGTAGTCATTTCTGGATAGTATTCTTGATGATTATATATATATATATATATATATATATATATATAATATATATATATATATATATAACAAAGTTGCCGAGGGAAGTCGATGACATCCGATAACTTTCTCTACCAGGGTGTAATAAGCGGTCCATCATACAGCTGTTTTGAGACCAACTGTCAGACCGCAATTGCTGCGTTGCTCCTCTCATTCACCAAACGTTTGATTATCGTATATTTATTTCTTCCCACTCTTGGGATATTTTAAATTTGCTGTTATTGAAATAATTGTTCTTATTAATCATTTTAAATTTATCAAGGAATAGAAGTACCAAAACTTATAGTAACATCATTTTAATCTTTAACGGGACATTAATTGAAACAAGCAAAATACTCCAGTCAATTAGATTTTTAATCCTTCATTGTGTTGATATTGTTACTATTGCATCCAAATACGTTTCGATGTATTTGTACATCATCTTCAGAGCTTTTTTATGTTGAACTCGGAATTAAAGAAAAAAATACGTAATTTGGAAAAATATAAGACGAAATTGAACAAAGTGGAAACAGGCATCCAGTTTTTAAAAGCATGCATTGAAAAAGAACTGCTCCCAACTTTTACATTTTATATATATATTATATATATATATATATATATTCATGCAATAAAAATTAATAAAATTAAAACCACACAGTGGAAAGATATTATGATTTTCTTTTTATGTTTTGGTGGTTTATTTCCTTTTTTCATTGGTATTTCTAGTTTTATCTCTGTTATCCTTTTTTTGGGTTTAGTCGAACTTTTTTGTTGAAACTGCTGTGATTTATTTCTTATTATACATGAGCCCCTGACTATCATTAAAGAACTGTTGTTTTACTTTTCTTTAGTGTCTCATAGGGATATATGAATTAGTTATCATGGATATTGAACAAAGAAGATCAATAACTGAATGTTTAAATATTTTAATGGTTGCTTTTTTAAGAAGGTTGTATATTTGAGTAGAGAATGTTTAGTGCCTAAATAAGGTGGAAGAGGCTGCCAAATATGACGTAATTACTGACGACTCTTTATAAATATTCATTAGTTAGTTGTTCTTTAAGGCATTATTATAAATGAGGCAATTTTAAATGTAGCTCGTGACCTAGATGTTTTCTCCAGCTGATTTAATTCTATTGCAAATTCATTTGTTTTGATGTTTGTTTTTTCTCTATTGTATTGCAATTCACATTGTTACTTTGCTGATTAGTTATACAAAATAGAGTTTTCTTTTGCTTTTCTAATATATGCTAAGTATTAGTAGCATACATTAAGTGTGAATAATTTATTTTAAAAAAAAAATCAAGTTAGTTGAGATGTATTATTATAAGAAGAATTGTCATTTATAACTTTCAGTGTAGTCGATTAAAGAAATAAATTATATCAATTGAAACCTGAATATACATCTTTTGAATATATCTGTTTTATATCTAAATTTAAAACTATAGGTTTTTAGACTACCTATCGTCTTATTCATCATTACTGCTCCTGACAACAGATTTTTTTCAGAAATATATGGTTCGTCGTAAATTTTAAACACTCTAATATTCGAATATGGTGGCCTTCAGGTTGTATTATATTTTATCTGAATTTATGGAAACTATCCTTTTAATATGTTTATAAACGTCAATCGGAATAGATTATAAATTACAAACAATATATTTTTGTTTTCGAAATTATCTTAAACAAATTTCGTTTTTTTTTCTTTGGATTCATCATCCATTGTAAATGAAACGATAACAATTACCCAAAAATATTCAGTTATCATAAAAATATGCTAGTACTCAAGAATGTGTATTCTTGAGTATATATATATATATAATAAGTCTGTTTTTGCTCCACAAACAGATCACATCTACTTTCTTGATGAAGTCTATTCAACGAAATTATACAGAGTTCTATAGTGTTTTATCTTTTTGATCAATATATATATATATCAATGATCAAACCACAATAAGAAATGGGAAAACAAGTAAGATCTTTCAACCGTAACAAGCGGTCTTCGTCAGAGTCAAAAACCCAAATTATGTGAAATCTTTGTATATATATATATATACTTAATGAAAAGAAAAACAGACAAACGTTCACTTTAATATTTCGACATCTATCGCCATCAGAAATGAATGTTATTGAATTTTCCACCAAACCTACTCCCTATATATACTAGCCTATACTTATATAGAGAACTTATATAGAAGACAACTTATTCTTCTAAGAACGATGGATCGCTGGAACAATGGAATGTACAAGTGGTTATATGTTAAATGTCTGAGTATTTTTCATAATGATATATAATATGATCAATAATAATGGAATAATCAATTAATGATTGTGATTATGGAATATCAATTATATTAAATTATGGAAACCATTATTTGTTAGATAGATTCTAGGACAATTTCTGAACTTCTTTCTGAGAGATCATATATATATTCCACAAATTTTAGGCCAATCTGTCTCCCCTTCTCTTTTCACCTGGGGACGGATTGCCCGAAAATTCGAGATTTTAGGAGTGTTTCTTTCCTCTGTGTGTTGCTCTTCTCCAATTTTAATCTTGTTTTGTGTCCAGTTTGGGTCGCCTTTCCGTTTTTTAAGTGAATATATATATATATATATATATATATATATTGGTGTATGAAGGAAGCAGGTCTTCTCTTAAAGAGGTATAATTAAAGTTGGCAGCAGCTTCTGCGTTGACCAATTTCTTACTGATATTCTCTAGTTTCCTAACTAAGAATAGTTAGCAGAACTCCTTTGGAAAATACCCGAAAGTTACCGAAAACTAGTTAGGAAACTAGAGAATATCAGTAAGAAATTGGTCAACGCAGAAGCTGCTGCCAACTTTAATTATATATATATATATATATAATATATATATATATATATATATATATATATATATATTTGAATCTCTCAGTCTTAAGATCGTGAATGCCGAGACTCCGGTTAATTTTAATGATATATAAATATATATATATGTTCAATCCACAATAATAAATGGGAAGATCTTTCAATCGTAACAAGTGGTCTTTGTCCGCGTGAGACAACGAGAAAATGATAACTGTGAGTGGCCATTTTTTCTGTTTTGTATAACTCAGAATAAGTTTAATTTTATTGATATATTAGAGTATGTGTTTTGTTGTGTTATCCGTTCTTTTTTTTTAAAAAAAATATCTTGGGTTCATTTGGATTGTTGACTTCAATTTTTAATATGCCTAGATAATAATAGATATTGCAAATTTTTTAGTTAAGGCTTTCCACCCGGAATTAGCAAAAGTACAACACATAGAATACGGAAAATGGTAATGAACATACAGATATGAAAATTAAAAGAGTAATATTCTGTTCTTCACTTCTTCACAATAGGAATAGAAAGGACTAATATTAAAAATATCACAAAAATTTAATTACAAAATTAATGGTGTTATATAATATTTAAAATTAGGATGGAAATTATGGCTCAACACTAATGTTTAAAGAGAGTTCAATTCTTGCACCAAGTTATGAAAACTCAGGTTCTTCAGATTATCTCAAAGTGTAACATTGTTACCGAAAACAACTAGTTTGCCATTAGAATAGCCATGGAAGGAAATTTCAAACAAGTTTCCTGGCACACTTTGAACTTTGAGGACATCTGATGAGGTCCAAATTTGGTTCTTTGTAAACTTGGTTTAAACCAAAATAGTCAGAAAATACTTTTTTCCCGCAGGTAAAAATTAATCAAATCAAAAATTTCATCAAATTAAAATTATAAAACAATTTTTTTTGTTACATTTCTTTTCATAAATTTGTTTAATTTCGTCTGAAAATTACTTAATTATTTCATGATTTCAAGTCTCAGTGTAATAACAAAAGGATGTTTCCGTCAAAGTCTCCTGATGATGGCCATAACATATTCTGAAGTCTAACATAAGGTAACTCAATTTAATTAACTAACTATTTTCAATTCTTGTTTATGCTTTTTATTTGTGTCTGTATGTAATAATCATATTTCATATATGTTTTTTTTTTTAATAAAATGCCACTTTGAATAAGATTTGAATACTTTCACTCATAATACAATTAGTTTAATTGACTTTCCTTTTAACTACCCCTATTCATATGGTGATGGTGTCCTGTTTGGTGATGGTGTTTTTGTATGGTGGTGAAGGTTGTTTACATGTACTATTGTATAGTAAATCGCCCTATTCTTCAGTTTTATAAACCTATATAAAGACCATCTTTAACTTTCAGTTATTATTATTGCTTAAATGGTCATTTTGATGTTACGCCAAAGTTTTAATAAATTTTTCAAATATGATTAATTTTTAAATAAATATACAAGAAAAAATTATTAATCCTGTGTCATTGTTTTTTACGTAATAACAGTAACCATTTGATTAGATCAATATTACAGTTTTTAATATCGATATTGTTAATGTTAAGGTGGCCTGAGGCATACAAGGTTTGCCTTTTGTGATGCTAAACTGAATTCAGAACTTGTCTAACTTCAAGGCTAGAATAGCAGTATCTATGTGCTTGCTTTGATGAAGTCGTTCAAAAAATGTCGAACTGGAGTAAATATGTGCTGTTTAAAGTGTTCTTGATTTCCCCTAGAATTAAAATTAAATAAATTATAGTTGTCACTGTTAACTACTACAAAAAATTATATTGCTTTCATTCACGTCTTCTGTAAATATTTTTTTTTCATTTAGTTAAATACCTTACACCGGTTGATGGTCAAATTTTAAATTGAAGAATAGGTTGTTTGACAGTCATCCTGGCCAGTTTTGCTATCAATGGAGCTCTTAAACCCCTTGTGGCGATGGCTCTATAATAAACAGATTTCCATTTCTTCAGTTGATTAATTTGGCTTGTGAAAGACAAGTCTTGTTTGTACTTACATATCTGTGGCCTCGGATGTCTAAAGGATACCTTTTCTGGCTTGCAGAGATCGCTGAACAGGCCACCGTCTCAAAGGCCCCCCTGGATGCCTCCTTCACCCCTAAACAGATGCACCATCCCATACGAGGTACTGCCCCCTTTCTATTTTCAGTATAGTTCTACAACAAGTAGTTGTTCATTGCTAAAATGGGATAATTTTCATTAAACTAAATAACTCATTAACATTCATCTGCATCTCTTTAAAATTTTCTTATGACATTGGATGTGGAGTCCCAGTTCAAACTACGAACAAAGATCTGTAAATATTCTACACACTATCCATTAGTCATTGCTAGATTTAAACATTTAAACATTGGTAGATACGTCAATACGTCAATCAATTGTAATTAATACATAATAAAACCTATACACACAATAAAAGTTCCATATTCATTTAGATATTTGCTGGAACATGTCTATATATATAGTTCAATATAGAAAAAGAAACATAGATAAATCAAAAGAACACACTTAAAGTCTCTAATTTTCGGTTTGAACCGTCTTCAGGAGAGATAAGAGAGGGAAACCAAGCGCACTGGTTCAGACACGGTTGGAGACCCTACATATATATATATATATTAAATATAGGACTTTACTATATCTGTAACTCATTATGTGTTATCTATGTAAAAATTAATCTAAAAAATTACGATAAAGTTTTATTTTATTTACCAAAAGTAATATATATATATATATATATATATATATATATATATATATATTTATTGAATGCCTTGCTTATTTTTTATTTAGAGCGTTTCCTGCTGAGTTTTTCTAATTTCCTTATACACTTTCATCCTAAAGATGGAAAAATCACACAAAAAAATTATGAAAACTAAGTAGAAAACGCAATAAATTAAAAATAAGCTAGGCATTCAATGAACTTGTATGAATGAAAGTCTCCTCCCAATATATATATAAACAAAAGAGAGTATGTTTCTGCCACTAGATAGATATTTTGGTTGACTGATTGTAGTCAATTTCTGAATTACATACTGTGGTTTTGTCCGTGATATATATATATACATATATGGACATGAGCTTGTATCATAACAAGTGGTCTTCGTCAGTGTCAATAATCTAACTGAAATTGTGTTATATATATGGTGTATAAATATAATATACATATATATATATATATATACCATGATAAACAAGGTGACGAGTTGACTGTCGTCCCTCCGTCAATTCACTTCTTCTCCTGAGGACGACCGCCATTACGGTCGGAATATTGAAAAGTGAGTCTTTGTTATGTTTCAGTCTATGTGACACAGTTTCTTTTAAGTGTTAGATATATATATATATATATATATATATATATAATAAGTGTGTGTATGGTGTGTGTGTGTGTCAAGGATTTAAATATGGTTTAAATATTGCTGCTACCATAGTACTAATAATAGAAGAAATGAAAAACTTAAAAAAAAAGAACAGGGAAACTAGAAAGAAGGTAACGAAAGAACTGGTTAATGCTTTGATTTATATTTGTGTATTTCGTCTAATATTAGAGTAGGATGTACATGTGTGTGAGTGTGTAGAGAAATGCTGGAAGTTGGTACTGACGCGCAGGGTGCCGTATGGCTGCATAGGTACTAGAGCAGAGCCGCCTCAGACGGCATAAGGCCATCACGTTCCTTACCACATACCATGCCACTTGTAATAAATTCGAAAATCTCTTCATAATAGCACCCCCCCCCCTCCCACCCTTTCCTCTACCCCACTCGTCTGCATCTCCTGCGCCAGTAAAGCTATTTTCAGAAAGTAAATCAACATTAATATACATGATTTTCTTAAATTGGAACCCATTATGGGAATTCATATGGTTAATTCAATCTTTTCCATTAATCCCTGTTCCCCTCTCATTCTTTCTTCCTCCCTTCCGATTGGCTTAATGCTCTATCTCTTTCCTCCTTCCACTAAGTTACTCATTCTAAATATCTTTATTATTAAAGTCACGACTCCTTCAATCTTTCTTACTAAAACATAGACCTTATATTATTTAATTTAAGGTTGTTATTTATATAAATTGCTTTTAACAGTAATAGGTGTTCTATCCAAATCTAATCAAATATTCCTTCAATCAATCCACTTAAATAGAAATTTATTCTTATATTAAATAGGTTTCATTATCAAAAATAATTTTTCAGTAAATGAAATCATTACCTTTCAAAGAAGAATAAAATTTGCGGAATGTTATTTATTTTTTAATATTAATTTCTTACTCCTGTAATGATTCTGCAATATATATCAATTAATAGATAGAGCATGATATCATATTAAGAAAAACTGGACTGCATGGTTGATTATTTATAAATAGTATATAAGATCACTTACAATTGGCTAAGCTGTATATTTCCACTTTAGATCTGTGCCATTTTTCAAGTTTTTAAGGGTTGCTTTTTATAGAGACAAACCCATTGAGTACATTTTATTCTTATTTGCTGAAAACTGTTAATAAGCTAGGGATTTCTTTCAGTTTATTAGGAGACGAAAGAAAATCTTGGATTTTTTCTTGCAGAAATTATTGTAAGTAAATTATACCAGACAAAAATATCTATAGGACTATGAATGTGTTTAGAACTTGAGAAAGAATGTACAATCTGCTTAGCCAGAAATGCTTTTAGGAAAAACATAGCTATGAACTCAAATTGTCTTGAGCTATGAAAGAACTTTATCTTTTTTTTCTGATTTCTTACAGTGGTTTGGACGCTGATTTTTGTTTTACGTGTTTATTGTGAAATCGTGTAATATACATGTATATTTACGTATATGTTTAGAAATAAATTTGTGAGACATAGAATTGCAAAGAAATACGCACATTCTATCTCCAAGTTTTAGTTCAACCATCATCAGGAGAGAAAAAAGAGGCTGGAGCAGTCTAGCAAATATGATAAGAGATGGATTAAACCTTGATGATGGTGAAACCGTAGATTGAAAATTGCAAGTTTGTGTCACTCTATTCTTTGTTTCTTAAGTTTATTTTTGACGTTTCGTTTGTTTTCCGTTTTTTTTTTCTTTTCAGCACTTCACTTTATGTTATGCGTTTAGTAGTATGAGCATATTGGAGTCAAAAAGTCGAAATCTGTTTCATTTATTAAGAATTCAGCTCCGTAGCAAAAGTCGATCCTCATTTTATCACTTTATATCGGTCATTCAAATGTTTAATGAGCATGATATGAATGGGAATGCGGCATAATCACAATGGCTTTTACAATTATTACTATTTATATGAACTTTCTATGAACCCAATATATGATTGTTATTATTCTTAAACAATTACTCGAATTCCTTTTCAAATCATACATTTACAATCTCTATTGTTATCTACAAAAGTTTTAGTATACTTCACATTTTTAGCATTCTAGTAATGACCATCAAAAATGGCTATGCAAGGAATTCAAAAATGTATTTCAACGAAAATGAGAGCATGTAACACTAAACAACAATTATACCTTATTGGCAAATGAAAAATGTTACTTTCAATAGTAATAGTATTATGATCAATTCCGTAAATATTGAGGTACTCTATACAGATAACCAGAACTCTTCTTTTTCTTCTCCTGGGGACGACAAGGTAGAAATATTTAACCGACTTATGTTTTTGTCATCTTATGATAATTACTTCTGTATTAATGTACCTCTATAATAACTAAAGAAATAGGTTGGTCTAAAGTGTTTTCTTGAGACATTTTCACACCGGACCAAACCTCGATAAAGAATATATAAATTAGTACACAAGATTTCACAATAAACACTGAAATAAAAATCATCGGCAAAGCTACACTAAGAAAACAGAAAAGTACTAAGATCCCACAACTAAAACAACTCGTTTTCGTGAGAGTATTAGTTGGACTCTAACGAAGAACAGTTATTTTGGTTAAAAAACCTTAGTCTTTTTTCTGATTTCTAAATGTAGTTTAGACATTGATAAGGATTTACATATAAGTAATTAAATATATTTGAATAAAATATAAGAACAAAATTCACAGAAAGAACTCACATAAAAGGGACCAATGAACTCTGCTTTATTTCTACAGCCTCGTCATTAAGTAGAAAGATGTGATGATCGACAACCAACTTTACGTTTAATAACCGAAAAGGTAAATGATTATTTACTAACCTTAAGATGGTCCTGCATAATCAAAACATGTGCGAAATGAAATAATAATCAATATTTGAGATTCATTATAACAGATAAATGACCAGGAGAGAAAAAACATAAAAACATTGTGTACTAAGCTCAATACGGTGAAAACTAAACATAGTATTTTATTTAATAATGTGCGTGCTTGTCTGCGCGCTTATGTAGATGTGTTTGCATTTCTGGGTACATTTACAAAGTAAGAAAGTATTTAAATCTGCTAAAATTCTACCACCAAAAAAACTAAAAATGTTTTAAAATCTATAATATTTTGTAAATTTCATTTTTTATATTTTTTCCTTTATTTTGACATATTCTCTTCACTCTTTAAGTTGCGAATCTTTTGAATGAGACCAGAGGGAGTTCTTGTCTTCGGAGCAGCTCACAACTTTCTACCTGATGATGACGCTGTCGAAATATAATATAGGGTTTTCGTAATTTCTTGTATGTGTTTTCTTTATGTTAAATTACTTTATTTAGTTCATCGAATTGATTTATATAATGCACTATATATATATTGGCGTATGATGGCAGTGGGTAGCATTTGATTTGTTGACCATTTTAGTTTATCGTTATTTTTTACCTGATGATGGCTAATGTGAACCGAAAGCTTGTGTTCTGGATTATAGTTTTTTTTTAAATAGTATTTAGCGTTCTACTTTATATTTTGTCATATTGTTACCAGAACTCCTATGGAAAATCCCTAGTAATCACCGCAAATTGGAAACTAGAGAAGGTCAGCAAAAAAGTAGTAAACGCATTAGCTGCTACCAACTTCAACACTGTACACTAATGAAAACTAACATAAGACAGCCAGTGAAATTTCAGTAGCGATATAGCATGTTCAAATACTTAAACATAATCAAAAGTAAATATACCTAAACTTTTAAAAGATAGTCAAAAGCAAACTGATGTGATAGTATCTAGATAATGCTTTATGTATTCAAATTCTTTTCTAATAAAAGTTCAATATTAGTCACAACTAGACTAAATTAAATTATTCTATCGAATATTTTGGATAAGTAAATCAGAATAATTCAATGAATTTATTAGGAGATCAAGAAAAAGTCAATTTGTACAAAATACTCACTATGTTAATTACATTAAACGTAGGTTTGTAGGTAAATGTCTGGGCATTTCTTAAAAATTAAGTGTGGTAATTTCAGTTTAGTCTATCCAAGTTCTGTTCCATCCGTGTTGGTATGCCGGGACAATGCTGGGACGCTCTCAAATTGTGTTTAGTCATTGATCGAAAGCTTCTGGTTGCCCCAATCTAGCCACTGTTTTTCTCCCCCAAGAAAGTTCAAGTTTTCAGCGCAACTATTCCCGGCCCGCCGGCATTCCCCCTCTGATTGGCCTAATGAATAACCGTCCTCCCACCCTCTAAAGATAAAGTTAAACCCAAATAAACTTTACCCCCTTCTTCCTACCCCCTTCCTCTCTGCGTTAATTTAATTTCTGGGCCAAGTCGATGCCAACGACAACATAATAGGATCTCGAAACACGGCTCCCTCACTGCCAAGTTAAATTGTTTAATTCATTCTAGTGGTAGGGGTTGTGTGGGGGGGTAGCTCTTGCCTGTTTACACGGACCACCCCCAATACATCATCTCTACCCCTGCCCTTACCAATAATATAAATGGCATTCTCAAGTCCATCACAACTTCCTCCTAAAACATTTCCCCTTATACGTTGCCAGAAATGTTGGCTGACAGTTTTCCCAACGCGATACTCTACCCATCCCACAAAACCAGCCTGATCCCTCTACCGCTCCCTCCCTCCCTCGCTCTCTCTCTCTCTTCCTCACACTTACACCAATCTCAATCCTTCTTACTAAGTCTTGTTAAGAACTTGTCAGCTTAATATTTCCTGCTTAAAAATAATGCAAGCATAAGTAATTAATCACATTTAGTTACACTAATAAAGTTAATAAATCTTCCCTCGATTATTTTAACATATACTCTATCAACAATTAACGTGTAACATCTCTTTATAAAGTAACGAAAATTTCTATTTTTAATTGTTTCTTTGATTGATTTTTATTTCAATGAATCGAAGTTGATCTAGATTTCCTGATTCGAGAAAAAGTCAGTTTACTCCAGGCTGTTTTGTCAAAAGTTTGATATTTGAATTTAGTATTAAAAAAATTACATCAAATCTGATGTAAATTAGGTATTTATCAAATTTTTACAACAAATTTTGAAGTTTAAGTTGGCCGTCACATTAAATAATGCGTCTGTTATGAATGTACATAAATAGTTCTATATTTTCGCGACCACGATATATATATATATACTATACTAGTTCGAGATTAACAAAGAGCAACACACAAAGTAGGGAAACACACTTACAGACTCAAATTTTCGGGTAATCCGTCTCCCAATCTCTTTTCTCCTGAAGACGGATTACCCGAAAATTTGAGTCTGTAAGTGTGTTTCCCTACTTTGTGTGTTGCTCTTTGTTAATCTCGAACTCGTATTGTGTCCAGTTTGGATCGTATTTCGTTTTATCAGTGAAATATATATATATATAAAAAGCTTTCACATAAACACGTGAAATAACAATCAATGATCAAACCACAATAAGAAATGGGAAAACAAGACTAAGATCTTTCAACCGTAACAAGCGGTCTTCGTCAGAGTCAAAAACCCAACTGAGTCAGTTGAGTTTTTGACTCTGACGAAGACCGCTTGTTACGGTTGAAAGATCTTAGTCTTGTTTTCCCATTTCTTATTGTGGTTTGATCATATATATATATATATATATATATATATATATATATATATATATATATATATATATATATCTAATAGTGTTATTTATTGCGATAAAAACTCAGATTGCGTGTATACATAGATATAAATTAGTAATGTACTGCATTCTATTCATACATAAGTTTAATTATGTTCATTCATTCTACATATCCGTTGCAGTATGATTTCAGTATTTTATTAAATATAAATTACAGATTTGTAGTTAACCGTATCATTTTAAATCATTCATTGCACCCTCCACTAAAGGAGGATTAATATATGATGAGTGCTTCCCTCTCTGGAGGTCCCATTAGGTCATCACTCAAGGCTTGAGCCTTTGCAATAAGAGTCCTAAATTTCTGACCTTGCACAAGTGTGTTTAGAGTAAAGACCTTTTATCGAATACCTGACACCATCCAGATTCTGGACCTAAGGATTAAAGTTCTTTCCGAAGGAGAACGTGCTCAGATTTATTCACTTCTCACTTAAGGGTCACAGTATGAATTGAGCCCTTGGTTACCAGTCTAAAGAAGAGCACGAAAGCCGCTATTCTATCCTAGCCTTTATTAGGTTATGATAGATTATGGTGCCTTATTCCGAAACTAACTCTATGCCTTTCATTTAGAAGTCAAAAAGTTGACCTTTTTCAACCATATTTTAGTACAATCTTTTAACAAGTACCTGAAATGTTCAGCCTTGGTAAAAGAACATATTAATTTAAATCATTCTTGTATGCAAAAAAATCAACGCCTACCAATCATATAATTTCTGATGTTTTACATACTATGACAGATTTCTCCAACAAAATGGTCTAATAAATCTATACGATGCACCCTTGAACAAAATTTAATATGAAATGTAGATTTTTCTTTTGTATATAAATCATATTTCCTTTGGGTAATGTTATAGTATGGGGAATGGACTCTTTTGTTTTATAGAAGAACTACAGTATTATTCACAAATATCCAGTTTTTTCACTGTTATAATACAACAGTTCGTTTCATGCTTCCACCTATAAACGACTTCAAATTATACTGAAAAGGCAGCTTTGAATTGGATTTGATTATACGAAACTGGCCAATTACTGATATATTTTTTTCTCAACATATATCGGTAACCAAATAACAGAGTATAGCACAAAGGGAAAAGCTAACACTCGTTGAGAGTAAATTCGATTTTTATAATTTTTGACAAAGGTAAAGAAAAATAATAATAAAAATAATAAAAACAGGTGTAATAATTTGTATAAAAGTTGAAAATGTAAAACATTAATTCGAAATTGAAACCATTTGTGGAAACAAAAATATATTCTCCTACTTATAAACAAGAGATCGGAAATTGTTTATAAAGTTCTATGACAATCATATATAAAAATAAAACCAATTGATTATTTTGTATCAATGTAAAATATTAAATTGATCTATTTGCGATTTTAATTTGCGTATGAAGAGCGCAAATAAATCGCCCTTCAAGTCTCCCTAGTTATTTGTGTTAGTATTATAACAATATTATAAAGTGTTCCAGAGATACAAGATAAATATAAGGTTTTTTAATCGTTATTTTATTTTCATTAATTTATAAACATGTTAAATCTATGAAATGTAATTAAATTTCATATAAATTGTTATTATTACAACTTCTTTATTATATTTATTATGCGGAATGTATAAAGAAATATATTAAGCATTTTGAATTTTCCAATTCTATATTTGGAAATTCATTGACATTTTTAAATAGTGATAATAATCAATTAAAACGAGATTTACAAAAAATAAGATGCAATTATTTCGGACACCACTATATTGGATAAACAAATAGGACTTTTAGACAGCAATAGAAATTGAATATTCATGATTTAATCAGAGAAGTAATAAGTGAAAGAAGTTTTCTAATTTGTAAAAAGGAAAACAATTATTCTTGTTTCAATCAAATGTAAAAAATGATGACCCATGATTCAATGGAAAATTTTTTGAGGAGAATCGTTACAGTTCTAACATATGTTATTTGTAACTGGTCTGCTTGATCACCTAGTCATCCAATTCTTCCCTTTATCGTGATGGTTGTTGAAATATGCTACTAAGTTATGTCAGTTCATTCATCATACATTCCTTTCTAATTTTTTTTTTGCTTTAGCTTTAACTGATTGTTTTCATGGCCAATTACAATTATACATATAAACTAGATTCACAAAAATAACACACAGAAAAGAAATCACAGAAAGTCACCAGTATATTTCGATTGCCTCGAAATCACAGTCACAGGAAGATAGATGTGAGTCGCTCTGAAGACATTCCACGTCTTCTTTTTTCCTGATGATGAACTGTTGTTATAAATATTACTCGTATTGAGTGCATTTTCCAGTTCTTTGTTGCTAATTATTATTAGTTTTTATTAAATCAGTTGTAGTTATATTAATGTTATGTGAATCATACACATGTATATATTTATGAAGATCACATTCTTAAATTGAAAAAAAATTACAGTTGATAAACATCTTGAAACAGTTACGGTTAAAAGTTTTAATTGATTATTATATTTTAAAATTGACTTGAAAAAATAATTAACAATTTTGAAACAGCTGCTTTATTTTTTTTTTTTGTATTTTTATTAACAAGCATAGTACTCTTTTTTCTATGTCTTTGTCAAAACTATTTCTATTATAAGAAGATTATACTGTTGGTCTAAGTTATTTTCATGAAATTTTTAGATGTTCTATTTGCTTAAACCATGATATAATATCATTTCACATTTTGGAATTACTATAAAATTCATGTCTGCATAATTCATGCTGTTCATGTTGTAAAGATTATGTTTTATATTTTCCTTAAAGTTACCATAGTAAGTTTTAATAGGATTTAAGTTGTAAGACTTACGGAAAGTTTAAAGATAAAAGTTTATACTCACTTACCGCTTTTGGCTTTGATAAAATTTTGGATGTAAGTCAAAAAATTATATCAGATTGGGTAAAATAAAATTATAATATTCCTTGTAGTGAACATAAAAAATTGTAAATAATTTTTGTCAACCAAAATGATTCACTTGATGACAACGGAGCAGATTTTAAACCTTACTTGAATAATTTAATATATGAACACGTTTTCTTTTATGCTGTTGGTAAATTTCCTTAAAAATACTAAATAGCATAAATGCAGAAATCTATCTAAGCTAGGATTTGATTAATGAAAACATTTAGAGAGATAGGGTTTATCTAATTTTGTATTAAATAATTATAAACTCATTGGTAAATATCTTTATATATTCCATTAAAGTTACCTTAATTTTATATCGTAAATGAAAAATTAAAGATTTGAGAAGTAGAGATGGTAAAGAAATATCTTGATGCTTACAGGCCATGGTATCTTTTAAACCAGCTTATGGTCACCTAGATATCAGTCAACCTGGTATTTGTATGGGCTGTTCTATTGTTAAGATCTGTTGTTTAAGGACAGTCTGAGTAATTAAGGACATAACCATCATATATCCTTATGGATATAATGCTTATTTAATAGTTACAGCTAACTACGGTGTAATGTTTCTACTATTTTGACCAACTAAACAATGAAATGCCAATATAATGTGGGTGATGTGCGGAAAAAAAATTGTAATATTTTGCGCAAAAATTACAAAATGTTCTGACGATATGAATATATAGTAATGTATAGATTACTATATTTCATAGTTTGTAAGTAATATTTTGTAAGAACTTATAGAACAGGTTGTATGTGTCAACGTGCCTTATTTAGCAGGGCATGTGATGTCAACCCCTTACTTTTCTGCTTTTCCACTTGGTGAAATCTGATCATATATATAAATCTGCAGGTTTCTAGAGCTTTTGGAATACTACAAGGCCACGTGTGGTTTAATAATGCTATAGTCGATGGGGTCAAGATTTTGGGCAGGTCAGTTAAGAAGCAGCGGGTCCTGTTGTTTGTGCGGAAGGAGGGAGTCGGTGAGCAAGGAAGGAGGTCCGGGGAGATAAAACAGATTGCCGTGAAGCCTCTGGCGGAAAGACAGGCCCGCCGATTAGAGCTTTGCAGGGAGGGTGGGGTTGGGATTTTTGCCTCGTAATTCCACCCCACGCCTTTACCCCACGGTACCTGTTCATTCACGCTCCCTCCATTCATAAACTCTTTTCATTCATACAATCCTTCCACTATGCTGTCATATTTTTATTCTTCAAAAAATATACGTGTATATATAACATTTATTACCACAATACAAATAAAACTTTAAAAATAAAGAAAAGGTTTCTTTCTGAACATTTTCTTTCATATTATTACCCTAAATACATAATTTTTATTCTTTAATATACATTTAATGAAAAAGGGATATATGAAATCATAAAACCCTAAAGGTGTATCAACCTCGAGTGGAATAGTAGGAAATGATCTATTATTACTTCAGTCAGGATGAATGTGATCTATATTGAAAACAACACTGCTACACTACAATCTACACTAATGTTTAAATAACTAAGTAGTGAATCTACACTACTATTTAAAGATAGTTAATGGGTTAGTACACTGAGGTTAGTAATATTAGAATTAGTAGTAATGCCGTCCGTGATACCTCGTAAATTCTCAGAAAAGCTCGACCGGTTTCGGGTCCGTCCGGATCCCATCTTCAAGAGCAACTAACTGTTTAAAGAATTAAGCTAAACTCTGAAATATAATATTTAAATTTTCGTATGAGATATATTGTGCAATAATCCTACAGACGCATAAACAGTCTCATTAAAAGATTTTAATGTGGCTTGAATCAGTTTCCAAATATTTATGAAGCCGTGTTAAATGGTTTTGGCTCTTGAACTATTTTCTAAAATATAAAACTGGAAGCCTTCCATTAAATTTTAATATATTTCTCACAAGCAGAAGTATAGGGGGGTGTGATTGTGTCTTATATACATAATGTTCAATTTTTATCATCAGGAGTGTATGTACTTGAATCAAAGTCTTCTCTCTGTGATAATACCATCGTAGTTTATCGCACATTATAAAAAAGAAAAGTGTAAGGATAGAACTGCATTATGCAGTTAGAAGAATATTTTAATGAACATTCACAACATTTTAAACATTATTAGTGCCTTGACTAGGAAGCACTGATTTTATTTAAAAGGTCACTTCTTCTGAGAGCAAATTGCTACATTTTTATCAACATATAATATTGTTTTATTTCAGATGAAAGAAAAACCAACTAAGGGATGTATAGTATTATTTTGTATCATTCAATTATTTTTTCCTAACAGGTAGTATTTGATACTTCCACTGTACAAGTATAATATTATGTCGTATCAAGGCTTCATTTATATTCTTTGAGTTCGATATTTTTTTTTCAAAAGCTGATGGGAAGAGTGATTTTGATTTTCAGTTACAATGTTCAATGGAATGGCAGGGGTGGGGGAATGACAGCAAAGAGGTTGGTTCGTAAAGGTAGACAGGGATGATTAGTGCCCCTTGTTGGTTTAAGTTACACGCGCTATGCTTGTTGTGGCAGACTTCCCCTCCTCACAACAACTTCCACTTGCTTCATGTCGGAGAAAATTAGCAACGCCAAATCGTCACTCTGCTCTATCCTCAATACATTGACGCCCACCCCGGCCATCTCCCTCCGGTGACCGAGTTTAATCAATAGTGCATTACCTCTGTGGAGCTCAAAAACGAAATAAAAAAATAGCATTGTCCTTGTTCACTGAAGATTGAGCCATATATATATATATATATATATATATATATATATATATATATAATTATATAATATTATAAATATTGATATAGCTTCTCGATCACTGATATTTCAAATTCACTGAAGGAGTTCTTGAGGATTTTGGTCATAAACATACAACTCCTGATTATAAGCCGATGTTTCGTCAAAAGTTGTTTGGTATTTTCAAGGCTAAAAAAAAATTTATTAACGACATAAGTAAACCAAGTTAGATACATCAAATTCTGAATAATTAATAATAAGTAATCAGGTTTAAACAACAAATGTCTGTTTTTAAATAATGAATAATAACACTAGGTATTTTATGATCTTTTTGTGGTTCTCTTGTTACTGAATTTTTTGTATGTTTGGTTTGTTTTCTGTTGGTTGGTATCCGTGGATGTATCTATCTTGCTTTACTTATGTCGTTAATAAATTGTTTTTTAGCCTTGAAAATGCCAAACAACTTTTGGCGAAACGTCGGCTTATAATCAGGAATTGTATGTTTATGACGAAAATCCTCAAGAACCCCTTCAGTGAATTTATATATTATAAATGTCATTATATTTAGTATGCCTATTTTTAAATAATTATTCCTTTTATTTAGAACAATGATTTCCATGTTCAATCATTGAACATGAAGTGAAAGCAAAGCAAGGTGGGTCAGGATAAACGAGGCAGTTCAGGAAGAAATAACTAAAGTTATCTGCTAACTGTCATCCCCCTTGGACATAGCTATTGCACTAGTTAACACTGAGCCTAGCTAACCATTAATAATATTTATAGTATTTGATGTATTTAATTTATTCAAAGACGATTTGATAATATTATATACAACATTTTAGTTCTGCCCAATCTATATTGTGACGTTCATTATTTATAAGCAAGGAAAAGAAGCTATTTTTTACACCTCTAATTTCTTTATATGGGAGTTGTTTGACACTTATTTTTAATGATTTACCAATCTTATGCATATTTTATTACCATATTTATACGAAATTTGATAATCTTACTATACTTCAGGTGGGAGAATTCTTAGTTTACAAATTACCTTCTTTATTAACATTAGAAAAACTGGCCTAAAGTCATTGATTCGAAGAAGCTAAGGAAGTGAGTCGAATGAATTTTGAAATGATAAACCATGACATTTAAAATAATGGACTAAAGTCAATAGATTATTTAACAAAAAAAAATGATATGCAATTAAATTCAAAGTTGTTTAAAGGCCATAAAAAACTTTCATTGACAACCAACCCAAACTTAAAGCAGAAGTACTCAAGCTGTGATATAGAACGAATTAATTATTACCTTTGGTGGACTAAAATTGTCAGTGTATAAACATAAAGTTATGGAGATAAAAGGAAAAATAAAAAAAATAAATTATTAATATAACATAGGTTAACGTTTTGAGAATGTGAAATATGGAGCTTGAAGGAGACTAATGAGATTCCACGCCTTTCCGGATCCCAATAAAACGACTTGGGTGTCACTGAGAGGAATATTCTTAAGGACTTCCACCTTAGCCTCTTAATCTAAGGCTTCGTGGATTACAGGACGGGACGGCAAGATTACTACCTTTATTAATTGAGGACCCGTCACCAGTCACATGGAACCTTATCATAGAAAGAGATAAGACAACTACCTGTAATTACTTTTATTTCACTGTTGTGTCTTATTCTTTTTCATCCTATTTATGTTAGCTTAGTATATTACATTGCATTATTATTGAATCCTTTCTAATATATTTATTTTGTTTCTCACTTATGCTATGATCTTAAATTGCCACTTTCTTTTGTATTTCCATATATATGTTTACATATGTTGCTACTAGTTGTTAGTAGCTCTTCGCTTACACTTACTGAATTGCACTGGACTTCTGCTTTAACTGGTTTCTTCTTAATTGGTTCTAATTTGCATACCACTTTTCTTTTTCCTGTAATTTCCAGAGTAAGATGGCGAGAGATAGGCACGTTACGCTATAATTTTACACTGTTGTCCATGTCTTTTTGGCTACTACACAAAAATAAATAATGCTATACAATATTTTATTATACGATCTTTTGACTCTTGCAAGTCATCATCAGGTTTTTAGCAAACACTATTGTTCATTTATATTTAATA
Organism: Hermatobates lingyangjiaoensis; assembly: GCA_026182355.1. NCBI lineage: Eukaryota > Metazoa > Arthropoda > Insecta > Hemiptera > Hermatobatidae > Hermatobates > Hermatobates lingyangjiaoensis. The sequence goes on from JAPFBL010000015.1 coordinate 1,727,570, forward strand.
GAAAAGGAAAATATAAAAACATAAAATTTTACTAAGCAACGCTTAAAATCAAATGTAATGGCATCTGGTGGTTCTAGTGTTATTTCCTAATATTATATCTTAATACTATATGTTATTTCCTAATTACTGTACTGTAACTCTGTGCTTCCTTCTGTCCTGTGAGTATTATTCTGTAAGACTCATCACCATGATTCTAAAGAGTGATGAGAATCATCTATGCTAAATATAGCATAGTTATTTTAGCTCCATGCTACATTGCTGAGTCTATTGCTCCTGTCCTGTAGTCTGTTGTTCTATTACTGAGCTGTATAGTTCCCAGATTTACATGTATGTCAACTAAGTCACTATATTCCAGATTCGGAGAGTTAAATCACCGTCTGCCGAATAGCAGTAACTCTCTAGTTTTTATAATTTTATTAAAATACAAGATGTAGAACTTTCATCTTGGTTTGCAGTTGCCCTATTATCTCGGAGGCTGGTTGCCCTATCCTCGGATAGAGCGTGGTGCTCCCGAGATGCGGCGAAAGAACTTTCACGCTAAAAGGCATCAATCTCTGGTGCCATTATACGTGATATGGCTGAAAAGCTGGGTACACGTACTAATATCAAAACAGGTTTGCAGTTCACACATTATTGTAGAGTATTTTTTTGAGACTTTGATAATATTTTTTGTCTATATATATATATATATATATATTATATATAAAGATTTCACATAAACACGTGAAACAACAATCAATGATCAAACCACAATAAGAAATGGGAAAACAAGACTAAGATCTTTCAACTTAAGACCGCTTGTTACGGTTGAAAGATCTTAGTCTTGTTTTCCCATTTCTTATTGTGGTTTGATCGTTGATATATATATATATATATATATATATATATATATATATATATATATATATATTAACACATAGAAAAGAACACAGAAAGACACTACAGAACTCACTTCGATATTTCGACATCCGTCGTCATCGGGAAGAAGTGCGAAGTACTCGCGTTGAGAAGCAAACTACTACTGGCCTCCAGAGTAACTCGTGGAACCACCGCAATGCTGCTCCCCAGCGGAGGAGGGGAAAAATAGAAATCCTTCCAAAAAATATATATATATACATATATATATATAAAGCTTTCACATAAACACGTGAAATAACAATCAATGATCAAACCACAATAAGAAAATGGGAAAACAAGACTAAGATCTTTCAACCGTAACAAGCGGTCTTCGTCAGAGTCAAAAACCCAACTGATCTTAGTCTTGTTTTCCCATTTTCTTATTGTGGTTTGATCATTTATATATATATATATATATATATATATATATATATATATATATATATATATATACAAAACTATAGTTGATCGGGACTCGGTCAGTTCTTCAGGTTCATGAACCTGAAGAACTGACTGAGTCCCCATAAACTATAGTTTTGCTTCTATTCCACGGTCGATACTTTTATCAATATATATATATATATATATATATATATATATATATACACTTTAACACATAGAAAAGAACACAGAAAGACACTACAGAACTCACTTCGATATTTCGACATCCGTCGTCATCGGGAAGAAGTGCGAAGTACTCGCGTTGAGAAGCAAACTACTACTGGCCTCCAGAGTAACTCGTGGAACCACCGCAATGCTGCTCCCCAGCGGAGGAGGGGAAAAATAGAAATCCTTCCAATATTTATTTAGAAAACAAGATAAAAAATATATAAAATACGAAATAATAATAATAAAAAATAAATAATAATAATAGAATAATAATAATAAAATAATAATAATAAAATAATAATAATAAAATAATAATAATAATAATAAAATAATAATAATAATAATAATAATAATAATAAAATAAAATAAAAAATAATTAACGGTACAGGTTGAGACCAGGAGGAGAACGAGCCCCAAGGAGGCATATGAATGCCTCTTCAGAAGCTCTAAGGGTGACATGGGGATTAGACTCGGGGATTTGTTTGAGGATTTGTACCCTGAAACAATCATTGAAAGGGAGGTCATGGGAATTAGCATGGATAGCTATGGGTAGGTCTCTGCGCTGACCAACGGACGCCCTGTGATTGTTATATATTATAAAATAATAATAATAATATATATAATATATATACATAAAATATACATAACAATAATAATATATATATATATACTTTTGTTTGAAATATTGATCCAATTAGCTTTCTCGTTTCTTGTATGTGTTGTCTTTTTCATATATTATATATATATATATATATATATATATATATACAATTAAAAGAAACGGTCCAGCGGACTTTTTTACAATAAAATAAAAAACGAAGGAAACACACAGAAAGACACAGACATAACTCACATCGATATTTCGATGTGAGTTATGTCTGTGTCTTTCTGTGTGTTTCCTTCGTTTTTTATTTTTTATATTATATATATATATATATATATATATATATATATATAAAGCTAACACTTTATTGATGATATATTTTTCATTTCACCATCTGATAAACATATGATGGTAGGTCAGTTGTTCTCAACCTTTGCTTGCTTATGAATCTTCTCTGAACGACTTTAAATACCTAATTATACATTTCTGAAGTTTAGATAATAAATGGGTTTACAGAATAAAAAGCAGATATCTATACATACCACTTTCAATATAGTTTAGACTCACCCTGGAGATCATTATGAAGTGAGAGAACCCTTACAGTATTTAGTTAGTTCTTATGTAGACGATAAATCTATTTTTTTTTTTTTAATATCCGTGCAGTATAAGGAATACTTATGCACAGTGATGAGGAGAAGGCTAATATTCAATGTAATTAGAATGACTTGCTTAACTTAATGTAAAATGCCATGAGTGTTAATAGCCAGATGATCTCTCACTATCTAATTAATTAATTCGTTTAATTTTAGATATGATATTATTCAATTTATTTTTTAATTCATTTAATTGAAGCCATTAGAAAATTAATATCATAAATTACCAAAATTAAACTCTTCTAAATTCATTAATGTTTTTTAAAGATATAACTCATCTCTATTTTTGATTTTCTTGTCATCAAAAGAAAATTTGTATATGTTTTATTTTGACAGATTTTAATAGGGTTAAATTAAAATCTAATTTATACTTTCCAGTTTTCTATTATCTAATTAGATGGACTTAATGTTTTCAGCTACCGCTTACAAAAATATGACTTATATAGTTTTCTTTGAGGTGTTAATGGCCAGACTATCCCACTCATTATCTAATTAATTAATTTGTTTAACAATAATAAAATAATATTTTTGAAATGTAATTTCTTCTCCCCTGTTTTTAAAATGTTATATCAATATCATAATCATATAAATATAATACAAATTTTATAATTGTTTCTGTACATACTATGTAAATGTATACATCTAAAAGAACTTTCTGGCACTAATAACAAACATTTTTTTTTCAATTGAACAAAAAGCACAATCGATCTGTTTTGATATTCATCAAACATTGATTTATTCCTTCAAAAAAGAAAAAAAAATCGAATCTGAACAATATTTTAGATAAAATTTAAGGTACCTAACTAAATTCAAATTTCGAACTGTTTTTTTGGTAAATCAATGGTGGCTGATCTCACTTGTTCTGATTATTTAGGTTTTAATTTGCTTCAAAATTGGTAAAACCGAAAAATAATATGGGAAACTCTTAACTAAGAGACTTATAAAAGGACATTAAATACCCCAATAAATTTATAATGGCATTGTATGGAGCTTTTAAGTTGTATTTATACTTTCCTAAACAAGATTATTGATATGCAAAGTTTGCTCTCAGATATATATGTTGTTTATTTGCTGTCATGTAATATATATATATATATATACAAGTGAACGCACGTACCTCTTCTTCCCTTCTACTCTCTCCCTGAAGACGAACTTCAGTTCGAAATATCGATCCAGTAAGTTTTCTCGCTTCCCCTATTTGCTGTCTTTTTTCATTTATATATATATATATATATATATATTGTAGGGTAAAAATCTAATGAAATGGTCTCCACATATAAAAATTTTAATGATATAAACAACGAGTTTCGAACACTTAGTGTTCTTCCTCAGGCATTAACTAAGGATGAGTGCATCTGAATAAGACAGTCTTATTCAGAGGCACTCATCCATAGTTAATGCCTGAGGAAGAACACTACGTGTTCGAAACGCGTTGTTTATATCATTAAAATTTTTATATGTGGAGACCATTTCATTAGATTTTTACCTTACAATGAGTAAATACCACATAATAACTGATTGCACTACATTAGAATATATATATATATATATAGTTCAATATAGACAAAGAAACATAGAGAAATCAAAAGAACACACTTACAGTCTCCTAATTTTCGGTTTGAACGGTCTTCAGGAGAGGGAAACCAAGCGCACTGGTTCAGAGACGGTTGGAGACCCAAGAAGCTTGGTTTCCAACGCTCTCTTATAAATAACAGTCTACATCATTACCTCTCTTATCTCTCCTGAAGACGGTTCAAACCGAAAATTAGGAGACTGTAAGTGTGTTCTTTTGATTTCTCTATGTTTCTTTGTCTATATTGAACTATATTTGTCAGTTTTGGATCGTATTTCCAACAAAGAAGTATATATATATATATGATATATATATATATATATACAAGATATTGCACATACCCGTGAAATAACAATGAATGATCAAAACCACAATATCAAACGGAAAAAAAGAGACTAAGATTTTTCAATGCTATAAGTTTCAGTTGGATTTTTGACTCTGACAAAGACCACTTTTTATGGTTGAAAGGTCTTAGTCTTTTTTTCCCATTTCATATTCTGGTTTGATCATATGTTTATATATATATATATATATATATATATATATATATATATATATGGGTCTATACATTATAGATTCGGTTTTATTATTAAAAGAATATTGAAGTTAGTTAAATAGAAAAGTAATTGGAGGACAGAAGGAAGATAATGTATTATTAGACCAATGCATATTTAATATACTCGTCCTTCAGCACACATAGATATGACAGTGGAATTTAGGAACAATATATTATTCTGCAGTTCAAAATAAAACTTGTGGAGGATCATAATCATTGACGTTTTTCTTATGTAGTCTCCTTTTGGCAAAATTTAATTAAAACATAAAATAAAATTGATTGGATAAGCCATTATTTTGAAAAATGATGTAGACTGTTATTTATAAAAAAAATAGGTATAATATTTTTGAAATGTAAATTATTTTCCCCTGTTTTTGAAATGTTAGTAACTTTTGAATAAGATATGGAGGAGGTATTTTCATTTATTTTTGGGAAAAAAGGAGAATAGCATGGTGACATCGTGGGGGATTATGATGAAGTACAGTGTTTTAGTTTGATGTTCTCAAGTTTTGTTAACTCCAAGAGAAAACGGGTGGTTGTTTTTTTTTCATCTTTGTCTCTTTTTGAGGACTATAAAGGGTCCTGTGTATCACCACAGGCTGTGATAGAGAGAGAGAGAGAGTGAGTGAGAAAGAGGGAGAGAGAACCTAGCGAGTAATGGATATCTAGAAATTGGTCAAGTTTATACGGAATGCAGAACACCCTCTATATATCATATTTACAACATCGGAAGAAAGTTCGCTTTCCTACCCCCCCTGTCCACCCCTTTCCAGATGCTCTCTCGTAGAAATATTCATCACACTTAACAACCCCTTGCCCTATTACTTTCCTCCCTCCATCAACCCCTAACTTACTATTCTACCCCATTTAATCCACCCTAGTCTCAGCACCACAAGTTTGCTCTATCTAGTAATTAACACTCTCCTACTCCTCAGCAAAATCTACTCTTTTTAAACAGTTATTACTTTTAAATCTCTAATAAAAGTACTTCATACTCTTTAGACCCTCCACTCGTGACATGTTTGCATAAGAAATGCTGTCTGCAAATCGGGTATGAACACTTTACCAACAGAGTTATTATGTGAATAACTATAAATTTTTACATAAAAAGTGAAAAAAAAATCCAGTTCTCTATAATGTTATCTCAAAAAAAAGTTTTCTAGTAAATAAGATAATATAATAGTGAATATAATACGCCTCAGGATAACAAATCGCTACATTATAAATAAGCATCTGCAGTACTTTAAAATTTAACGCCATATTTTTAAACCTGATGCACGTTTATAATCAAACCTTCAATAAAATAAAAACTTGTCCTAACTTTGCCATCTGAATAAAATTGGGTATCGACTCTTGATGTTATCATACGAGTATAATTGTGCAATATGGTTAAAGTAATTAAATAACAACAAAAGTTTTAAGTTTATCAGAGGAACTTTGTGGAAATGTATCAATAGATAAATGAAAAGCGTTCATTTATATGAACAGACAAAGCAGTATCTGGAAACTTTAGGTAAACTGAAAGTGTTTAATCAGACTGCATGAGTTAATGATGATGAAGAGTAAGGGTACAAGTTGTTATGAATTCAAACATCTTTATATTTAAGAAAGGTATTTGTACAGTTAATGAATTAAATAGTAAATTATATTCAAAAAGTATAGGAAAAAATAGCAGCTGATTGTACCTTACCTACTAATGTTAAACATAACTTATGCTAGTGTTGCATCCAACTGTTACTTCATGTGGGTACTAAATAATGTTGTGTTCATCTTTAGAACAGGTGTTAAGTCCACAGCCTTTGGTCCAATTCCTTAGAGAGCCTTAATCAACAACCGTTGAACAAGTCGGAATGAAGTACTAATGATTAATATTAACCCAGTCTTATTGGCAGTATATTGCAAAAAATGGATGCTAAATTTCCAATTAATAAACATTTTTTTTTTCAGCCTTTACAGTAGAGTGAACTACGAAACAGTTACAAAAAGATTTACTTGGCAAACAGTCTTTGTTTAAAGTTAAAAAAAAGAAGTATTTCTTTCGTCTTTTTGTTTGCTAGTAATTTTGGTCCTCGTTCTCATTCCTCTTCATACAAACTTAAAGGAAAGCTAACACGCACTCTCTCTCAAGGTATCTTGAATTTTCATAAGGTCTAATATGGATGCAAAATCTTGGATGCAGAAGTTTACCTAATAGATTCTATTTGTGTTCTGTATGTGAGGAGAGGTTTAATCAAGAACGCCTTCCATGGCTCGTACCCTTAGTAACACCAACTTACTACCAACTTAGGTTTTCAACATAATAATCTTACTTGCAAATTCTACCTGCTATATGATTAAACCATAACTAAGATGAAATATTGAAATCAATGCATCATCTAAAATACAATCATATTCATTTCTTAATTTTTAGTTTATGCGTATATTAAAGGCAACATCCTTTATCATTGCAATGCGTAATGAACCAGTGATATGACACCTAAACGTGGTATCAATTGCTAATATTTTTGTGCATCGTAGAAGATAACGGTTACTTATATATGTTTAGTTCACTCTGTAAATAAAGTAGTGTCCCATTTTTTCACATCGTATATTTACTTATTTAAAACAAAAAAAAAAAGATTCCCTTACATAATTCGTAAAGTAGTTGGTATAACTACAACAGTATATATGTTTCTTTAAGTATTCCACGATTCAACTCCATGCCTCTGTAATATGCACTGTGATTATTTTATTTAGGGATCAAAACCTTTTTACATTACAATGTTCTTTTTTTATTATTTTAAGATTAAATAATGCATATAATTTAACATCAATACACTTCAAGGTAATGGAAACAGTAATTAAATCAAAGAAGATGAAGTCAGTGGCAGTAAACAAACTGCAACATAACAAGGGATAACTATACTGGATGTTTGGTACAACCTGTCTTTCTGTCTGGTCTCTTTCTCAAAATAATAATGGTCACTAATGAAGAACCTACTTTAAAAATTGGATTAGATATTAAAGTTTTAATATCATCATAAGGCATTGATGACGATATATCCAGTTCTAACTGTTCTATTCAGATAGAATATGTTTAAATTACCATTTTCATCACTTACATTTATTAACACCCAGCTCTGTTTTTTAGACAACCTCTTCTATGTATTCCAATATCTCAAATAACATCTGTTTTTTTGTTGTACATACGGCTTATGTACTAGGATAGATTTGTCTTTTGGTCATAAAATTTAATTTATGTGCAATGTTATTAAGTATTGCAAGTGTTCGCTTGCTTGAACTAACGCTTCATAATGACTGAATCTCAATAAATAGAACTGATACTACGAAATGTGTTCTGTAATATAGTGTTGATGGTGTAAAAATGATGTAAAATATGTTTTATATTTCAATAAAGAACACATGTTTTGTCAGATGTCTGGAAACTCTTTTCTAATATACAGTATTTAAATGTAAGGTAACTACCTGCTTGAGCTTAAGTATAATTTGAAATAATTTTTGTTCCTATAATAATTTTTTTCATAAAATAAAAAATCACTGAAATTGCAATAGAATTTATCTAAATTGAACTAATGATCAATTGAAATCAGGAAATTAAAGATCAATTTACAAACATATGTAAATGATACTACGAATATTTAACAACCTGTAATCAATAAATTTGGACTGATTTTGATTATTGCAGTTGTCAGAAACAATGTTTCAGATATGAGTATTATAAAAAGAAAATTTTATATATTGCTTGGAGCAATGCTTGTGAATAGCCAATTCACAATCTCAACGTGTTTATGAAATTGCTGTGAAATCATATAATAACAAATTTATTGGTATCACTTGTAATAAACAATTTTCTTTATACCTACTTTTTAAATATTTGCATGAATTTGCAATGAAAAGTATTGTTGCACAACTGTTGATTGTTAAAAGATTTATACGATATTAGGATGCATTGTTAAGATTCAGCACTCATTGTTGCCATAATATACAATTGATATTTTGCAATTTGCTGATAATTTTGAAGAATATGAAATATTACTCATAAGTTTTCCAGGTTCTTGTGTCTTTGCAGGTATTGGTACATATTGTTTCTTGCTTTAAATCTTCACCAGGCAACTAAAGTTATCTTATATGGCTGTCTTTTAGTGACAAGTTTCGTGCAAACCGTGCCTTAGACGAGTTAACAATGGGAAATATCTACACCTGTGGAGAAAGGGCCCGTTCTGTGCTAGTTTCCTACAATGACTTGACATTGATCTGTGCAAGAGCACACAGCTGTGTTTAGTGAAGCGAATCCCATCGCTGGTTAGAAAACAGCGTCGTTTCGGCTGTGGCGCCAGTTCGTCAGCCAGTCAGTCGAATCAACATTTCTCCATGAAATTGAGCATACAATTTTAATAACTCTCGACCACTCCATGCTATATTCCTCTATTAATCCCCTCCACTCGTGCCGCCATCTTTTCTTTTCCCCTTCTCTCCTTCACAACCATTAATGACGACGGGCCAATTTTTAAAACTTACCTATTAGATGTAATTGCGGTCCGAGTATGTTTCATTAGTGCTCTTTATATTACCTTTCGGTGTTGTTATTACAGACACGCGAATCCGCCCACTCAGCGCCCCAATACTATTCAAAAAACATCTTTCTATTCTACCATTTATTTTCCATTTGCTTCTATAATACTATACTTGCCTTCACTAACTCCGTTACAATCACAATACTAAATCACTGACACTCCTCAAATGCAGTTATACTTCTACAACTTTGACCATCTTTTATGTTAATACACATTGCTTGATAATTGAAGTACATTTAACTGCATGATTTCTAGATATGTTTACTTAAAGCAAACAAATCAGTACATTAGTGTTATACCACGCTAACGCAGTTTATACCTAGTTTAATATTACTTTTAATTCAGAGACGATTGATTCTTCTATACAAAGAACGACTGAATAAATTCAATTTTCTCATAAAAAAATATGGTTATTTTTAAGAACAATATAAAGAAAATAATAAAAAAAAATGAAATAGATTTATGAATTCCCTGGAGGCAAAAAGTTAAACCATCCCGTTGAAAATGCATGGAAAGGAAGTAAATATTTGAACAGATGAAAAGTTAGTTGGTTCTAAAAATATATTTATTACGGTTATAATTTTGCATATAGAAAACACAATTAAGGAGAGGAGGGAATATTTAGAAATAAATTGAAACCTATTTCATTTATTCTCATCATAAAGCTAAAGTTATACCCCTAGAGAGTTATATACATTTTTGACTTGGGCGTAAATAAAAAGTGACCTCCTTTTATATCTTTTCTCAACAATAAATTACAAAAATTATTACCGTCACAGTTTGGGTCATTAAATGTAGAGAAAAAAAAATAAAACTATTTTACATAATTTGACGTTCTTAATTTATTATCAAGCTTAATAGCTGTAAATAATTAATGGTTCTGTTGTTGCAAACAATAACGGGGAATGTTTTAAATAGGGAGAAAATATATAAAAAGTTGAATGGAGGGTGTTTTGTTCTTGGGTTGGGAGGGGAGTTATATTACCTTTAGAGCTTGGTGGCTGATTAATGCCCTATAGAAGGCTCTTCTTGAGTACCTCCTGCCCTTTCACTAGGCATTCTTCTGTTTTTGTTCTTCTAGCTGCCGACTTCGTCATGCCTTGATGGCCCATGCCATGGAATCTAATGATTTCGAATCGACCCTTCAATTAAAATAGACCTCTGAGCGGCATTAAGTTTTCTGTTGTGCTCATACAAACATTGATAATTTCTTTTTTTGAACTATTAACCTTATACCTTTGATTAGATGACTCACAAGTAAATATGCATAAATGAATGTTTCTGTTAGTAGAAATTTGATTTGCGTATGTATAAAGGTAGTGATCGTGGTTTCCCAGTTAATACACTGAGTTTCACATGAAGTTTACTACTTGTGTGTTACTGAGAATATGTAAGCAGAACAGATATTAAAAATGGTAAAGCATTGTAGCTCCCAACAAGTTACAATCTCAAATAAAGAGTGTTTTTCTTCATTTGAATAACAGCTTGAATACTAACGATTAACATAGAGAGAATGGTTCACAAAATCTATAAAGTTCGTGTTAAGCTCCATTTCTTGAAACACTATCGCAATGTTCTTCCAGCTTCGAATAAATAAAGTTGCTAGAGGTTCATGGACTGTTGAAAATTCAACATGTTGAAGCTGGGAATTTAACATTGTATTTTTATTAAACACAATGTTGGGTATATATGCAGATTATGCGCCACATTAGCAAAGATCCGAAAACGCTTGATACCAACCACCCAAGCAAGTATGGCTTCATGGTGTTTAGACATCGGGACGGGACCAAACTGGAGGCCAGGATCCCCCCAACACTTTACTGTTGACTCCCTGCACCTTAAAAAAACTTCAGGTTTACACCTTTAATTACACTCAAAATGAAAATTATTTTTTCCATTATAGACATCTTATATTTATGTGTATATCTTATATCACAAAGTGATACCAAACTCTAACTTAAGATATTTATTATCATTATTAGTAAATATTAGTAATAGAATTACGTAGCATTAGCTGAGAGGATTAAGTATTCCTAGATCATAAACAATATCTCTATTTTTTTTGTTTTGATTAATATTTTAGTTATTTTGATGATAAAAAAATACACCAAAATATACTTTCTAGATGTGAGCTTATTTTTTGAAATATTTAAAAACAAAAGTTTTTTCTTGTTTTATACATCTTGATACTGTTATAGTCCACATGTAGACCTTGTTTTGCATATTTCTGTCTTACTCACCATGTGTTGTACTTAAAAACATTGTTCGTTTTTATATAAATTAAACGTGGCTGCGAATTTCTTTTGTTAATGCCTTACATTTAGCTTCTGAAGAATTCACGCATGATTTTAAGAGCAGCATCTACAGACGAAGTCATCATCCGTTATGGTCGGTTATACCATTTAAAACTGTCGCTATATGTTTTTATGGTCATGGTTATGGTTTTATGGTCAAATTATAATGATTAACTACATTGAACATTAGTATTAAATTTATTGAGTTATTACCTCTCAATGACGGCCTCATGTGTGTACTCTAGGTCGTCTCTCAGGCACATTCTGCATAACAACGTTCCTTCACGACACAAAAATATAGACTTATTTTATCGATTTCAGCAGTGGTCATAAATACTTTTTGTCTGAATTTAATCAAATTTACGCCTGGATACTGTTATTCTCCAACCAACTGCCAATGAGACGAGTTGTGGCATAAAAACACATTGAGCTTAACCAGTTCTAGGCTCAGATTTTCTGTTAGTCTATTTGCTTTGCTTTATGTGTAAAGACAAATCGTGCCACACCTAGTAGTAAATAGAAATCAATTTTGTTAGTCTTATTTAGTAGCCTTACAGTTTTATAAATTAACGTATTGATTGCAGATCAGTGAAGGAGTTGTCGAATTCTAAACAGGAATGTTCTTATAGTAAGTTTAGATATCCAAGGGACTTTTCGTCTTCATTTGTTGTCAGACGCTGGCATATCGTTCCTAATTACAGATCACATTCAATTCTAGTGTAAAAATGAGCACTAACGTTTTTATAAACTGCACATTTTTGTAGTTTGGAGAAATTGTATTGACTGTTATAAAAAACAGATTATAGTAGTTGATGTAACCACGTTATAGATGCAATCCTTTGACAATTAAACAAAGAATGACTTAGGATTGGATAAGTTGGCAGAATAGAATAATGCTCATTTTATATTTTTTTCCTCAATAGCTGGATGAAGGTTCTCTGATGATAGTGATCTGAAATTACTTCCAGATAAGAGACTTCAGTTATATGTAGTATTTTTTTCTGCAGCAGTGAAGATGGAATGAGGAGTCCGACTAATTTATTTGCTTAACCTTTTAAACCTATTTTTATTCAAATTCACTAGTATTTCACGGTTTTGAAGCCAACAGGTTACTCTGTCGATATAACTTTGTAGTAATTTCTAGCAAACCCTTACTGGCAGGCTTAAAACGCACTTTTATCTAAATAAAAACACAGTAAGCAAAGATCTGAAGTAGATGTTGCCACAAATTTGTGATTTGCCATAAATATTCATTTTAAATGCCACTAAGATACAATGCAAGGCTGAATGATACAAGCCAGGGGGTACACTAAATCATAAAGTTGAGAATTGTTTATCACATATTCTATTTTCAAAAAATTATTATGTTTAATTATACTTCGTACATATATAAAAATAAAATTGATCATAAACACGATTGAATATATATATATATTTTAAGAAAGTATACTGAAAATTTCAGTAGAAATGAATACGAATATGTCTCGTTACTGGGTAATGCCTATTTGTTCAGTATTGGAATGTTTTCCTTTTATTGCTGTGTATTACTGCTTCAGTTTAGATGAGTTTAAAGCAAGTAAAGGTCAGAGCTCTAGTGTTGGTCTCTTCCAAATATTTAAAGCAATAACAGCTGGAGCCAACTGTTTTCAATATGTTTCCTTCCCGATAGATCTTACTCGTCCTACAAGGCCCCTATTTATTTTTCCATATGTTACTACTGCTTTCTGAAGTGTTCTTTCCTCTTCATTTAATCTATTCTACTTCAGTTAAATTATATCGTTTGACTCTCTAATGATAAAGAAAAATAGTATATTCTTTATAAAAGTTAAATATAGTCCAAGGTATTTTAGGATAACATGTCACTATTTCCTGAAACAGAATTATATTTCTTAATGTTTGTACATATATACCACAATTTGTTTTCTTGACCAATTGTTCAAATGATTTATATATATATATATTAAATAATTGTTCAGTGCTTCTTGTATATTCTCTTGAAGATGACATAAATACAAGTCAAAACGTCGGCAAAAGGAGCAGTTTCAACCATAAGACTTTAACCCTAAAAAAATATACATATATGTGTGTGGTTTATGTTCTCTTTCACTGAGTGTAAGGTTTTTTCTAAAAGGGAATTTAGAAAAGATATTCCACTAACCAATAGTCTTGAATGTACAATCAAGTTTTTATTTAAAATTAATTTATTTTGTAAATAAATATACAAGTAATTTCGTTACAAATAACATGTTCAGAACAATTAAAAATTAATTTACATAATTGAAATTGTTATGAAACGAGAGTTGAAAGTATATGAGAATGATATAGAATAAACATGCAAAATAAAAATAGTAAAAAAATGTGTTGATTTAAATAAAATTTGAAAACATAGTCTCCTTATTATTAGCTTTCCTATGTTTCATTGCGTTCTGAACTCTCCTAAGTTATAAACAAAATTACTAGCAAAATAGTTTTCAACAAGAATTCTTCCAAGAAGCTGTGATATAATCTCTTATAATCCTTTCATTTATTTAACTATAGGTTTAAAAATATTTTACAAGGAGCCTTATAAATATGACTCATTACTTAGCAGTATTGGTAGATTCTTTCATTGGTTATTATCATTTGATTTTCACGACGACTTCATCATTGATTACATTTTTGTTATGTTTACTATATAGAGATATTTAATACCATATATAATTTGATTATATTTCTTGTCAATGACTCTATTAATGCGTTTCCTCATTGTAAAGTTGAATGCAGACCACTCTAGATGGTTTAATGGAGGAAATACTGATAATTTGACATAACGGTGCTGATTGTTATTAAATTATGAATTCGTTTAATTCTGACATTATTGTCAATATATTTACTGTGAATTGGTTTTACTAATCGATGATTTTTTTTTAATTTAATTTTTTATATAGCGTATTTATTTTTCAAATAAATTGTCAAAAATAAAGTAAAACAGGCAAAAAATATTATAAAGAGAAGAACGTTATATTTTTAAAAAGTGTGTAGTTAAAAACTACAGTTACCTGAAACCTGTTTCATAATAACACTAAATGACAACTTCGTAGGTTCAAACTTGACTTATGATATGAAACCTTTTGATTTCAACAACCACTCTGAATAATATAGGGGCTTACAGAAGTAAGTGCTTACTGTTTCTTATATAAAAGGTTCCCTTAAAAATATGTATCAAAGAGACAGACCAATGAGTTTACTGATAAAGGCGTCATCTCAAGCTGAAGACGTATCAGATTTGGATAGATAGAAGCTACGCATAATTTTTCAAAATAAAATATTATAATCTGGCACTGTGTGAGAACTGGACTAGCTGACTGGTAGACAGTTGTCCGGAATTATAGGCTTTCTACGAGCGGACTTGACTACTTCTGTACTAATGTAGTACTACTACTGTACCATACAGTCAGAGTATTTGACACAAAAGGGTTATTCTTACATGTATCAGTTACTATAGCAACTGTCATTGAATACTGAATCGTATATAAAAAGTTCCTTGAAGTTTTAGGAGTTTAATATATGAAATTAATTTTTCTCTGTTGGGAGACGAATGAGTGCCTACTGGCATATAATTAAAGTGTTTTGGAAAGTAACTATTATTGCTATAATAGTTTGCAATGCTGATCTCATGACACCTTCGGTTTCTATTGAACTTCCTTTGATACCATTTGTGTCAGATTTTATTGAGAAAATGAATTCATGTTATACAATATTATTTGATGACATTCAATGTCATACAAGTTACTTCAAAATTGTTGCATTCTCTTTTAATAGCTTGCATCACCAGAATTTATACCAGCTATGTATTTTAAAAAACCATTGTGCAATTATAAAATGTAAATTGCACAACTACATACATTTATTCAATATAAAATAAAGGTTTGCAGAAGTAGCAATTTAGATTGAAACAATGAACTATTCCACTTGAATAAGTTTAATAGTAGTACTGGACGTTTTAAATAGTCACTTGAAACAACGATGTGGACTGCTTACCAACATTATGTTATTCTATTACCTCGTCGGCTCTGGTGTGATTAGTACGTTAATGGAGAATTAATACTAATTATGTGACATGAGATTGCGTGTATCGTTACTGAAGCGTTGATTTTGTTTGGAGGTTATAATTTCAAACGGGGCAAATTAGGGGTTACAATGCTAGAAATTAGATCCTTATTAACGTGACAGTTGAAAAAAAGAAAAGAATAGTAAAAGGCAGTTGTTCCAACAGGTTATAATTATAACAGTAGGAAGGTTAGGTTGGAGGATTAGAAAGCGAAAGGGTATGAGGGTGACTTTTTTGTGCGAGAACGTTTTAAAATTACGCCCCCCCCCCCCTCCGCCTACCATGGTGTTATATTTCAAAATGTCAGCTAGCGAAGCGGAGCAGTTCTAAGCGATAGGATTAT
Source organism: Hermatobates lingyangjiaoensis (assembly GCA_026182355.1). NCBI lineage: Eukaryota > Metazoa > Arthropoda > Insecta > Hemiptera > Hermatobatidae > Hermatobates > Hermatobates lingyangjiaoensis. Next base: position 1,743,763 of record JAPFBL010000015.1, read on the forward strand.
AACATAATATTTTGCACCATGAATAATGCAAAACATGTGTGTTATGAGAGACATTCATCAGAAACAAGCGCTTTGGGGCCCAGTAGCAATCTGTGGAGGGGAGTGGAGCAATGGGATTGTCGGGGCTGATATCACGATGTTATCAACGACAACAAACCACCTAGTATAATATAAATGCCAAGCCAGATCAATGGAGCCTGCAACAATACAACCTCTAATAAAAATTATAACCACTCTGATAACGAATCGCTACGCATCCCTGGGAGAAAACTTCGCCCCATCAATACTGCCTACTGTTTTCAACATAAAACCGGCTAACACTCCTATTGTTGGGCAAAACATTGATGTTGCCTTTCCAAATCTATACCAACTCGGTTCTCTCTGGAATGACACAGATCTTCATTCAAATTAAATCTAACATCAGACTTTGTTGTAAATTTACGACTTCATAGAAATTGTCTATCAAAAAATGCCGTATAATTTATACTGTTCCAAATTTATCACTGTCTCCTTTCCCATATACCGTTTCCCATATTCTCTTTATATATATAAGGAGATATATCTAAAGAAATGAATGTAATTAAAAGAAAGGAATACAATATTGGAATGGTATTATAATAAGGGACTACGCGTTATCATCATTTGACCAGTAACATCCCTTGTCGAGTCTCAAAATAAATGACGCTATCGGAAACCCTCGTCATGACAGGTAATGATCACATTATCATTTTATTTATTAATGGTCTTCTATCAATTTCTAAGGTCCTCACATATAACCATTAAATTATTTAAATGACTTGGAAATCTAATATTCAAAGTAAGTGCCTCCTCCAGATGGCAATGGGTGCCCACATATAGAAGTGAGTTTTTTTAGTAGTGTTCTTTTAATATGTATATACGATTTTACACTAAACTTGTAAAAAAAAATAAAGAGTAAACAACACATAGAGGTAAAATCTTTAGATTGCTTAAAGAGATCAAGATCTTTTGATCAAAAGATTTGTCCTCGTTAGTCACACTTAATCTGACAACTGAAGGAGAATGCAGAACAAAATGGAGAAGGAACAAAAGTAGTTCCTATAGTGGGTTTCCTAGAGTGCATTTATATTTTATATTTTTTATATTTTTTTACATTCTTTACATTGACTTAGAAATTTTTTGAGCAAATCCACTGAGATAAAATTGATATTAATAAAGGAATACTTTAAATTGTTTATTGACTTATATGAGATGTAAGAGGAATAATATTGTGCAGGAAAATAATAACACTCACTCAGAAAAAAATCGTATATATATGTTATTTGACAAAGGGGAAGGAAAATGATCTTTTTAAATACTTAGAAGACATAAAATTCACAGTATAATAATTCTATAAAAAACCAAAAATGTAAAAGATAATTCAAAATTGAAATATTTCGTTTAGAGATTAATAAATGTAATTATCGTACATCTTTAACTATAAATCATCTTAAAACAAAATTTTTTTCTTCGCTGTTTATGATGTTTTTCAGAGAAAAAAAAGGGTATTTTCCTGTTTATATTTGAAACTCTTACTTTAATATTCAATGTAGAAGGATGTCAAGTAAACGATGTAAGAAATCCACTGGCTATTTGAACAAAAGCCATGTTCTCTTGTATGAGAATATTTCGTATCAAGAAATGTTCACTTTGGTTTTTCAAAAATGTTTTTACTGCTGTAGTTATACTAATGAAATTATTTGCAAATAATAAATTATTTGTGATGTACAAAAATAAGCTTATAAATTGATATGTCCTTCAATCACTATCTGTACTACCTCAGGAATGACAGGCTAATAATTATATCCCATTTAGATGTTTACGTTATGCTTAAATGAGACGTTATGTTTTATATACTCAAGAAATTCGACATTAAGTTACTTATAGTAAAGTAGAGTGTAGGCCACTCCAGATTTTTTAGTATATTTCCTGCGTTATTATGATTAGAAAAAGCTATATTTCAATCAAGTTTATGCGCAAGTCTAGAAAGAGGGTCCAATGACTCACCATAAGGTGAAGCTATAGAATTTGACAATGAACGGAGCTCTGTTGAAAGAGAGAGAGTTTTTGTAGCATATATATATAAAGATTTCACATAAACAAGTGAAATAACAATCAATGATCAAACCACAATAAGAAATGGGAAAACAAGAGTAACATCTTTCAACCGTAACAAGCGGTCTTCGTCAGAGTCAAAAACCCAACAGTTGGGTTTTTGACTCTGACGAAGACCGCTTGTTACGGTTGAAAGATGTTACTCTTGTTTTCCCATTTCTTATTGTGGTTTGATCATTGATATATATATAATATATATATATTATATATATTTATTATATATAATATATAAATTTTTAATTTAAGTTATATATTATTACTTTATATATATTGTTGTGATTATTTTTAATGGTGAGATGCAGGTGGTTGGTTCAATTGGCTGCCGATGATTCACTATTCATTCGAATGAGCAAGCTGCACCCCCTGATTCGACCTCTCCCCACCACCCTCTCCCTACATTATATAAAATGCATTCCCTCATTCATTCATTTCTTACTCTTTCAATCCAATCTTTTAAATTACCATTCAATACCTCCTATTAGAAGTTGATAACTTGATTGCACCTTTCCTACAGTTCACCCCATTTTGGACAATGTATGAATAATGAAGTTTCTAACAATTTTATAATTAATAATATCTTTTTTTTTAATTATGTATAACTTTTAATCTCGAAAAGTTGAAGTCAGTAAAATATAAAAATTATACCTAACAATAATTGTTGTGGTTGGTTATTCATTGTAAATAAAATATAATACTGATTCCATTATTATACTTCTTGACGTTATTATAAAGTGACAAAAGAAGTAAAGTAACCATTTTTAAACATCGAGAATTATGTGGTATTTTATTCCAATGTGTTTACCACAACGCTCAGAACATTGCACTGGCATTTCCATGGTGGGATAAAGAGAAACTATTATTATTACGATTATTTTTCCTGTACGTTAGCATGAGTTAACGTAGGGCTGCTTCAGCCCTGACTCTTACCTGGCCGTCTGCAGGGCCCACTTACTTAGACCAGAGTCACTAATATTCTTCAGTTAAAATAACGTTTTTCTCAGTCCATTCTTGTTTGGAGGTATTCACTTAAGGGTGGCTTATATTTGGGATGCATTTTTGTATTCTAATTTAAAATGAATTTTTAATTTTATATGGTCAACATTCTGTTATTCCATTTTGTTAATATTAAATCTTCATTTTGATTAAACTATAAGATTTCTTCTCCAAATTACAAAGGCGCTTACTTTGAAAGGCGTTTGAATGCCACATCCAAAGAGTCATGAAGTCCCTACCATGGATGCACAACATGTTTGCTCTTGTTTAATGGAAGCTTTCCCTTCATAGCAAATGTTATTGTTTTTTTTTCTTTTATTTACAAAGATGATTTGATATATATGAATGCTTAGGAAAGTTATCGAAAGTTATTACTTTCATGTAACTTCAGGTATTTTCTTGATGATTTGAAATCATGATGAGGATATAAACAGGTTTTTAAAGGTTTTTTTTTCTTAATTCTCTCCTCATTATTTCAATATAACTTTAAAGGGATATGAGTAAATGTTAAATTAAAAAATCATTATAGTTGCATCATTGCATTGAGATTTTCATGGATAAATACAAATAGGTTTAGCGATTTTTTTTTATGCCGTATTTTCTATCATATAAATTTGTTAATTTTTGTTTGGAGTTCAGCGAAGTCCAAACAATAATGGACCAGTGCGTTAAGTACAGTAGGCTGACTTTGTTATGAATGTGACTTGGCTCAAGATTTTACTTGAAGTAATAGTTCTTTACACTGACTCAAGATAAGGAGTTAATTGCTCCCCAAACAGTTGTTCTCTGGATTTGAGTGACTCATCACTGCTATCTTGTTCGATAAATTATTTGTTTTTTATTCCTTTTTTAAGGAAAATTAGTAATTTCACTGGCTACTCAATTATCATTAAACAAAATGGCATTTATCTGGAAGGGTCCAGTTTTAATACTGCTCCTAAACTCTTGGGAGAAGGGAGAGAGGGCTGCAATTAAATACAACAAATCCTGGAAGCTTTTTAAAACCAAGTTATAAATCAAATAAACAACTGCTATTTATTTTGCTTTACTGTAAAAAAGGAGGGGATGGGAGTTATATTTATGCGGGTTGTAAAAATTATAAATTAAAAAAATCCCTGCTCTGGGGTGGTTGAGTAATGAGGGTTGGTTTTGGACTAGGCCGCTGGGAGCAGCACAGGAGCGACACATGTCTGCAGGCGACCAAGCTAATGCTGATGTATTCTTGTTTCACCCTTCAGTGTAATATTTTAAAATAAATACAGCCGGGTTACAGTGGGCCATTAGGGTTGGTGTGTGTGTGGTTGGGGGGGTAGGAAGCAGCTCGTTTGTACCGTTCAAGAGCACGTTAGCTTCGCCGGACATTTTTCAGTAGAAGGGAAACGATTATATGCCGACGATCGTCCCAATAGCTGAATTATCACCAACCTATTTTCGTAATCCATTCATTTCAGTTCATTCCAGAATCTATTAACATGGAAGCAAAACGAATTTGTTGAAATCGTTTAGCGTTTCCAGATTTAAGTCCTATCAGTCATCGAGCGTGATTCAAATTCGCTAATTCCTGCCTTGCAAACCAATAATGTTGGCCATATTTTGTATTTCTCCGTGTCTCCGCAAGGCTAACTTTCATCAATCTGAAAAATGAAAAATGCAACATTTCCAATTGTAATGGGTGATAAATTCCGGTGACACACGTGTGTAATAAATTTCTAATGTATACCATGATGCTTCAACAACCTCCCGCCACTAACACTAATGATTCATCCCAAATTACATCCTCTGACAAAACAGTTCTTCTTCAACATTTCGCATTTGCAAAATATTTGCAACATTTCCTATAGGTTGTTGACCAGAAATCATTTTCATAAACAATTAGAATTTTTTTTTATGAGCTAAATAACGTCAGTCATTATGAAGGCTGGGAATAACTAAAACAAGAATAATCAAGACCTTGATGATTATATACTTAGATTAAATAATAAGTAAGGATTTTTTATATGCACTAACTTGAATTGATACACTTAGTTTTTGACATCCAAGCCTTATGTGTTTGATAGTAACTAAAACCAAGTTTTAAAAACTATCAGCCTATTAAGAAATAGTCATAAAAATACTCTCCAACAAAACGATGCTAGCGTAGACTTTTTGACCATCCTAAACATACAGTTTTGATTCACTATAATATTTGTATAAGTTAAAAGCAAATTGCGTCTGATGTACAAATTTATAATTTCAGAAACAACACTAGAGTGATGGAGATTTAAGGTGACCATTCAAAATGATCGTCTTCAGAGGCGTGCTTAAAATATTCATTGTCGTAGTACATATATTTAGTGTCTCTCAATAAAATCATTTTCATGAAATAATTTCTTTTTTACTTGCTCATTGTCAAAGAGCATATAATTTTAATGTCGTTATCGTCGAAGAATATCGTTAATCGCCAAATGCGTTGTTATTTTACCTTCTTTTCGTTTTAGTTGTGTTCTCCACTATCTGTTGAGTATAGTTATTCGTATAGTTTATAACCACGTTTTCAGGCTATCGTATGAGATTTAATTTCAATATTAAGGCCTAATATATATACTATAATGTATAACATACGCTATACATATATATCATAATGTTTTGTCATATGATAAATGTGAGTGTTCGTACCAAGCCGTTGCTAAGGTAACATTACAGGATATTATACTCGCTTAGCCAGTTCACTATATATGTTTGCTGGTCACAGATTTATAAGTACTTAAAATATTTAAGCAGACATTTCTTAAATCAGAATAATTTTTTTTTCTATATTAGAGGAGACATTAATAAAGATTTTTTTATTTTCAAATGATTATTTAAAATGAGTTTGTACTGGATAACTTTAGATTTTTAAAATGGCTTATTTTATATATAATATGTAAGATGAGTTTTACAAACTAGAAAACAATTGAATATACATGATAATTGGACGTGGATGTTCAAAAGAGACGTAACAATAAAGATAGTCATATGAAATATGAAAATATATACACAATGAAAAAAGTAAATTTTAAGCAAGTAACCGAGAATTGTATTCTAGTGGGGCAGTAACCTTTAATTTTAATTATAAAAAAAAAGTCATTTTGACTATAATTAAAGCAACGTTTGTTGCTTGGCTACTAATTTTAGTTGTAATTTTACAGCAGGTATTGAATGTTATATATTTCTATAATGAATCTTAGGAAATTAGTTTTTGAACAACTTAAGTCATCCTTGGATATTAGAAAGACATAATAAGGCAGCAGAAAACATCTGCTCAAAATATCAGCGAGATCATCATTTATTTATCTTCAAATTTCTGAAATGTGTTAAAAGTTATATATTATATATATATATATATATATATATATATATGATCAAACCACAATAAGAAATGGGAAAACAAGACTGAAATCTTTCAACCGTAACAAGCGGTCCTCGTCAGAGTCAAAACCCCAACTGATGGTTTTTGACCCAGTTGGATTTTTGACTCTGACGAAGACCGCTTGTTACGGTTGAAAGATCTTAGTCCTGTTTTCCCATTTCTTATTGTGGTTTGATCATTGATTGTTATTTCACGTGTTTATGTGAAATCGTTATATATATATATATCTTTCTGTGTTCTTTTCTCTGTGTTAAAGTATATATATATATATATATATATATTACTTTATGCTTAATTAATTAAACATTGTTTATTGATTACTAATTTTGATATTTTGGTGCAATATTTTTTTATTTGAGCAGTTAGTTTGTAATAGTTTGTTCTTTTGGAGGAAAAGTAAAACTGTTTTCCATATTTCCTAGACTTTTAAATTATTTCTTAAACGGGTAGCTATTTATTTTGAACACAGTTCATATTTGATTTAAAAACGCAGTTTTTAGGTTTTAAGCCTAGGGGGTTGTGCAAAATAAGAAATAGAACTACACTATAATTATTGTCTCATCAAAATCTTGCTGATATAATTAATATTAAATTAGGAACAGTGACAATAAGATACAAAGTTTTTCACTATAGGATTTGGCAAATGTAATCGAAAAAATTAAACATCAAGTAAAATAATCATTTTCAATTTTTTTTTTTAATGAACACTTCAATATTCTGGTTGTTAAAAACATATCAAGCCGTAAACTTTTCAACTATCCTAGATGTTTGTAAAAAAATAGTAACTTTTATTTTTATTTTACACTAATTTTTTCATTTTTTTTCAAATAGGAAATTACTTCTCTGATATAAAATAAATGCATGTCAACAATGAATTGATGTTCTTATTGTAAATGATAAAAATATTTTTCCTAATAAATATCTATTAATAAACTGAATAAAGTAATGCTTAACAATGAAATGTGATTAAATCTACACAAAGCTATAAATTATGCGATAATGAGCCCTAAAAAATTCATTTGCATAAGAAGCTTACATATACCAATTTTCTACCTTCTTATTTTTGTCCTTTGACGAGGGATTTGAAAGAGTAGTACGATCCGAAGCGGGGAGTCGATCGGATCTAGATGAGTGACCCAAGAACTTTATTAAAATATATATAACATAGTATTATTAAAACAGTTAAAATAAAACATTATTTTATATGAATTTTTATTTGTATACTATTACTCTTTTTTTAATTGACGTTTGCATTAAATCAATAAAAGATTTGTTTTTTGCAGTTTTTTTTATTTAATAATGTAAAGTACCTACAATGGATTAATTTTTCAATTTTAATAAATTTCTGTTGAAGTGATTACTTCAGTTCTTGTTATATTTTTCTAAATATCCCCCTCAGTGAGAAAAGCTTAATAGCCCCTGCTGTATTAAAGTGACCTTGTGTCTTCTTTGTATTGATTTTATTTTATCCATAGCTGTATTACTAATGATAATAAATTTGCATAAAATGTTAGTATTAGTAGATTATATTATTTCTATTTTTACTGCTCCTCATATTTTTTGCATAAATGTAAAATAAAATATTCTAATATTACCAATATTCCAAATGCTTTAATTATTAATTTGTATATTATAAAGTTCAATTGATTTTTTTTTAAGAAATGCTATTTTTATTTATTTCGTATATTATAAACGTTACCTTAAGCAGATGTCATTGAGATGACGCCTAGAATAAGTGCAGTACTAAAGGGCAAGTGTAATTGAATGGAAGGGCTAATGAGGGCGGTCGGATCTAACCAGTTTAGGGCTGGCCCTGAGCCACAGGTTGCAGGCCCTTTCCCTCCCTCCATTCACCACCACTTACCCTCGACTTTTTCTGAACAGAACAACCTACCCTCTCAGCTGGACATTATTGCCTCAAGACAATCCATGCATCCCTTTCCTATTACCTTCTTCTCGCTTCCGATTCACCCTTATTTTTCAAAGCTTTACTCGTTTATTCCGCACCCTTCCCTTAGTATTCTAATTATTTTTTTGCTCATTGCATTGTCTATACATTTTCTAACTCTGAATCATGCATGGATTCATTGTGTCAAATTATATTCAAAAACATTTTAAAAAAATATTGATTCTCATCAGAAATAAAAAAAATAAATTTTATATTAATTAATGTAGATAAATATAAATTGATCTATTAACGGATTTGTTATCATTTGACTTTATTTAAGAACATTTATTGTTTCTTGGTTATCTTTTTTTAGCTTTCTCATTAATTTGTTTCCATACTGATATAATTTTTTTATTGTTGATTATTCCCTTTTTACAGATCATGCTATCATGTTCCTTATAATATCAATTATACGAGAATCTTATTTGAGCATTCTGCATATTTCTAATTTTTTCAGTCTACATCCTAGTAATATATTTCGAAAATCTTTAAATAGTTCGTTTTGACGAAAAACACATTGTGGTATAAGTGTTGCGTTTACCTAGTAAATTCATCTTTTGGTCTGGTGTGCTTGTCTTACTGTTGATGGGTAATTTGAAAATTAAGGGCTATAACCGTGCCTATATGTTGTATGTTAAGCAAATTTTAATTGTGTTTATGTAATCAAATTTAACAATAAACATGTTATATAAAAATCAACATATCAACGATAGTAAATAATTAAGAAATGGGACAAAATCTTTCGACCAAAATAATTACTCCTCTGAACAGAGCCGACCTGAAGTGAAACAAGTAAGGGTGGAAGGTGGTATAGTATTTAGAGATGTGAGGAGTGGCGAGAAAGGTATTTTAAAGAGAGTAAATGGCAAGGAAATGAAAAAAAAGACTGGGCAGTGCAGGGTAATCAAGGTGTTCATGAAGAAAAAAGTATTCAATTATCTGCTAGCTGCTAACCCTAGTACACAATGTTATTGCTCATCAATACTGAGTCTACTTTGTGTAAACAATTACTAATCTTTATAATATTTGGTAGGTTAAATTTAATTAATTCACACCCAATCATATTTCGTAACAGCAATGATCTTTTAAACGTTTTTCTTTTCTCTTTCGTCTGATTTACATCTTGATTCTCATTATTTATATACAATAATAATGCACTGCTTGTTCAACTCTAACTACAGAGTACTGATGTTTTATAACATGCAATTTTAATGATTTGTTAGTCCAACTTATATTAGTATACACGGCAAATTTACACGGAATTTTATAATGACCACTAAAGTACAGTTCTCTAAGAGAGTATTTAATTAACAAATTAAATAGTTATTAACATTATAAAAAAACTATATTAAATGAAATATTATGGGTATGCCCAAGAAGTGGAACCAGTTACTCAGGTTACTTGAAAACTAATGACACCTGGGATTAAAGCTGCTTGAGACACTGCATTGGAGAAAGTTTGTAACATCCATCAAGCTTTGCAAATACAAGAGGCAGGGTACAACCACTCACGGCCAAAATATCTATCATTAAATTCTTTTCGTCTTTTTAAAATTATTGTTTGTTTTTTTTTTAAATTCTTTCTTTAACTGTATTTTTTCCTCTTCTCTCTTCTCTCTCAATCTTGCATTCAGACTGTGCATTATTGTTTCAGTGTACAGTCTGAACATTAGCCATTAGTCCATGTTTGCCTCTCAGGCGACGAATTCTCTTCCTGATGACGAATTATGCTGAAATATGGAAATGAATCATGACTGTTTTTCTTGTGCTTAATTAGTTGCCTTTAAGGACGATTCCCGCTTTTTTGTCTTGTATATCACAAAAAAAAAATGGTAATAAGAAGTATATGAAATGTTCTATGATGACAACTTGGAAAAAAATAAAAAACGATGCAGAAAAAACTGATACAACTCACATCCATAGTATGACGAGAATCGAAATGTACAGCTAAATTGTGTTGGTTCTTTCTGTATATATATATATAACTTTGAATTACACAGAGCACGACTCAGAAAAAAGAATAAAATGCCCACTTACTGAATTCTCAATATTTTGAAATGTTATTCGTCATCAGGAGTCTATTTAAAATTTAAAGTTTTATAGTCTGTGTGTTTATTCAATTTATATATATATATACAAAATTGTCACTATAACACGTGATGTAAATATTCAGGTAACTCACAACAAATGATTGAAGATAATTGCTCTGAGGCCTTTCGTTTCCACGTCGTCAGAGAGCAAGTGAATACAAGTTTTTGACAGGTTATGGATTTTGATTTAAAGTAGGATGAAGATTGGCATCATTGATAGTATTTTTTTCTCTTTATATTAGAAGTAGTCTTGATTTGTTTAACGATTCCTTCAATTAGAAATTCATCCAATTAAAAAACTAGTTAACACTAGTCTAGGCTTTTTTAAATCGGTACCCTTACCGATTATATATCATAAATTCATAATAAACACGTGAAATAACAATCAATGATCAACCAGAATAAGAATGGGAAAAATATTAAAAATTTTTAACCGTAACAACAGGTTCTTTTCAGAGTCAAAACCGAACAAGATATATATGTAAAGATTTCAGAATAAACAAGTGAAATGACAATCAATGTTCAAACCACAATCAGAATAGGGAAATAATACTAAGATCTTTTAACCGTAACAAGTGGTCCGGAGTCAAAAACCAACAACAATTTCTTATTGTAGTTTGAACATATATATATATATATATATATGATCAAACCACAATAAGAAATGGAAAAACAAGACTAAGATCTTTCAACCGTAATAAGCAGTCTTTGTCAGAGCAAAAACCCAACTGAACCAAAGATCTTAGAAACCAAAGATCTGGTTGAAAGATCTTAGTCTTGTTTTCCCATTTCTTATTGTGGTTTGATCATTGATTGTTGTTTCACGTGTTTATGTGAAATCTTTATATATATATATATATATATATAAATTATATACTTAATAGGGATACGGAATGACGACACGTTAAGCAAGTTATTAACTAGTTGTTTTTCCATCATGTCTGGGTGACGTGACGGGATCGAAGATGAATAACCTTCGCTTTGAAGAGAGGCCTCTCCCCTCCAAGCAGTAGGGGCTCCATTAATAACGTCCCATATATTAGTGGCAGTTGGCGGCCTAGCCAATCGTTATTAACACAAGCAGGGTACCCAGTCTGAGACATGGCCTTCAGCGCTAATCAACTACCCACATTAAATTGATATTAAATTTATCTCGTAAAAGAATGGAGCCAATTGTGAATTCTTTACACTACTATCTTTATAACTCTTAAAAGTCAAGTATATTTCAGTATTATTTTAGGAGGAATTAAATCAGTTATTTATATTATAGTTATTAAATTTCCTGATATTTATGCTCCTTAATCTTTATCAAATTTGATTTGAGTGTTAACAAATTTGGAATTGAAGGAGAATAATTTGTAGCTTGAAATTTTATTTTATTGACTCTATTCAAGACATTTTATTATTGCTCCAACAAAAACAAAGAATATTGTCTTAAAAAAAGAATTAACAGTACGGCAGTTCATTGCTTTTTTCAAACAACTTATTTAGCCAAAATATTGGCTAAATTTCCTGACCATATATATTGTTCAGTTTTCAGTAGTTACATTACTAACTACAGTAAGTACTTTCAGTAGTACTAAAAAAATACATTTGTGTTTAAGTTGGAACATAAATTTGAAAATAAGAGTGTCTTATAACAACGCTGTGGCGAGATATTTGATGTGGAGTGTGTAAACAAGGTCCCAGTTTTACAGTGTTTTATGAATTCACTAAATAAATAAAGATTTCATATGGATAGAATTCTTACTTCTAGTCTATGTAGAGGTAAGACTTAATATAGTCTAGACTTTCTAGACAATCGAAACGAATATAAGTTGTCTATCCAGTCTCTACCTGGAAGTAGCAACTTGCATTTCAAATTCTAGATCAAAGTTCAATAATTAACAATAGACAATATGTTTAATTTTATACAACTTTGTAATACATTAACGACCTTATACAAAACTCATTTTGCCTTTTCGATTTATAAAATCTGGGATTTGGAAAAAGCACTGTGACAAGTTAGACATTTCAATATCAATTTTTTATATACAATCATTCTTAAAGAAAACCTTCACTCTGACTGTTATGTTTTTAATCTCGCTGTTTTCTTATGACTTGAAGTTAATTTTAAATAATTAACTTAATTTATAATCAAGGCGGTAATAACCTTACGTTATAAATGTTTCCATATATCTTAGCTCTATAAATTCCTTATACCAATATATTGCTGCATCTGGTTGCATTCTTGCCGCTAGAACTAAGGATTGCTGGTTAAAAGCTTAGTGATGAGTTTAGATTTCTTGCTATATCATTCAGACAGGATGATGAAAAGAGTTGCTCCAGAGTCTGTACGATGTCAGGTTGTCATTAGGAACAACAGCTATAATAACTTTGAGTTAGGTATACTTAGAACAGATTTAGGATAAACATGGTAATATGGCTTTCCTATAATTAAAATTGGGACTAAATAAAAAATTGACCACCATTTTCGCAGCCAGAGAAGCACTGAATATGAACTTTTATAAATAAATAAATTAATTATGGAAGTATTATAAACATGGAAATGTTATTCTAAAATATGAAAAAGTATATGGATTTAATATTAAGATTATGAAATTGTTATGAGAAATGATATTCAATTATTTCTTTTTTATTTGTTTAATAACAGCAGAAATATCATTACTAGCTTCAATTTAATATGTATTTATTAATGTTCGTCTATTTAAAATTTAAAAAGTAAACATTTCTATATTAAATATATTTGATTTGCATCTATCAGTAGTACTTTGACTTCAAATCCAGAAGCACTGTTGCACAGGATAGCTCGAGTGTAAACAAAGAGTCATTTCTCATTCGGGGAATTATTTTTATATAGTGCGTCTGTTTCATTCATTTGGTTGGCATCATTTCTGGAGGTAGTGGGGAGTTGATATTTATTCTGGCAATGTATAGTAACAAAAGAAGTGGTCATTTGGAGGCGTCGCCGTGTCAGAGGTGTAATGTATGCAAACACGGTTTTTACACGCCCCGACGTGTAACCTGCCATTAATAACCAGCTACCCTTTATTTTACCAGTTACCCGGTATTAATGGCCGTTTGCCGCTCTTTTCATATTGTTTTAATGTCGCTGACACGGCACCCCTGTTCGGTTTTTAATACCATCCCCGTCCAGTCTCTTCAACATTCACACACAAATACGTGTTTCTATTTTTTTTTTCTTTTACGTGGTTTTCCAGTATGGATTTGGTAAAAACCTCACTCGGAATTATATCACGATAGAAATCCATTGGATACCATTTTATCCTCTGCAACATGTTACAAAAAAAAAAAAAAAAGGAAATACAATTTCTTTTCAATGCGTTCTTCATTCTTTCGCATGTCTCATTTCGAAAACGTACAACATTTATTTATCCATTATTAAAAATAAAAACAATGATTTTGTGAAAAATTAAGTTATGTTTCTTCTGAAAACCAGCCATGAAAATAGAGATTAATTATCAATCTGAGATAGAAACATTATTATCATGGCAAAATAAATTACTTAAGACTATCAAGATCGTCAAATTCTTAATAGTGAGTTATCTATAATTATGTAAATTTTGAAAATATTCTAACCAAAGTTTTTATTACTTTGATTTTCAGTTAATAAGCTTGTTAAGTGCATCAGGATAGAATGCTTTGAACTATAAGTGCAGTGATGAAGAATCTCCAATTGAATATATTACTAATGTTCAGAAAATCATTTGTGCAATTTGTCGTATTAAATTTTATGAACACAACTAATATCTAAATATGAGAATTATAATTAAGTTAGTTTCAAATCTTTTGTGTTTTTTCGGAGTATGTATTAATTAATTAATAGATTTTTTTTAAGAAATATGGTTAAATTGGGAACATTAGTAAATCTTAGTTTAACACATATTTCCTATGTTCTGATATTATAACAATACTGGTACGAATGCGGATAAAAAATTATGTTTAAATTTGGGGGGGTTACGTTTACAGAACTTGTAGGAATTAATCATGTGACTGCTGCATCCAATCGGCACAAGCTCTACACAACAATCGAATGTCCTCTTATAGTTATCATAAGGCCATATTAATAATTCGCATTTTAAATATTTTATGTTCGATTACCATTTTGGAAGTTAGTTAAAGAAAAAAAAAGTTATAATTATTTAATGAACTAACAATTAAAAGTCAAGTATTTTAAGATGTTGTATTATTATAATGACAACACTTGTAGGATTTCGTTTCCCATATTCTATATGGGACCGTCTATGGACTGTCTAAATTAATGAAATTATTATGTATCACATTAGTTATGTGAAATATATGTGTTTACCAATACAATTTGCCAATTGAAAAAACACCATTGGTTTTTGAGCAATGATTATTTTAAGTACAATTATAATGAGTCAGACAACCTGTGCTCAGTTGTTTTCTTTAGAAACTTTCAAGTCAATTTGTGTTTAAATTTGATAGCAAGTAAAATATCTCTCTGATACTTTACCTCAAGATAACCCGCTAGCACCTTCCCTCTGTCATTGTCTAGGCACCATCTGAATAAAAAAAGCCTTCCAATGGAAAGGAAGTTTACGAGCATCTTATTAATTAATTGTATACAAGCAATCTATTAAGTAAATGTACCGAACCTTGTACAAATACCCTTATCTGTGACCAAACACATGACAATTTCTTCTGTATAACTAATTGATTCTGATAGAATTTATCTTTTTTTTTACTCTTATTTTCTTTAAATCTTATTTTGTTATGTTTTCTATTCGTAAAATACCAGTATTGGAACAATAATATTTTCGAAAGTCACAGGTTGAAAAGAAGTTCGTTGTTTATTTTAGACTGAAAAGACCTTTGAGTAGAATTGTTTAAACTAAAGAATCTTTTTGAATCACAAATGATAATATTTAACATTTCTATTTCTTTTGTTTGACTTTCTAACATTGTTAACATTGTTAAACTCTCTACATCTACAATGTGTTAAATAAAATCGGTACCTGGCATTCAAAATCAATTTTAAGGAATTTAAACTACAAACTGTTTGGCAGAGGTACGTGGTAGGAAATGCAGCATCGTCGTTTAAATGCACCTGTATTCACGATTCTTCTCCTTAGCAGAAATTAAAGTCATAGCAGTGACTTAAGACAAAACTATTGAAGTATGTATTTGACAGACAATCAAGTCCGACAAAAGTATGCCCCATTAGATGATAGTTTATTTTTGGAAATGTTATAATGGTTCGTCCTACCCTCATGACTTACCCTCAATTCGTTATATGGTCCTCGTGTCGTTGAAATCATATAAAGCACGGGTTCTCAGCCTTCCTAGGCCTATTAACCACCTCGCCCTTTCACACACTGCCATTCCCCCACCCCCTCTTCATTCCAAGGTAGTATATATACTTTTACAACTTTATATTGATTCTGTTTATAATAGAATTTTACATTTTATATGTTAATTAAAATTACTGATGGATATATAAAATATTAATTCAATCAAAATTGTATTTTTTTTTTAATTTATTATTAAGGTATCAAAACCTATAATAGCTTTCCACACTACTCTATAAATTTACTGTGATCACAACTTATCTCCTGAAAAACAAAAATTCACCCCTGGGATGAACTTCAGCCTCATTGAGAACCCCTACTCTAAACCCTTTGAATGTCTTATGTTCTTCTTGAATGTTAGCCCTAATAATGCGACAAACGGACTCTGACTTGTTAAAGTTATCACTCATGCTTATTAAATCTTGAGCAGTACGAGGGGTAGTAAAACTGACTACGACTACTTCAACTTTATCTTTATTTTTAAATATTTTACTCATTGTTTATTCCAGTGATATTTAGATGTATTTTATCATTTTTCCTTTAAATCATAGGGAGAATGCGTACAATTGACGAAAGTCATGCAATAGCGAATAGAATTGTTGGAGGGAAATGTAGATAACAATTGTGGAATGTTATTGGGCTATGAAGGGCAATCAGTCAGAAGGAACACGTATTATGTGGGAGCGGCAGCATTAGCAGATAGCTGAGGGGGGCGGGACCGCGGGGGCAGTAGCAGCTGTTCACCGCGACGCCTCTCTCTTACCTAATTTATTTGGAGGCGGCTTGATAAGAACGCTTTATCTTCCGTCTCCCAACACCCAATCCGGCTAATTACAAGAAAGCACGGCAAGTCCCCCACACACACACACATATGCTGATTTATCCCTCTGCGGCCGCCTCCACAATCACAACCCCTTCAGTAATCGCAAGGACGCCCAGTCCCGCATTACTCACCCAGACAACGCAACATATAGGTGGCGTCAAAAAGAGAGATACACCCATTCCTTATCTGATTTTCCGCCTAATTTGTGAATCCGTCTCCCGTGAAACATATAACCCTTCCTCTTGGCATTAGTTAAATTAAACTCATCCTGGATTAAAATTTTATTAGCCCACATTCTACTGCAATGAATCTTGTCTTTTCATGGTGATAAGTTATCATTTTTCATCCCTCTCATATTAGGTATAACAGAATGAAACTCGTATTCCTGATGGTATCGCAACATGAACATGTAAATTATACCTCCTTTTTCAGTCCTTGCATTCCTTAAACAAAGTAAATCAATATCTAACTATCTAATCTTCGCCCAAAATAACTGTTTCTAAACCATTATGTTATGATTTTCTATGAGATTTCTTAACCTATCTTACAAATGTCTCAAGTAGAACTTAACTAGATTATGTGCAAATAAAAAACTAATGGCATATAAATATATATATGTTCCTTTCAATAGTTCTTCATCGTGTTATTGACAATTATTTTTAACTAAACCTTTCAATGCCTATCTGCTAATAGAATGAAGGATGAATCGTACAGAACATAACAAGGAATATACCAAAGTTCTTACCACTATCGATATTCTAAACCACAGTTCTCAGTTTTGGCATACCAGACTGAAAGGATCTCTCCACCTTCATCTTCTCTTTGATCATCTTCTGATGATGAAATGTTGTTCGATATATTATGTGAATAAATATTTGATGATTCCCAATCACTATGTTAGTTATTCGTATTCTGGAATGTTATTAAAGTACTAACAAACCAGTACCATATTTTAAAACATTTAATTATACTAATTTCAAATGAATACTATGTTTCGAAATCATTTAATGAAGTTAAATTATGATTAAAATTAATAAATTTTTGAAGAATAGAGAAGAAATACCAGTGGGTTTTACATGAACATTCATTTAAAATTTTAAATCTTCGAATCTAAGTATTTCATATGTATCAAGAAATCAATTTTTCTTTTAATTTCAGATCAGTCGTAACTGATCTGAATGGGAAATTAACTTTTTTTTTTTTTCTTTTGGCAGTAAGAAAATTATGTTCCAATATGAATGAAAAAGTTGATTTTATGTGAAATGAGTAAATAAAGCAAAAAAAGAATGTGACTTGGTGACTGCAAGAGCCTAAATATATTAAAAATTTATTAAAGCTACTTGCTGTTCAGGTAATTCCGCAGGAAACGAGTTAAAGAATAATAGAGCCCTTTTCAGGTAGTAGCATACAAACAAGTTGTTAATTTTGAATGGGCAAGCTTTACTTGAATTTTTTACTTTAAGTGCTTTTTTTGGGGTTCAAATTAGAAATAAGTATTCAAGTTTAAACAAAACCTAGTCATTATTTTAGGAAACCAAATGAAAAACAGAATATGTTAATTTGATAGTGTATGTCACATTGAATAATGTGAATTACATAACAATGGATAACTTAGAGTTGGCAACTCTATAGAATAAACTTCTCTTAATTAAATGACGTCACTATGCGTCACTTTGCCAGATAAATTTAAAGTGACAAGGTAACAAGTAGCAAATATATGGCCACGATATTGTATAATAACAAGGTAATATCAAGCCATGAACATCGTCAGATAATGTTGCATGTCAAAATATTGAAGACAGTTTTTGTTGCAATTTTTCTACATGAGTTTTTGTAATTGTTTATATATATATATAAATTAAATAATTTATATATATATATATATATATATAAATTAAATATATTATATATATATATAAAAATTAAATAATTTAAGACCTATCTAAGGCTTTTCGTTACAACACCATCAGAAAGCTAAATGAAACAAACAAAAAATATAATAACAAGTTAACCTGGTTGATTGAAGTCTTCCTTACAGCATTTTAAATAATATATATTTGTTTATTGTAGTATTTAATTCATATATTATATCAAGAGTTATTGTTGATTATTAATTTATACATATTTAAAAGATTTCACATAAACAAGTGAAATAACAATCAATGAACAAACCACAATACGAAATGGGAAAACAAAACTAAGATCTTTCAACAGTAACAAGGGGTCTTCGTCAGAGTCAAAAATCCCAGGAGGTCAGTAACCATCAGTTGGGTTTTTGACTCTGACGAGAACCGCTTGTTACGGTTGAAAGACCTTAGTCTTGTTTTCTCATTTCATATTGTGGTTTGATTATATATATATAAGAAAGTAAAACCCATAAGGAGAAAAAAATATATGCTCTGAGGCATTTTAAACTTGTTTCATCATAGACCTAATGATGCAACTGAACAACTTCAGTTACTATCTGATGACATAAATTTAAACAGGCTCAGAGCATATATTTTCTCTGTTTTTTTTTTTTTAGTTTTTTGTGGCTTTTACTTTCATTAGTTTTCATCATGTGTTTATTGTGATTATTTAGTGTATATTTATATATAATCAATATTCAAACCACAGTAAGATTTCTTATTATGATTTGAACAATGATTGTTGTTTCACTTGTTTATTATGAAATTTTGTTATATATCTTTTTTTTTAAAGTTGTCTGGATATGATCTAATTGGCTATTTGAAGGCCAAATGATATGATTTTATTGTATGGACTAATAAAACTAAAGTTGGATGGATTAGGAGGTCCTACAAGTTCTCTTATTTCCCGCTCCAAAGAAGGTCGGATGAAGACATCCAACATACTATTACTGTTCCTCCATCAAATAGCCAATTATATATATATATATATATATATATATATATATATATATATATATTTAGTAAATGTAATTCGGGTTTTTTGGTCGTTGAGTATTAAAAACAATCTTTGAAATACCAAACGTTTCGGTTTTATTTAAAACCTTCCTCATTGGCCAAAGTATATATATCAATGTTTACATTTAAAAGTTTGTTTTTGAAACTAAATGACCGAAAAACCTGATTTACATTTACTATTACCCTATCAGATGGTCTATATATTATTTAAGTTATATATATAAGACTCACAATAAACATGTGTCAATGATAATCTGACATCTAAGAAGGAATAAAAAATTTGGAAATGGTGCTATAATCTAAACAATTAAGTAACTAGTCGTCCTATAAAACGTACGATGTTTCACATATATATACGTAACTTTAATTAAACCAGTTAATTGTCCAATGATCTGAGACATTTCTGAATTTCTTGCTTCTGATATTGACGGATGTATTTCATTCTTGAATTTTTTTCTTGACTGTATGGTTATTTCGTTTTATATTTTTTCGTGTATAGCCATAGTTTTTCGGCCTTAAATTGCTAAAGAAATAATGTTTGCTACATAAATGTTTGCTAAAGACTCCAAATTAATGTCGTAGTGAGCTCTGGAGGTCTTCCTCTGTGAATGCCTCACCTCTATATAAACGATTCACTGTCACCCTTACAGATATCTTGCAGAAGCAAGTTTCTGAAAGCAGTGAATCTTTAAGCCATTGACACTCACTCCTAATGCAACAGCTATGTCATTCAATCTAGAAAACTCAGTTGTATTAAATTCGGACCCATGTTTTAAACATGAAGTGGAAAAAAATTATGCAAACGTAATATTAATGAGAAAATTTTATGTTGTGGATGCATAATTCAACAATGGTAATAGGCAAGTGTCGTTTTGCGACAATACCCATGCAAAATATTACGTCATCCCCCCTTCCTTCTAGCTGCTCGGAATGGAGCAGGAAATGAATATAAAATTAGCTCCGCTCGAACAAATAAAATTTAAAATTATTTCACTTTAAATCATTCAGTTCTGGTAATCAGTTCTCTTTTCCTTCTCTGTTGACAGAGATTGACTGATCTGTGAAATCAGAATATATGTTATTTTAGTATACTGTTCTCTGAAGGAAATCACTAGCAATTTCCCTCGCTTAATTTTATGGTTTCTTTGTTTAAGAAATTGTGATTGATTAGATGGCCTTACTAGCAGCTGAGCAAATAAATATATTTAATTTTTTTTTTTGTTTTACTGTTGAATTTGTGGGGTAGAAATACTAAAGGTGTCGCTAACTTTAGTTCCTGGTATTTCCATGTCAGTATTATACGAATAGCAATTCTGAAACAATTCTTTTCATGGTTTCTGTTTTTTTCAAAGAAATATCCCTTACGAAAGTTTCACAATTTTATATTGAAAGAATATTATGAAGAATATCTGATAATATATATACATATTGTACATTCCTTAATACAGTTGATGGAGAAAAATATGACCTTAGATGATTAGTACTCCCTAATGGAATTTGAATTTTATAACAGTCATATTATAAGACAAATGGATTACTGAAAGTATATGTACAGAAGACAGAGAATGTGTCACTGAAAGGAAAGTGATCACAGCAGGAGTGAGCAAACATTGTATTTGAAATCTAACTATACTCCTATACAGATAATATAACAATGCAACACTTTTAAAGGTAGATTGATTTTGTTAGATGGATTTTAGTTGAAAGTCCTGAAATATTCTGCATTTAGTACATAACAAATAATGTAATAGACAAAAATATATTAACTGTCTTCAGAATAATAAGTTTGACAGGTCACTCATTTTGGTAAACTACTTTAAAAGGAATTTTGGATTGATTAGAAAGTAAATTTCGTGTTATTAATGCAGCCAAAGAGATTAACTAAATTATCTTTGTAGTAAGATAATCCAGCTATTTATTGGATTCAGTGCAGACTGTTTTGTTAAGTATTCTACAAGATGGCAGTTAGTAGGCTTAAAATGCTTACATCAGATCTTTTCCTTTGATTGGTTAGCTTATAACCAAGTCTACACATTAGTTCCATATTCAACTTCCATTTGGGTTGAATATTTTATTAACTGATATCTATAGCTTTGATCAGTCTAAGCCAGGCCTTCTTAAACTATGGGTCGCGACCCCAAATGGGGTCGCGTCGCACAATTCTGGGGTCGCGAGAGATTTTAATGTCAAATATTTAAATACACGATTTTATAACATCTAGATGTGTATTTGTGCAGTCACACCTCGGGAGTAATACTTCATATAAAAACATTGAACAAGATAGCTGACAAAAAAATATTTCAATTTCTATTGTAACCCATGATTTCGATTTCTACTATGTTAATCTTCATGAGAAATGTGTTTTTTTCGCATTCAGTTCAGTATGAAGACGAACATAGTAACCATTTAAATCATCTGTTTCAATGCAAAAAAAATTTTTTTTTCAGCGATATTGGACCATTTATGAGTTACATTTAGAACTGAATTTTCTAAAATCTCTGATATGGCGTTAAATATTCTTCTGCTGTTCAACACCACATATTTATGTGAAGTTACCTTCGCAGCTTTAACACATTAAATCCCAATATCGCTCCCAATATCCCAAAAATGTAGAAGGGTCTTACGTCCAGCAGTGTCAAAAATTCAACCAAGATTTAATTGTTAAGCAATAAAAAACAGGCACATTCATCTCATTAATTTAATTTATTAAATTAAATTAATTAATTAATTTCATTAAATTAATTTTAATTTAATACTTACCACTCAACGACTGCGTGCGAATATATATTTTCATAAGTATATGAATATTGGTACCTAATAAATAAATCAAAAAATATTTTTTATCTTTCTTTTATATTTATATGGGTTCGCCAGGAAACTCACAATCATAAATGGGGTCGTGAGTGAAAAAAGTTTAAGAAGCCCTGGTCTAAGCATAAAGCAGTCTTCTGTTATCAGATATTTTAGCTTTTGAAATATTTTCTTAAAACTGAACGTCCTGTAATTGAAATTCATTACTTACTGTTTTTGACTTACTTATCCAATCTTATCTTATCTTGACTTGGCGTATCCAACGACTGTCATTATAAGATGACTTAACATTGCTTTGTCTTTGATTTTGATTACTTCATTTGTTGGTTTTCTATTAACAAACCGCCTAATAGCTGGTATATTATCTTTTGATAGCTATGATGTTAAAAATAATTAAACATATTGAAATTTCATTTATATTATGTTAAATGTTATATTACCTTTCAGTGCGTTACTTTCAATTATTACTTCTGTTACCTAACGCTTTTATGAATTTACCTATATTTAGTTTAAATCTGTTCACACTAATAAGTGGTATCTCATATTGTTGACTCCTATAATGTTATCTGCTTTTAGCACACTATTTTCTCATTATTGCTATCCTGATTTATTTAACATTCAGAAAACAATATGATCAAGTTAAATCTGTTTAGGGTTTTTTTTCTCTTCATAGAGAATAGGTTAGGTAAAACATTTTTTATTAAAAAAAAAAAACAAAACAAAACATGATTATACTAGAAGGATGTGATTAACATTAATAACCTTGTTTCAATTCAGTAAATAATTACAAGTTAGTTGAGATCTTTTGTATTATCATATAAGTTTGGAGAGATATTAATGAAATTAAAAGTGTTTTATTTACATACAATGGCTAAGTGAAGTTAGAAGTGTCGTAAAGTTGGTAATGAAAGGTGTGTGTGGAAGTCGACACGTCTAAGCTGAAATAGTGACGAGCAACCGAAAGAGCCTATAATTATCTGGGACTCAGGATTGGGTTTTGTATGAACTGAACGGATAGCCTACACAAAAGTGGATAAACAATGGGGCATCTTAAGCACCATCAATCCTTTCTCCAGCAATACGTCAGTCTTGCTAGCTTTCAGGCTATTCTCCTCCTACAATCCACCGGTAAAGCTTTGAAAACTTAACGACTGTACATATATTTCTAAAGGTCGTAAAGTAAAGTTATATTTTTGCTTATCATGACAAATATATGACTGTTCAACATTGTTAAACATACATTCATTGCATTATATTATTAAGATTGTGTAAACATTATGTTATGTTGATAAGGGTTTTGTTCACTATAGTTATCTATTCCACTCCGCATCTAAATTCAATACCATGACGGTTCATTGTTAAATCATTATACTAAATTTGACCAAAAAAGAGGTCTTAACAGATCAAAGAATACCTGGTACTCTTCATGCCCTGAACGGATGCTTCAAGCAACCGTTGCCTACACTTGAAGTAAAAAGTTGGTAAAATTACCAACTACCAGTGAACCAGATAGTGTTACTATGAATGGCCTGATGGTCATTAATAGATACGAGAAATTAAATAAAACTATTGCACGAATTAAATAAAAATGTTAAAGAAAATAACACTCATAAAGAGATCACAAAAACAGACTACAATGTTTCAACTGCTTCCTCGTCAGTTGGAAAGATGGAGTAGCTCCAAAGACAGGAAGGTCAGATTGAGTGAGGGCTTTCCTGGACCTGCCTCAGAGCGTGTTCATTGTTAACAACCTACAGAAGCCACTACTAAACAGGTTTTACATTGTCTCTTTATCTCAATTTAAAAAAAAATCAGGGTTTTTAAAAAAATTTTTTTCTTAGTTTTGGTATTATTTTAGATTTGAGATGTGAAAATATATATCCAAAAATCATAAAAACATTGACCAAATTAACCAATTGAAAAATTTTTTTAACCGCAGGCAAAACTGAAGCATTTTAAAATCAACAGTTAGGTGGATTTAATAATGATTAAAATAATCAAAGATTAAAATGTAAAAGGTCATTTGAAACACTTCCCGTCGTCAAAATGACAGGCTGACATATCTAAGCATTTTCAGCCGGTGCTTGATAATAGACACATCGATGCGCGACTAAACAAGATACATACTAGGTCTGATGGTTATACAATCTAGCGATATATATATAACTCCGGGTATAATAATAATAGTCTTATGGTATATAAGTGCAATGTGATATATAGTATTACTTTTTACTGAATTACGGTTATGCTACTAAAACATTTTGTTACTCTACAATCGAATGAGTGACAGAAATTATCAATTTTTGTTAGTCTGTTAAACTTTCCTAACTTACATTATTTTTTTTTTATAAAAAAAATTGTAGCAATTGAAATCGTAAAATCAATTTATATTTTACATATAGATTATGCCATATCTTTGTAGAATTGGTATAAAATTAACTTGGGTTTATTATGACTTCATTAAATCCATTCAAGTGAGTTTAATGCGGCAAATGATTTAAAGCTTATTCTTTTATATTGAAGAATTTTATTGTATAGCTTTAGAATAATGAGTACAAATTATTCTAATGTTAAGACTTCATTGTTGTTTATTTGTTTTTAAGAAATTGAGTAAAAGAGGAAGGAAATTATGGATTTCCATAAAGATTGTAGAATGAATAGAAGCGATGCCTACTTAGGGGGTAATGTGTTGTGGGAACACAAAGTGCAAGTTAGTTAAAGGTGAAAGAAGGAATGCCTGAAAAGCAGCAGAAGCTGCAAGAGGTTGGCTGCGAAGTAATTGGCAAGTTGGCTGAAATTGGCCACAAGCGAAGGATTTTCTACTTTATTTGGGGGACCAAAGTGGTTTGTGCGGGCGGGACGACCACCTGTTGCCTCTCACCTTGGTGCCTCTCTGCTAAAGCTTAGTTGCACTTGTTTTACCACCTCACATCTCCTTCATCCCTTTTCTCTTGACATAAACCCTGTTCCACAGATAAATGCTTTGTCCTTTCTTTGTTTTATTATAATCGCTGCAAATAATACCACCCGGCTTACAATCTAACTTTATTATAAACATTCACTATGTTTTCTCATGGGCAAATGCATTATTACTATAATATTACTTTTTGATCTGAATATAATTAATTCCCTGCCAGGTTTAATATGTGTTTATATTTTAAACAAATTAACTCTAGAATAAGTAACAGATACAGTTAAATTTTAATCATATGTAACTATGATAATTTAGAATTAAAATTTTGAATACATACGAGTATAAAAGTTTAAAAATAAAGTACAAAATCACACGAAATAAAAAACACTTTACAAACAAGTTTTTTTCGTTTTTTCATCAAGAAGGGAATAATGAGAGGGTTATAAGCGCACTTACAAAGCGATGGTTCAAAGTTATAAAGTAACACAAATTGATGGGATATGATACACACATTTCAACCGTCCTCAAGTGAGCAAAGAGGAGGACAGTAAACACATGACAAAGAAAAGGTTGGAAACCAACAGTTTAGTTATGCAAGCCTTCAACTACAAAGAAAAAAAATCTGGAGTGGCCTACACTCTACTTTACTATAAGTAACTCAATGTCAAATTTCTTGAGTATATAAAACATAACGTATCATTTAAGCATAACATAAATATCTAAATGAGATATAATTATTAGCATTGCATTCGTGAGGTAGTACAGATAGTGATTGAAGGACATATCAATTTATAAGCTTATTTTTGTACATCACAAATAATTTATTATTTGAAAATAATTTCATTAGTATAACTACAGCAGTAATATCATTTTTGAAAAACCAATGTGAACATTTCTTGAAACAAAATATTATCCTACAAGAGAACATGGCTATTGTTCAAATAGCCAGTAGATTTCTTACATCGTTTACTTAACATCCTTCTACATTGAATATTAATGTAAAATTTTCAAATTTGAAACAGTAAAATACCCTTTTTTTCTCTGAAAAACATCTTAAACAGCGAAGAAAATGTTGTTTTAAGGTGATTTGTTAATTAAAGATGTACGATAATTACAGTTATTAATCTCTAAACGAAAGATTTATATTTTGAATTATCTTTTACATTTTTGGTTTTTAACAGAATTATTATACTGGGAATTTTATGGCTTCTTAGTATTTAATAAGATCATTTTCCTTCCCCTTTGTCAAATAACATATATACGAATTTTTTTTTAATGAGTGTTATCATTTACCTGCACAATATTATTCCTCTTACATCTCTTATAAGTCAATAATATATTTTCATTTTTCCATTAGAAACATCAATTTTATCTCAGAGGATTCGCTCAAAAAATTTCTAAGTCAATGTAAACAATGTAAAAAAATACAAAAAATTCGACAAGTATAGCAGGTGATCTCTTAGTCTAGGATAAACAAAGAGTTTTTATATCGTTATTGCTCTTTTCCGTAATTGAAACTTCATGATTTTTTTTTTGTGGATTGCTAATTTTTTGTTCCATTTTTTGTCAAATTTTCATAATTTTTTAACGAGCCGTTTATCGTCAAAAAAACATTTTCTGAAAACACAAATCGTACTCTAACGCCCCTTTAGCGAATGTAATTTTAGAAAAAAACATCTCAACTCATTGTCCATATAATGTTCTATTTATAGGCATAGTTTCATTCTTGTCCGTCAAACAGTATGGCTTGTATCGCTCTCACAAGGTTTGAGATTGATTTATAAGTCAAAATTTGTACATTTTATTGAAAAAAAAATATTTCCTGTTGATATAAAATTTTGAATATATTTTTCGTTTGTTCCATTTGTAACCTCAAAGATAATGTCAAAATCTCAAAACTCTAGGGTTAGTAGTTTAGGAGAAATAAATGTTTTAAAAAAAACGGTTTTTGGCAAAAAAAGTGACTTTCCCATCATGCATAATTCTTCCCAAACAATAGGGATCTTCGTCTAAATGGGGCCCATTTTTGTGTAAAATATCAACTTGATCCATCAAAGATTCTGGACCGTAGCGTGGTAACAAGCAATGCTAACACACGCACCCACCCACCCACACACACACAGACATCATCGTAAAAACTTCATAAAACGACTTCTGGGACCTCAAAACATGTAATTCCGTCAAAATCTCGAGATCGAATTTTTTCACGATCACTATACTTTACTTATAGTAAAGTAACTAGACGGATAATAAGACCTATCTGAGGGAGAAAGAAGCGAGATAAAGATGTAAGAATGTCCGATACATAAGACAAAAAGAGTTGAAGAGTCAAATAATCAAGAAAAAGAATATAGCGAAGAATAAGGGGACAAAATAAGAATACAATAAACACAATAAAAATTAGGGAATATAATAAATTAAAATCAGCTTCCATGAGACTTAATAGTTTACCAGAGGAAATTAAATTTTGTAGACGCTGAGGTTGACTTACGTGTCCCATCATTAAAACCCTTCCTGACAACATATCCCTTTCTTAAATCCTTCCGTCTGAGGCGACTGCTCCTGTACTTCCAACAACTGTGTCTACCGTTTGGAATGTTTTAAATGTGAGTTGTTGGTCGTATACGAGACATTTACTCCTAATATGCTTAGCCACTGCATGAACGATCATA
This sequence comes from Hermatobates lingyangjiaoensis, assembly GCA_026182355.1. Classification (NCBI taxonomy): domain Eukaryota; kingdom Metazoa; phylum Arthropoda; class Insecta; order Hemiptera; family Hermatobatidae; genus Hermatobates; species Hermatobates lingyangjiaoensis. The sequence goes on from JAPFBL010000015.1 coordinate 1,771,792, forward strand.
TTGCTTCGTCAACAACCACTGTCACCTCCCCATAGACATGATTGCTAACAATCATTGGCTCCTCTTTAATGATTGCTACCAGCCACAGTCTGAAATACCCTGCATGCTTCAGAAAAATACCATATATGTGGCTGCCCAATGCGTGCAGTGCACCTGGTCAAAATCCGAAGAGATAATAATTTTTTCACATTTCTAACTCCAAAAAATTCAATTTTTTTTTAACATAATGTAATTACATTACATTATATTATAACGCAATATAATGTGATTGTAATATTATATAACATATAGAACATCATATTATATTGTGTTGTATTAAAGAATTACCACATTATAGTCGAAAAACTTAAAAACCAGAAGTAAAACAAATCATTATAATCTTGATCAGTAGCAGAAAAGGTCACTATTGGCTAAAAACAAACCTTTAAACTTAAGGAAATCTGAAACATTTATGTACATCCGAAAATTGTAAATACGATTTACACAGTGATTTAGGCCCTATAAATAGCCCGTACAACAGATATATCTTTCCAGTTTTTTGGTAAAATTACACCATTGATAAGATGTATAATCTTTGTATGTATTACTGTATTAATGATAGAATATTTAACTTTTGCACTAAGCATCTACCTAAAATTAATATATTATAATAAATATTTTAATAATTGTTTACCAGTATTAAGGCAAGTACCATAAGGACGTATACATCCCCGCACACTACACATTATTTCATGTATTTTTTTGACACAGGAATTTTTTTGGAAAAAATAATTTTTTACTTATTTATCAGTTTATCAATATATCCAGTTCTGTTTTACATTAATAGGAATGATAATCTAATATTATCCCATTATAGAAGACTTCGAGATAATTTAAATTTTATATCTTAGTATATATTAAAAAAGAAATATAATTATATAACTCATGATGAACTTAACGTTTATACTGTTTCCTAATCTACCTTAAAGGTTCGTTTTGTATTCTCTTTTTCATAATATCGTTCTTCAAATCCACCTGCTATTATGGAAATTGAAATATTTGTCTTCCTTACTAAATCGATTTTGTTACGCATTTATGATTTATTTATTGAAATGATGTTAGTTTTAATCAATACAACTAAAATGCATGGAACATATATTTTCAATTTGAAACGCTTAGAACCTATAAAGCCATATGTATAAAGTCATAAAGAGAAACAGCTTTCTGTTTATGGAATTTTTGGAAGGATTAATTTGAATATATATATAAGTTTAGTTTTTGGAATTACGCCTAGTGTTTTAATTATTGTTTTTTTTCTTTCTTTTAAGAAGAGAGGTTACACTGGAGCAGGTCGCAGCTCAGTTAATTAATTCCCAGACTTCCTTCTCTCTCTCCCAATGCCTTTTGAAAACATCAAAACTACAATTAATTATTTTTCCTTTCTCTCGCTACCATTGACTAAGTCACTTACATAAATCATCTCTGACAGCGTTATTCAGTCGAAACGATTACAATATTTTAATTTCACGCCTACTATAAACAGAGGTCCTATGAAAAATTGAATAGACTCCTTTGGAGGTCAACTCCCCTTCCGTCACAAAACTCTTCAACCTCCTTCTCTATCTACTCCCCCTCATTCCAAATCTACCTTAATAAATTAGAAAAAAATGAAATAAAAGAGTTATCGCTTATTGATATTTATTGGCTGTTGTCCTACATATATACATTATTTTTCCTTCTTGTACAACATATCTCAGACAAAATAATTCAACCTTCCAATGTTTACTTAATTAAATTTCTTTTGATTTATATTAATTTGATTTTATTCTTTGAAACAACTTTTTTTTACTCTAAAAATGATATAAGCCTAAACGACTGTCATAGAAGACTGATGTTTAGTAAGAATAAACTGATTGGTCCTATTCCTCTATTTCTTTTTTCTTTTATTTTTTTCAAAAATAAACATTTCGAAATTTATTTCTTGTAAAGAAAGATGTTTAAGTTATTCGCTCTTATTATTCTCCTTTTAATCTTACCATCTCCATAAGTTATCAGTTTTGCCGATGTGTGTGGATATTTCGTACATTTTTTTAACTTCGACTATGATAGAAAATCATTATTTCATTCTACAAACATATTTATTAATGGCAATTAGTCATTTGCTGTTTTAACTGTTCATTTTATTGTATGTATATCTACGATTTCAAAGAGTGTTTGTTCTTTGTGAAATATGGTATTTAATATAACTCCGTATTTTACTGCTGTTTGTTTATCGTTGTTATTTTTTTTTATTTTATTATTAGGTGTCTGATATCAGATAACCGGATTGATTCTTCATTGGGACAATACATTTTTCCATATACAAGTTTTATAGTATTGATCCTTAAGAGGTACCTAGCATTGTGCAAGCTCAGATCAGGGCTGTACGTCCTCTCCAAAGGACTATAATCATACAATTTTTGTAGCCTTCATGTTACAAAATCTGAAGTCTAAGTAAGCTACAAACTGGTCTGGAGTGAGGAGTCAATGTGCTATCCTCTCCAACACTTATTTTATGACCGCAATGAATATGACCGCATATGATATATTCCCTGATGAAGTATATTTAATTCTATTTAATTCTTATACATCTGCTTTGTGCTTCTAGATTCAAACCAGTACTACTGGGAGCACACCTCATGTGCTTGTCGTAGGATTATTTTTTTTTTCAAGTTATTTCAAATATCAGATATATGATTTTTGTGCGTCGTACTTCCGTAAAACAAAATAACACATTATTTAGTTTTGAACTTTAATTTTGATTAATATTAGAATTAGAACAAATTGTCATACTTTGTATAATGCTGCTGGAGTTGTCCGGCTGTTCTTGGTCGTTACCTATCTTCGAATTGAACTTGAGTTCCTTTCAAGTAACGTTACTCAAATTCCTTTCGGAGATGGGTAACGCTCAAAATCAGTTAAACAACTCCAGCAGGATTGTACGATGTATGGTGATTTGTTCCATTTCTAATATTAATCATAATAACTTCAAACAATATGCATGAATTTAATTTTGATTTGTTAAAGAAATCAAGCAAAACGATTACGACACTTGTTAAATTTTTTTTTTTTTTTTTTGTTGACTTGATGATGTATTAACAAACTTTTTCCTAATGCATTTTAAAAGCAGTATCAATATTTTTAACTGTGCTAGATTTACATTTCATACAAAACACCCTCCTTTTTAAATATAGTTGTCATCTGTCAGTAAAATCTCATAACATTTTTTTTTAATTATCAAACAAGTTCATATTATAATATTATTATTTATAAAAGATAGCCTTAAAAAATATCTGTTACGATGAGATATTATAATGAATTTTCATTCTGAAATTACCATGGATGGTTTGGTGTTAAACTGTAAATTCGTTATCTGAACCAAACTTGACCAATATTGACCTTCATAGTAATGAACAAACCCAGTTTCGTGGAAGTAAAAATATTTGCGGTAGTCTGCATGCATCAGTGCTTATTTATCCCCCTATGTTCATAATTTGTACTTTTTTTTTTTCCCCATTCCTGTAGAACAGCTTTTCTGCCTTCCATAATTTCATGGTTCCAGAACCTTAGCCTGGTTTTCTCAGTTCAACGAAAGTCTTATACTTTGAGTCTGATTGCAGTACTGACTGTATTGTATATCGAAACGTATTTACCAATAATTACTGTTTTACCAGTTGAAGTTATTCCACTTTCTACATATTCTTATAATACAATTTATTATTTCCACTTTTTTCTTCTTTTTTTGCTTTTTTCATCGTATTTTTTCGTAATTTTTTATGTAATAGATATTAATATCTTGTAATATGTATACAACTAAATTAACTGGAATCTAAGTACCAATTTTGGTACGTACTATAAATACAAAATGATTTTAGAACTCCTAATACGTGCTTTGTGTGCAATTGCTAAATTATAAAGGTGTAAAAAAACTATATACAACTCTTGTTATTTTATTTGAAATAATTCTTTAAATTATTGTTCAGTTTAACAAAAGTATTGTTTCTTTTTGACACTTAAATATGAAGCTATAAGAAGCAATGTAGTTCTATATACACTAGTTGAATATGAATATTCAGTATATTGTGAGAACAAATGAGAGGCAAGGATGGTCTTTGGAGGTTCAATGGGAGAGGCCAGTAGTGGTTGGTCCTGTCCCAACCCTTTCTCAAAAACTATTTACATACGCTTCCATAAGAAATATTTTAAAAGGCTCGAGTCTGTCTGTAAATGTTTGTTCTCACATTTCCCATCCCTTGGGTCTTCTCACGCATCCGGCCACTAATTTCTTAAATAAACATGCTTGTCTTGGTATATTTCGTCAAGGGGGGGAAAAAAAAGACAAACAAAAAGTTATATATAAATATATAGATTGAAAACCTTCTAGAGGGGTTATTTCCTTCGGTTCTTTTTATTATTTTTCTTTATTATGGTTGAAGGAAAGGATGGATAATATAATGTGTATTGGGTTATATTTATAATTCAGACTACTCTGGTATAGGTAGGTTAGCGTCGGAGTTGGCCCAGTAGGTTTTCAGCAAACAAGTAGTCTGGTCCGTAATTTGGGCCCTATCTATTGCATAATTCATATAAACATTGTTATTTTCCCAGTGTCAGAGAGAGGGTGGGCGCCACACTCGATAATAGAAGGACCATCCCTCCGGCTGACCAGTGTAAACACAGATATAAATGCAAATCATGACTGTGCATCACAGAAATCATAACACTCTCCACCATCAAATCCTTTAGTAACATTTTTAATCTCATCTTGCCATAATTAACCCTGCACTGAGTCTATTGAGCCTGATCACATCTACCACCGCCTTTGAGAGAGATCTTTTAATCAAACTCAAATAATTGTTGTATTAGTATGCATAAGAATATAGTAAATATATACGAATAGATAAATAGAAATCTTTAACAGTGCTTGGTGAACAATGTTGAAAGTAAATATGATATTCAATAAATCATTTCAAAAATATGATGTTACATCATATTATTATGGACCTAATTTTTTAAAAAGATGATCGACGGTAATAATACATGTTTCAATGTTAAAACACAGTAAAAAATACAGCAATTGAACTAAAAATATTCATCAAAACACATGCTAATGGCCGGAGTTACACCTGTACGAATACTGACGAAACCACATGTTTTGGTTCAAAAGTTTTAGACCTATTTTTTTTTACTGCAGTTCATACGTTGATCTTTGTTGGTGTTCACCGTAAAAACTTTTGTTATATATATATATATATATATATATATATATATATATAATATATCCTCGATTATCTTCGTAGTGACATATATCTTTCTACCTGATGCAGACTCAGTCGAAATATAATGAGTTTTTTTAATCTCGAAGTTTTTTTATCTTCTTTGAATTTAGTTTATTTATAAACTGTATATATAATTGTGTAATTGTTCAATCTATATTTAATGGTATAATTTTATTATTATCGTGAATATGTTAATAGTAATAGTAGTGTTTTATTATTGAAGTTATTATGAAACTTAGTTTTATCTATACTTTATTATTTTAATAATTTATATTTATTAGAAAACGTAACTTTTTTTTTAACTGATTATACACAATTATATTTTGATTTTTTTTTTTCTAATTGGTAGTTCTTGTACTGACTGAGTAAGCAAGTTTTTTTTACATGTTATCTGAAATGCTGTAGTGGAGTTGTATAGATGATTTTTTCGCTACGAATGTTAGATAATTTTAATTGGAAATGTTGGGTAGGGTTGTCGGAACATTAGAGGCCGCGCGGGAACATTAACTCCACAAGGCTGTTGGGTTAATGCGCCCTGTCGCTTCCCTCCTAAGACATTATGTTAAACTTAATAATTTGAATAAAGGCTCCTACCCTGTTTCGCATCGATCCAAACCTCCCCATTCCATCCCCTCACTCCCTTTATATGTGCAACTTTAGTTTATATTATACATGAGTAACTACCCGCCTCCCCAAATGTTTATATATAAATTATGCAAACCCCTTCCTCCATTATATTTTAGCTTCTTCCCCTTCCAACACCTCCCATCCTTTCGGAAATGAGCCCTTCGCTAATGTATTATTCCATTTTTCTCTTTCCTTCTTACATATTACTACTCTTATGCAATCTCCATTCCATCATTACGTAAACTTTTAATGAATCTATAATGGCATTTTGCTTTTGTTCTCCACCCTGCCATTCACCATACTAAATCCAGTCAATCTCTAATCTTTAGCAGAGTCATTTTGCATTTAACATAGCGTAATATTAAATAATAAATTCCTAATACATTTCGAATTGCCTGTTTTTAGAGTAATATGGTGAATAAATCAATAATTTAAAGTGATGAATATTTCTTATTCAATAATGTTTTTTATGCTGCCAGACGCGCCTATTGAGTTTATTTGGTAAGGTTACACACTTGCAGCAATAACTAAGGTGTGGCTTATAGCCCCTGCATAATCGCAAGCAGTATTGTTTTATGGTGACAAGTTGCTACTTATTTGCATTTCATTTCTTAGGGTACTCCTTCTTACTACAGTAGGGGATTTCAAGCCTGTAGAGCTGGTAACCACTAGACCACTTACGTCATTCTACGTGCACTCATTTCATGGACACTGCTTTTTCTTTTAATTAACACATGGCAAAAATGTGCAAACCTCAGACTGTGCTTGAAAGCTTCCGCTGTAAATGTACTTCATGATGTAATTAGTTCACTCCATATCGATAAAAAACCTATCACTATTCTTGAGTCTGCATAGTGGAAATGTAGCGTAAGTTGTCTCACTGGCAATCAAGTGTTTCCCTTACTGCAAGTACATCTGGGCAGATTCACATTTGTTTATGTAGATCCTTGCATTACTTTTGTTCCTTCTCTGTATTATCTCATTAACATCATTTTGTTCGGTGTCGTTTTCTATGCTTCCTACATTAATTAAATATGTATATATTACCAAATTAAGCAGCGATAGTAAATGTCATCTTTTATTAAACATCAACCTGATAAAGTAAATCATATTGCTTAAACATAGTGGATGCACAAATATCATGTATTAAGTGATAACACTGTCATAAACATACAAAACAGTGTTGTATATATGTAGATAATTTAGAAGGTAGCATCAGGCAGATTTCAGTGTTGATCAACGGATGACATGTGACCATTCAATTGAAGCTTAAGTAACGTAGTTGTTAATCTTTGTTAAAGCACCAACCAATCGATAAAGGCAGTTACTGTACAGAAATTAATAACTTTAGGAGGATAATTCTACTACAAGGTGAATGAACTGGTACTTAGTGTTAATGATAAAACAGGTTGACTGCCTACTGCTGATAACAAAGATGGAATGAAGAATGGTTATCCAGAGTAGTAAAAGTTTGAACGAAGAAACATTGTGATTAATTAAAGACATTGTATGTAAAAGAGACGTGTAGAATATAGAACATATTTTTGACATCAGTGTCTAGTTTAGTGATACCCGTGAAGAAGATAGTCGTAAGGAAAATGAAACGTATCATCAGAATTATGGTAGCTACGCTGTGTATGATGGATTTCCGTCAGAACAATACATTTTTTTTTTTCTTTGAGGTTCCTAATGCCTTTTCAGGGCACTCTTTGTAACATTTTAAATTAGTTACTTGGTCAGTGTTGCCATTATGGTCTGCTTGTGCAATCTGCACTGATGTGTTAGAAACTAACTAAACTAAAGATTCACTTTAAACTACGTAAACTCATTTTAAACCTCAAGCATAATTGTTATAGCTTTTCATTATTTCATATTCAATTGCATTTCGTATTTAAATTATATTTACATTAATATGAATGAATCTCACATTTAATTAATATTACAATTCATATTAATAATTGATCATGAAAATGTTATTGGTAAAAAGCAAATATGTTGGAAGCTCTCGTTATGACTTCTTGTTTAATCTTAGTATAAATGGTTATACTTAAAAGCAGGGTTTTTTTTTGTTTTGTTTTTAAAAAAAATAAGTCCTTTTTAATGAGAGATTTAGAAAATATTCCTATAAGATAGGATTGTAACTTGAAAAATGGTTGAAACAATGTTGATATCAAGAAAGTATTATATAATATTTGTCATTAAAAAAATCATACGTTGAGTAATGTTGGTCTAAAGAAGTGTTGGGAGTGATCAACAACGCGATAAGGATTTAGGCGACGAAAAAAAAGACAGGAATCTTTTAAAATAAGCAGCTTGGGAGTAATCTGGTTGCCTGTGCCCGACCCCAGTCTTCAGTCATTTTTTTTTGTCTTACGAAAAAAAAGACATTAAAGCTATTAATGGAAAGTTTTAAACATATATATCATATTATTTCATCAAACTAATGCTTAAAGTCTTCTTTAAGAGAAAATTCTAATAAGAAAAAAGTTTGGAATAAATTTGCTTTATTCAGGTAGTAGGAACAAATGTTCTTAAAACATTTTTTTGAGTTCTTCAGTATTAGTTACGTTAAATACTTTTTTTTAATTATTATAAATGCAAGCAATACTCTGAATTGTAAAGTTGAATAGTTACATTTATTTTTCTAGTCAAGATTTTGTGTTATTATTGTTAAAATAAGTTGTGCACATAAATATTCAATGTGCGATGTTATTGCAAGAATGATTTTTCTTACTTCTAAGAGCCATAAAATTGTATACTACAATATTTAATTAAAAGCTAATTGTTTTGATTTAAGATATAAATGATTAACGCTGTGCTTTTTTTTTTGTTTCAGGTAAGGCGCTTTGGAGCCTATTTTTTGACAAATTACTTTCTAGAAAACAAAGAAGGCAAGTGGCCTCATGTCTTGTAAGTACTTATTAAAAGGCACCCCCTTCATAATTACCTCTGATTTACCTCCCCTTTCCTCCTCTTCTTCGACCAAAAAATTATCCTTACCTGTCCAGTCTACTTTTTATAAATCCCCTCCCTAATAACACATAAAATAATACTCGATTCAATTTTACTAATAAATCAAAAGATAAGAGCGGATTTCTTACATGTATAATTAAACAATAATTTATTCCTCCGCAGCTGTTTTATCAGATCGAAAGAGACCAATTCATTTTTCATATGATTTTTATTATACCGATAGAAAGGATTTCTTTTTGAATAATTAATATTTATATAAATTGAAGTCCTGACTTTCATGCTTCATTTAAATTCATGTCTCTCCGCCAGCGTATTTGATATATTCAATCAAAGATTCATATTATTTTATATATTTTATCCCAAACTAAATATTTGCTTTTTTCTCTGTGATTCAAAAAATACAAAGTAATCTAATAACTGACTTACAAAATTCATAATTCAAACAAAGTTATATTTAGAGTTTCAAATAAATGATTTGTTATATATATATTTAATTAAAACAATTTACAGAATTATGTTTATTCAAGTGATTAATTTTGTACATTAAAAATAGAAAATCGTAATCACATGAAATATTTTTATTCTAAATAAAAATATTTTATAGTAATTTAATATTTAAAAAATTTAAATTAGTAATTTACTTAATTCAAAACGGTTAAACACCAGCATTAAATAAAACTTATTTATGTGTATAAAAATATTGTGTTATACTCGTATTTATGTATAGCTTGTACTCATTCACTTAACACTCACTCACCCTCTCACCTCGCTCCCTCTCCTCTCTCTCACTCTCTCTTTCTATTGTTCTCTTTCATCACACACACACACACACACACACACACACACACACAATATATATATATATATATATATATATATGATTAAAGTTACAGCTAGAGAACACAAGAAAAAGTACGAACACTCACGAATCTCAATAATTTCGGCGTCTTGCCGTCTTCAGGAGAGTAGAAAGAAAGAAAATAAAAGGAGAAAGAATGAAGGAACGGAGACGTAAATGCATCCACTGACCGATGTAAACTGGTGCGATACAATGACACGCAGTGCAGCCACCTTACCAACGTGGACCAGTTTAGGCTGTGAGTAAGTAAAATTGATATTTACGTAAAATAAAAGTGATATTTAAGTAAAAGGAAGAAGAAAAGTAAAAAAGGGAAAGGAAAAAACATAAAACTAAAATTAAACGAGAAAAAGTTCCTTCATTCTTTCTCCTTTTATTTTCTTTCTTTCTACTCTCCTGAAGACGGCAAGACGCCGAAATTATCGAGATTCGTGAATGTTCGTCCTTTTTCTTGTGTTCTCTAGCTGTAACTTTAATTATTTGTCCGTTTGGACCGTCTGTTTTTAATTCAAAGTATATATATATATATATAATATATACATATAAAATAAAAAACGAAGGAAACACACAGAAGACAGACATACTCACATCGATATGAGTTATGTCTGTGTCTTTCTGTGTGTTTAACTTCGTTTTATTATAGTAAAAAAGTCCGCTGGACGTTGTAAAATAAGTTGTATATATATATATATATATACATGGACTTTATAACCGAAACATGTCGTATTATATAGTTAAGTGTAATCGTAAATCGTTAATAGTAAGCATTAGTGTAAAATAAGTGAATAAATGAATTTTGGACAGCTGTTACATATGCTATCTCCTACCACAAGGAAATCCGTCAGAAAATGGGAAAATCTTTCAAAAAAATTAACCAGATTGGAAATAGGCGAAAAATTCGTTAATACTTATATATATATTTTTTTCAACACATATATATTGATAGTAAGTTATTAAGTCAAATTCAGTAAATATTTTATATATAATATTAGTTATTATTAATCTTTAATATTTTTTCCTAACGGTCATCAGATTAAGATCTGATTTTTTTTGTTTCCTTTATATAAGAAATTAGTTCTAGAGTTACTTTTAGATATAAGTTTTGACTAACAAAACTGTATTTAACTCTGAATTCACAACTGAAACAGTAGTTAGTTTGTTTGGAAACTGAAAGCCAAGAAGTTAATGGTTAAATATATGTGAGCGCATTACATTCCGGCTCTTTGTTTTAATAATTCTAAAGGAATTGGTAGTTGGCAAAGTGGTTAGAATGGGAGTTTCTATTAAATAAACAGAGGTAAGATGTGCTAATTCACCAGTTAAACAGAAAGTGATTACGCATTGCAAAGCAAATAAGAACAGTCACTAACAGCGAGAAATAAGCTTTACAGGCTTTCGCCAGAAGCTTCTTCAGCAAGATTTTATCTTGCAACATCAAGTCAAGATATGAGTCTTATCAATTTATATTAAGTAGAAGAGAAATAATTATATTCATTCAGTCATCACTTATCGTTTTGTATTTATAAATTAAAATAAACTTATTAAATTTGAAATAGTTGTACTATTTATAATCAATTCAAACTTTATTTTCTAATAACAATATCATTAATTGCGCCAGTTCCTCACAGGTAAACATTTTCTATAAAATAGCTATAACTTTCTGACCAAAATCCAGTCTGTGCATTTACTAAAATTAACCAAATACAGATTTTATTGATGTGTCTAATAAATTGATGTAAAATGTTATTCCATAAAGTATTTATCGAATTTTCAACTATAAATACACTTTAGTTTGCACCTAGTTATTAATCAGTAATGTCTTGATGAAATCATCACACGTTACACAGAAATTAGTGTAGAAATAATATTGGGACTTACATGCGTACACGCAAAATGAGTGAGACGCTGAGTTTTAAAAATTTATATAAATAAATTCAATAAATCATGTCTTGTAAGTACATATTAAAAGGCTTCATAATTACCTCTGATTTACCTCCCCTTTCCTCCTCTTCTTCAACCAAAAAGTTATCCTTACCTATCCAGTAAGGATATATTTAAATATATCTTATGTATCCTTCATATATTCTTGAATATATCAAATTATATCCTTCAATTTTTTAATATATAAAAAAATTTGTTTTCTTGTGTCAAGAGAACTGTCTTGGTTTTGTTTAAGGATCCTTGTCACATTTCTTAATCACTTAGTTTATTTTGGATATATATATATATATATATATATATAATACGCTACTGTTTTCTTGACCATAAATTACTAAGAAACACTTTTTCTTCTTCTCGGAATTTTGTCAGAGTTAATATACGGAATCACCTTTTTGCCAACGTTTCGTCTTTATTTTAAGATATCCTCAGGGCTATAAACTAACAAAAAAAACAAAAAACAATGTACATTCATCATTTCTACTTTAAAATCATTATAACGAATTCAAGCTAGCCTTGAGTAAGTTTTTTGCATTTGTTATGATGATTTTAAAGTAGAAATGACATATGTCCATTGTTTTTTGTTTTTTTGTTATTTTATAGCCCTAAGGGTGTCTTAAAATAAAGACGAACCGTTGGCAAAAAGGTGATTCCGTATATTAACCCTGACCAAATTCCAAGAAGAAAAAAAGTGTTTGTTATATATAAATATATATATATATATATATATATATATATATATATGAAAAATTAATAATCAACAATAACTCTTGATATAATATATGCATTAAACAACCACAATAAACAAATATATAATAGATACAATGCTCTAAGGCTTTGATTAGCAACAATAAAACACATATCTGATAAACAAGAATTATAACAATAAACATGTGTGAACTATAAGCAATGAAATAAATAGTAAAAGAACTTTCCTTAAATGTATTTGAGAGTGTTTCCATTTCATTTATTACATTCATTAGTGATTTTTTTTGTAATATATATAGTCATTGTTAAGCCAAGAAGCAGTTCGTTAGGACCAACTTATGATTATGTTAAGAGAAAGAATATGATGAAACAAGAACAATACTCACTTAAATCTTTTAAGCTGGTCGTTATCAGGAGAAGAAGTGATCTGCTCGCCTGGCAAACAGTAACTGAGGTTATGACGATTTTACGAAATATTGAAGTGGTATTTGCTGTTCCTCTGTGTTTTGCTGTTCGTTTTGTCTATATATAACATTCCTTACCGTTACTATAATACAGTTTATTAAATTAGACGTGTTTGATAGTCATTTGTATATAGTTGAAGTCATTTGAAAATAACTTTTATAAACAAAAATATAGTCTTCCCAATAACAAAAATATAGTCTTGTCAATGGGTAGTTGTTATCCTTCCTCCTGAGGAATTTATATATGGAATTTTACACACAAATAAAAATTAGAAGTATAGTAAAGAATATAATAAATTTGCATTCCTCTTACTCCCTAGTAGGGGACCAGGTTAGCTCAGTGGTTAATGTACTCGCCTCTGGGCTGGTAGTTCGGGGTTTGATCCCCACCTGGCCCTTGATTTATTTGAGTTGAATAAATCTGAGTACGTCGTCCCTCGGAGATGAGGTTAAGCTGCTGGTACCTATCCTGCAGCATACGATATCAGGTACTTGTGAAAGATCCCTACTCAAAATGCATTTGAGTTAGGCAAAGTTTAGAACTCTCAATGTAGAATCACTGATCAAAAAAAAAACCCCCGGTAAACGGCTGACGTTATTAAACGCGAATGTGTGATAAATAAATAAAAACAAAATACCTCCCTAGTACAGTTTTATGGCTTTAAAACAATTTAAACCTTAAAAAAGTAATTAGAATAACAAATTCTGCTTCATACTATTAAGGTTTTTACTTTTATCATTTCATTATAAAAATTATGGGACTTCTTAATTCTAATAATTTTTATTAAGACTACAAACACAAAATGATTATTTTAGTGTATTTTCAAAACTGGGATGAACTTATTTTTTTTTTAAACAAAAGAGTTGTGAAAATGGATATTGAGGGAAGTACGGAAGGTGGATGGATGACGGGGGGAATCAGTGGACGTCAAGCAAGCAGCTTCACCCGTATACTATTTACAACATATGTTAATTCAATATGCCCATCGATATAATGTTATCTCGTCGGATAGTCAAATAGGCTTCAGAATAACGCACGAGTCCATATGTTTTATTCATTTGTTTACGACAGGAGAAAACTTCAGATGTCTGAGGGTTAATGGTCTCAGTTCTGCTTCTTTTTTTTTTCTTGAAACTTTAACTACATTTTAGAAATAACTGCATATAATATTTTTATCATCCTTAGTCTGTTTTTCAATTTATGGAAACTAAAATTTATAATAATAATTTTATTAAAATTACTATCTAACATCGTTGAAAACAATGCAAAATGAAATTAATTGAATGAGTTATATTTGGGAATATCTTGTTATTTGAATGCACACCAGGTAAAAACTGGACCCTGACGGTCCTAAAACAAAGGGCTCTGCATAATGCATCAACATCACCCGTTCCTTTGAAGATTCCTTCATATGCATGTCAGTTATCCAATGCAAAAGGTGGACTCTATACCTCATGTCATTGATAATGAGTAGTACCAGTTAAGTCGATATACTAGTAAAAGACGGTATGTGCAATTCAGCTTTAAAAAAGAAAATATTATTTAATTCTGTTATAAAAGTTGTCAATAAATTCTCAAAATTAACATTTCTAAACAGTTAGTATAAATAATACTTGGCATCTACTGGTATCAGGGATCTGTCTAAATTTATTGTTCTCTCGAGATAGTTTGAGTGGTCCAGGGAAGGGGGAGAATAGCCCCAATTCTCTTTTGTGGTATCACAAGGGGCCGGCTTGCGGCCTATGTGTGTTCTCTCTCGAGAAGGCCACTGTAACACAACCTAGTATAAATATTATGAATTGTAATATAGTTGTTTATAAGTATAGTATGGCGATTAGTGTACTTATTGAAAGAATAAATTAGTTGCGAAAGACTTAAAAACCTTGTAAAAAAACTTATATGATGCCAAGTATTTGCTAATGAGAGACTTTCTCCTGTGAAACATGAGTGGCACTAAATTTAGGAGTTATGATTTCCAATCAACCCGGTAATATTGCCCATCATCGGGGCAATATTCCCTGGGGGAATCAGTGCTACTGACCCTTTCATTAGCAACAAAAATAAGTCCACAATCGAACAAGGTACTTATAAATCCACAGTACAGTTTCTTTCGTCTGAATTACATCAGATATTGTACCTGTACCATTTTATTCTGTAGTTCAATTCAAAACTTAATTCATATTGCAGGGTTCTTCGATAAGTTGGTCAGAAAGTCGTTAGCTCATCTGATATCTTTTTTACAGTGAAACCTATTCTCCTGGTATATATGTTATCTTGACTTCATATTTCTAACACTAGATAGTGCTAGAAGCCGAAAATTTTAAGGGTTTTACCAAAGAAAAACTGTATTACAATGTACTTTATAATTACAGAGGGGAGCTTCCTAAAATATAGATAAAATATGCTAAGTAGTTATCCAGAGAATAATTAAGAAATATTTTCAAAAGTAGCAACATTCTTTATAATCAATAGACTGAAAAATATGTAGTAATTGAAGCTGCAGTTCAAATTAACAAAAAGTAAGTTTTCACTTAATTACTTCCCCTAAAATTGGACACCATTTTTCCGAGAAATTATAATGATTGTTGTTTTTGTAAAATGTATATTCAAAACTATATTTAAAACATAAAAAAACTAAATTATACTTTCCATTAAAGTCTTCCCAAAACAAACTATTTATATTCAAAACTATTTAGAAAATTTGATAATTTGTTTGTTTTTCTTTTTTTTTCCTTTATAAATCGCTGTCCTTGAAAATTGAAAGGGTCTTTCAAATAAAGCAACCATCTGTCTCGGCTGTCCCACTTCTTTACCCTTACAGACAAAAAAAGATGCGGCCCCAGCCTAGGGGAACCGGCCGCGCCTTGCCTCATCTGTCATATTCTGCTCTTTCTATACGTTCTCATCTTTGCAACACTTAAACTTAATAAATAAAGAATACAACTAATTATATGCTTGTAATTATTTCTGTAAAAGATAGTCAAAATTTAATTCTATTTCTAAAAACTGGAATTGTGATGATTTGCAATAATCAAGAAAAATGACTTTTAATTTGTTTATATCAAATTGTGTAAAGAAGATTTTTTCAGAAATTGATTTTTATTTTGAATCGTCTATTCTTGATTCAGTTTAGTAACTCCTCTTTGTAAGGTTAATGGTAATGGTGGGACATTAGTTGCTCAAACATCTCAAAATTCCATTTGCAATCATGTAATGATTGAAAATATTCAGTCAGTTGGAGTAGATGTTAGATCAACACATTTTAATTTATACTTACGAGCACTCAATTGAAGTTTGAATTTTATATCTAAAGTATAAAAGTATATCAACTCTTCTTCAGTAAGAGAGATGAGTTATAATTTTCTGTTTAATAGAACATAATGTCTTCAGAATCTAAAATATTTCGCATGACTCAATTATTCATGCAAGTCTACGAGAAAACCTTTCTTCAAAAAACTTCATGTAGAAGTCCTTTGCTATAAATTTGACTTCAATCCACTTTCTTTTAACACATTTTTTATACAAGTTCCTCAGTATGATAATTTAAGTTATCATACTGAGGCCGTACGGCCTCATGAAATAATTCGTGACATGATAGTGGTTATTGCTACCACAGTCACTTAAATTCATACTAAGTTTTCGTTAATACCCTGTTTGTGTCGATTCAAAAATTTGTGTAACGGTATTTAAATGGCTGGCGTATTAGACAGCCGTCTAAGTTTGAGTATGTGCAGTAACGGAAATTTCGCAGTTACTCAGAAAAAAAATAGCTGGCGAGTAAAACTTTACAATCATAATTGAATCTGAAAGCTAATAGACACTGCTCATACCGTTTGATAAATAATAATGAAATCAAAAACAGAGATAGCTCCTCACACGAGGATGAGTAATTTAATTTTTGGAGGTAAACTTCTGTAAAGAAAATAGGTTATGTAAAATTTGAAAATTTATTGGCTTAAAGCAAACACTAGAATATTAAAGCTTCGCATGTCGTATCCACCATGCATTACTATACTATAAGAACACATGAAATAATTCGTGACATGATAGTGGTCATTGCTATCACAGACAATTTTATTCCTTAATTATCTCTACCTGTTTTACTCGTTTGATTTGCTTACAATAAGTTTTAAAAATTCTGGTTTTAATCCAGCAAAACAGATATATTAAATTTTAAAGTATGTTAAAACAAATATTTAGATTCTTTGAAGAAATTAATTCGAAATATAAGAAGCTGAAAAGTATTTTAAACTGTTTAAGTACCAAATATCATTATAACTTTCAGTCACTTAAAGTGATTGCATGAGATCATTGCACAAGAACATTACGTCCTACATTGTTTTGTCATAATACTTGGCTGTCGTAATTATATTCATAATATTATTAATTAATAATTATAATTATAATTAATAAATTAATAATTATATTCACAGTTATCAATATTATATATATATATATATACACTTAGAAAAGAACACAGAAAGACACTACAAAACTCACTTCGATATTTCGACATCCGTCGTCATCGGGAAGAAGTGCGAAGTACTCGCGTTGAGAAGCAAACTGCTACTGGCCTCCAGAGTAACTCGTGGACCCACCGCAATGCTGCTCCCCAGGGGAGGAGAGGAAAAATAGAAATCCCTCCAATATTTATTTAGAAAACAAGAAAAAAAATATATAAAATACGAAATAATAATAATAAAAAATAAATAATAATAAAATAATAATAATAATAATAATAATAATAATAATAATAAAATAAAAATAATATATATATATATATATATATATAAAGATTTCACATAAACACGTGAAACAACAATCAATGATCAAACCACAATAAGAAAATGTGAAAACAAGACTATGATCTTTCAACCGTAAGATATTTCAGTTGGGTTTTTGACTCTGACGAAGACCGATTGTTACGGTTGAAAGATCTTGGTCTTGTTTTGCCATTTTCTTATTGTGGTTTGATCATACATATATATATATATATATATTTGAATTCATAACTTGCCTACAACTTGTATCACTTGCTCTGACGACGTGAAAACGAAAGGCCCCAGAGCGACTATTTTCATTCATTTGTGGTGAGTTACCTGAATATATATATATATATACATATATATATATTCAAAAACGATGAATAGTAACACACAGGGAATGAGGTACACTACTAATTCAAATTTTCTTATAACGGTCTTCAGAAGAAAAGAGAATGGAAGACCAAGCACGCCGGTAACCCAAAGGCAGGAGACCTTGGTCTCTCACTCTCTCTCTCTCTCTCTTTCTCGATATATATATATATACTAGAATTTTCCAAAGAACACACTTAAATGAAGTCACTAAAAATCACTACTATCTTCCTGATGAAGAGGCCATCGAAATATAGTAGT
Source organism: Hermatobates lingyangjiaoensis (assembly GCA_026182355.1). Taxonomy (NCBI): domain Eukaryota; kingdom Metazoa; phylum Arthropoda; class Insecta; order Hemiptera; family Hermatobatidae; genus Hermatobates; species Hermatobates lingyangjiaoensis. The sequence continues at coordinate 1,790,055 of JAPFBL010000015.1, forward strand.
GAGTTTTAGTGATTTCATTTCTGTGTGCCCTTTCGAAAATTCTAGTCTATTCAATTTGAAGAATCGTTTCATCTAATTAGTCATATATGTATATATATATATATATATTCGTAAAAGTTGGATGCACTCCTACTTGAATACATATATGATTAAAAGAAAAAGTTTCGAAGTTTGGGAAAAGATTCAACAAAGTTAAATAAAGTGAAATCGGACATTATCGTGTTAACAAAAAAAATGTACTTTAAATTTTGACAAATTCAAAGGGTTTGAAGTCCATTCAATTCATATTTACTTACGCATATGTGCGTAGGACTGAAATGAGGATAATAAAATACACTTGCTATACTCCATAAGCTAAATCATGAAAGGATTCCTAATTTCATTTGACAGTCATTAGTGTTGCAGGGAAACTAATTGCATTCTTGTAATTTTGAATCATTGGAAATATACCATTATCTTCCTCCTTACAATAGAAATATTAGTAATTCAAACTCTCTCTGGTGTTCCAACAAACTTTGACTTTTGTGAAATAGTACCTGAATATAAATGCTACATGATAGAAAAACTGAGAATTTGAGCTATTAATAATTAGGACATTAGAAGAGCCAAATAATACACGTAAATGGCAACTACTGTGTTCCATCTCTATTAACTCTCCAGGTTTTTCCAAAACAATGATCTCATTTGGCTTGTAACTGACACATTGATATAGGCACATTGAAATAATATGAAGTTATTTAAGTTATGGTCTATGGATTAGATTATATTTCATCGCAGAGTTTTATAATATGTCTACACAATAGCAACGTTAAAATAACGCAAAATTAAATAAATACTCTACGAGTTTGTACACTGATTGAGAGTAGCCCACTTCAGATGTATTTGTTAGTAAATCTAAATATTACTTTATTAAATAATAATCCTTGTCAAAAATGCGCTTGCCACCAAATCATTCCAATATATTCCAGTTCATTGAATTTGGCTATTGTTCGTTCCTTTGTGAAACACGAGAAAGCACTATACAGTTTAATTCATTAATTTGCTGAAAGGCGTAAAGTGAGAGTTTGTTGATAAGCATGGTGTAGAGTGAAAGGGTTTTTTTTTAAGAGTTTGAAGGTGCAAGGGTGGATTTTTTTTTTTTTTTTTTTTGTAGGGAGGTATGAATGAATTGTGTGAGGTTTAAGAGTAGAGGAGTGGTGGGGCATGTGGTGAAATATAGAGCGGAGGTAGCGGGGCTTGGTGGAGAAATAAGGCGATTACTAGGGAATGGGCAACAAGTGTCCTGTCTGGGAGACCTGCCCCACGCACTCTCAATTAAACTGTCCCTCCAGCCACCCACCCCGTCTTCCCTTATCGCCTGCAAATCCACCTCGACATATTACTCAACATCTATTTCTCCTAAAACTCCTCACCCATTTAGTCCTATTACATTGTTGTTTTTACTTTTTTACTTTTTCTGTAAGTATTAACACTGGAATAAAAAAAAAATTCTATTTAATGTTTATAAAATATTTCATGATTTGGGAATTGTAGAGACTATTCTTAACATGTTCTGAAGTCTGTATACTAGTTGCACTAGAGCGTTTGTGCTTACGTGTGCTTCTGTCTTCAATGTGCCCTGGTTGCATGGCCTTAAATAATTCTTTCCATCAATACTTTTAGGTAATAATAGCAAGCAACTCTTTAGTTTTACGAAAACCACAACTCCCAAAAAGTACTATTTGGCAATATAGCAAATATGTTTTCTTTTTTCTATGCGGTTGAAATTATATGTTTGATGTTCTCACAATAATACTACTTTATTTTTCAAACAGTTATCATTATAACCTATGGTTTGGTGCCTCAGGTTTGCTCAGTGGTTAACGTACTCGCCTCTGGGCTGCTAGTCCGGGGTTCCATATCCACCTGGCACTCGATTTATTCATACAGGAGATGAATAAATCTAAATATGTCGTCCTTAGGAGAGGATGTTAAGCCGTCGGTCCCAAGCCTGTACAATGTCAGGTACCCGTTAAAAAACTCTTACTCAAAATCCACTTGAGTTAGGCAAACTTTAGGACTCTCAATGTAAAATCACCTATTAAACAAAAAGCCGGTAAACAGCTGATATTATCACACGCTAGAGTATCATTTTAAACAATAAAAAAAATATTGTAAGGTTATAGTTTATTATATGATAGCTAAAATTTAATTCGTAATTTAATTTCAGTAAATTTATCTACAATTATTTACCAATTTTGATAAAAAAAAAACTGGTAATTAATTGGTGAATGAGAAAGTTTATTACTTCTAACTGACTGCCACTAAATAGAATTGGCATAAATGAAATTACATAATTGAGTTTTAAAAATTATGTGTTATGAAAGCATACAAGTAACTATAACTAATAACTATTTATCATTTCCGTTAGTTTACAAAACATTATAAAACATTTGGAGTAATGAAATTTAATTCTTTATTATAAGTCAACCCAATATCTAAAATAAGAAACAACTAATTCAATTTGTTGATATATTTCGATATTGCTACTTCAATTTGCCAATTATAAATGAAATGTAATTGGGATGATTGTTTAAGAAAATGGTGGAAGTTTTCAAGGTGTTTCTTCTTAATGACTCTATATTCATAATAAAAAAAAAAATACGGTTTCATTAGGGTTTATTTAATTGTTACGATTTACCAAATAGAATTACGAAACATAAAATCATACAAGTTACAAAAATTAGATCAGTAGATTTCTAACAAAACTTGAAATGTATGATTACTTTATTAAATGAATGTAGCTAGAAAATGTTAGTTATAAAATAACTGTTCATATTTCTTGACAAGTTTTATTTTTAACTTATCTGGTTTGATGTGATTAGACAAATGTTTATGAATTTGGTTTTAAATTAATAATGGGAATTATAACCCCACTCTTAAAAGATACGCACTTCTAATAAATTACTTATTTATCTTTAAAAAAATAGATAAACAAATACAACGAGTAAACACCCATAGAAATTAGCACTTTTTTTTATTTCTAGAGGAATATTGGCAATTACATATTTTTAAGATTCATCAAATTTTCATCTTATGAATACTCTTATAAATGCAGTAAATATAATTTTAATATTATAATTAAATTTATAATATTATTTTAAAATATAATATAATATTATTATTAAGAATATTAAATTATAATATAATTAAAATATAATATTAAATTATATTTAATATAAGATAATATAATTTTAAAATATTATATCTTCTGTTTGCGTATTTTTAAGCACATTTAAGTGACTCTAAATGTAACATAATATCTATTTAACATTCTAGGAATTGATGGGCAGTACAGCTATAGTTATTAAACAGTGTGCTCGTGAAGGAATTACAACAATGTTGATACAACCCCAACTCTAGTTATTGAAACTTCATCTAAACAATATTAAAAAAAAAAAGAAATAAGAAATAGAAAAAAAGGATTGAGGTTTCCTCAAAACGTGCCAATTCTTAAAATTTAATTCTTATATGCACTTTCTTTACGGTAGCTTAAAAATTGCTAGCACTAGTCACATACAAATTCTTGACGTCTGCTCAGTTGAAGTTCCATTGAAATAAATATTTTTTATTGTAGGGTAAAAATCTAATGAAATGGTCTCCACATATAAAAATTTAATGATATAAACAACGTGTTTCGAACACGTAGTGTTCTTCCTCAGGCATTAACTAAAAAATACAATGACACCAGAGAGTTATCTATAGTCATTGTATTTTTTATTTAATGCCTGAGGAAGAACACTACGTGTTCGAACGCGTTGTTTATATCATTAAATTTTTATATGTGGAGACCATTTCATTAGATTTTTACCCTACAAGGGGTAAATACCACATAATAACTGATTGCACTACATTAGAATTAAAATATTTTTTAGTTTTATTCACATCACTTTTCAATGGATTTTAACTATCTATTAAGGTAAGATTGCAAACCTTATTCGCCAGACCTACATCTCCTCTAACTTCTTTTAACAGGTAATAATTAAACTTGCCAAATAACCAAGTAACTGGATTAAACTAGCATCGCATGTATATAGACTTGACTCCTTCAGGACAAGCAGTCCACGAAATAAATAATTCGTAACTTTACTTTTCGGAGTTTAAAATTTCAGTTTGTTCCTGTTTTAAATAAAAAGTTAATTCTTGCTCAGTAAATTTTATCTAAAGCCATTCGTGTGAATGAGTGTTTTTGCTCATTTATTTCTAAACACGTACTTTCAGTAGCCAATATCAAAAGGAAAACAGTAAATAATAAAGACAGCATTTCAGTTTTGAAGATATAAAGGAAACAAGAGTTAATTTTTTCGTAATTATAGTTTGAGTGGGTTAAGCATATTATGTAAAATTAGTAACAGAGTAAATGGAGTCGAAAAACTAGAAGAAATTCTTTTGTCTTTGGGCAAAACGAAAAAAATCTATTTACAAGTTAGAAAAAAAATTTCAGTCCATCATGGACACTCTAATGTCTGCACGCTGCCTTAAGGACTTGATTTAGATTATTTAAGTTTGCCATCTGATATTAAGGCAAGAATCTGTTAGTTATAACATTAAATTATATTTAAAGAGATGCCAGTATAATGAAATTGTTTATTCTGAGATAATAAAACCAAAGACGAATTGAAAATAAATTAGCAAATTAGTATCTGTGGCTATACTCTATCCAGGCTTACTTGGAAATCATACAGTATGATTTTATTTATTGAAAGAGTTTTTTGCTATATTTAGAGGTTGTTAAAATTTAATATATATATATATATATAATTTTAAATTATACAAAACACGACACAGAAAAAAGATAAAAGGCACACTTACTAAATTCAGTATTTTGAACTGTTGTTAGCCATCAGGAGAAGATGATATATATATATATATATATATATATATATATATATATATATTATGTCCGTTTCTTAAACATGCGAGTATAGGTGACATTGAAAAAGTTGTTGTAATTGGAGTAATTGTAGCAGCAGAGTTGCTAATGAAGCTGCAATAGAAAGGAGGAGCCACTCTCTGAGAAAAACTCCACCCCAAGTGCAACTTTTCACTGTGACAGGTTTTTATTACCCACTAAAATGTACATTTTTCCTCTCTCGCCTTGTATCACGTGGAAATATTTTTATACCTCGCGGACCTGAAAATTTTTCTCATGAATAACCGCCGTTTCCAGAGTCAGGGTAATAAATCGGGGTCGCCTTTCTAGAGGCAATAACTATATAGTATAAAAGTTTAACTTTTTATTACGTCACTTTTCCTTCTTTTTTTGCCCCAGGTGCTGCCAAGGGGTAATATTTACAGTAAGCATAATGATCCTACGAGGAACGACCTCAGCGAGACAAAAACTTAATTTCTCTCGCAGATAGAGTGCGCAGAAAATCATATACATTTATAACATCTGGGTTGGGTTAAGAAGGAGGCAATGAGGTTTTTGTATGGACATAAACACAAGGGTAGGCAAAAAATACAAATTCTCCTGTGACCCTGGGCTGGTTGGGTCTTATTTTATTGTGTTCTTAGGCACGCTACATAAGTAATATTTAAGCGAGGAGGACAGGGTAGAGGGGGGTATTAGTTAAGAGACAAAAAAGGACCATTCCCACTTGCTGGCTTTTTGTGTTCGGTGAAAAACATTGCTCAACACCCTCTGTCAATGGTTTGGAGTAAGTTGTTTAACTTGCTAGAGGTAAGAATGAGAGATCGTAGACTCAACGAAGCTTTATAGAGTCCATCTATGGTCCTAGCCTCTTGATACATTCGTTTTTTTTTTTTTTTTTTAAATTAAGCCATCACTTCATAATCTTCATAATGATATTAAAACACGTTCATTAATTTATAATAAAACACGATATTAAAGTAACTGTATAACTACTATCATAATTTGAAATAGCTTAAACATCACTCGACCAGTATTGGTCAGTGTCTAAGAGACAAAAACATTCTTAGCTCTGACACCTTTAAAACTCTATAGTGTAGGTATAGCATTATTCTGTTAACACTGACAAAAACCATTATTAGCCGTCAAGCATTATTATCTTTGGGCTTTGTTTGTTAATAAGCTCCTTTATTTATATTATTATTAATGAGCAGAAAGTCATGTGGCCTGGAAAGGAAATTTTTGATTGTTTACTCTAATTTAAGCTTACTACTGGAAATATATTTCCAATATTAATTATGACATCTTTTATGCAAATATTAAAAGGCATCTTTTTTATTCAATCCTTAGAAATAGACTCTTAAACGGAACATAAATTGTAAGGGAAATTCATAAGTAACTCTGAGAGTTATGCATTAAATATCTATTAACATATGTAGATATGGTTAATACAAGTCTAAAATTAATTTGTAGATATGGTTGACTCTACTTCATAAATAAATTATTTCATAATGACTTGTTTTTTTTTAAAAAGAAAGATAAAAAACAGTTTGAGTTATTATGGAGGTATAACATAGGCTTTAAGTTTGTAAGTTGAAACTAATAAAGAATACATTTATTTATTGTTGTAACATAGATTACTTATTGAAGTATATACTGTATTTCAATTACTTAACTGATTGTTGAAATTATTCAGTTATGTTTATTTCTTTGAATTAACTCGGAGGTGAAGCTTTAAATAGTGGCACTGTGAAGACTCTCTTGATTTCTTGGCATGAATACTCCTTTGTCGTTTTATTTTCCCTATTAAACTTCTCCAGATAACGAACTGCAATTCAAAATGTGGTTGTACTAAGTGTTTCATTTGATTCTATTTCCTATGTAATATTAATTTTCATTTAGTTTGATTTTAACAACTTTTTCATAGTTTAAAATGGTGTAATATATATATATATATTTGTATAATTAAGGAGCAGATTTTCTTTCATACAGATTTCGTTAAACACTTTTTGCACCTTTGTTTTTGCCAACCCTAAGCCTTAGCCTTAGGGACAAATATCTAGTTTAAACTGTTTCAATTGAGTGAGCATAGCCTTATCGTAACCTCCCTTATTTATGTAACCATTATGCATGTCGACTGTATTATTGTTTTTTGTATAGTTTTTTAATCATAGTTTATATAAATTTCTAGCCTTAGTCTGTTAAATTTTTAAAAAAATACGCTGAAGATGGTCCATGGAGACTGAAACGTCGGTTAATTGTAAATAAGTGTATATTGTGAACAATGAGTTTTAAAGATAAAACTTTTGGACAGTTAATATTTCATATCCCACAAAACATCAAAACACTAATTCGAAAATTAGAAAAGTTAACAAGAAAAGGAACTAAAACAAAGTTGCAAAAAGTGATTAACGAAATATATATATATATTGAGTTAGCTTCAGCTACTCATAGGGACTACTTCTACCCGATGACGACGACTGTCGAAATATCGTTGTGAGTCTTTTGTGTGTGTCTTTATTTGTGTTTTCTCTTTCCTGTGTGAACTATATATATATATATATATATATATATATATATATATATATATATATATATCAATGATCAAACCACAATAAGAAATGGGAAAACAAGACTAAGATCTTTCAACCGTAACAAGCGGTCTTCGTCAGAGTCAAAAACCCAACTCAAGTTGGGTTTTTGACTCTGACGAAGACCGCTTGTTACGGTTGAAAGATCTTAGTCTTGTTTTCCCATTTCTTATTGTGGTTTGATCATTGATTGTTGTTTCACGTGGTTATGTGAAATCTTTTTTTATATATATATATATATATATGCATATATATATATATCCAATTATATGTATGAAAACATCATATTAAATATTGTACGGTGAGTGGCCTACTGCAGAGTGCAGTTCAGTGCTCTAGTGAATCACTATGATCTTCGGCTTGATGTTGTGCTTTGCGTGCCCGCTACCCCAGGTCATTCGCTCTGAAGACTTGAGAACCATTTGTCTAGAACAGTCCTCACACAAAATAATCATACTTACTGCAAGTGATATTAGCGCTCCAGCTAGCTACATGTTGGTAAAAACGGCAAACAATGAAAAACCTGTTCAGTAGCGCATTTTCTTACAATGTGATGATAGAATGACATAGTACTCACGCTATGCTTTGAAACAATAGGTTTCACTTCAGAAAACAAAACCATATGACCCATTCACTACGCGCAATGAGGTGGTATCACCAAATGCCATGATATTGGGTCATACACTGAAAACTAATACTGTAGTGGTATCCAAGAGGTCATTGACATGAGAAATAAGTTTCCAAAGGACCAGTTTTTTTTTTTTTGCCTCCCAGACAGTACCAATGACTTGGATGATTATCTATCACAGTATTAATTACTATTAAACTTAAATGACATGTGCCCACATCTTTTTAAATATTACAAGAAAAAGAAAGTTGCTGGAAAGTGTTAAGTAACTTTTCAGATACTTGTTATTAAGTAAATGCAGAATTAGTTATGATTTTTGCATGAATTCCGAAGCATGTGCCTTGGTGGTGAATGATAATTGAAAGGCAGAATAAGAGGTGAAGCCCGGGCACACACCTAATGGATGTTCAATTAGAGATATCGGACGCCCAGACACTGACTGATCTCCTCCCACCCTCCCCAGCAGCCCTTCTTCATTCATTAACCCTCCTACCCACCATCTCTCTAACAAAAAAATATTCTCCCCCTGTCCTATAAAAAATTATCCCTCTCCCCTCATTTGCAACTTTTACACCGCTTCGCTTCGGTACCAACAAAATTATAATATATAAAGTTTTCCCCCTTCTATTTATCAACTGTCACTCCATTGCTACGAGTCTGTATTCCCTCATTATTCACATTTTTTCCCCCTGATTTTTTACTCTAACCTCTGATGACCAGAAACATATATGATTTGAGAACCCCTTTCAACATACTGTGTTATCGTTAACTTAGAACCAGATAAATACAGCTTTATGAAGAAATAATACTTTTATTTTTATATTTAATTACATTATGCGCATAGACTTTTGAAAAAAAAATATTTTTTGGATACTGTTATAATAAATAGACTATTTAAAATAACCTTCATAGCATTTTATTAAGATATTAAAAAATTGGTAATATAGCATAATCAAGATATTCTAATCTAAATGTAACCTGAATATAGTATCATCATTTATATATCTGAATAATTGAGAAAAAATCTTCTACCATAAACTATTTATTTTAACTATAAAAATAACTGTGTATATATATATCATAAAAGTGAACCGCAGTCTCGGCATTCAGGATCTTACGCTGAGAGATTCGATTCTATGAACTAACTTCCTTCCAACAGGATATAACCGGAAAAGTACCTGGTTTCTTTGACCATTTTATTGATTTTATATAACATGTCACTTGGCCAGCTCCTTTTCTAGTTAAATCCTACTACCGGAAAGTTAGTTCGTAGAATCGAATCTCTCGGTCTGAAGATCGTGAATGACTGGACTGCAGTTCACATTAAACAGGCAGATCGCTGCCTGTTTATATCAATATATATATATATATATATATATATATATATATATAGTACAATACTATCAGCCACACATGAAATTCTAAAAGAATACAAAGGTATTTTGGCTAATATTGTTCATATTTTAGAAATTCTGCACGGAAGTTAACAGGTTATTCTGTTTTACTTCTGTTTACTTGTAGAATATGTTTATATTACATTAATCTCTCTTTTCATTTCCTCCTTTACACTTATCCTTATTACATATAAAGTTATTCTGTTTAAGAAATTGGTTATTAGTTTGAATGTTTTAATTAATTCTTATTAGTTCATCTTTAGGATTTCAAATTGCAGTTTATGAATTAATTTTATTTTTTATAACATATGTTGTTGTCCTTTTATATATTTGTATTGAAATATACAAATTATAATTATTTAATAATTTAGTATTATATATATGTTGTAAATTGGAGACTTAGTATAGCTTGAATATAGATTAATTGATAGTCCGGTATTAGAATTGTTAAATATGAGGAAAGAGAATCAATAGAATATAAGGCGGATGGCAGGGGCAGGGGGTAGAGTATAAATTTGATTTAAGACAACTTATCAGGGAGAGGCCTCGATGAAGCACAATTTCCCCAAACTGCTCTAAATCTTGGCCAATTATAAAGCTGTTATGTCGCACGTAGCAGCGCAGCGGCTTCGTTGAAGGCGTCTCTTCAACGCCTTCCAGATCATCGATCGACCTTATCTCCTTCAACCAAACGCAAACTTTAACTAACTATATTATAAATAAATCAGAAACTTGTTAAAGGCAGAGCGCTGCAAATGTAGCTCCGAAATGTTGCCTCCCCCCCCCTCCCTTTTCCAACTGTGCCAGTTTTCAAATATAGTAAGATAAATTAATCCAACCAATGCTCAAAACATCTCAATGGTACAGCTGAATCATATTTCTCCTTCTGCTCCTTAATTTGAATTAATAAAATGTCTTATGCAGTGAATTTCCCAAACAAGTTAGTTCCTTGAAATGCATTACATTGGTAATTATGATACAGTTGATTTGTACCCCTCTTTTATTATAGATTTATTTAGCAGTATAAACACATTCATTAGATTTAAAATACGATAATCATAATAAAAATTGTACTGTTTGCAAATGTATCTTAATGAAGATTATAATTACTGAAAAATATTTTAAATAAACTGTGTTACAATGTCGAAATCTTATTTCTGAAACAACCATAATGTTGCATATATCATTCAATTTTACTTAATCATTTTCCATACATTAAAACTGCATTACTTGAGTAAAATTTTATATCAGTTATTAAAAAAAAATATATGCTGACTTAGGATAAGCATTAACTGAAGAAAAGTTTTGTTTAAAAAAGTTATCTATTTTTTGTTGTCATTCGGCTGATAAGAATAAATTAGATATTTTTTCTATTGAAAAATGATGATTTATTAGAAATCATATACATAAAAAAATAGTGTATATTACTCCTATAACTATAATTAATATAAATATATTAAATATTCTGTATAGTTATATTTGATATAGAGCATTTTGTAGCTTGTAACTATAGAAATGTTCTGGTAATACCTCAATGGTCATTTAGAAACGATGTATTCCAGTACACTGTTGTGAAAAAAACTGCACTCGCAACAACTGCAAATAAAACATTGTTTGAAAGTTGATAGACAATCTAAATTGTAAATTATGCCTTAAATTAGAATATCAGAAAGAAAGCAATATAAAGAAAATCATAAAACAGATAAAAACGAATAAAGTTTTATTGACATTTCTGTGTTTGTTTACACAAAACTTGTTATCTTTACAATTATTATTAATTTGGAGTGTGCAATATGTTAACAAAAATAATAAATAATTTTTGTTGCCTGTTTGAAAAATGATTAATTTTAATCTTGTATTGATGAAGACAAAAGGTTCGTCACGAAAAAAAGGAACAAAAGAGGGGTAAGGAACGTCTGGAATTTGTTTATTTAATATAATGAAGTTCATTTAGAAAAAGAATTCTTGCCTAAAATGTGAACGAGACTCTTTATAAGAAAGTTTTCCTTTCAATGATTTCTTAATATATACCGAATTCACCTTCAGGATTTCAAATACTCCTAGGTAAATTAAGGAAGTATGTTTCAAAATCGTACGACGAAACTGACATCACGGCATAATAGTACTTGCACATCTATTTAACTATTAGTTCTATTTATCTTAAAATTAAATTTCTTTTCTCGGTTGTTATCCGGTTTAGATATATTATTCTGTACATTATAATATTTTTGCAACTATTTGTTTCAATTATCGCTGTATTTATATTTAATATATTTAAATTGAACATGATAATTAAATTGAATGCAATAACAATGTATAAAAAAGTGATATTCTTGTATTCAAAAAAGAAGTGGCATTTTAAAATGACAGCAGTGATTAAGATAAGATCAGAAATATATGAAAAGAGCAAGGACAATCAAAAATAATATTTAAAGAAATGCTAGAAAAATGAGAGTGACCTCTAAGAAACAGATTATGCATGTAGTTATGATCCAGAAATATAGAAACCATACAAGCTGTTAAGCAAAGTGAGGACTCGTCTGAAAAGATCAAATGCCATAACAAATAATTAAAAGTATTCCAAAGTAGTTTTATGGGCTCATTGGTATTCCTATTATTATCTAATTAATTAAAAATCGTCATCTGGAAAGTGGCAGTTCAGAATATGCCAGGCATATGGCTTCAGTAATTATTTAGGGCAGGCATTTCGTGACCTTTATCGAGTCAAATGTCATCATTGCTTTGTCAATATAATAAAATGATAGCAGTGTTACTAAGTTATACTTATTAACATTCATTACCAAGTAAACATTAAATTTGTTTAATATTGATATTTTTATGTTTAAAAAATTCTTGATTGCTCTACATTCTGCTTTACAGTAAGCGAACTTATTACTTTGATATCACATATATTTCTTCTCTTATCACAGTTAACATATTCATATACAGTGATTAAACTGAACTTTCATTTCTCAAAATTTTTCTGTTGATTTTATTAACGATAGTATTTATATAATATGTTATTCTTTAATGTTTATTCATTGTTTTTTTATCGTATTTACATATTTATTACATTTTTATGTGACTTTACCTGTTATCCTCCAGTGAGTTTATGTATAATAGTGACTTCTGTACTCGTCTGTGTTTAACCTCCTAAAAGACATCTCCCTACCATATCACACACTCTCTCTCTCTCTCTCTTTTGAAAAGTTTGATTTTAACCTGAAAACCTGACCGATTTCTAATAAATATGTTTATTCTATTCCATTAAAAGACAAGAGGGTGAGAAAATAGCAACAAACAGACAACACGCGAAAAATATGTAGCTAAACTTTCACACACAGTCTTTCTTGAGAGAAAAAAGAGGCACCGAAAGGAGATAACAGACTATAATATGGCTATATAAAGAAAGGCTGTAGGTTAAGGCAGCATCAGTTGCAAATAGTACAAAGTAGTTTTATCAATAGATCGCCAAGTGAATTTTGACTGAGGCAGAGCAGGTTGAAGTTACCACGCTAAAGACCTGTGACTCTCTGTGTAACTTAGAACTTATTTTGCTTGGCTATTTATTATCGAAAGCAGGAGTTCATCTCTTCATCCGAAGACTATGTATACAATTATTTGCTAGGAAAACACTGACTTCAGTACATCGACGTTATCGTCATAATTAATGTACTAGAGTTTGCAATATACAGTTCAGTAGTAGAAAAGAAATAAGAATGACTAGCACCTATAGTCTCAAATGATTGTTTCAACCATTTTCAGGTGATATAAGTAGGGAGACTAAGCGCACCATTACAGAACAGGTTTCAAATTGTCTCTTATCGTTCAAAGTACATAAATATGTATCAATAAATACATAGGAAAAGAACTTTCATAAATCGCTAACTACGGATTTTGTGTTATATAACCTCTTACTTTTTGTGTTTCGTTTTATACTCGTATATTGCTTTCGTGGTTTGTTCCTGTGTTTTTTTTTATGCACACATTAATTTAAAGATTGCAATCATAAAATAAATTCAGCAATTGTTTAAAAATGTAATCACTAATGATTATACTGTGATGCACTTGCTTAATACAAAATGAATGGTAAAATTAGATAATTTCAAAATTATATTGAAACTTTTTAATGTAACGAGAGAGTGGTTGTCAAGATAAGAATGTTGAATAATGAAATTATGGAAGTACGGGACTTGATCAATGCCCCCTTTAATGAGCTTGTTAATCCAAAGTTCATGAAGTTATATCTAATTAGGCTATGAAAGCACATATATGTAGTTAGGCGAAGGGCTCATCGATCCGCCTTGAACAAATGGCCCTTTTAATTGCATTGCGATCTGGTAAGAGATGATGCGCCAGCGCCCTTCTCCTTTCCAATTTACCCTAAATTAATACATAAAAACATGTACTTCATCAGTTGTTATTTGAATGCCCGACCTCAGCTTAGTTAAACACCACTTATTTTAATATCAATTACCATTTTATAATACAGTTTTTATCTCTTTAACAAATCTTATTTTGTCGTAATTACATTAATAAAATCTAAAGTAAAATCACAAAACTTTTTTGAAATGAAAGAAATTCATTACAACTCCTTGTGATTGTTTGACTGTTAGATCAGAAGTTTGCGGAAATGTTAGTTGTTACTTTGATTGAAATGAGTCTGATTGATGTTGCATAAAAAAAAACGAAAGAATGACTAAACCTTCAAGCCTATCTACAAAGGATCTGACTTGATACTTTTATTGATCTGTTAATCAAATCTGACGCTAGCCTATTGATCGGTATACAGACCAGCCAGTGTTTCGCAATACTAGGCACCTTTACTCTGTATTTTTTTTTTTTTTTGGCACACGAGCCAATACCATGTATGGGAGTTATTAAAGAAACAATATCATTAATAATTTACTTAGTTAGCTATTAGTTTATTAAAACAAATCTTAAGAAATGACATAGAAATGAACTGAGGAAAAGCGATTTAGAAACACAGTTTATCAGCTGCTTTATTTTCTGTTTTTATTTTTTGTTAAATATGAAGCGCTTAAATAAAGAGGCCTATTCTATTGCTGTTGATCAAAATATAAATTTATAGTGGTATTTTTCAACTCATAATAACTCCTACGTTAACTAAAAGCTTTGCTCTGAAACTCTATTGAAGAAAGGTGCATTGAAATTAATAAAAGGTTAAAAGATTTGATAACTGTGAAATGCTCAAAAAAGATATATACCAGATAAAAAGAATGATAATCTTTAGTGTTTATAATAGACTTACTTCTTCCCTCTAGTCTCCTGTAGTCAATCTGTGTCTTTGTTATCGATTTCACTGGTAATGCCATCCATACAATGTTGTGACTTTTGTAAATAAAGTAAAAAAAAGTATTACTTATCAAAGTATATATATATATATAATATATGATCAAACCACAATAAGAAATGGGAAAACAAGACTAAGATCTTTCAACCGTAACAAGCGGTCTTCGTCAGAGTCAAAAACCCAACAGAGTCAGTTGGGTTTTTGACTCTGACGAAGACCGCTTGTTACGGTTGAAAGATCTTAGTCTTGTTTTCCCATTTCTTATTGTGGTTTGATCATTGATTGTTGTTTCACGTGTTTATGTGAAATCTTTTTATATATAATATATATATTCACTTAATAAACCTAAACACGATCCAAACTGAACACAATACGAATTCAAAATTCAAGAAGAGTAACACACATAGTAGGTAAACACATTACAGACTCAAATTTTCGTGCAATCCGTCTTCAGGAGAAAGGAGAAAGGGAGACCAATGACTTCGTAGTAACCCATGGGTAACTAATGACTTTGTAGTAACCCATGGGCAACCAATGACTGTTACTAAAAAGTCGTTGGATTCCTTTCTCTTTTCTGCTGAACACGGATTGCCCAAAAATTTGAGTCTGTAAGTGTGTTTCCTTACTGTAAGTGTGTTACTCTTTTTAAATTTTGAACTCGTGTATATATAAATATATATATATATACTTTTTCGATGAAAATGCTATCCGAATGGACAAATACAGTTCAATATACATAAAGAAACAATGTCCATAGGGAAATTAAAAACACACACTTACACTCTGTAATTTTCGGTTGAACCGTATTCAGGAGAGATAAGAGAGGGAAACCAAGTGCACTGGTACAGAGACGGTTGGAGACCGTTGGGTCTCCAACTGTACCAGTGCGCTTGGTTTCCCTCTCTTATCTCTCCTGAAGACGGTTCAACCGAAAACTAGAAACTGTAAGTGTTTGTTGTTAATTTATCTATGTTTCTTCATGTACATTGAATTATATATAATATATATATATCAAAATATTTATACACAAATAGGTATGCTCTGCACGACATGTCATAAAGTAAAGAAGATCTGAGCATAAAATTAGGAAAAGGTGTTTAGACTAAAGATTCTGCGACAGATCTCCACTTGCAATGAAATGCATCCACTTGAAATGAAAGTGGATTTCAAGTTTAGAATTGTACCAGAAGATCAACAATTCTATTCCACTATTCTATATCATATATATCATATCTATAATCATTAATCTATATCTATATAATTATTAACAATTGACACAATAAGCATAAACAAATACAAACTGACTAACAATCTAAGAAATCAACAAAAAAAATAGATAATTATTTTTTTTCCTTTCTTAATTTAATTCCTTTTGAATAAATATGTAATATATATGAAGTTTAAATCACGGTGGAAATAGGAAAGCAATAGAAATAAATATACTTACTTTTATAGAAATAAAAGTTTGTCACTTTTATGTTAGCCTTTCAGTGTTTACTTTGGTTGCTCTCTGATGACGTAAGTTAAAAGGCCTCGGAACATTTATTTCTATTGTTTTCCTTTTACATTGTGGTTTAAACTTCATTGATTGAAACACGTGTTTAATATATATATATATATATATATATATATATATATATATATATATATATATATATAAAAACAGGATTTCTCACAAAAACACGTGAAATAACAATCAAAGATCAAGCTTCACGATGAAATGGAAAAGATCTTAGTTTTTTTCCCCCATTCCATATTGTGGTTTTATCATTGATTGTTATTTCACGTGTTTATGTGAAATCTTTATATATATATATATATATAACAAAACACAAAGTCTTATTTGATATAAGACTTATTTGATATAAGTCTTATTTGATATATGTCTTATTTGATTAAGATATATATATATATATCTTTATATATATATATATCTTTATATATATATATATATATATATATATATATATATATAAAACCAGATTTCACATAAACAGATGAAAAAACAATCAATTATAAAACCACAATATGCTATTACATATATCTATATATACAGTAGCAGTTTGCTTCTCAACGAGAGTAATTCGCACTTCTTCCGGAGCCGATGGATGTCAAAATATCGAAGTGGGTTCTGTAGTGTCTTTCTGTGTTCTTTTCTATGTGTTAAAGTATATATATATATATGAGCCTTGATTTGGTTAAGTCAAAGAGGAAGTGATGGAAAGTAGTGGAGTGGTTTGAATACAAATGACGCACTCTAATTACTAATCATGTCCTTGCAAATACTAGGCAGAGATGGTCATCAAGAGATGGCCAAAGATTTCTATCTTATAATTATATAACATTAGAGGCAATATAAACTCAACTTTGTTGTCATTATTTCGTAAATTAAATGAACTGAAACTACTTCATAACAAGGCAATGAGTTGAGGGGAGGTCAACTAACAAAACTTTCAGACTTAATTACGATGGTTATTACGCCAGATAATTGAGATAAAAAAAATATTATTTTTTACCTTATACTTGAATTAAGAATATTTAATTTCCATCGCATGGGAAGGTTTTAATTCTACAATCAGTTCCGCAAACATACCTGATTGTTAATAGTATCCCCAGGCTTGACATTAAAAAATTCAAATAAACTAAAAACTCCTGTTTAAATATATCTAATAAGACCTCAAATTACTTACCATTTCTTACTGTGGTTTAGAGATGGATTTTTCCTTTACATGTGTGCAGTGAAATTATATATATATATATATATATATATATATATTATATATATATATATATATATATATAAGAACACACATATATGCCGCGCATGCGGCAACACTGTTGGTCTCCAACCGTCTCTGATCCAGTGCGCTTGGTTTCCCTCTCTTATCTCTCCTGAAGACGGTTCAAACCGAAAATTAGAGACTGTAAGTGTGTTCTTCTGATTTCTCTATGTTTCTTTGTTTATATTGAACTATATATATATATATATATATATATATATATATAATATCAATTCAGACCAAACTTTAAGTCTGAATTAATCTTCATCCTCAGGAGAGGAGATTTGGTTTGCTTGAGGATCAAAACCAGACTGAACAATCCCTTTGTTACAATTTCTGTGAAATCCATGCCAACACACACCATAGTGAGGGAACAAGCAAAAAATAAACAAATAAAACTAAATTAAATAATATAAATAGTAAAAAAGAACCCCACTCCATTGCCATGAGAGTAATAACGACTACAACAGTAAAGGCATCTTAAATTTTAATTTGTCACTACCGTTGCATCTCAGAAAACTTTAAGGAAATTGGAAAAATACTGATGAAAGGTAAGCAAAATTAAAAAAATTAATTATTTTTTTTATTTTGTGTTTAAATAAAGTAATTCTATATTTATATTGAAGGTCAACAAAGAACACTAGTGTCAATATTTTTGAAGGTTGTTGTAGTCAAAAATAGTCAAAACTACGATAAAGAGAGTGTTTGTCTTCAAGATGACTCAAAGAATGGATAGGTTATGTTACTGGTTTAACATCTCTTTTCTATACGTTAGTATATGCAATATATACACTATAAAATAATGTTTATAATATTTATATATATATAATATTGATAAAAGTCAAATCAAAGTCAAATATTGATAACTTTGAATTGGTAAGTGTGTTTCTTACTTCCTGTGCTACCTAACTTCAATTTTAAACTGTTATATATATATATATATATATATACAAAACTATGGTTTATCGGGACTGGGTCAGTTCTTCAGGTTCAAATTAAACTCTCATTGCCAACGTTTCGGTCTTTGTTTAAAACCTTTTTCATAGCCTACAAAAACATAGGAAATATAAGACATGATTGTATTATTTCTTATACTTCCTCTGTTTTTGTAGGCCTATGAAAAATGTTGTAAATAAAGACCAAAACGTTGGCAATGAGAGTTTAATTTGAACCTGAAGAACTGACCGAGTCCCGAGAAACATTAGTTTTGTATATATATATTTATGTAATACATAGAGTATATAATGTTTAATGTACTCAGTTTATATTAAATTGTGGTACTCTGATGACGGCTGGTGGATTAGTCGAGAGATCTTTGGCTAATCTATGTATGTCTCACTGTGGTTTCTACATTAAATTTTGATGAAAAGTATTTATTTGACATATAGTGTAAGTAAATACATATAGTGTATTATTTACTTATAAAGAGGAATTTCAAAAACAATTAAGTCACCAAACAAAAGATTTTTTGTGTTGGAACTTAATTGTTTTCGAAATTTTTAGTCATTACTACAATATAACAATGATGATTAACTTGTTAGGAATATATAGATAAATAAATAAATGGGAACAATAAATCATTAGTTTTATAGTAATATTGTCTTATAATATTTTTGTGATGGAAACTGACTGAGCCAGCTGTATACTCTTATTCTTTAAGAAGGCTGAGCAGTGTTTCTTATGGTAGCAGTTATGAAGAATGATGAATTTGCTCATTTCTGTTTTTAGTCGTTCATACAAGGGTCCTTATTTCGCTTGTTAGGAGCTTAATTCAACTTTGCCTCTACTAGGAACTATAATTATTTGACATCCACTAGTTTAGTCCATATGCATGTTCTTTGTAAAATTTTCAGAGTGCATAATACAAGTATAGAGAGAAGGTAAGTAAGTTCTAATATATTGTTCAGGAAACTTGTAGCCAACACCTCAATTATGGATAATTACAATCCATGAAAAGTTTTTTGGTTGTATGAGATAATGTTGTTGAATAGTTTAGCTTGAATTTCCATTTCAGTTTACAAGAACGTAAAAGACAGTCACCTAACCTTAACAATAACTTCTAGCAGAGGCTCTCTATTTGATGTTCCGCTCTAGTTTATTGTTCTTGTGTTTGATTAATCTACTTTACCTCAACTCACAGCTTATCTTCCTCCATTAGTGTCTATTTTACTTATTCCACTCAGTCAGGTAAAACCCCCTGCCCAGAAACAAGTCTTCTATTCAAATTGCACTTCCTGACCGACCGTCCGTGACCAATATTTTCATACCATTAAACTGTATACTCTTGCCCCGTATTCCCATGATTTTATCTCCCCACTTGTGTAATTCTCCAACAATAGATCCTAAAAACATCCACTCTATGATTTCCTTTTCATCAGCTTATTATCATTCTCACTTCTAATCTTATCTGATCATCTTCAAATCTAAAAGAAAATGACTTCCTAATGCTTCCGGTTACTTTTTCTTCGAAAAAAAAAACTTGTTTCAGTTTAAGATTGACTGATAAGAACAGCTGACCAACGCTAATTTGTGATGTTAAGAAACTGGGGGAAATCTAATGTACTGTTATCTAAGGAGGCAGCTATTGTAAATTCGCAGAATAATTTTGGTATGCAAAACAAGCAAAAATACTAAACCCCCCCCCCCCCCCCCCACACACACAAACATTCATATGCATATTTCATATGTAAAGATGAATATGTTTATTTTATCTTAATTTCCTAACCTTTGGATCGAGGAAACCGTTTTTTTTTTTTTTAATATAAAGATAAAAACTATTTTGAAATATAACCCGAATTGATTAAGGCATTTTTTTCTAAAATTACTGGCACATGTGTATGGGTTAATGTAGCCTCAAAAAATAACTTTACTATGAGGTTAACTGAAAGTCCTTAAAGGATTCCGTATCAAAAACGATATCCAAATTGTTAGTTAATCAGAGTATCTATTAATATTTAACATTGTAGCCTGGTTAATGAAGTATATTGATTGAGTCAATGTGAAGTTTCTATTACTAGTGTACCTATAACAGACCTTAAAGTATTCTTCTACAGAATAGTGAATTATTCCATTAATTTTAAACACACTGGGTACAGTACTTTTTCTGTAAGCGATTTAGGAGAACAGAGGATTTCTTGATATTTATTAGGTAGTTACGTTCTTTATGGTTGGATCAGGATTGATTATGAGGCGAGTCTTACAGTGTTGATATTCAGACTGATGCATAGCACCATGGGGGTTCAGTGAAGATTAAGAGAGGGTAGGAAAGAACTTCTTAATAGCAGAGTCCAAAAAGTTAAACCCGGGGAAAAAAGTAGTGACAAAGAAGGTAGAATCATTATGATCTGTCTTAGGAGCAGAAAGGTAATAAGTTTCAGTTAATAGTCATGCATAGTGAATTTATAATTTAAATGTTTTAAGTGATGTCTCCAGTCAACTAGGTCCCGGGAAGTTTTATGAAAGCAAGTATAGAAGAATTTACGCATAGCTTATTTTACATGAGGTGGATGGCAACTTTTAAAGCGAAAATACAGTTGGTCATTGATAGGTTTTGTATGGAGAAGTAAACCTTATTAAAACTGACTTCGACATCAAGGAAAGATGACTATTGTGGTCATCTGATGGGAAAAGTAATGAAATAACAGAATATTTGCACAGAAATGAGGAATAGGTTTAACTCATGTTTGCTATGGAGACAAATGAATGATAATATCGTCAGTGACTGGTTTATAAAGTAGTGACTGGTTAATAAGTTTTCTAAAGGAATGTTCTATTATTTTCTCTAAAGCAGTTGCCCATATTTAGGGGTAATAACTACACGCAAACAGAAAGAAATTATGCCTAAAGGCACACTGAGTTAGTGTAATATGAAAGTTAATAGATGTAGTAAGAGACAAAGCTCTACAAAAATTGATAAAAAGCAGATATATAAACCCACCTACCATGGAAGTATGAAGTAACCAGTGTTCTTTGTAACCATGAGTGGGGGATGATCGACAATTTTGTAGAGTTAGAGGGAGGGAAAAGTCTGTAGAAGAGTTCAATGGAAAAAAGAGGGTATAAAAAGAAGCCAGGGCTGAAAACCAACTCTTAGAGATAGTTTAACTATAGTGTTAGTACAATGAGCATACCAGGAGAAGGTAGTCGAGTATTGAAAGGTTTTCATATATATTAAACATAAAAAATAAATATTAATTTGATATATAATATATTAATAAGACAAAAAGACGAAAAGGAGATGATATAAACTCACCACCATGCCATGACTTCGTTGTCATCAGATAGATAGATGTGAGCAACTCCAAAGGAAAGTGAAGACTGAAGTCTATGTCATTCAAAACGGCTAGAGCGATGTATCCAACTTACAGAGCCAGGGGAGAAAAAAAAATAAAATAAATAAAACATAAATTATTTTTGAAGGAAAAAATATTAAAAAATTATATGTAAAATTGGACTAAATAAATAAAAAATGAATTTAAAAAAATGTGTTTAATATAACTAAATAAATAACTATCAATAAGGATATTTAAAGACTGATGTTTATTGTGGGAGTAGTTTTGCCTGCGAGGAGACAATTTTTTTTTTTGTATTACAACTACCCTTAGTGGGGTAACAAGTAATAGTGATACATGCTACATAAAAGTGGAATAAAGAGTGGAGAAACCACCCATTGGTAGTACTCCATATCGAGGAGACAAAAAATTTATTTTTAAGCTATACGGTTATAATTAAGGACTGCGGAACAAGAGATCTCAGGTAGCATACCGTCGACCTGTCGTGCTCCTGCTGCAGCAAGATGCTACTGTCTCATTTTACAAGTAATATATACGTATACATATATTCTGTCACTGTATAACCTTTGTACACATGTCCTGTGTTTGGTTTTCCGTTCATTACAGAATAATAATTACATGTCTAAAATTAATAACGTTAGGTAGATCAACTGTGATAACCAATCGTAACCGAGTTTGAGATATAAGTTAAACTGGAATAAAACAAAATAGATTTGGATACAATAGAAGTGATGTTTCATTGAGATTAAACTAACTAGTGAATATTTATATCCCATTGTTGTTTGTTTGATTTCTAGAATATAGGAGACTTAGATGAAGTTTGTTGAACACCTGTCATGATTCCAGATAAAATCTAATTTTATGGGCATGTTGCTTTTAATCTAATCTTAAATCAGATAGAATATAAAAATCAATATTGTAACCTCCATAAAATTGTCACTTAATCTTTTAAATTTAATATTAAATACATCAATACCTCTAATTGTTGAAGAAACAATTCCGTTATAAATTATGGGTTCATTGTTTTTTTTTAGAAAAATATTAAGACAATTAATTGATTTTATCTTGAACGAAACAATCACCAGCGATACAATCACTAAAAAATGTACGTACCTTATCGATCGTTCCCCTTACTTTTGATATCTTTTGAAATATCCTCTTCTGCGTTGTAATATCAGAAACATTGCTAGAATTCAGTTCACATATATTATATACTGCGTCCTCCTTCTGTTTCTTCGCATGTTTTACAATATTTGCAGCAAATTGGACGCAACTAATTTGTATATTATTGTATAGGACAATGATAAAGGATTATTTAATCATTTCTAAGAGGAATAGTATTACTTGGACATCATACTCATAGTTAAATAAATGTTTTTCTATCATTACTAAACTATCTTGGATGACTAAAACTCTGAATATCCATAAAGAAGTATCTAAAAATGTTCTAAATCCCCAGAGTTATTCTTTGTATCACTGCCAAGTTAGCATGAACATTTGATTAGAATTGATTAATTTTTCTCCGTATATTGCTAACTGACAGCCAGCTATAACCCAAATGGCAACCTGCTTTGTAAATGTTGCCTTTGACATTGCTATTCAAAAACAGATAATCTTTACAAATTCGAGTTTTTGTGTTAATTTTAAATTATAACATAGCACATACAAGTATTTAAGGTTTAACAGCCATGACTAAAAGTTAACAGTACAGATTTATACTGTAGTATCAACTATATTAAAGTTTTGTGTCACAATTGTTGTTTTCACTCGATTTTAATGGTTCTAAAACCTAACCTTAACGAATATCTTGTAGTTATCGAGCAAGTATATGTAAAGAGATCATGGATTAATTTTATAAAATTTAACACCAAATTTAAATTATTTCATTTAACACTTTCATATTGGTATATATTGAAATATACCCTCTGGCACTCCATTTATTTCTGTTCATCTTTGTCACCATCCACTGGCTTCCATTCATCAGAATCTATTAGCCTTCTGTCGAGATTCCCAAACCTTCTACAAACATGAACCTAAATTGAGGCACCTCATTTACCTGCATTTAATTATTGTTACAGACAAATATCTTTTCATTATTGATAAATATAAAACTTTCAAGATATCGAACGGTTAGTTTTATATTTCATTTTCGTAAATTATTAAAAACCCTGTTCCTTTGACATTGATAGATTAATTGTTACCCTGCAGGGATGTAATTGGTTTATTTTTCTGACTCCTCACTTAAGCCCAAGGGAAACATTTTTTTCTTTTTAGAAGAAAAATCAACACCCACTAACTGGTGCCACGCTAAAAGGTATTCCGATGTTGGTTTCTGGCTTGAAGCAAACACGACAATGTTTTAAGGGAAGAGGGGGGAGGGGAGAGCAGCTTTTGAATAAATAAATCAATTTATCAGTTTTAAAGTGTGCGTACCTTGGTCGTCTGGGCTATTTGTTTTCACCTCAGGTGGGCGAGGAGAGGCAGCAAAAAATGACGCGCCCCCATTCCTAACAACTCCCCTCCCCCCAAATAAAGCCGCCCTGGTTTGAATTTCCTCAACCCCCTTTTACATACAAGCACACACTCATACACACGCACACACATACACACACGCACAGTATAAATAATACATTTTTTTTTCTTTTGTGCCAACGACAATACATCCAAACCTCCCTTTCTCACCACTCTTCGTCTGGGAGTCAGGAAAAACAAATGGGCCACATTTATCCTTAAAACGTAATAATAAAACATCCCTTCCCGTTAACTCCCACCCCCCAACCCGTATGGTTAGTGATCGACCACAAAAAAAAAACACATAACAATTGGTTTTCGACAAACAATTTAGAATGGGGATGGGCACCTTTCAAATTAATACTGAACCAAAACAGAGCACTAGTTACGGAGAAAATAAAAACCTTCTTCAACAATAAAATCAACTCCAAATGCCTTTATTTAGCTTAAAGGTAATAAAAAAAAGCACTTTTTTTCCCGGGGGCCAACATTGTTATTATTGTTATTCGTCTGAATCCTTCCCTGGTTAAAAGTGTAAATCGACTCAATGGCTGATGTACGCCAGTTGCTACTGATTTTAATTTAAATTATTGATTCATTTATCATATAATATATACTGAGAAAAAATGACCGTTTTTCAATTTATGTTCAAGAATTAAGCGTAACTGAAAAAAAATAAACTACATACAAACACAATACCAAACTTCATGACATTTCAACAGGGTTACTTAAATTTCTATTACATGAGAATACTGAGGTAATTATATTACTCCTAAAACTATTTTTACGAACTTGACAAAATATATTAATGCTTTACTGCTACAAGGTATAATAAAATTATTTTGTGTGTATATACAGGTATATAGGAGGCCAGGCTAGCTCAGTGGTTACGTGCTCACCTCTGAACTGATAGGACCGGGATTCAATCCTCACCTGGCCCTCGATTTATTCACGTGGGAGGTGAATAAATCTGAGCACGTCGTCCCTCGGAGAAGGACGTTAAACCGTCGGTCCCGAGCCTGTACGATGTCAGGTACTCGTTACTGATCCCTACTCTAAATACATTTGAGTTAGGCAAAATTTAGGACTCCCACTGTAAAATCAATCTTCATTGTGTAGTATCACAAAGGGCCAATACTTGGCCTACGTGTGTTCCCTTGTGGGACTGCCACTGCAACCTAACCTACAGGTATTGTACCGCTAATTCTTAATATTCCGTTGTGATAAAAACACAATATGAAGAGCTCAGTTTTTAAATAAAGTAAATATAAGTTAACCAACTTCATTATAGATTAGTAAATTTTAAGCACCTAAAGTCTTATTGTTATTCTATTAAACATTAGACTTCATTACTTTATGAATCGTGTGACATTACGATAGTCTAATCATGCATCACGAACATTATGAATCAGCTCACTTGTCCTGGACTTGATCAAACCTAAAGTCCAAGTCGAACCATTTTGTTCACTTCAAGCAAATTTCATTTATAGTTAACTTTTTTCTCTTTATTAATTAATGAAAAAAAATAATTAAAAATACTGTTTTATAACTGTACCCAGCAGTTATAGCAAATTGTTGCAATGAGTAAATACGAAAGAAATGTTTTAGTAAACCATCCTTTTTTATTCCTCGAGGAACTGAGAAAATCATGCAAGATACTCGAAAAGTTCTCTAAAAATATAAGCATCAGATTGGCATTAAGTTCTGAAGCACACACGCATATATATATATATATATATATACCAATTAAAGGAAGTGATTCCAGGAACTAAATAAACTATATTGACACAAAGAACACTCAGAAATGAAACAGAAACTCACTACTATATTTCGATGTCCCCGTCATCAGGAAGATAGTAGTGAGTTTCTGTTTCATTTCTGATTGTTCTTTGTGTCAACATAGTTTATATATATATATATAATATATATATATATATAACAATTATAATAAGCAGTGACACATAAACAGAAACACAACAAAGACTCACTTTTCAATATTTCGACCGTAATGGCGGTCGTCCTCAGAAGAAGAAGTGAATTGACGGAGGGACGACAGTCAACTGTCGTTGATATATATATATATATATATATATATATATATATATATATATATATATATATAGTCAGCTGACTGATGTAGCAAATGTAAAACTATAAATATTATTTCATACCCTCTACAGACATGATGAAATCAAAATGTAAGAGTTGTTATGGCAAAATCAACTTGATGTTAGCAACAGTGACAGGTACAATATTCCTTTAAGGATGGAGTCGTTGGTCACAACCCTCATTGTAGGAATCTATAAAATCACTTGAGTGTATAATTTTCGTAACTATTAGGTCTAATTTAAATGGACTATTTCATTCAACTCACATATGAATATACCAACTAACCTTTATATCTATTACATTAGAATAAAAGTTATGAACAGTCTTTCATACCAATACATGTCTTTTATAAGTATTGATTGGTATTGTTGACAAAATTTAAATTATAATCAAAAATTCAAACAAATATGATTTTAAAGAAAAGAAAATGGAAGATGTTTTCAACTAGAGTCTATTTGTGAATAGTTTATATTTGCCAAAGTAGCTGATCCAGCCGAAAGCCAGGGCGCGGGGGGCATTACTCATTCCCACAAGCTGCCTGGTTTACAGCCTCAAAATGTAAACACATCTATTTCTGCTAATAAATTTCCCTCCTTTTTCAACCCCCCAGATACTTATGGTCTTCTGTTATGCTTCTTCTTTAATTGATAGCATATTTAAATTAAAACAGTCGCCTTAAATGAACTACAAGATAATTATATATATATATATATATCAATGGTCAAACAACAATATGAAATGAAAAAAAAAGATAAGATCATCACAAGCGGTTCTCGTCAGGGTCAAAACCTTACTGAACTGACGAAGAGTTAACTCTGACGTAGACCGCTTGTTACGGTGGAAAGATCTTAGTTTTTTCGCCCCATTTCATATTGCGGTTTGTTCATTCATTATTTCACGTGTTTATGTGAAATTTTGTTATATATATATATATATATATATATATATATATATATATATATATATATATATGAATAATAATCAAAATAACACTTGATATAATAGATGGATTAATTTACCACAATGAAAACAATTTTTTAAAACAATGCTCTAAGGCCTTTCGTTAATACATCTTCGGAGAGCAAGTGAACTAAAAAAACAATAAATACTTGCTAACTTGGCTGATGGGTTGCCATCAATTCTGGAAATTTCAATCAGCCAAGTTAGCAAGTATTTATTGTTTTTTTAGTTCACTTGCTCTCCGAAGATGTATTAACGAAAGGCCTTAGAGCATTGTTTTAAAAAATTGTTTTCATTGTGGTAAATTAATCCATATATATATATATATATATAATTTAACACAGAGAAAAGAACACAAAAAGACGCTACAGAACTCACTTCGATATTTCGACATCCGTCGCCATCGGGAAGAAGTGCGAAGTACTTGCTTTGAGAAGCAAACTGCTACTGTATATATATATATAAGTGTTCATAAACCATTTTGGAAAATAAAAATTAAATTTTAAACCACAGTAAGAAGCTTAAGTTTTAATACAACGCCTGATTATAACATGTTTATTCATTGTGAGGACCCCAGGTCAGATTACATAAAAATGAAACACATGAGAAGACCTGATGGAACGACACCTGATGGGTTTATACATTTGACTGTGGTCATCATGATGAGTAGAATTAGCCTGTTTGGTCTTCAGGCAAAGACTCATACAGGCATATATGCAATCAACTTGATTTATTTTTGGTTTTGACAAGATTTACATTAGTGATTCAGTATATTTGTTACCAGTGAGATTGTACTTAAATGAATTGCTGAATAGAGTCCTAATGAGTAAGAAGTCATAAAACTTAATCAGGGTTAATGTAATGGACCACTAATGAGGATGACAGACTTGAGCACACCATGCTCTAGGAAGCAGAAATGATTTAGTAGTAACTTCATGCTGACCGATACTCTACTGGCATAAAATTACCTTCTTGCCTGCTTATAAACCTGTGCACTAGAAACAGGTAGCATAAAATTACCAACATTTTTCTACAATCTGCTAGAAGACATTTTTGGATGTGTGCTTAATTGTTTTAATTGTTGTATAATTTTTTATATTTTCTTTGAGCTGCAGATCTATGAAGAAGTCTTTAAATATAATCAAAACATCTACTTTAAAAATTTCATATAAAATTGACTGATTCTGATAATTGTTAGTCCAATTTTGTTTTACGGATGACACACTTATTAATTTATAAATATAAAACCAAATAAAATTTTATCAGGACTCGGTCAGTTCTTTAGGTTTAAAATAAACTTCCAATGCCAACGTTTTGGTTTTTATTTAAAACCTTTTGCATAAGCCTACAAAATAGAAGAAATATAAGAAATAATACAATTATTCAAAAGATCCATGAGGGTAGTTCTTAGAATGACCCAGTTACCCGCTGCCCAGCGAAGCCTCCGTTATTCCGCCAATGGGTATAGAGGTTGCACAGTCCCTCCGTGATATAAGAATATTGGCAGAAAGCATGAGCCTCACTTTGCAGTGAACTCCTGTTCCCTTTATATTTCTCATTTTTTGTTTGTTTTATATATACTTATCTGTTAAAGTGTTGTCATAAACATAGTGGCATTATGTTTTCAGTTCTTTGAAAATGGAGTAACACTCAAAATGCACTTAAATTTTTTTTCTTTTCTTTTCATTTACCACACTTAGTGATCATTGCCTCCATATATATATATATATATATATGTACGAGTTCGAGATTAACAAAGAGCAACACACAAAGTAGGGAAGCACACTTACAGACTCAAATTTTCGGGTAATCCGTCTTCAGGAGAAAAGAGAATGGGAGACCAAGCACGTTGTAGGCGCAACGGCAAGTAACCCGTTGCTTGCCGTTATATTGTTATATATAATACCGTTATGTTGTTATATATAACAATATATATATATATATGTAGGTATATAGTTTTAAAGCTTGTTTTTTTAATCCAAGTTTGTACCTTCGTTACATAACTGAGCTTTGTGACTGATCAGAAACAATTTTCGTTTACAGCAGTTCCCTCTAAGTCTCTTCTGAGAGAGAGTTAACAATGCAAATAATTGCATTATTTAAGTCCAGAGAGGGAAAAAATCTCTATTTTGAGATCATATGGTGGAGCAAATTTTACTTTAAAATACATCAGGATAGACATTTTCTATTATTTATCTATAACAATGTTTACATACTTTAAGAAAAGTATTGTTTAATTACGTAGTTAACTTACTTATAATTTAGTTTAATTGAATTATTTAAAACATATAATAATGTAAACTAAAATTTGAAGAAATATATCAAAATATTATTTATAATAACGAGGTTTCGTTACATTTATTCTTTATAAAATTTGAAGAGTAGTTTTTAATATGAATTTGATTTAAATTAAACTGGTAAATAAGTTATTTATAGGCTTCTTGGTAAATTGATTAAAAATAATATGAAAGCAAAATATTTAGTACAGTTTTTTTTATATATTTGATTAAGTATTTCTATTATTAGGAAATCCATAAGTTTGAAGCTTTAGTATTCTGAATGGTGTTATATACGGTAGAAATATTGCAAGGTGTGTTTTATTTTTAATTTGTTTTTTTTTTAGAGTTTCTCAAAGAACACTAAGAAAAAGTCATTAGTGTCCAGCTAGGGGAACTCCTCCCCTCCGCCAGTCAGCCATCGATGCTTCAACTAAGTAACAAGTATCACTGCTATTAACACATTCAGCATAATTGCTACCACTGTTCTTCTTTATCTCACGAAACTACATAGCAGTCGTTTGTTTGTAAGCCCAAAAAAAAAATGAATTATTAATATAAGACAACTACTGATAGAGTGAGACTCGATAAAGAGATTTAATATTCATTACTTGTGCCTCTTCTTATAAAATATACCGCGTGTCCGAAAAAAAGAAATCATGCCTTAGAAAAGCTTCTCACACTGCAAGTTCAATCCTTTCTGTTCTCTTTCCTTTTAATATTTCATGTTTAAAGGGACTGTTGTTGAACTGAATTCATTAACAGACAAGAACTAGAGTATGAGCCTCTTTTGTATTGAAATTCCCTGTTTAATATTCCATACAAACCCATTTGCGGTTCATATTGTAATGTTTCCCTTACCCAATCTCTTGCAGGCTCGTGTGTCCTTTACCAAACCCTCACTCTTGAGAAATATAGACTTCTTTTTAAAACCTATCCCCTTAATCCTTTTGATTTGATACGTATTGTCTTTATAGTTTAAAATTTCTTTTGTCTTTTCAATTCTATTTTGCATTTAACTCTTTCTTAATGATGAATAAATTTATTTGACTGTTAACTTTTGTTTAAATTACAATTCTTTTTTTCACTCCTGTAAGACACAATAAGACTGTGAAGTAGGTCATTTCAATTCGTGTTTAGTTATTTTTCTCTTCTTTTTTTTTTGCATAAAATTTCCAGAAAACTCAATTTTTTAATATTTCACTCAACAGTTTTTTTGGAAATGATTTTTTTTTATGTTAATAGCTAAATAGGCTCCAACATATTCGCTATTTAATATCTTTCAAATCTTAAAAACACTTTTTTCTTTAGCACGTGAGGAGCATCAACTAAGCATTAGCGTATCTCAAGACGGCCGTATAAAATATACAGCCGTACCGAGAGACAGTCAATAACAACAGAACCAATACCTTTGTTCCTATTTTTAAACACTGAGACCACATCAAGTGTTCTATAACAACAAGATAATTGTACATTATCGTTCAAGAGCTATCTCAAAAACGCACGAGTTAAAAAGCTGTCGCAAAAAAAAGTCAATCAATAATTATCAATAATGCCAAAAAAATAATTATTGCAGGATCTTTAAGCTACAAAAAAATGAAACTTAAACATTTTAGTTCATCGCAAAATTTAAATTATTATAAAAAATAATTGTGAATGAAACATCAAAATTTTAGGTTATCGTAAACAACAAAGTGAATGAAACTTAAACATTTTAGGTTTTCGTAAACTTAAGACACAATTTATTTGAATATAAATGCCAGATAGTTGACCCTCATTGTATTGTAAGTTTATTGACCAAGGAACGTCGAGGTTTAGTGTTTCTTAACTTAAGGGAAGTAGAATTTAGGAACGTAATTGAATGATTCTTAAAAAAGATAATTTAAATTAAAAAATAGGATTATCTTCGTTAGAGTTTAAACCGTATCATTCAAAAAATTTTTATTAAAAAACAACAAGTGGTTCTTTAGTTGATACTGGTATGGAAGTACACATCAAAAAATAAATGAAATCTTAGTTGCATGATCTTTGGCTTCAAAGGACCGATTTTAGAATAACACAAACTGAACATTAGTGAATGGTTAGACTTAAAGATCAAGCCTAACGAGGTATCCAGAATGGTTACAATATATTTACGTACACTATAAATGCTTACAGAACTGATTTTAAAAATCTTCTATGTTAGGTAAAGATAGGTTGCAGTGGCAGTCCCACAAGGGAACACACGAGGGCCAAGCATTGGCCCTTTGTGATACCACACAATGAAGATTGATTCTACAGTGGGAGTCCTAAATTTTGCCTAACTCAATTATATTTAGAGTAGGAATCTTTAACGAGTACCTGACACCATACAGGCTCGAGACCGACGGTTTTAACGTTTTTCTCTGAGGGACGACGTGCTTAAATTTATTCACCTCCCGCATGAATAAATTTAGGGCCAGGTGGGGATCGAACCCCGGTCCTATGAGTTCAGAGGCGAGCACTTAACCACTGAGCTAACCTGGCCGCTTAAAAATCATACTGCTCTGAGATTAAACTATTTTCATTATATTTCTGATTATATATCATATTTGGAAATAAATTTAAAATACAACCAACAGTTGTAAACAAAATATTTACATCAGATAATAATAATAAATAAAAATAAAAAAATACCTTCATAAGTTGATGTTTTTGCTAGAAGGACAGCAGAGTTGGACAGCAAAGCTTTAAAGAAGTCTAGAAAGACGAATAAGTGAAGAAGTTTTCAAAGTAAGAGTGGTTCTGAAAACGGTTGACTCACAGGAAAGGGGTGACAAAGAGCTATGTTGTCAAGCGACTAATATAGAAGAATTAAACTCTCCTATAGAATACTTTAATTAGATCCCAGCCAACTCCCATTGTCCACTCGGCCCCAATCCAATATCTTGTATAACTTTTTCTCTCTCTTTTTTTCTGTAATATAACTTATTTTTTAAATTTATTCAATTTTATTGCTTTTTGATGTTTAAAAAGTTAAAAAGTGATAATTAAAAAAAAACTTACTTCTTTAAAATCTTTAGAATTATTTTCCAAAGATGATATAGCCTTAATAGTTTGTATTTATTGAACAAAGTAATTAATAAAATTTTAAAATATTAACTAGTGAAAATAGAATAAGAAACTAAATGATTTCAGGAAAGAATTATAACAATTTTGAGCTTTATGCTTCATTTTGAACATTTTGAAACATTTTGAAACATTTTAGATTGGTTGTTAATACTATTATTAAAGTATTATTCGTGAGTGTTGTACTGCTGTAATACTTAAGTAATTCAGTTTAACTGATATTCATTTATATTGTCTAAAAGCTAATAAATAATAATAAAAGCTTATATTAGAATGTGTGAATATTTATTTTAATATAAATATTACACATGATTGCTAGATTCCTTTGTTGCAATATTATTAAAGAATAAAGCCTTTTCAAAAAATATTAAAAGTGATCGATATTCTTTTTGCAATAATGATAATATGAACATAATAAAGTTCTTTTGAGTATATATATAAAATAGTTATTTTAATTTTAAAATAATTAGGGCTTATTATCCAAAGCATTAAAACGAGAAAAAATATCTGAAACTTGTGATTTATGAAGTAATTGATAATTTTTATATTGGAATCTTTTTGAATGGTTTTGTCTTTTCAATAAAAAAGGAATGTTAATAAGAGTTGTCCGAAAGGCTCAATATTTGTTTCATCAGGGAAGAAACACAGCCCATAAGTTATATGATACCCATTCATACATATAAATAAACATTATCAAACAAATATTTCGAATTCAAACACAAAAATAAAACTTTATTCTAAATTACAACTGTTAGTGATTAAAAATCTAAATAGTTTTCGGTATGTAAATATTATTTTATGCGATGATATATTTTAACATATTCATTATTATGTATTTAAATTATCTTAGATCAAATTGAATTATGGACAAAAATAGCCATTAGGAAAATTGTGTAAATTATTGCTAATGGTTTTTGGTAATATTATCTCATGGAAAAACTACTTTACTGTTTATTAAGTGTTTTAGAACATTATTCTCCTTACTCTTTTTTTTTTTTTTGAACGAAAATTCATTTTGAGAGAAACAAGAACAGTATATTGTATTAAGCCATTGATAATAGTTTAGTTAAATAATCATAGAATAATTATAAATGTGTTGGTTATATGTTGGTTATACATTTGAAATATATATGTTATAACTTTGTTATAATCTATAATGATGGTATGAACATATTATATTTCCCTAACTAATACGTTTAAAGGAAGACTTTTTAAACAGCTTTTTTCTACACGTGGTTATTTTTTTAGTTGGTTTTTATTAAGTGTCGTGTTGGTTTTTGAATGTTTACAGATTATAATACTTTATTCCCATTAGACAATTTTTGATCATGTTGGCTGGTGGTTGATGGCTATATAGATGTCTATCAAAAGGATAAAACTGCAACAAGTTTACATGTCTTACCGTTTAGTATATCCTAATGGCTTTGACAAAAAATAGTTCTTTTTCTGAAGTATTGATGAATGGGAAAGGCACATTATTTTGTTTTATGTCAAAACAGGTGATAACTTCATCTCTTCTTGTGAAATAGAAACATTAAAAGACTTATTAATAATTGAATTCTAAGACGCATTAATACCATTAAGAGGCTTCAAATAAATATTGCTTGAAAATCTTTTTAGAAAATTGTGATTTTATTGATTTTTGGTAACATATTATTCTGCCTTTATACGATGAAACGTTGATGACATCTACGTTATAATTTATGAACATGATGAATTGATATTAAAAATATTTAGTAAATTGATTGCAAATAAGTTTATAATAGGACTACTTGTAGTTAAGTTGAGTGTAGACCACTCCAGATTTTTGTATTGCGCCTTTTTATCTTTATGTTCTGTATTTTCTTGTACCTTATTTTTGTTACTATGATCTTTTGTCAACAATTAAAATATTAAAGGTCTACTAATTGGTGACTTGATATTAGCTTTTACAATTTTTTTGTTTACTGATGAAAAGTCTCTCCACTGAATAATAATTTCGTTTCACAATTAAGTGATCAAATAATAACATTGTTTTTTTTTTTTTATTCAGATATTGGTTTCTTGTCAAACGGAACCCACATACAAGTTTCAAATGTTCTTCACTGATGATTAAGGAAGTCGTATTAGTTGTATTAAAAGTGCTAGTTAATAATGGTCTGTTGAAGAAGTTTACAGGGATCATTATGGTGCACCTGAGGTCCAACGACACTCCTTGATCACGATTGTTTTCGCTGATTAACCGAGTATTATTTCCTTTTATGCGGGTTAAGACAGCTGCCCTCTTCTAACCGCCACAGTAACTGACTTTTGCCTATTTAAACATACTCCCAATCGAAGCAATGTTTCGTGTTAATTAATGTTTAAGGAATTAATATTAAGTTAAGTGTATGTTCTACATTTTTGAACCAAACGTGATGAATTTATTTATTGGTGTAATGATAATACTACCACTATTGTTCTAATTATCAGAATTATAAGTTGTTATTATATCATACAAATTTACATTATTACAAGACTGACGTCACTGTGATGTTATGAAAAAAAAAAATAAATTTCATCTCTTATTTCTATATTTATTGCAGGGTGAAAACACCAAAAACATACACCTGTTTGTATTTCCTATTTAGTTATGAAATTATATATTGCTAAATGATGAAAATCCTTGAATATTCTATCTCGAGATTTTGATGGATTTACGAGTTTAATGGTCCCTAAAGTCCTTTCTTGAAGGGTTTTTAAAAGATTTCAGTGTCTGTCTGTCTGTGTGTTAATTAAGTACTGCATGTCAATTTTAATTCAATTGTTATCATAAATGCAATAATATTCACATAATTGTTTAACAGAATTAAAAAAATAATCATTTATTACACAATTGTTGAATTGTGTTGCCTATAAGTATAACGAATCAAGTAGTTTCAATAGGTAACATTAATGTAGAATAATGTAATGCAGAATATATTATTAACAGTATTATAAATATACTAATTTAATAAATAAAGGCCAATCATAGGCCCATGTGTGTTATCTCGTGAGACATCCACAGCACCTTAACCTACCTAGTATAATTTAATACTAATTTAATGTAACAGAAGACATTATAAATAATTAATTATACTGATGAAAATACTTACATATGTTTGTGTGTGTATGGGTATATATCCAAGAAAATTTTTATGTACGCTACTGGTGACGTTGTTTGCTGCATCAAATTTATATTTTACCCTCAAACGTATCCTTTAGTTTACATGTACTGTATTGTTTTGGGCTATATAGTATCATGAAAAATTCACTTTTTTTTGGCAAATTTTTTTTTCTCCAAACAATTTGCTTTATAGAGAGTTGACATTTTGGGATTATTATTTAACTAACAACAGTATTATTTAAAAAAAAATCAAAATTCAATGACAGGAAAGATCACTTTTACTATTTTAATGTTTTGATATATATAGGGCCCACAGTTTGATAGGTCTTAATTAAATTGCACCAAAAAAGACCACCTTGTAAAGGTATGAACGCAATGATTTTTCTTCTTTAACTTACGATTACAAAAATTGGCATTATGGTACAATGAATGAATTCAGAAAATGTATTTTTTTATGTTAAACGTTTTAATGATAGAAAAACGAAACTTTGATGGAAAGATCCACGAAAAAACATTATGTTATACAAAAACTTACAAATTTTTCTGATTACTCCTCAAGGTATTATAAAAACTGAACACTCAACCTGGACTAATAGATAATCTGCTGTACTTGTTGGATTTGGTTACATTGTCTTAGAATTTTTTTCTAAGACACATGAATTTTTTTTGGTTAACACATGAAATTTTCTAGAAAAGATGACTTAAAGATTTATTATGATACGTAAGAATAATAAAAGACTGAAAACTATTAAAGCAAACTCTAAACAACTACATAGTTTATGATGTTATCCAGGGTGAAGAATGATTTTTGAAAGTTTTGCAATGAATGAATCAATCTGCATGTTACACCCTTCAATATATATAGTTTGCATCCTTCAGAAATAATTCGTTTGTTTTAAGAACAACCCTAAGAAATACTTTGAGTCCGAAATCAATAATACACCTCATTGGGTATTACAGGTCAAATGTCAATATTTCTATGGCAATGGTAGGAGAGCTACCATTTCAATCTTCCAGGCTGAAATTCTTGTGATGAAGATTTGTATTTAGCGTATTCTAAAAGATTAGATTGACACTACAGGGGAGGATACACAGTTTATCAGACAGTCAGACCAAACTAAACGCTTTGAACTTCATGATTATTAATTCAAAATTAGTTTGATATTTTGTGATTCTCATCATAATCTGACCAACAAAAGAACGATAACTTTTATGTGTGCCTGGACATATGGGAATAAATGAAGATGAGGCAGTGGACCGCTTAACAGGTTTGAACCTAACAACACTTCTCCAGTTCAGTAACACTAGTTTCTTAATTGATGCAATTTATGAATGGATTTGAGGAGGAAGGTGAAAATTGGCTAAGACAGCCAATAACCTCAATCTAACTGATCTTAATAGTGTAAAGAAAATAATACATTTTCAAAAAAAAAAAACATTTAAACATATCTATAGATGATCTTAACTGGATATTTTGTCTTAACTATTTCTTATTCTAACTGAAATTAACATTCAGATTTCGCCTGGAAGAAGCAAAAATATTTTAACGAATTGTATATGAATGCTATACAGTTGATTTACGTGATTAACATTTCTGGCAAGTGTCTAAAGTTCTCTAAAGAACTTTAAATCCAAAGTTGATCATAGAAACGACAAAGGGAAAAACGTTATAACAGATATGGACACAGTGAACAGGAGTCTGATAACTCCCTAGCCCTCACATTAATAATAATAATACTTACATATCAGATTCCTCTGAACCAATATTTTAAAGTTTTTAAAACCGTTAAACTAGATATCCACATGAAATCATTAAATCAAATACTGATAATTTTAGTGTGTTTGCAGGGCTTGGCTTAGTACTCGCATTACGTCCACTCGACAAACACATTAAATGAAAACCAAAACTAAATTGATTGTCAAAAATTTGATAATATGTCCATTTATACTAAAGTTGAGTGTAGACCACACCAGATTTATTGTTGTGTATATTTACCAAAATAATCTTAATAAATTAATGACAATAGATTTTTGTTCATTAAGTTGGGGTTTATTTTTCACAATATTCTTAAAGGTTTCTCATAAATATGTCATCGTTTTTCTGTTTTTCTTTCAAGTACATTGTATATTTTTTCCCTTGGGAGAGCCTATATTTATATTTCTTTCTTTTCTAAAAACTAGTTCTCAAAGACTCTCATTTCAAACTATCAAAAATTAGATCCGTTATTGAATTATTATTTTCCCCTGTCACCTTTCTTTCAGGAGGTGGCAACACTGATAAATTGGTTCTGAAAAGGAAACGTAAGCCTTGACGTACTGCTCATAGAGAAGTTATTTGATATT
Organism: Hermatobates lingyangjiaoensis; assembly: GCA_026182355.1. NCBI lineage: Eukaryota > Metazoa > Arthropoda > Insecta > Hemiptera > Hermatobatidae > Hermatobates > Hermatobates lingyangjiaoensis. The sequence goes on from JAPFBL010000015.1 coordinate 1,828,376, forward strand.
TAATTATGGAAACGAACGAATTTATATACCTACAGCTTCTAAGTACATCATAATTCTTGAATTTATTTTGTAGTTTGTAAATCTACTTTTTCAAGAATATTTGGTTCTAGTAAACTTTGAAAATTATTATTAATTACGTTTTAATGGTCTTATTCTTATAATTGAAGGTGTGATTGTTCTTGAAAGTTGTAAATATTTAAGTTTATGTAGCAATATTGAAATGTAAACATTTGCATACCATAAAATTCAATTTAAAGATTGTCTTTTAATGGTACTAGAGCGAGAAATAAATGAAAACTGAACTCGCTTTTATAAGGGTCTCTTTAGCATACAATGAATTCAAGGGCTGCCTAAAAAAAAAAAAAAATTTTTTTTGTAATATTTATGAATATGTACTTTTTGGTTTGGTTTCTCTTTTTTTTTTCTGTGTTAAAAATAATAATGTAAGAAAGGGTTGAATATAAAATGAACCTATTTGTCTATTCTGAGGGTCTCATTATGACCCCCCACCCCACCCTCTGATGGTTGTGAGAGGATAAAGGGGTTGACTCATTTAGAAAGGGAATCGATCCAAGCTCCCATCAACCCAATATAATCAAAAACAGATCGCAATCATTTAAATAAGTAATGCCTTGAAAATGATAAAAGGATGCCAGGAACCCTTCTACTGGATATTTAATAGAACTTGACAACTTCCAATCTGATTCTGTGGTAAATACCCCATTATTCTCAGAATAAATCTACTGAAAAACAAGTACTTGTTTTCTTTTTTTCTTGAAATAATTTTATTTTCAAATTGCTCTTATTATCAATTGAATCAAATATATATCTATTAATTCAAAAAACTAACAACAAATACTTCCCATTTCATGAATTTTTTATCATATGACAAAGATAAAAGTAGTATACTTTCATTACTTGTACAATGTATTATAGTGTGGTCTTTACTCATTTCGGGGGATTTCAAAAATACGTCTCTACACAAAAAAAGTTTAATATGAAAACTAACAATGCGTTTCGAATACTTAGTGTTATTCTTCAGGTTTATATCTTAAAAAAAATATACATATCTGTGAGCTTTCAGAACACCAAAGTGAATTGTTTCAAAATGAATACAATATATGAATGTTGAATTGCACAATTGAGGTTTTTAACTAAGGAATTAGTATGAAAATGGCTTAATGGTCTTGAAGCTTAATAAACATCACAACATACAAAACATGAACCAATTTATACGTAACAGAGATTTGTAATTACCTGCACTCCCTAAGTGTCGGACTACGGGACTAGTTACAAATTTTAAATCATGTAGATTGCAGTGTTATGATTACTGATAAAACATGTAAAAAAATTGTTTATGTATCATTTCTTGACGACATCCGTATGAAACATGATTTGAAATAACTTTCAAATAATTACTTTATCTTTGAGACAATTTAATTTAATGATTATTTAAATTTAATTGTTAATAAACACGGGAATTGCTACAACATTAAATTGGAAAATTACATATTGTAAAAAAAAGAAAATTTCAATAATTTGTCATTTTTAATACATCTCGTTTAAATAATTGTGATGCATTATCCTCAGTGTCTAAGAAGCATCCATTGAACAAGATACTCTCTTCCATATTTTCATTCTTAGTTGAATTAAAAAATTGGTGCACAATTAACGAATACACAAAACCTGTGTTTAGTTGGTTCTGCTAGGCATATGGGAAAATCTGGGATTAAAGGAACTTCTGGCTATAGACTTTTCTGTCAGTAGTTCTTTGTAATGAATGAAGAAAATACTATAGATATTAAACTTTCGACTGTAAAATAAACTACGATAAGGAAGTAACTAAATTAGATGAATGTTTTCAATAATATACAGTTATTGTAGGCAGTGCTGCAGTTCCTACAAAGAAGTTTGTCATCCAGATGGATTTTAACTAGAATCAATTTGACTTGTACTTATAATATAGTGCAGTGTTTAACAACTTTGATTAATTTATGGATTAGAGTAGTATTATACAACAAAAAATATTTAGTTACAATGGCAACAAAAGCCTGTATTCGTGTCTATCGATTTTAGCTGACTTAACGCCTTCTGACGTTTGAACATATTTCGTGCAGTATCTGCTATTTTCTTATTCGTCACGTATAGCTATCACATACAATCAAGGTAACATCACTTTGATATCTACAACCCTGTACATTGAATAACTTTCGAAATCTCTTATGAGAGCTTCATTTAATGTCGTTTATTACAATAACAATGATTGTTTTTATGTTCCTATAGCTAAACTTTCTGCTGATTTCAAATATGTATCTGTTTCTCTATACCAACCAATGTTAAACAGTCATAACAATATATTCTTTCTGAATAATTTTCTTATAAGAGTGTACGATGCTTTCAATATTTTTCATGTATGTTGATAAGTACATGTCGTTAATGGAGCCTTTATAAATATAGCCTGTTTATTAATAAAATAATTCTTCCATCATGGAAAAATTGGCCCTTTCTGTTATATCTCTGGTTACTAAGTAGGTTCAAAATCTATAGGCTTACAATCCAAAGAAAGGCAAAATATTGAATATCATATGCCTTTCAATTTCAATTGAATATTTGAAAAGGACATAAGAGACCAATTGGAAATTTGGACACCCCAGGTCACAAGTGAAGCTGGTGTTCACAGGCTGGACACATGGCACCAATTATGTTTCATCACATTGCATAACTATGCATATATCAATTAAATATCTTTTTCTTTCAAATTCACAAAGTTTCAAATTCTATTCCCACTAAACATATATGAGCAGGAAAACTACTAAAACATACACGATCTTTCTATCAAAGTAAAGCATAGTATTTTATATACGTGAGCTTCTTTCGGAATTTTGATATAAAGTGCAGTGTAATTGGTAGATGGTAATTGGTAATTGGTAATAATTATAGGTAATAGTAATAGTTATGGTTATAGTTATAGGTGCAGAATAATAAAATATATGAAAAGAACTCAAACAGTTCTTTAAGCTTTACTGATGAAAACTTCCAAGTTATATAAAAAAAAATTTTAAATAAAAAAAAACAAAATCCAAGCTTTAAAAATTAATTTTAAGCTCAATGGCAATGTTTATTCAGCACTAACCTTCCTTGCTTGGCATATTCTATGTACTTCATTGTGAAAAGGTTCACATCATATGATTGACAAGCTTTTCTAAAGACATCTTCTGTCTCATCGGCATTTTTGCAATCTTTTCAACATCTATACAAGCCTTATATTTTACTTATGGCAGTATAGCCAAGTCCGTGATTGAGAACCTGTGAAAAATACTATTGAAAGGTTAAAAGTGGCCATTTATTTGGATTTATTTAGTAATCAGTACTCACCAGCAGCAAGGATATAATATTGATAAAACCTGGAAACGGCTATGCTGCTAATAAAAACAATGTTTCGCACTGACACTAACACTATCTCACAAGAAATCCATACCGATTGGGAAAATCATTAAATATGAATAGTTTTATAAAAGACATTAATCTTTGGAAAATCTTTAAAAGTAGCTAAATAACCCAAAAATAAATATAAACCTAAATGCCTATACATAATATAAGTTTCCAAGAAAATAATAGTATATAAATGCAGGTAGCCTGTCATAAAGACTGATGAATGATATTCTGCTGAAGTGTCCCTTGTTTTTGTTATACAGCTGAACGTAATAACCCTAATCATTTCCTGTTTAGCTATAACAGTATATATTTTGTTCTTGTCTATTCCAATTTTATTTCAGTGGCAAATCGTTTAAAGTAGTCATTCGGATAATTGATAGTCATCAAATGCAATGTACTGTCCTTCGCTTGAAACACTCTCTTATTCGAAGAAATTGTTAAAATATGTCGCCTGTTAAATAGTATTCATCTGTTTATTTGATAAACAGTAAAGATTACTGAAACAATGCGGATATATATATATAAATAGACGTATCAACTGAGGATATTAAAACCAAATACTGTTAGGAATACAAAATCCCTACCAAGAATTAAGGGATTCAAAGTGGCTGTAGGGTCACTAGTGTCACTTACACCCTGGTCTTTGAATGAGTCTAGTACAGAGCAAAACTCATGACCTCGGTGAGAAGAGAAGAGCAGTCACATTACGATCACCACAACATTACCATCAAATGGTATACATACATATGGCATATATATATATATATAACCTAATACATATTATATCTAATGTATCACATATGTATCCAGTGTATCAACCTAATATATATATATATATATATATATATATATATATATATATATATATATTAGTTCACACAGGTAAGAGGAAAACAGATAAAAACACACACAAAAAAGACTCACAACGATATTTCAACATTCGTCGTCATTGGGCAGAAGTAGTCCCCTTGAGTAGCTGAAGCTAACTCATAACTATAATATATATATATATATATATATATATATATCCGTTGGTCAGCGCAGAGACCTACCCATAGCTATCCATGCTAATTCCCATGACCTCCCTTTCAATGATTGTTTCAGGGTACAAATCCTCAAACAAATCCCCGAGTCTAATTCCCACGTCACCCTTAGAGCTTCCGAAGAGGCATTCATATGCCTCCTTGGGGCTCGTTCTCTTCCTGGTCTCAACCTGTACCGTTAATTATTTTTATTTTATTATTATTATTATTATTATTATTATTATTATTATTATTATTATTTTATTATAATTATTATTATTATTAGTTTATTATTATTATTTATTTTTTATTATTATTATTTCGTATTTTATATATTTTTTATCTTGTTTTCTAAATAAATATTGGAAGGATTTCTATTTTTCCTCTCCTCCGCTGGGGAGCAGCATTGCGGTGGTTCCACGAGTTACTCTGGAGGCCAGTAGCAGTTTGCTTCTCAACGCGAGTACTTCGCACTTCTTCCCGATGACGACGGATGTCGAAATATCGAAGTGAGTTCTGTAGTGTCTTTCTGTGTTCTTTTCTATGTGTTTAAGTGTATATATATATATATATATATATATATATATATATATACGTTTCACGGTGAATCACAAACACAGAACTAAGGAACACACGCACTTAGTGTCTTATTTTCGGTTGAACCGTCATCATATAACCGAAAATTAGAGACAGTAAGTGTGTTTGTTCCTTAGTCCTGTGTTTGTGATTCACCGTGAAACGTTTGTTGTCCTTTTGGATCGTTTTCCTGTTACAATATATATATATATATATATATATAAAACGAATTAGACATGATAGACAAGGGAATAATTCACTTCTATATTTCGACATCAGCAGTAGGCAAAGAGTACTGCAGGAAGGTAGGGTTCCAAAGTCGCCGCCACTATCTTACAGTTTGAATATATATATATATATTGATAACAGGAAAATTATCAATAAAATAATTCATGGATAAAATAGTGGATCTTTATTAGTAGCATACATCCATAGTAAGGTGAATTTTGAAAGGAGTTCAGAAATATTCATTGGAAAGAAGAAAACAGAAAGAAGTTAATAACAAGTCATAATAAACACATGAAATAACAAACAATGATCAAACCACAATAAGAAATGTGACTAATTTAGTGGGAAAAAAAGACTAAGATCTTTAAACTGTGAGATGGTCTTCGTCAGATTCAATAATCATACTGAGTTTTTCAATACATAAAAAAGAATTGAACGATATGTACCAAAAGTACAGTCAAACATTCTAGCCTAGCTAGAAAGACTAACTCCTCAGGACATTAGGGCTATCTAAAAAATTGCTTAGTTCACATATTGTGTTGGTTTATTAGTTTAGGTTTAGTAGTTAAGTAATTATTTAATTAAAGTAACTTCAGTAAATATCAATTCTGGTGAAAGTAATATTGGACGTTAAGGTACTTTTCCGCAAAAATCTGAAAAAAGATAACAGGAAAATAATCAATAAAATAATTCATCCACTTTATTTTTTTAAATAAATAAAGTAGATTTTTATTAGCTTATATCCATAATAAGGTGAACTATGAAAGGAGTTCAAAAACATTAATTGGGAAGAAGAAAACAGAAAGAAGTTCTTTCTGTAATATCAGAATTATAAGTTACTAGTGAAATGAATTTCTAGTTTACTATTATTATATAGATTGCTAATCGAAACCATATCGAATTTGCTTTGAGAAAATTGTAACTATTACTATTAAGTTTGATGAATTTATGCTTGAATCAAGTTTAATATGCTGGTGTTCAGTTCGAAGGATATTGACAGTATTGAATGATCTTTCCCTGAGAGCTGAAAGATATCGTGGTTTGAAAAATAACGTGTAAGAGATATTTTTTCGTTTAACATATTCCATCGTGTAGTTATTACAGGGATTTTAATATACACTGAAGTTGCTTGATGTACCATGCAAATTTCACTTATAATCACAGGCTTCTGAAATAAAAAAGCCCATGATAACATCTTTCTCAACTATCACGAACTTCGTTAACACAATTCAATTTCTTAAACTCATATATTCTTTCATTTATAAAATGAAATAAAAAAAAAAATTTTTTTTTTATAATTTATAATAATAGGTTTATTTTCATGGTTGAAACAGAGTATGATGCAAGTGGGATAATGTTATTAAGTAGATGTGGGCCGAAATAAGATGAATCAGACCTAGATAAGGGTGCTTTCCTGCGGACCATTATTAATTTTAATTTATTTTCAGCCGATTTGTTACTCCCCCTGAAATATGTAATTACTTCCACCGACCCTCCTAAACACTTCGTTAGCCAATAAAGAAGTTAAATAAAACATAGTAACATTCAACCATTCAATTGGGTTAAGAATTATTAAAACAACTAGAAGGTTTGATTTTTTTTTTTATTCCAATCCTTCTTTTAAATCATATACATTATATAATTATATAATTGCTGGTACTTAACCCGAGGCAACCATTCTTTCTTCTTCTACTTCCTGTTGAGATCTTAGGATGTAAAAAAAAATAAAATAAAAAAATCCAGGCTGAGTTAATTACACTGGTCCGGTTGTTGTGAATAGAGTTCACACAAGCAGTATTCATCCTCAAGTCTATACTCCAACACTGCTCGTTTCTTTCTTTTTATATCATGATTATCATTTATATGATAACAGCAAATTCATTGGACACTTAATGATTCTAATAAACTATATGTATTATATTCTGTATATACGAATTAGTTATTTTTTTCATAATTACAGATGAAAAAAAAAACTTAAGTTTTTACTCACAAATAAGATTTAAACAAATGACGCGTTTCGAAAACCCGTGTTCATTATCAGGTGACATCTACAATAAAAAAAATTGTAAAAGTTTATATTGTGGATCTAGCCTGATGAACACTAACTGTTTGAAACATGTCGTTAAGACTGTGTTTCTTTTCCTCTATAATCATGAGTAAATACCACATAATAACTGCTTCCATAGATCGTATGTTTATTTTATTAATGCAATTAAAATATTATTGTAGTGATGAATATTACATGAAATAAAGATAAACTATTATTAAAGAATATTTTACAGGACAGAAAAGAACAACGTAGAAAATATTTCAATTATAAATAATTCAAACAAAATTGACAGGAATTACAGAATTATGAAATATTGGAAAAGAAAAACTATGAACTTTTTTATTTCACGTTTAAATTTAAAATATTTAAGAAAGGAAATGTTTAACACAACTAACAAGATTCAAAAAGCCACCACAAGTTTTACTGAGCTAAGAAATCAAAACAACCAACTTGGCTTTGACAATATTATTTGAATATGATAAACTGGTCGATTCTTGATGACTGATGTTTTGTCTCATTCACGACCTATTAGACCTTATGTCTATTTCATTTTCAGTATATTTGAATCAGTACAAATGATTTCCAATACCTTACACTAACGTTACATCTATTTTTTAAACATCTTCTTGAATTTAGAAACTACGGTATATGTTTAAGGTTTAGGTACAAGATGTTGTACAAATGAAGTCTTTCAGATAGCATAAGTGTATATTATGAACTAATTCTTGTTATTGTATAAATTTTTACATCCCTATAATTAATAGGTCAAATAAAAAAAATTGTAAAATTTAAAAACAATAACCAGTTTAAGTGAGACTCTGACAAAGATCAATTGTTTTGTTTGAAAGATTTCAGTCTATTTTATGAATTTCTTTCTGTCGTCAATACAATTAAGTACATATATAAAACGTTCTAGGAGTTGGTACGTTAGATTATGAGGAATACAAAAAAAATTCCCAAAGTCAGTTCTATATTTCGACCCCCATTGATGTCAAAGTAGAATTGACTGGTTTTGTGGCTTGAGTATCTTCTGTCCCTGTCACAGGAGACATTTCTTAGTTTGTCAACTCTTCCTTGTTGTTTTGAGGCGTACACACACACACACACACACACACACACACACACATATATACTATATATATATATATATATATATATATATATATATATATATATCACGGTAGTCTTCCAAAAGAAAATCTTATATACGAGTATATACATATATACGTACATATGTATATACATATAATATATAGATATACGTACATATTATTACGCATACGTATTAATTAATATAATACTCGTATATATAGAATTAATGTAGTAGTTTCCTGATGAAAAAGCAATTAAAATGTAGTAGTGATTTTCTGTGATTTCTTTTATGTGCATATGTTCTTTTTTGAATCAAGTTCATATATATGCACATATAATTCAAAAATAAAACTAAAATATTTCATCCAAAACTTCTTTACTTTAGAGTAATATGAAATATTTCGTCCAAAACTAGTGAAATAATATATCTAGTGTGGTATCGAGAATGGAGGGAGGAAAAAGAGGTATTTTAAAGGGTGTAAGGACCAAGGAAGAGGAAGAAAAGGCTGGTCAAAACAAGTCAGGGTTTAAGTAGTTCACAAAGAAATATATAAAACACTTTCTGCTAATTATCTAGATATTACTGAGTCTAAATTTAAAATATTTCACCTACTAAATTGAATTAATAAACAGTTGATAGTATTTCTTAACATCATTGAGCTTTACATTTTACATTTTTTTTCAATAAATTAGAAGTTTTAATACAATTAAATTTATTTCATTACCATTTAAATTTCAGTTGTATGTTAGCATATAAATTTATCAAAAGAATTTGATATCAGTGCTTCTGTGCATTATATGTCCAAGCAGTAAACGAATATTTTTAATTCTCAATACTGCCGTATGAATATTTTTTAAAAATTATAGCTCATGAAATTGAATTCAGTTTGTTCAAAGCGTTTCGTGAAATGTGTAAACATGGTTTTGACAGAAAAGCAAACAGAAGGAGTCAGAGCGGACTTCATAACGGGATGGATCGAAAATCCCCCATCAACAACCAGAGAGATTGTTATGACTAAAGAAGGGAGGGAGAGACTCATATGAGAGCTTGTTTCTATTAAGGGATAAATAACTGGGCCCTGTCTTGTTTGCTAAGAAGCTATTGGTTGTAACGCCTGGCTGGAGAGGAGCAAACACAACGGATTGGCGCCCTCGCCTTGGAGCAAGCTGGAGTCTGACTTGCCAATAAACAACTGTAGTTGAACAAACTGTCTTGCATATTACAATGTGTCATGCAGCTTGTACTGCTATATGTTTGGGTGAATTCTGGGTACACTTCAGCCGTCCTTGTCCTCAGAGGTTTGCATAACATGTCTTCGAAGACTTACTCTCTTGCAAACATTGAGCTATGAAATCATTACCAAATAACCATTAAAGAAGCTTCTTCACGTTAAATAGGTATCAACGTCTATATTCTAAATGCTTATTACTTTTAAAAAGACAATTCAATTTAATATACTAATTATCACTTATTCAAGTCAATATAATCATTAAGTTTTACAATTACTTTTCAAGAACTGGTTCCAGATCATCACTCTACTTGGTGATACCTACTTACCTTTATAAAAAAAAAAAATTACGAACAATGGTGAAAAAAAAACCCACATCGTAACATAACATTCTATAACCAGTAAATCATTTAATATATATAAAGATTTCACATAAACACGTGAAAGAACAATCAATGATCAAACTATAATATGAAATGGGAAAACAAGACTAAGATCTTTCAACCGCAACAAGCGGTTTTCGTCAGAGCCATTGGGTTTCTGGCTTTGACGAAGACCGCCTGTTGCGGTTGAAAGATCTTAGTCTTGTTTTCCAATTTCATATTGAGGTTTCATCATATATATATATATATATATATATATATATATATAGTATGGATAGGCAGAAAATGTTCTTGGAGGGATATTTTGTTGATATATATATATATGGATTAATTTACAACAATGAAAACAATTTTTTAAAACAATGCTCTAAGGCCTTTCGTTAATACATCTTCGGAGAGCAAGTGAACTAAAAAAACAATAAATACTTGCTAACTTGGCTGATTGAAATTTCCAGAATTGATGGAACCCTGAATGTGTTTAATGATGAAATCTTCATCTGTCTAATTATCCCGTTAATCAAAACTTCATCTAATTTGTAGAGTCCTAGGCTATTGTTCATTAATTTCTCATAAAAGTTCTTTATGAGTGCACTTTCTACGATATTTCTTCTTCTTTCTGAAGACACATATATTAATTCATTTGCTTCATCCCAGTTAATCACATGATTACTGTCTCTTATGTGAATGAACAAGGCACTCTTTTCGTCCTCTCTTCTGATGGAAGAAATAATTGTAAATTGGCATTCACTATAATTGCAAATTTTTTCTCTATCCTGAAGTAAAATAATACTCAACAGGTAGTAAATGACCTCATTTATAAGGTAATAATTAGTTCTAGTATTACTTACGGTTGCTCCATCTGATTACAAGCCACAAGAAGTAACAAAACTCTGATCCAGATAGTTCAAAATAAATGTCGAAATATCTGGTGTATGTTGGTATGCCAGAAATGTGGATGTTCGAATAGACTTCAAGTTGGAATGAATTGACGAATTTACTAACAGACTGATGACCAATTGGGACAGGAATAACTTAACCTATCCAAACCCCTTTGTACAGAGCTTATCCTTAAGAGTTCCTCAATCACTTTGATTGTAAAAGCTGCTGTTTAAATAGAAAGTCAAACACTTTTTAGTCTGATAACTCTTTCACGATTCTCTTGACATGTTACTAAAAGACATGTTATGTTATTAATATATATTAAAATATTAATATATGTGTCTTCAGAAAGAAGAAGAAATATCGTAGAAAGTGCACTCATAAAGAACTTTTATGAGAAATTAATGAACAATAGCCTAGGACTCTACAAATTAGATGAAGTTTTGATTAACGGGATAATTAGACAGATGAAGACTTCATCATTAAACACATTCAGGGTTGCCATCAATTCTGGAAATTTCAATCAGCCAAGTTAGCAAGTATTTATTGTTTTTTTAGTTCACTTGCTCTCCGAAGATGTATTAACGAAAGGCCTTAGAGCATTGTTTTAAAAAATTGTTTTCATTGTGGTAAATTAATCCATCTATTATATCAAGTGTTATTTTGATTATTATTCATATATATATATATATATATATATATATATATATTGCCACTGAGTAGCAGTTTGCTTCTTAACGCGAGTACATCGCACTCCTTCCGACGACGGATGTCGAAATATCGAAGTGACTTTCTGTGTTTTTTCCTATGTGCTAAAGTTTACACACACACACACACACACACACACACATATATATATATATATATATATATATATATATATATATATATATACTCATTTCACGATAAATCCCAGACACAGAACAAAGGAAGAAACACACTTACTGTCTCTAATTTTTTTTGAACCGTCATCAGGAGTGTTGAGATAGGGATACCAAGCGCACTTGCAAAGCGACGGTTGGAGACCAACAGTGTGCTTGGTGTTCCCATCTCAACTCTCCTGATGACGGTTCAACCAAAAATTAGAGACAGTAAGTGTATTTGTTCCTTTCTTCTGTATCTGTGATTTACCGTGAATCGTTTTTTGTCCTTTTGGATCGTTTTTCTGTTTACATAATATATATATATATATATATATATATATATATATATATATATATATATATATATATATATACTATTAATGATCAAACAACAATAAGAAATGGGAAAACAAGACTAAGATCTTTCAACCATAACAAGTGGTCTTCGTCACAGTCAAAAAACTGATTATATATATATTATATATATATATATATATATATATATATATATATATATATATTATATATGCTATTAAATAGCGCAACATATTTCTCATCGATTTACTAATAACACATTATTATCAAATGCGTTCTATTTTTATAATACAGTGGGTAGTTTTAATTAACGGGTAGCTTCCTATTATTGAACATTTTTGTTAAACGTACTGGATTTTAAAATGTCATTCACTCATGTACAGTACGAACTACAATTAATGCATGTCCATAGAATTTAATAATATTGTATTAACCTATTGATTACTTTTCGAGTATATTTTTCTATAATTTGTTGCAGGCTGTTTTTATTTCGTCTAACAAACCTAAACAAAAGAACATGTTGCGTTAAGAATTACGTACTGGTGTTTTAAAAGCATTATTTATCCTTTAGTCAGAGTGTCTTAGTTGTTCATAAAGCAATGGTTTGCAAGGCTGGCTATTTTGAGTGCTCAACCATGTGGATCAAATTGGGAAGAGGGTGATAATTTGGGGTTGTAACGGTCAACTGATCTACCCACATCTCACTAGCAACTTTGAAAAATGCATTCTCTTTTTGTTACAATCACCTTCATAAAGTTAATTAATTCTCTAGCCTTATGTTCTATTATGTTTATATTATGAAATAATGTATGAAATATATATGAAAGATTCTTTAGTTGAATTTAGTTCAATTGAGTTCAAAAACATATGTTTAAACTCGTTAACAATGTTAACAGATTGAAGCTACCGTCTCAATGTAATGGAATAGTGGACCAAATATTCACCATGAACTCTTGCATTGCATTATCACTAAATATGTAGACGAAAAATAATTCATCAGTTTAATATTCAAGACAAACTGAACTAAAAGAAACTGGAAACAGGAAAAAAGTAAAATAGTATATACCTGGGCAAAAGATGACTTTGAAGAAGACCTCAATAGCAAAAATACGGACACATCCTGGAAGTTCATCAAGGGTTGTCCTGGATACAGATATTATGAAATCAAATGATATTCTCATGAATCAAAGGTTTGCAGAGTATTTACTTGAAACAGTGACGTCAGAATGTCATAATTTCCATTACTATTAGAATTTAAATTTTAAAATAACTCAATAATTTCAAATTTAGACTTATATATACCTTTAAAGCAAATTTTATATAACTTTTTTTGAAAATAAAAGTATATATATTTGGTTTAATAATTGATATTTTTTTTTTAAATAAATTTGTTATGAAATAGGTATTTTTAGTTATTGGTTCCTTTGAAATGTAAGTGGGAGGTTATTAATAGACAAGAGGAGTGTTGGCGATTTGTTTTAAGATTGCTGAATTAATTATTAAGTAGTGGTTGGTCCGGGGTAGTCTAGCTAGTGGTAACAAGACAATTCCCAGTGATGTCTTGAGTGAAGTGTAATCCGTTTGTACAATCGATTTATTTGCTAACACTCCCTCCAACATGCCCCAAATAGATCTTGCCCTATTATAATAAAAATAATATTTACTACCCCATCCCTTAACTCACACCATTTTAGTTTTCCATATCGATTATTTTGTAAAGAATAACACTTTTATTTCATTTTGCTATCTACTCCTATAATACTTACAATTTAATTACTTTGTTTCCCCTCTTTGGTTGTATATTATTCCATAAATAGTTATTGATAAATTATTTATGGTTTCCGGGCTTAATAAAATTATATGAACATATATTCTTTATATGGTTCAATAAAAAAGAATCTTGAAGTTTCATAAGCTTTCTGTTTAGCATTATACAACCAACAAAAAAAATTATTCAATTTTATTCATTGTTTTCCTCAATTATTGTACAATCATTATTGAAAGATAACTTATTATAATGGTTTTTTGTTGTCAGAGATAACTTCAAATACATTTGATTAAATGAAAAATATTTACTTAAATCTTAGCAGTTATTAACTAAATAAATTCGAATTAAATATGACTATTTATTCAATGCAGTATAATCGTAAGTTGTATTCTGTAATAAGAACATTGCTGAAATGCGTTAGTAAGCATTCATTTTCATGCCCTTAATGTGCAAACTTATATAATTGTTGATAAAGCGCAGTTTATGTTGTTTGGTAATGAATATTAAAGTAATGAATAACGACGTTTCTATTTAACAATTACTCTATATTAATATTCTTTCAAGAATGGATTGAAATATATAAGTTTTTAATTTTATTTAAAAAATTATATACATTTTAGTTTATTTTAGACTCTGCTTAAACAGGGATTCTACAATTCTTCAAACATCATAAAACCCTTATTTCACTAGGTAAATATCGAATTATATATTAATTCTTACTTTCTGAAACGATGTCTATCCCCTTTTATATGTGTATCTTTCAACAATAGTACGTCAGCGATGGACATCAGCAAATGATGCTTGCAAGAGTTTGTCTTTGGAATACCTCTGGTGGTAGTATGTACATGACGGGGCAGTGGGGCCTACAATGGATTAGACTCTTGATACAATGTTTCTCGTCAAAGTTAACACGGAAAGACATCGAATAAATGAAATCATGTAGCCAAATGTGCGAGTCCTTATAGAAAAAGTAGTTACATTTATAGTTTTCCATCTTTAGAAGCATTAGAAACAGTAAAGTAGTAACGTCTTAATCTCTAAATCTAGCATTAGGTGAGTTACTGTTTCGCCTATTCTTTTCCAGTAACAATTGAAAAAGATTACTGGCATGGTTGCAGTTTTCGTTCGATAGAACATCTCATTTGCTATAAGCCATATGAATACTAAGTTATTCATTTGCCTTCTTACTTTCGACCGTTTAGACTTTCTGTTATTACTTTGATGTCGAGTGGTGTTTCGAGACTGAGACTTGAAGAACTGTGGAGTTAGGAGCTCTTCATTCAAGGAATGAACTTAACATTATTTCAAAAACAAAAATTTATAGTTATCAACAAAATATTACAAACATAAAAAAAACTACTTATTATAGTTTGCCATAACTATTTGTGGTACTTTAACTGAAGAATCTGTAATTTAAACTGTTTTCACTGTTTGTAACAGCATAACTAATTTGAAGGGGTTTTTAGCAGAATGTCGTTGCCCCTCATCTCTATTTGAAGAAATAAATATAGAAGTATGATAAATAAAATGAATCTCCTCGAATATGAATAACAACTAATGTAATTAATCTAAAACCCTTGAATTGACCATCAGCTATCGTTTTATCAAGCCTAATAACATTAAATTATTTGCGTTATTTTTCTGTTTATTAAATGCTATTGTTTTAATATAAACTTTGAAATGAACTTAGAACTTATAAAGATTGTTAATAATGGTATGTTTAAGTATATTGGCGGTTAATAAAATCGATTGTTTTAAAGTACGTTTAATGAACTTCTTTTTAGTTTATCTCTCAATACATTTATTTTTGGACCCACCCGCATTATTCACCCATCCGACCCAATTGCTATCAACCAATTGGAGTCTACCAATAATTGGTTACGTAAAAACATTTCTGTTGTACATGGTAACTATTGTACTGGTCTGAATAACTTAGTTGTGCTGGTATGGAACATGTTACATGGTCTGAACAAGTTGTGCCTGCCTTTGTGTTACTTATAAAAACTCTTGTTTTAATGTTAACTGGATGGAGAACACCTGGTCTACTGAAAGGATTGGTAAGTAGATGGTCTGGTAAAAGTTCAATGCAGGAGTTTAGGTGTGGTTGATTTTAGATACATTGGGTTTACATGTGCAATTAGGTGTGGCAGAGAGCTGTAGGGGTGTATAATTAATCTAATATTCGATTGTGAGGAAACTGAGTAGGAAGTGTGCCAAGGCAGTTAGTCTTAATTAGACGTTGCTTTCGCAGGCTTCCTGGCAGTGTGGGATACTGCACTTTGCCTGCTCGCAGCTCGGCCACCCCGCGACGGTAATGTCACCTTATGATAGCTTAACATCACTCTACTATGCCCATTCATCATCACGATTGCAATGGACTGCCTTAATCGTCAGGAAGAAAAAAAAAGTATATTGAAATAAAAAAAAAACATTGTTGAAACCACTAATTTTTGTAACACATTAGAAATGGCACTAATACTTTGTACAAAGTAACGGTCATGGGGGAAAGTCAGATATGAATTTGTATTTATGTGGAGGACAAACGGGTATACGGTTCTGAATTTATATATAATCACTGCACCTCTAAACGAAAATATGTGCTGTCCTTTTTGGTTTTTCATTATTGCACTTATTAAGGTCTTATTCTGAAAACTCACCTATGACTATCGTGTACTTTCTACTAACTACCATTATCCCCCCCTCCCACTTGTTAAGAAATATTATATAATGTATTAAAATTGATAGCAGCTTTTGCAACGAATAGTTTTCTTCTGTTTCAACAGAAATTGCCATATTTTCTTTTTAATAATTTGGAGATTGGTTTCATCAGTTGACCAAGGACAAGTAAATTAAGCAAGGGACAGAAATGGTGAAATACTATCTTTTACCATATACGGTCAATTATTACAAGCTTTGGGTCTAATTAAAACGTATCAGGTTATTTAACAAAATAACGTAAAGAAATATAAAGTAAGGATATCAGTTATAATTAAATTTCATTATTGAAGTTCATTTCAATAATTGTATAACTTACATTCCATCTCTGTTTTGCTTAGGATTAGGGATTTCTCATATGATTAGAAAAGAATAAGCATTAGTCGTCTCTGTCTTTTATATTCTGTCTTTCCTTTGATAAGTATGTGTCTAGTATTTTTAATTGTAAAGATCTCCTGAACATGATTTTTAGGTCCACCTACAGAATAATGGGGTGTCAATACCCTTGACTGCTTCTTTGTAGTCATTTGTTGATAGCACATCTAGCAATTCACATATATATTGGCACTGTAAAAAATTACGTTGAATCTTAGGGATCCAACGCTAGTTTCTTACTAGATTTTTATTGTATAGCTCGACGACCTGTGACCTCTTGTGTCACTCAGTGTTAAGAAATTATAGCAAATAAATATAGTTAATAAAATACTTTCAATGAACTTGATTGACAGGAATTGCTATTAAGCCTTAAGAAAACAAATATTTTTGTATGGTTCAAACATTCTATGTAGTATTCTTAACATTAATCAAGATATATACATAATAACTGTATTTAATAAAACAAAAAATAAATTAAAAGTAAAAAATGTAATTTATTTTATTACAAATAAATGAAACATCAACTCAAGGTATATACACAATCATGCATATTTAAAATAAACAAAACCTGTAAATTGAAATAACCCATTCAATTTACTGAACATAAAATAACATTAATGAAAGGAATGTGTGTTTATAATATTACCTTAGAACATTCGTATTTAAGCTGACATTTGCGTTCAAGTTTATATTCCTTAAATTATTCATTTAAACCTCTAGCACAATAGTTTATTATATATACTATGGGAGTTTCATACATCTGTTTAATGCTTAAGTTCCAAACACAGTTGTTAATTCAAAACATTAGCTTTGAAAGTTTGATTTGAACTGGAAAACTGACCGATTCCTGATAAATAAAATTTATTTATATATATTTGTAACAAGAATTAACAGTAATACGTGAAATGACAAAAGCATTGTTGTGTAAGCAACAATAAAATTTCTAAAAATGAGACTGAAATCATTTGTTGAAAAACTCATCAGGTTTATTCTATAACATAAATAGATTTTACATCTAGAGTCATTAATTTTACTTGATTTAGGTTGAGAGAATTTATTTTTCATTCTTCTTCCTTTTTAATGCCATTATTTGTAAAGTAATACATTACTCACTGTTTTTTCAATATTTATTTCAATAATTCGTCATAAACTGGAATTAACAGGTATTCCAGTTTTCACCTGTGTGCAAACATTTAAACAAGAACATCAGAGTTTTATAAGTATATAGACAAACGATGATAAAAACTCTCGGTGTTTTCTTCAGTTGTTGTTTCTTCATTATTATAGATTATTCTCATGAGAGCTTGCTCGTCTTTTTTGAAACTCATTGCCCATATAGCCAAGGTATAGAGGGAAGGACTGGCCATGAATAAAATATTATGATTTACTATCATAGCATATGCCGTATTATGTTTGATATATTTATATATATTATTTTTCGAAGAAACACAGCCAATAAGACCATTATAATATATATGTGTATATTTATGGTTGTGAGTAGAATCAAACAAACTGAAAACACACATGAAAGCTCATAAAGCCACTTCAATATTGCCACATCCGTCGTAATCAGGAGAAGAAATCTATAGCTTGAAAGACAAACCAAAATAATCGGTAGTCAAAATATAGATGTGTGTTGTTATTTGATGTCACATAGTCATCCTTGCTGACCGTTTAGTTTAGATGATAGATATATAAACATATATGTAAATAAAACATTCTAAATTAATAGTACATTGAAAGTTCTTTATTTGATATCTCAAGATATTGGTAATTTCATTCACTTAAATTTTGAACTATCGTTTGTTTGGATGCTTGGAAAGCAGTTCAAACATCAGTCTACTACCATGTGACAGCCGAGTTACTCAGTATATAATATCAAAGTAGCATTATTATGTCTCCATGTTTTTTTTCCGTATATTTCTACTTATTATTCATAAAAAAAAAGAAAAAAACCTTCCAATTCCTATATTTGTTTGATCATATTACCTAACCTAAAAATAACAACACCAAATATGAAGAACAAAATTAAAAATTCTTCAACATCACTATTTGTATAGTGCCTGAAACCTCAGGCTCTGTTCAAAGAGAACTATTGTAAACAATGTCTATTTACCAAAATGGTTTTTATTTTCCCAGTAAACAGGTGGGGGTGTGGACCTGCCTGACTTATCTTTCCAGCAATATAAACTTTCTCTGTTCCTTCTTTCGCTTCGAATATATTATACAACTCAACTATATGAAAATGCCACTCATCTTTACTGACTTCATTTTTTCTCTTTTTCCAAATTATATTATGAAACCTTCTCATTTTATTATTCTTCTTTTATTCCTTACTTTTAAATGAGTTGTTATTTATTTTCTTTCCCTAGAACAGAAGTAATGAACATAAAATCTTCAATGTTTCAACATTTCATTTTCTTTATGTACTGTGTAAACTTTTTCGATTTTTTTTTTTTTTTAAATAAAGAAAGGTAATTTCTTGCTCTTTTCATCACATTTCTTATTCCAGATTTTAAAAAAAAAGAAACCCAATCAATGTTTTCATCTTACATTTTTTTCTGTTTAATAAACTTTAACAAATAATAAAATATATACTTGTAATAAAAGTTAATTCTAATTCATTCTGTAAAGTACTAAATACTTCTTTATAAACAATGTCAGTCTACCAGCTTTAAACGCCTTGACCAGTGGTTGTTGTTCAACCATCCTTGTTGTTATTTAGTGTTATTTTAAACATTTTGCATAGGCAATTTTTAAACAGTAAGCAATTTTTAACAAAGGGAACTCTAAATTATTATATTATAATTGAGGTGTAAGGAATGCAAACATTCAAAATAACTTTTCAACAATGGATGGCTAGGTAATTAACTTTTTTTTTTTAAATATATATAATTCTGCTTTTAGAAAAGATTTTAAGTAAAATTGATAGAGCTTTAAATGAAATTGTTATTTGAACTCAAAAAACCTCTATTTGTTTTTCTCATTTACTTATCCTGAGATATATGTATAAACAGGATTTTACAATTAAACCATGAAATAAAAATTAACGTCCAAGCCGCAATAACAAATGCAGAAGTAGACAAAGATCATACTTTGCATTACTGGTATACTTATATGGGGAGAAGAGTCACAATAAACGCGTGATACGATCAATGAAGTCTAAACTACAAGGAAAAAGAAAAACAATAGAAATAAATGCTCTGAGGCCTTTCACTTTATGACATCAGATAGCTAACAAAGTAAAAACAAGTTTTTACTTTGTTTGCTCTCTTATGACATAAAGTGAAAGGTCTCAGAGACTTTTTTTTCTATTGTTTTCTTTCATGCTTATAATTATACATATAAACGAGATTAACATAAACAAATCACATAAAAGAGATCACAATTTCCATAACTGTGATCTTCATTATGATGTATTGTTATTGGTGATTTAAACCGCTTGCTAATTAATCAAAGAACACTGCAATACTAACAAAATCTGTCAATTTTAAAGAAGTTTGACGCAAAGTCGTCCTTAGTGGGTGTCAGGGTGAAGCATCAACCACTTGTCAACAATCCTAACAGGATAGACCCACTGGGTGATCGCGTCCCTTACTTTGTCAACATAGAGTGCTGTTCTTCGAGGTTTTTGCAAGTTTGACATATGGTCGTTCTTCGTGGGTGCCAGGGTGAAGCATCAACCACTTGTCAACAATCCTAACAGGATAGACCCACTGGGTGATCGCGTCCGTTACTTTGTCAACATAGAGTGCTGTTCTTCGAGGTTTTTGCAAGTTTGACATATGGTCGTTCTTAGTGGGTGTCAGGGTGAAGCATCAACCACTTGTCAACAATCCTAGGAGGATAGACTCACTGGGTGATCGCGTCCGTTACTTTGTCAACATAGAGTGCTGTTCTTAGAGGTTTTTGCAAGTTTGACATATGGTCGTTCTTAGTGGGTGTCAGGGTGAAGCATCAACCACTTGTCAACAATCCTAGCAGGATAGACCCACTGGGTGATCGCGTCCGTTACTTTGTCAACATAGAGTGCTGTTCTTCGAGGTTTTTGCAAGTTTGACATATGGTCGTTCTTAGTGGGTGTCAGGGTGAAGCATCAACCACTTGTCAACAATCCTAGCAGGATAGACCCAATGGGTGATCGCGTCCCTCACTTTGTCAACATGGAGTGCTGCTCTTCGAAGTTTTTTCAACCACCCCTGTCACCTTCAACGAAAGTATGTACCTGTTATGGTATAATGTAGCGTGCCTGAACCTTTTGAGCATACTGCATGTTATAAGGAACCAGGCCTTTGCCATTTTTAAAGGCCTAGCTCTTTTACTGCATTCGGAAAGAACACACCCGATTCCGAAGATTAGGATTTCTAACCTCTCAGAATTCATATCGTATGTATAAACCTGTCACTTTTCCTTTTTTGCCATCACCTAATTCCGATGTCACAAAACTTTTTCATTTACTCCCCTCCTAGTATTCATCAATCACTATGTTTCAACAATGCTACTTCTCTCTTCCAAAAGAAACCTTACAGTTTGCTTAAATTATTTACTTATAATGTCAATATTGACACGGTCAGGCTAGGAAGGTCAAGCAATGTAGTAGACGATTTTGCCTTACTTAGTTACTAAACTCCTGGCATCCTTCACCAACGCTAATAATACTGTTAGAACTACTCTCAATTTACGAACTGGCTCGAAACTAATGCGGTACCTATTACATTAGTCTTTCTTCGATATGTCATGCTGACGATTCGTATATATGGCCAGAGTAACCTGCTCAATGTTCCAGTTCTTAAATAATAGTATTCGATGACAGTCGTTTAGAGTCTCTAAGAAAACCAGTATTTGGTAACTTAGAACCCAATTCAAATCCGTCTTAAATCAAAAGCGTTTCGCTAACTCTTACAGTTGATATTTTATGTTTTATTACATTACTTTTTAACTTTATATTTTACATAATATTTTTTCCATTTTTTATATATTTACACATTTCTATTTACTTCCTCAACATTGCTTAGTCTGACATTAGCTGAAAATTTAAATCAATGTGAGTTTATTGATACAATATTTTCAAAAAACTTATCTTTATCTTATATGTTATTTATCTTTTTTTTGTAAATATATTTTTTAAACATATGATGGTTTTTTTTGTTGGAAATTTTATTTTTTTCATCATGACTCCGACTAATCTGAAATACCAGTCGTAACTGAGTTTTTTTAAAACCTCTTATTATAGGGAATATGGCAGGATAATGGAATGTAGCAGTTGTCTTCCAACCGCCAGGTGGGCCATGGACTACAAAAAAAAATTGCCCTAAATCACGAATCCCTTGTTCTAGTTTTTTTTTTTTCAATTGATAATAAAATACCCCTTCTCACATGAAATATAATTTCTCTCATTGTATCTGGTGTAAAAACTTGAGTTTTTCACCTTGCAATTATATCCTCGTTCCGGGAAGCTAATTAATAATATTTCTTAGGCTTAATTAGACGTTTTCTAGTATGATATGTTAGCCACAAGGTTGATTGATGATTACTATAATTTTCAATGGGTGTTTTTCCTTGGCATCGTTGTAAGAATTTCCGACCGTTGCCAGTAAAATGACATCTAATTTAACCATTTACTAATAAATATATGTCTCTATGCATGCAATAGTTCAGAAACGAACCTTTTATTTATACTTATCATTTACTTTTTACACTAGCCTTGCCTTTTTTAAACAATCCATTCACAATTTATTATTAATGTTTATACATTTTGTTTCTTATTTCCTTTACAGAAAAACTGTAAAGTTCATTGTTTTTCAAATAAGTTGTCAAAATATTTTTCTTTAATCATGGTATACAGAATAATATTAAATATCATATATATAAATAGCACAATAGTTTGATATCAACCAAATCGTAACTCTGTAAGCATATCCTTCTTTCTATCAAACAGTTATTAATTATTAGAAGTTAACAAAATATTACTTAGTGAATCGCCAACAAGAAATGGATTTATTAGGGGAAGTCATCATCAGAAATATTCACTAAGAATTACTTTGAAATTAGACGGAAGAAATTAGACTTTGCATTTTTTATACACAGGCGATGCAAATTAGATTGTATAAACTTATAGTTAATTATTATAAACACATAAACACATAACACATAATATAATTTATGTAATAGTATAGGTCCTCCTAAGCCTGGCTTATACAGTGCTAACTGGATGTACTTCTTGACTAAGTGCATTATGTATACATAAGTAAACTTGTCTGCTACTTTGATATATGACAAAAGAAAGTGATATAACCGCTACAGGAAAGTCTGCAGGACTTAGTGACTTTATTCATTGAACTGCTGAATATTAGGGAGTACTGTAACACAGTTAGCAGTCATTTACACCCGTATTGTAAAAATTACATCCCTGCGATCCTCCTGAAAACATTACAACTTCCATATTTTCAAATTTATCCTTAAAACAATTAACTCAACATGCTGCATGTACGACGGAAAATTAAATTTATTAAAGTGGCAAAATCAAAAGAAAAAAAGAAAAGTTAGAATTCCTGTGAATGCTTTTTTTATACATTTATTACTTACACTAAATAGGTTTTGCGTTTAAACATTGACAAGATTATTTGTGACATATTTTAATTTTAACATTTAAAAAAAATTGTAATTTGATCATTCTTAAAATTTATGAATTTTAGTTAATTTGATTATTTCTCTTGTTACTTGATCAGAAGAGATTTAAGCAAGAAATAAAGTTAAACAACTGGCTTGTAAAATTAAATATAAACGATATGATATAATGTAATAAATTTCAGATTTCATTAAATTAAAATGAGTATTTTCAAGTTTTTTTTTATATTATATAAACAATTTTTTTATCATTTGTATAGATAACGTATAAAAAGTTATTATTTATGAAATTTTAGGAAACCAGTTGGTTAATTATTCAAATATTCTTGTAAGAATTTGAAAAAGTAAATTAACTAAGTATAATGAATTCGAAAAAATGGTTTTACTCTTTTTTTAATTTTAATGTTTAAAAAAATTCAAATTATATCCTACCATTTACTTCTTGGTGTTTCTAAATATAATTCGTAGAATTAATGTTTTATTTTTCCTTTATAATGTTTAATATTCTGCTGTTAAATTTCAAATCTTAAATATATTAAATTAAAATTTGGAATGTTTGTTACTGATTGGAAATTCTTACAATTTATGGCATATGCTTAAATTATTAAAAAATATAATTCTTTTTATGCAAACATAGTATGTTTAATCGTATGCTTATTACTCATCAATCTTATATTGTATTGATATTCACAGCATGTCCACTTTGTATATAGTCTTCAATGAAAGCAATAGAACATTATGATCTATATACATATAACTAATGATCAAACCACAATAAGAAATGGGAAAACAAGTATAAGATCTTTCAACATTAACAAGCGGTCTTCTTCAGCGTCAAAAACCCTTACTCTGACGAAGACCGCTTGTTACGGTTGAAAGATCTTGGTCTTGTTTTCACATTTCTTATTGTAGTTTGATCATTGATTGTTGTTTCACGTGTTTATGTGAAATCTTTATATATATATACATATATAAAATGTTTAATGTAGGATTTAATTTTAGAGATTGTTGACTTTTTATCATTATATATAACCTACTAGTACATATTTTATTGTATTAGATAATTGTTACCGATATTTATACTTTAATGTTTTCGTTGCATATACTATTTATGTGACATTACCTTTTACTATTTGTAAACTACTAGCAGAATATTCGAAACAGATTTAGTTCAAGATGTGGCACAAAACACATATTTACTAATATGAAGACCTGGAGACCCTGAAGAGAGGTGATTCATAAGGGATTTTATTTCCTTTTTAAAATTTTAAACTAAAAGTTATAGATACATGGAAAATACAGAGCGAGCAATTAGTTTTTAATTTTTCTAATTATTATAATATAACCATTAAATTATATATATTATCATATAATATGTTATTTACATTTCATTTATTATATATCTATTTATTGACAACTTACTATGGAATTTTATTATGTTTTAGGTGAGTGTTACTGGTGTACCGAAAAGACTAAAAGATAGTCTGCTGTCTGTAAGTAATTTTATGTCAACTTATTGATCATACAAAAAAAAACTACTTCAGAGCTATATTCTTATTGCTTTAAATCTTAATTTGTTAAGTTTTCATTTAGTTTTTACAAAATTAATCATATATATATATATAGATATATAGCGAGAGAGAGAGAGAGAGAGAGAGAGAGAGAGAGAGAGAGAGAGAGAGAGAGAGAGAGAGAGAGAGAGAGAGAGAGAGAGAGAGAGAGAGAGAATACAGAGCAGATTCTGCATTCAAGGTTTTTCCAATAATCTTATTGGCTCTAGTAAGACCCTAGAACATTATTTTAACACTTTTCCAACACATAAAAGTTGTTAAAAAAAAAAGAGAAATTAGCCATGATTAGATTTAATAGTTAACCATGATTGGAAATTATCGTGAATATATATATAAATAACATTAAATTATACAAAACACAACACAGAAAAAATAATAAAAAGCACACATACTAAATTCTCAATATTTCGTACTGTTGTTTGCATCAGGAGTTTATATATATATATATAAAGATTTCACATAAACACGTGAAATAACAATCAATGATCAAACCACAATAAGAAATGGGAAAACAAGACTAAGATCTTTCAACCGTAACAAGCGGTCTTCGTAAGAGTCAAAAACCCAACTGAGTTAGGTTTTTGACTCTGACGAAGACCTGTTTTGATATTAAGACGTGTACCCAGCTTTCCAGCCATATCACGGATATTTCGGATATCCAAGATATCTTCTGACGAAGACCGCTTGTTACGGTTGAAAGATCTTAGTCTTGTTTTCCCATTTCTTATTGTGGTTTGATCATTGATATATATATATATATATATATATATATATATATATAATTCCCCCCTCCCCCAGGAAGTCAGGGCGCCGACTAGATATTTACATGTCTATGTAGCATGTAAAATTAACTAACTGGATGACACTTCTGTGTTAAGGACTAATACAATCGTTTTTGTATTTCTATTTATCATTTTAAGCCATTACATTTCTTATTGAACTAATGTACAATAATCAGTGATAAATGCAAAACAGTGATGCATTATTAATGTGTGAAATAAGTTTTATTTTTATATTATATAAATTGAGAGTTGTTGAACTTGAAGAGCCAACAGGGTGTTTTGATTCTACAAGAAATCAAGGTGCCAGTTAGACAATATTTAGATTAAGGATAATTAAAAAATGAATTAAGAAAAATATAACTTCAATGATTGGTTATAATATGAAAAAATAATTGTATTCATTATATCAGTTTTTGTTAAGTTTAGAGAAGGCTCAGGAAAATAGTATTGAGAATCTCTCATTTGTATTTTAATTGATGCATTCTTCAGAGTTATAAGAGCTAGAGATAACCGTTAACACTAAAGCTATGACATCTATCAGGAAATGCAATTACTTTGTTCACCATCGCAAATAATCACAGTAACTACAAAGGTCTGCCTAGCTGGAGCAAACTAAGTAGAGAGACTCGTAGCGTATCAACTATTAATTAGCCCATAGACCCAATATTCTAGAGCCTGTTTTTGTTCATTCAGATAATTAAAATTATTGTTGCTGATAAATAATTACCCTTATAAATTATATTTTTAGAATATTGAAAAAAAAGTTGATTTTTAAAAAACAATGGAAATTGTTTTCTATTTATTTTTTTTTTTTTATAAAGTTTAGTTTTTCCGAAAATATTTTTGTTTTAACTGCTCAAAGAAAATAGTAATGCATTTTCTACATTTATATTATCGTGTTTCATATTTTACTGTTAGCTTTTTTTTTCTTCTTGGCATTCCATCAAAACTTAAATTGTATGAAGCTGAATACTAAGATATGAGTTATTAGTGAATTCAGGAGTCAATACCATATTTGAAGCTGAAAGTCAAAGAATTTGAACTTTTAAAATGTCTTACCGGAGCTAAAGCACTGACTCCACAACCCTCTTAAATAGTTAAAAAATTAATTAATTTAAAAAATATAAATGTTTCTTTAATGTTTTAATTAATGAATGACTAGCTATACAAGCATGTAGTGGGGGGGGGGGTTAGGGTTAAATTAAAAGTTATTAAGCCTGGTCGGTGAGGGTTTAGTTTGGATTGTAGGGGAGGTGGTGCAATGATTTATGCAGTGCCCTCACTGTTTGATATCTCATTTGTTGCTCCAATATATAATGCAAACGGCTATTAATGTTAATAAAACATTTGCCTGTAAATCTCGCGTATTTGTCAGCCCAATTGATTTTTATTAATTAATCAGAGATGTTACGTGATTTAATAGTAAATGTACACCTTCAATGCCAAATAAATCCTTTGTGAATCCATATAAACACGATCAGTTGTAAATAATAAAGCAGAAATTTATCATTACCACATTATTTCTTTTAATCAATGTAAGCTAATATTTGTGAACTATTGGAATTATAATAAAATTATCTGAATAATGTTTTTTAAAATAATTTTATATAAATATTATTTTATTTTGTTAAAATTTTAAGTAAAACACTTAAAAGGGATGTTTTGTTCTAATAAAACAAATCAATTTTATGGGCAATTAATGTTTGTTGTTTTACTTTTGGTATACTTTACTTTACTCTAGAACTACTAACCCTTGCAATTGGATATATCTAAGGTCAACAAATATAGAGACAAAGTCATATGCACTGAAACCTTCCATTTTTGGTTTGTAGGTACTTTTTAGAACCTGACAGGTTTGGACGTCTTGTTAGCCTTAGGAGTGAGGTATTGAATTTATGAAGTATTTAATCTATTAGATATAGTTTATAAATAAATTATAAAAATTATAATAATTATAAAAATTGTCACTCAGATAACAGTCATTCTTGAGGGGTGAAGGTAACTCTAGATGATAATAGTGAAAATTGGTCGAGAAAACAGTGATAAAAGGTTATTTTAAGTTGTGTTCCGTACTGTGGAAAAATATGATTCCATTGACGTTGTTTATGCATTTTTACACAAAGTAGTTGCGCAACAGACTTTTATATTTTAAATCATCTTTGATATTATTAGTAACTTATTATGAGAGAATATAATATAATATAGATTTTATTTTGGTTCATCTACAATTATGAAAGACTCAAACATAATTCTCATCTTTGTTACCCTTATGTGTTTGAATGGAATGTTTTACACATTTTCAAATTATGGTATTCAAGTTTAGATGGTCTCTCAAGAAATGAGAGTAAAAGGGAATATTTACTCATCGGTTTTGGGAGAACACATTGGCATGGAGGAAAAGGCCACCCTGCTACCACCCCGAGATAATCGGGACACTTGATCCCTATTGATTACCCACCACTTCCTACCGCCTCGAATTATCTCAGTTGTTAGTCGTGTCCTCGCCGATTAGAGATAAGGGCTTGTTTCCCCACCCCCTTCTCCCAGATGTTTCCTCACTTGTTCGATCGATAATTTTCCGGATACTCTAGTCAAAAATCGAGCTCAGTCAGCAAGCAGGTTGAATGACACGAGAGGGGGCAAGAGAGTGGCGTGAAAGAGCTCCGTGGAGGGGGCTGTTCGATTACCCCGACAGACATCCGCTGTTCCAAAGGCGTTTCCGTTCCTTCTGTCTCCGCCACCGTCTTGTGGTTCCAAACCAAGCATGTTGGTAGTGTTTTCGTTCCAAGCGCAGTTTATCACATCAAACCAGAAGTTCACTTCTGTTGTTTTCACTTTGCCTATCATCTTTGCCCACTATCTTGTTAACTTCTTGTCATCTTTAATATTCACCTTACACTTTACCAAGACTCTAGTACTCTTGTTTAATATTCCATACATCACACCTATTTCATAATAATGTCGGTTATCTTCACAGTTTCATCGTGGCTCCACGTTCTGGCAAGTTTGATTTCCAGATAACTTTCAGTAGCCACAGGTTAGTCCTAGGGTTACTGGTGCTCTAGAGAAGATGAATTTTCGTCCCTTACAAAATAATGATAAGTAAAAATTGGCAATGAAGGAATCGAAAGAAATGAAATGATTAGTATGTTTCAGTATAATAACTAAGGAAAATAATGTATCTTTTGTTTGACAATAAGATTTAAACACTCTTGTAGATTCGGTGTGATTCAAGTTTCTAGTACTTTACTTCGTAATCCGGTGTAATTATGCAATTATTTATTATCATATAATTTCTAACCAAAAACATTATCTATAACTTTCAAAATTCGTTTAAATAAAATAATTTTCCATTATCACATTATTTCAATGTATATATATATATACAATAAGTGCCAGTGGAGCTGGGCTCGACGTGAAAAAATTAATAGGGAACAAATTGAGGAAGACCTAAGCCACACTGAACCTCATGTCACAATTAATGTTTTTACCTGAACTGGCAGTATACCATTGCAATGCAAAGCAAGGAAAGATCATATTCAGATGCTCTTATTATGTCTCTAACTTTCTTTAGTACAGGAGTTCTCAACCTTTCTTTGCCTGTGGACTCGCACACTCTTCTGTTTAATGTTACCCCCATGATTTACACGCGCAAAAACATGAGTATGCATGTGTAAATTATGTAATTTCATTCCATTTGCAATGTGATATCAAAATACGTTCGGTTAAGTTTCAGTGGCACTTCCACAAGGAAACACACGTAGGCCGAGCATTAGCCCTTTGTGATACAACTCAATGAAGATTGATTCTACAGTGGAAGTCCTAAATTTTGCCTAACTCAAGTGTATTTGGAGTAGGGATGTTTAACGAGTACCTGACATGGTACAGGCTCGAGACCGACGGTTTAAAGTTCTTCTCCGGGGGACAACATGCTCAGATTTATTCACCTCCTGCATGAATAAATTGAGGGCCAGGTGGGGATCGAACCCCGGTCCTATCAATTCAGAGGCAAGTACGTTAACCACTGAACTAACCTGGCGCCCTGATGTCGAGTTAAAAAAAAAAAGAAAAAACTTTTTAAAAAAATAACAAAATACTTATTTTATAAAGTAAGCTAATATAATAAATATTGAATATAACATAAAACAAATTGTAATAGAACATTTAAACATTGGAACAAAATAACAAACTGACTAGAATATTTGGCCTTGTGTTTTAATTAGGTTTCAATATTCTAATGATTAGATTGCTGCACTTTGATATATTTTCAGTTATGTTGTCCTGATATAGATATAACAACTTAACATGGACCACTAGCCGTATGTCATAGATCATTAAATTACTATTTTTCCTCGTGGACCCCACTAATACTTTGTGGACCCCTGGGGGTCTATGTTAGGACCCACTGGTATAGTTAATGCATTGCGTGATAAGTGGTATTTCAATACTTATTTGGATATTCAACAAATTTATATCAGTTAACTATAAATGTTGCCTCTGCAGCCGGTTACAGTTCTTTTCCGGTTTCGGGTTTTCCAGTACATTTCCTAGACCAGGCACATGTGAGTCATGTTCACACTGCCTCTATCTGCTTAAAGGTAGAAATGATATGGGTTAAAACATTCCCAATGGGAGGTAACTCGCTAATTCAGATTTAGACTGGGTCACTTGGAATTAGCTGTTTTACTGGCAATCCGAAAACAAAACAATGAAAACTTTAAATCTTTTTTAGGGATAATGTAAATTTTCTATGAAACAATACCTGGCTACAGGTGAAGAAGGTAAGTCAGGAGAGAGGGGAGCAGGCACGCAGCAGGTGGGAGGCCCCGACCGGCCAATGGTCGGGCGACACGCCCCGCACCACGTCTCTGCCCCCTCCAGCCCTGTCAGGGGGTAACTGCCCTGCTTAACTTGCACCCCTTCAAGACGAACCTCTAATTGCCACAAAGTCCATTTCAGTTCCTCCCCTTCTTTAGGACTTAGAAATAAAGCGCGTTAACTTGAACCTGGAGTCCTAGTCGGTGATTACAATCTGCAGTTTGCATTTGATTTCTGTAAAATAACCGAAAAGACGTTGGTGCAGATGTTTTTCCAACTATTTAAGAAACATGGCTTAGTATTTTCACGTGTAACATAAGAGTTGAAAAAGAACTCTTATTTTCTTCTAAAACATACAGATAGTGTAAACTGCGTTTAACGTCCCATATAATAGGGAGTGAAATATTCGACGTGATCTAGATTTGACTTGCTCCACTGTACTTCAATATTTTCTCATTGCCAAAGGGTTGTCGAAGAAAGTAACTTCTCTAAAGTTAGAATATCTACCAACAAAATAATTAAATTGTTTTCCTCTCTCGGAGAAAGTGCTGCTCCAGAAAGAACTTGGAAAAATCACAAAACTGGATTTTAACAGTATGATGTAACCAATAAATAATATAATCATTTTCTTTGTTTGGTCATTTTTGAAAGCTATAAGACTTGTCAATCGATCATTAAAGGAAAGATAATTCATTATCAACGAACAATGAAAAGAACTTAGAAGTGTTTCATTTTTGTACTGATATTTTGGTCATTTCTTTGATTGTGCAGTCACATGTGTTAAATATGATTTTGTTTATACACGTATACAACAACTTTTTAAAGTACTTTATGGAATTTTAAAATAGGAGTGTAATTACCAGGAATGGTTTTATCTAGTACCCTGGGTTAGTTTCATTACTGGTCAAAAGATATTATATGTGTTTAAGTGTACTATGGTACCATAGTTTGTTTACGTTTATGTGGTGGTTTTTATTTCTCCTGTCTGCATTATTATGTAATATATATAGTCATGTAAGTATTTATATTTAATGATTCATTAAGGTCATCGACTTATTTTCGAATTATTCTCTGCGACTTATACGTTGATATTTATTGTGAAACTTATCCTTGTTAGATCTGTATATATATATATAATAAGGTATTGTTTTCTTGACCACAATTTATTAATAAACACTTTTTTCTTCTTACAATATACGGGGTTAATATTGTAAAGTAGATATGACAAATGCCCATTGTTTATTGTTAGTTTATAGCCCTGAGGATGTCTTAAAATAAAGACGAAACGTTGGCGAAAAGGTGATTCCGTATATTAACCCTGACCAAACTCCAAGAAGGAAAAAAAGTGTTTATATATATATATATATATATATCAATGATCAAACCACAATAAGAAAATGGGAAAACAAGACTAAGATCTTTCAACCATAACAAGCGGTCTTCGTCAGAGTCAAAAACCCAACTGTGTCCAGTTGGGTTTTTGACTCTGACGAAGACCGCTTGTTATGGTTGAAAGATCTTAGTCTTGTTTCCCCATTTTCTTATTGTGGTTTGATCATTGATTGTTATTTCACGTGTTTATGTGAAATATTTATATATATATATATATAGGTAAGATAAATAAAAGAAGAGAGATACTTACAGAAAAAAATTACTTTGATATTTTGACATCCTTGATCCTCAAAAGAAGTTGAGCTAAGCACTACCTTCTCCGGGTGAAGAAAGTTATCCAAAAAAATAACATAAAAAATAAGATAAAACTAAGCTGGTCTATATTTCTCATATTTTACAAATGAAAAATAAAATCTCAGGTTGAAAAAAAAGGACTAATAGTCATATCATGAAAAAAATAAAGTAAATAAAATTCAAGCAATTAATGGGAAAATGAATGAAAAAAATACCTTTGAGGATTAAATGGTTTTGAAAGAAAATGGATACTCTTTCAGGTAAGAAATGGAAAGGGAATTGACTAAAATAGAAGGGGTGGAGAAAGATGAAAGTATGAGAAATAACTTCTTAATCACAGTGCCAACCATATACATATAGATAAAAACTTAGTACCTTTCCTTCCCTTTCATAATTGCATCAAATATATGTATAAAAAGTGAATACAGAACAAAAGAAAATGGTGACTTTGAACTATATTTCAAACAAAAGTTTTCTTGCTCTATTTATTTATTACCTTGTGGCAACACTACAGTGCTTTTGAGACGATACAGTTCCTCAGTTCCCATTTTTCAATATATTACTCCTTCACCTGATGATGACCACGTCGATGGACGAAATATTGAAAATTATGGTTAACCCATGTTTTTAAGCGTTATTTTGGTTTTTGTCGTACATCTCATGGTATCGCTCGAAAGTGCTTAGAACTTTTTTGTTTCTTTCCTTTAATAGAGATCTCTTTGGTTACAGAGTTAGAGTTTTTATTATTAACACTTTAATACATATACTTGCAATATTAGTATTTCAACTACAAAGTTTGAAACCTAATATACAAAGTACCATCACTCTCTATATAATTTCACTAAAATTTATTTTGATGGTCATTTAAAAGTGGTTTATTCTCTAAGAATTATTATATTATTCTCTAAGAATAATAAAAAAAAAAAAGACTGTTCCAATATCAGACTATAAACCTCTTTTAAACTGGCAATATCTAACAGAATTTACTTTCACCTTACGTATCAACAATCATCAATTCAAATCATTTCTTCACCAAACTACCAAAAATTATTATTAGACTGTCTGCATAATGAATGCCTGTAATCACAGCTTCAAGATTAATCTTATCTGACAGTTCACTTTTGTTTTGACCCTCGCAGTGGCACCTAGCCTAAGCACTTCCCTTTGGTGTCCCAGTCCCCCTCGTTCCAAGGTAAAAGCACTCAATCTTCCCCGGAATTCGATTACTCCATTTCAGCTCGGTACCTCCCCTGTCGATTAGTCACCCTCCTACCCTCAAACTTGCAGAACCACATTTTATCATGCTATCTAATCCACATACGTGCATTTCAATTCATTCCCTACAATATTCTATTACTTTATTCAGCGATGACAACATTAATTCAACGCAGCATATTTGCGTTGAATTATGCACGGGTAGTAACCCGTACCAAAACTTCTGGTCAAACTATGTAGCTTATGTATTCTCCTGATCTTGTAGTCACATTTTGCGTTCCTAAGGTATGAATTCCTGGCTCATGGAAACTTGTTTCCTGGTTGTTATCAACTAAAACCATGAATTTTTTTAGGTTCAAAATCTGTAATATTGTTATATTGTGGTGGGGGGTGGGGGGTGGTTATTTTGCGCTTTAAATAGAAGTATATATTGATTTCAGTTATATTGTTTCGTTAGTGGTCACTAGGTTAGAGTAAATTATCTTCTTCAGTGTTCGTTTGTGAAAGACGTTCTTATAATTTATAGATTGCAGAATTATTATTTCTCCTGATTTAAACATAGTGGGTCCTATGATCGGCTCATATCAATTGATTATGAGTGAAACTATTTATTTAGTGTATCTCTTGTCTATTACAGTTTTTTGTTCATTTTTCCAACGAATATTTCATTACTTGATGCTTTACGATATTGTTCGGGCACTCACTCTTGCCATTAAGACCCAGACTGGTGTTCGTGGAGTTTCTTTTGAAAATGTCCGTAAAACGACTCCTTTAGGAATGTTCCCGCAGCCCAGCGATAATTAGTTAACAGACTAGAACAAAACAGCAATGTTTGGATTTCCCAACAAAAAAAGATGAATATTTGTTTTTGGATATTTCAAAATGTAGTCCAGAATAACTAATGAATTGAAAATCACAACTGTGATTAAAATAGCACTTAATATACAAAAATGGAAATTTTGCTTTAATTAACAGTTCATGTTTTCATCGATTTTACTAATTTCATTGGAACTGTTTTTAATTAATGATTTAGAAAACATGATATTACAATCTGTTTAGGTATACTTCTCATAAAAAATCCAGTCACTGCTGAGTTATGAAACATTTTAAACAGTCCTCTATTAAACATGTTAAATAATTATTTTGTTAACTATCTGATTATTATTTTTGTTCATTTGAAAAATAATTATGACTTTACATCTATAATTCATGTTTGTGAAAAAATTTAAATATTTTTTTAATTTTCTTTAAATATAGATAATTATTTAACTATCATACTTAAAAGTCTGATTAAGTATCCTTTGAAATGTTTAAATGATTATTCTTTTATATCAATAATTCTATAACTCCATGTTAAGATTATTGTGTTTTATTTAAAAAGTTGTGATAGTATTTTGTTATAAATGTAGCTTTCTGTTTCAAGGAAAGCTCACATATAAGCTGTATACTTGTACAAACTTCTTTCTTTTTTAATGGTTAACATGAATTCGTTTTTATTTAACGTCACATCTAACAACTTCTAATGTTGCTAAATATTGTATTGCTACAAATATATTTGCTAGATGTAGCAATCAAGAGAAATATCGTTTGTTTTCTTCATAAATGTTTTGGTTTTCCAAAGATTTTTAGAGTCTTTACTACGTTACACTGATGTTACGTTACTTCCTGGTTGTTAACAACTAAAACCATGAATTGTTTTTCAAGTTCAAAATCTGTAATATTGTTATATTGTGGAGTCCTGAAGGGGGGGGGGGGGTTATTTTGCGCTTTAAATAGAAGTATATATTGATTTCAGTTATATTGTTTCGTTAGTGGTCACTAGGTTAGAGTAAATTATCTTCTTCAGTGTTCGTTTGTGAAGGACGTTCTTATAGTCTATAGATTGCAGAATTATTATTTTTCCTGATTTAAACATAATGGGTCTTATAATCGGCTCATATCAATTGATTATGAGAGAAACTATTTATTTAGAGTATTTCTTGTCTATTACAGTTTTACTTATGTTTATTACTCTACTGTACTCTATGGAATAAATATGCTATGTCACTATAGCAACTGCAGCTATTCCAAGAAACTTCTTGGATGAATTCATTTGTATTACAGAAAAAGGAACAATTTCTTCCCCATTTTGAAAATGAATAGCTTTTGGATTTTTATCTCAAAAAAAAAAGTTAATAATTTAGTTCTTGATGTTTCAGAACAGAATTCAAAACAACTAACAAAATCCAAATTCGTTACCATAGTTCAGTATGAGCAATAATATTAAAAAATACCTCTGATTTCAAAAATATGAAATTGTCTCCGAAATTCCATTTCTTTTTTTTTATTTTTTTGGTTTCACAACATGTTATGAATTATTTCAATACCCACTTTGGAAAAGAAAACACAGTTCTATTAGGAATTTTATGCAAAATATTTATTTACTTCAAACTTTCCTGACCTATAAAAAAATTATTAAATTATTTTTTAATATTAAATAAGTTTTTTTTTATTTTACTTTAATATTATTCTATGAGATCAAAAATTTTACTTTACGAAAAAAATTGAAATAATTTTCTTGTTAAATAAAATTTCAAAGCACTTTTTAATAATATATGTAACTGAGAAACTTTATTACAATATATCTTTACTGTAATAAATTTTGATTGAAAATGTTATTTACTATTGGTTTAGAATACACTTCAAAATGCTTATACAAATTTTAATTTTTAACTCTTTTGTGATTGAAGATACATTAACAAACTGATCGATTTAGCTGTAAAGAGTATATTGTGCCACCATCGCAATTTACATTAAAAACCTTAAATTTCGCATACCTCAATTTTATTATTTGTAATTTACAGTTCTAGTTTATTAATTTTATTGTAAAGAATTTAAAGTAAATTTTGTATTTTAATATAGTATATATCTTTCAATACGTCATTTCTCCGGGTATGGCCGGGTACTCTAGTTAGTATTCTTTATTTTTATTTTTTCGGAATTAACTGAGTCTTGTCTTGCCTTCCAAGAAGCTCACTTTAACTTTCTGATGACGACCTTATCGAAATGTTGCAGTGATTATGGTGTTTTCTCTCTGTGTTCTTATTATATATATTTTAATACTATTATTTTTATCGCATATTTTTTAATCTGTTTAAGTGAATATTTTCAGTTTTTTAGCTTTATTATTTTTCAACTTCATAAAAAAAAGTTATTAAAGATAAGAAGTAAAATATCTATTTTATAAACTCCTTCTAAGAATTGATTTTTCTTTATTTTATTAGATTGAAACATATGAAGAATAAAGTAAGCAGGAATGGTTGGGGGGGGAGGGGGGGCTATTGATCGTGGAGGGTTGAAGATTGTACGCAAGGAGTAAATAATTTCGACATTTCTTAGCTTCAATGATTTAAATTGCCTCCTCCCCATATTATTATTGTAGCTGGAGAGAAATTCCACTTTATCTATTTACTTTAGGTTCTGTCCTCTTCTGGGCAAGTTGCGTTTTGTTGACTTGTGCCTCTACCCCCACCCCATACTCCCTTCTTATCCTGTAATAATAATAACAAAACCTCCCCTACCCCCTCATCCATCCCTCTTTTTCCCTTCCTTCTTCTTTATTATGTTCCACAACCAACCGTCTCCATATGCTCTCTCACACACGTCTTCAAAATTCTTATACCACAAACTCTCTAAAACCAAATGCAATTTTTCTGAATATATGTTATTGTTTTGTTATCAGAAAGTATAACTAATAAGCACTTTTGTTTTAGTAAAACCAAATACAAATTCTTTAAAGCAAAAGAGAAATATTTAAATTAGTAATACATTAGAAATATACATGTGACCAGATTTAAATAATAGTGTTCCTTCTTTATATGAATCATGCTTTGAAATTGGAACAAATAAATAATAAAAAAATATTATACTGTTTCTATCGATTAGGTTTTATTTAAGTTCTGAAGCTGTATTGCCTTAAGACAATCCATCTGTTGGATAACTGGATATATCTATTGAATTATATCCAATAATTATATCCAATAATTCAGTGTTGACTTTGAGACACCAAAGTCTAACTCTTTAATGTTATACAGTAATTAATATATTTAATAATTAATGTTTATAAAAAAAGGCATAAACATTTTTCTTTCACACAAGCATTTCTTGAATCTTGATATATTTGTATTCTGTGTTTGAAAGCCTATGTATATATTTATTCAACATGATTAGCATTTCCTTACAGATCTCTGAATGAATGTATATTTTCATGAAGGTTGTCGATAATCCTATACCTCATGGTAATTTTTCAATTGTTATGTAAACACTTGTTTGTAAACTATTGATGATTTTATTAGTGTTTAAAATCAGTTGCATTGTTCTTTCTACTAGTTTCTGTTGATCATTGATAACTTCATAATAATCCTAAATATAAAACAAGAAATACAAGGAAAAAACATAATTAAAGAAATATGCAAAAAAAAAATAACCACGCAGACAACACTGATTCCACAATGTAGATGACAAGTGTAGGTAGGTTATAGGACCCGAAACCGGTCGAGCTTTTCTGAGACTTTACGAGGTATGACGGAGAGTATTACTACTAATTCTAATATTACTAACCTCAGTGGAATTAACCCATTAACTATATTGATAATTTCACTAGTATCTCAACAATCCTTTCACTAGTATCTTACAATCTTTAATGTCTCCTAGATTTTTCTTTTTTGGTTCTAAAAGCTCTTAATCATTTTAATTTATGTTATTATCAACTTCCCAACTTTTGAGGACTCCATACTAAATTCTGATGTTTTTATTACTTCTGATTTATTAAAATATCTTAACTTGTTTAACATCATTAGTAGCAGTGATATGTTTTTCTAGTTTCCTTTTATCTGCTATAGATAGTTGTATATTCCTGACATTTGTCAATGATTTAAATGGTTTTTTTTTCAAGAGTTTCTAATTTTTTAAGAACTGTAAAAGCTTATTATAATCTTTCTAGCTTCTTAATTTCTGATGATTCTTTTTGTAATAGTTAAAAACTTTTGATGACACTTATGATGTGTAAAACTAATGAAATTCTACTGTGTTTTAAGCTTAAAAGGGGTTAGACTATATGATCCATTCAGATTTAAAGGAGACAGTATAATGTTTGTGTGTTTACAATGTAACGTCTATTTCTAGAGAATCTTAAGTAAAGTGACGCTATTTAATGAAGAGCCTCAGAGAGCGTTTAAATTAAATATTTACCTTTAAAAAATAGCTCATATAAATTTATTTCAACTCAGTTATATAAAACAGCAGCATGTGAAAGTCATTTCAGTCAAGTTGTTTCGTCCAATAAAGGTTTAAAAAAGACAATTTAATTATTCAAAATTAATCTACATAATAAAGTGGTTACAATTTTTAGCTGTATCTCTCTCATTTGAAAAGGAATAAATTTGTTATTAAAATACATAATGTTATTAAGCAGACAAATATTCCTTCATTTTGATTTGGGAATAAAAATATTCTGAAAAGGGTAGTAATTATTTAATTTTATGCTGAAAAATTAATCTAATCTACGTTAAATTTGAATGTTCATACTAACAATGGTACAAAGAGGT
The DNA here is from genome assembly GCA_026182355.1 of Hermatobates lingyangjiaoensis. NCBI lineage: Eukaryota > Metazoa > Arthropoda > Insecta > Hemiptera > Hermatobatidae > Hermatobates > Hermatobates lingyangjiaoensis. The sequence goes on from JAPFBL010000015.1 coordinate 1,867,590, forward strand.
TAATCAGTTTTGGGTAATTTGTTTTGAATTTAAAATTATTTGAGAGAAAATATTTTACCTGTCAACATTGAAAATAATTAGCATCAATTATATTAAATATAATTAAATAGAATCATATTTAGTAGGTACAAAGCCTATTGGAATAAACATTGAATGATGGAAGAGAATTTTATGAAATATTTCCCTGAGTTACAATCAAATTGCCGATAGAAATATATCTCCTCAATTTTTTCTCTGATAAACAACAGCTTGGTATAAAATAAACTAATTTACCTTCCTTAAGTTAATTGTTTTTTTTCAACCATGTTTTGCAGTACATGGTTTAATGAGATGAAAACCCCCAGTTCTAGGTTGAACTGTTTATACTTTGAGCTTGGTATATTTAACAGTCTTCACTCAGAGATTTGTATATTACATACGAGCAATACAAGTACTGTTCTAATATTAGTACAGTCAAGCAATGCTGTCTTAATACGTGCACCCACTTTCTACATTTACAAGTAAAGTTCAAGAAGGACTTCCAAAACACCTATAAACCTGTGTAATCACGTACGTAGGTTATTAGTTACTTATTAGTCTTCAAGATTTGATGATGTGGGATCTGGACTCACTGCTCTCGGTGCTGAAGTGATGATGTGAGATCTGCTTGGTGATGATGAGGGATCTGGGTAATGTGTACTCATGTCCTTGGTGATAACATGATGACGTGGGATTTAGGCAATGTGGACTTAGTACCCTCGGTGATGACGAGATGTAGTAGGGTACCTACCATATTACAGGCTTGAGATCGACAGCATCGCGTTTTCACTGAGGGCAGTGAGTACACATTACCCAGCTCCCACGTGATGACGAGAGATGTGGGATCTGGGTAATGTGTACTCACTGCCCTCAGTGAAAACGCGATTCTGTCGATCTCAAGCCTGTAATATGGTAGGTACCCTACTCCAATATACTTGAAACTTGTGAAATTTAAAATCAACCTACCGGAATATTGCAGGCTTTTAATTCCAATGATACTACATAACAATTGTTCCACACGTCACTAACCAGAACATTACTAAATATATATATATATATACAGACCTTTGCTTTGTATACGAGTAATATATTTCAATGCAAATTATTATATCCAATTTTATTTAGAATACTCCATAAAAACACAATTATTAAAATAATTGTTTATCGTTAAATAAAAAAATATGGGTATAATTTTTTCCCTCCCTTTAATAACATAACAAATATTAGTAGGGATGACTAAGAAAATTTATTATCTAACCAAGTACGTTAAGGGCATAAAATATTGAAATAATTATGTGTTATGTAGAGTGGTTGCGTGATCGAGCCAAACATAAATAAGCTGATATATTATTTAGAAATTTAGTGAGTGGCGTCCCAGTGGCAGATATGCGCTTCCCTTATCGTATTCCATTATAATAAATGTTTCATTGTTCAATTCATATTAGGCCCTATGAAGCAGCTATCGTGCGCTCTGTTTACATCGCTTTTTACTCCCTCATCTATTTATATGTTTTTTTTAATTTCTTTTTTTTCACCATCTAATTCCATAACATTTAATATTTCTTTTTTACACGAATATAATTTTAGTTCTGTCTAAATTATTGTTAGATGTATTCATTTTTATGTATATTGCTTTCCATTATTATTTACATCGATCTATATTTAATTTTTATAAATATTTTTTAACAGTTTCATTAGCAATTGCTTTCTACAGGTAACACAAGTTTACAGGAAAGAAATTATTTTTGGTCGCGTTTATTAACCAACTCTAAAAGATAACACAGAATAAACTGCTAAGAAAATTGTAGTCGTGAAATCTAGAAGCTTTGTTGAAAACTGTGAAATATGTGAATCACAAAGTATAAAAAAAAGTCTTACCTTTTTGGATTTGATTCATTTGGTTCTCAGGGATCGTTTACGTTTTAAATTTAAGTTAATAATAATAAATACAAAGTTATATAAGACTTATTTAGGTGATAAATGAAATTATGTTTAAAAATAAAATTTAGCAAATTTTGAAAACAAACTCATTTAAGTTATAAATTAAATTATGTAAAAAAAAAATTTCGTATCTTTTGAAAATGATTATGATAATTGCTACTATTACATAATTATTTAACGAAGAGTTGTAAAAATACATTCTAATCTGTATGTATTAATTTTTATGTTGTGAATTCTTATGTTATGTTGTTTTGTTTGGACAAAAAAAGAGAACCTTAAATATAAAATAGCATATGAAAATAAAAAATTTGAAAAACACAGATTACTCTCAACTTGAGACGATACCCTTAACGGAAATACAAGTAACATGGTGTGTAAAATTTGATGAAACCCGAAATTCAAATATTTAAGGACGAGTTTAGACTTAAAGAAAAAGATTATTCAACATTTAGTAGATATTACAGATAATAGGACTAGTTTTCCTTCGGAAAACGTACACATACATTTTACTATTTGTTTAATTTTAAAAAATCAGAAATAAAAGGAAGATAAACAAAAATACATATATATTTGGTATCAGAAAACATAGTAACACTGGGAAGCTTACTGGGTTGACTAATGATAGCTCTTTAGTGAAGAACATAAATAGTATCATGCTGCGTATAGTCAGTCAAAATAGTAGCTGTGAAAAGTAATTGAAGTATTAATATGAATAGGGTAAGAATTATGATTGAGAATGGAACTGAAGGAACTGAAGACTATAGTTAATAATAACACAAATAACAGCTCCTACTTGCTCATCGCTGCATGCCCTTAACACCTCTACTAGGATTGGGAGAAATGGTCTTCAAGATGAAATCTGCCTTCAGAGGTTCTATACACAACACTAAAAAGAGCCATTCACTTTCTATTCCCTTTTTGAATTTGTTTTTAAACACTGATGAATTTATTTTGCAAAAAAACTCAGTTTACTTATTAATTTGTACCATATGATAGATAATATATGGGAGTCATTTAAATAGATAATATATCGGAATCATTTAAATAGATAATATATCGGAATCGTTTAACTAGCTTATTGGATTTAATAAAGTTATTATTTACTGTGATATCAATTTATGCATACTACTGTTGAAAAATGTTATATATAATTTGGCGAATGTTTTGTTTATGATATAGAATAGTGGATGTAGAAGTGGTACATTGGTAAGAAAAAACTAAGCAGAATCTTACAAAGGCACACTATACCATGAAAAGTTAACCTAATGTATTCAGTAGTTCTTTGAATATCCTAATAAGTATATAAAACATTTAATATTGTATACAATTTTAGAGTTACCTTGCACCAACAATATTAACTGGTGAATTGTTTAGATAGAACGGAATAAAGGATTATTCTCTAGTATTCTTGAACTTTGACAAAGTTACATTGAGAGAGATTTCATTTCTTGGTTCCTCTTCCTAGATTCTAGAATAATGTTCATATTATTTAATAATATTTCAACTAACAGAACTTAAAGCCATGTTTCTCAATTAATTTTTTATATTATATAATCAATTGTTGTAGACTTTTTTTAAAGCCATCATTATAAAAGTAAATTTTTTATTACTTTTATATTACATATTGTATTACTTTTACATCCTTACTGTCCCCAAACATCCCTTTCTGGACATTAGTCCTTTCCTGCGCTTTCACCCTTTTAAAATACCACTCTTCCCTCCCACTCTTCTCAACTCCTCACCAGATGTTTTCTGCATCTAGTGTTCAGTTGGGTTTTTGACTCTGACGAAGACCGCTTGTTACGGTTGAAAGATGTTAGTCTTGTTTTCCCATTTCTTATTGTGGTTTAATCATTGACTGTATTACTTTTGTAGGGTAAAAATCTAATGAAATGGTCTCCACGAATTTTTCATGGTCTCCATGAAAAATTTTAATGATATAAACAACGCGTTTCGAACACGTAGTGTTCTTCCTCAGGCATTAACTAAGGATGAGTGCCTCTGAATAAGACTTATTCAGTGGCACCAGTCTTATTCAGAGGCACTCATCCTTAGTTAATGCCTGAGGAAGAACACTACGTGTTCAAAACGCGTTGTTTATATCATTAAAATTTTTATATGTGGAGATCATTTCATTAGATTTTTACCCTACAATGAGTAAATACCACATAATAACTGATTGCACTACATTAGAATGTATTACTTTTATATACATTTATATAAAAATTAATTTTTTTATATATATAGTTATAAAATTAAAAAATTATAAAAGTAATTAATATTACTTTTATATACATTTATACTTTTATATTACAGCTATATTACTGTTATAGCTTTTTAGATTACCTACGTTATTCTTCACGGGCACTTTCTTATGTAGTTCTTTTTTAATTTATCCACAATAAAATAAGTTATTTTTATCAAAATAAGAGTTCAGATTGAATAGTATGAGTACAATGGGTACTCATAAAGAAATTTGATTTTTGGGATGGTGGGGGTGCATTTTAGTTTGAAGTTTGTTATTTTTGGTATGAGTTAAAACTGATAGTCGGTAAAAGTTGTAAGAAAAGAATAAATATTGTGGAAAGGAATTCTAATTTAGGCTTCCTCCAGCAGTGGTGGCAAACAAATAATTAAAGTAATGCCTTCTTGCGCCCTGCTTTAAAAACTTCTTCGTTAACGGTGATAGATTAGATGAGGCGATAAGCGTTTTTTTTTCTTCTTCTTTTTTTTTTTCATCATTCCCTCTGAACTACCTCCCATCTACTCCCTAGTTGAATAAACTAGAGAAAATGAGAAAATTAGTTGATTACAAGAAAAGAGTTTGTTGTTAAAGATCGCGTGTTGCTTGCCTTAGAGTTCACTCGGGAGTTATTAGCAAGTTTTAACATTAAGGTCTATAAATACCGAGCCTGGCGCCTTGCTTATGCCCAGTAGTATGGCATGCCTATATTTTTTTTTTTTTTTTTTTTTTGGTTCAAACAAGTTGAACTGTTAGAGGCAGAAAGATTTCATTGAAACTTGATCTCCTTTGAAAACTACCATTTATTAACTATTATATTCATACTCATAAAACTATATTCGCTTTTAAAATTGACATCATTTTTTAAATTCAATGAAATGTGAAAGTTTCACTTAGGCGACACAAAGGATCCCACTAAATGCAGGTCTCTCAGCTCGATCCACTTGCTTCATTAAGATTATACTACTCATATAATTACTACTCTATAATTCTGAAATATATCCTGTTCTTTCAGCACATTTAGGTTAATGATTTTGAAATAAGAAGTGCTGACAATTACACTGCTAACATTTCTTCTGCATTAATTTCATGGCCAATAAGTAAACAATTTTGTAACCAATAAATCGTATGTTGAATTCCTACAATATTTTCGAATTCCCTTCCTGATTTCTACCTTAAAATACGGTTACACGTGTATTAATAGATTACAGGATAACTAAGCTGACAATAGAGTACTTCTATAACAAACAATACAACATTCTATATTGGAATTAGAACTCCTTTATAGATTTCAAATAATTCAGTAAACTAAGTATAATACTAACAGTGCCAGCATAAAATTCCCTTACTGAATGAATGTACTCTCATTATAGGAGTGCCCGTACATATAATTATAGTAGAACTTTGCATATAATCCCAAGTAAATAAAAGCCCTTTCTCTATAACATTTTTAAGATTCTAAAACAAACAGGACTAAATGTTTTTCAAAACAACATTTTTTACACATTTAGTGTTTTTTTGTGCGTTTTAGAATAAAGTTGAAAAATAATATTGCAGCAAAATGTTACATCAAAAGGCTAATTGCTGTTAGTTATGTATTTCATAAACAAAACACTTTGATAGAAGCAAATATACTTCATAAATTTAGAGAGAAATTACAAATTTGATTTCTTTTGTTAGTTAAAGCTCATTTGAGAATTTTCATGTGCTAGTATAAGGAAAGGAATGAAATATTTTGCGCTAAATCTAATAAGGGAATTGATGTGGAGCGAATGCTTTGGTGGTGTGACCCGTGTTAAATATAAATTGATCTTTAGAAATTGTTATATAACTGGAGGGGTTGGTTTCCTTGAGCACTGCCACCCTCTCAAAGGAATTCCTAATTAGTTTTTGAGGACAGAGCTGATTCATGGAAGAGACTGGGAGGTCGAACTGGATCACTTAACGACTACCTAAATGGCATTCCCGCCTAATCGATCCTTCCTTGCCAAATATATATGTCTTCTTGAAGCAAACACTGTGTCAATTTGAATTAATTTCTTTCAAATTGTTTTCTCATTCTTTGTATTGATCCAATAATTCTTTTTTTAATTAATATTTTTTTATTATTTTACATTTATGTATCTCCCCTCTAAATTAATCACGAATTCATATTCCTTATGTATATATATAACTCAAAATTCAAAAATATAATCCAAACTGGACGCAAATCAGCTCAAAAAAAAAAAAGAAAAGCAACACACAGAGAAAGAGACACACTTACAAACTCAAATCTTCGGATGATCCGTCTTCAGGAGAAAAGAGAATAGACGACCAAGCACCTCGGAAACACATCTATATATATCAATGATCAAACCACAATAAGAAATAGGAAAACAAGACTAAGATCTTTCAACCGTAACAAGCGGTCTTCGTCAGAGTCAAAAACCCAACTGAGGGTTATTATATTAAGAACTAAAAAGGTCAGGGTACATAACGCAATAGAACAAATCAATGACTATAACTCAATTACTAAACTGAATTGAGTATGGGTGTTAACATATATAAAACAGCTGGTCACTTCATTTAATGTAGTCTTTTTCTATAGCTTAAAAAATATATATCAATATTTCACAGTAATGATGTGCAATAAAAATCAACGTCCAAAGATATTCAGAAACGAATCGAAGATCTCTCTATCAATACAAACAATCTTTTCTAGAATCGCACTTTAATCAAAACGAGTAAAATAGGATGTGGTAGAAATGAAAAAGACAAGGGTATATTAGAGTACATAAAGGGAAAGAAAAGGTAAGGCAGGGTAAATTAGGATAAACGAAGGAGTTCAAGAACGACTAACTAAACACTATCTGATAGATGTCAAGCCAGGTAGAAAAGTTATTAATCTCGTTAATACTAAGTCTCCTTTTGAATAAAGCATTGCTGTTGTTTATATGATTTGATCTTTATAATTCAGTATGTTCACAGTGTTTTAAATTTAATTAATGAAGGCTGGATAATATTTCTTAACAGCATTGACTTTCTATGCTTAATCATTTTAGCTTCTGTCTAATTTGTATCATGACATCAGTAATTATGTGTAAAAACAAAGAACTAGTTTGTCTACCTCTAATTTTGTTCAACTGGTACTGTTTTACACCTATTTTTAATTATTTGCCAGTCTGACCAATGTGTATTTCGTGACAACAATTCCACGGAGTTTTATAAATATCACTATACTCCATTGCCCTAAAAGAGTTTTGAGTTACGCAATTACTATGAGAAAATAGTATACCAATGTCAAGATTACGAGTTAGCCCAGGTAGTGTGGCCAGTTTCTCATTATATCATAAAATCAAAACAATGGTTATTAAAAGAGTTTGTTTTCCTGCATTGGGGGGCGTTCTCTTTTAGCACTCTTTCAATCTTTTCCCATTATAAGAGGTGTCGTATTTTGATTTACTGAGCAATCAATAGTAGTAATGTTCATATCATCATAGAATAATTCAAGCGAATACTCCTAAGGTATAAAACACATCTAAATGTTTTGTTTATAATATAGAATAGTGGATGTAGAAGTGGTACATTGGTAAGAAGAAACTAAGCAGAATCTCACAAAGGCACACTATGCCATCAAAAATTAACCTAATGAGTTCAGTAGTTCTTCGAATATCCTAATGAGTATATAAAACACTTCTATAATAAATATATAATATTTATATTTCCATTTAATTTAATTTTTATATTTAATATGAAATAAATATATAATAATAAAACTCATCTATGTATAAGGTAAGATTATATAAAAGCTATGTTTCGGGACTTCTAAGAAGAGCAATTTACAAACTATATTTTCTTCCATTGTCAACTGGATTGCTGGTACTAATCAATTTAATTTTGGAAGAAAGCTAAATTTATTCATAATTTTTGAAACTGAGATATAATATGTCGACAATACTTTCTAACCACTTAACTTGATTATATTGAATTTAATATATCACTTCATATCCAAAAATTGCATATATAAATTATTCGGGAATTGAATATATAATTACCCACTCCAAGACCAAATTTTTGTTTGTAAACCTATTTTATACTGAAATTATTAATTAACCACACATAGTTTAATACCCTGGATAGTAGTGCTAGTTAGAAAGAGGCAATAATTAACCAGTTCCTCCTTCATAAAGTTTAAAAGATTAGGTGCAAATACATTAATAAAAAAAAGAGATTCTATCAAAACTAAGGAATCTATAATCTCCTATACTATGGACTTTTTTAACATATATTAATTAAGTTATACTTTCACTTAATACATATGCCAGAGGTTTCAAATTCTAAAGACTACGTTGTCTGGTTGGTTTTAAGATCCTGGGATTTTGTTTCTGAAATAAATATGGTGTAATTATATATTTATTAGTGTAAAACCACTTAAACAGATATGTCTTGTTCTATTTTACATTATTTATTATTTTCATTAAGTGTGCAGTCTGTTATAGTATGGTATTTACTCATATTGTGGAAAGTATTAAGTCTCCACACAAAAAAGTCCTTGCTTGATCTCACCTACCGAATAACTACCCCAGCAGTGCAGATGTAACCTGAAGAAGAACATCAAGTGTTCGAAACGCGTTGTTTAGTTTTTTATAATAAACTCTTTTTATATGGAGTTTTAATACTTTCCCCAATATTTGTTATTTTGATTAAATTCAGATCAGTCTTTAGAGGTTATAGTTAGAGTTCAACTTTGTAGCGTACAATTATTTTCATCTTAAGGAAATGTTGAGAATACTTTAGAAAGTTGAGATATGATGTTATATTTTTAATTTTATAGCACAATTTTTAAGGTGGCATTACACTTAATGTAGATCATTTAATGAAAATAAATCACAAATAATTTGTTTCGTAAAATAGTATTTCATTAGAGGAAAACTGGACAATAGTTAAAAGGTATAGAAAATTTGTGAAATTGCTAAAAACTGTTGTATTCGGTTTTGTTAGAAGAAATGTTAATGGAAAATGGTGTGATAAGAAGAAGCAGATAGTCTTGAATGAGTGAATCAGACTGGACAAGAGGCATTGTTGGCAAGAAAGGCGGCGGGCAATTGTTTTCGGCCGGCTGGAGTGATTCATTCACCGCCTCCACGGAGCTATTAATAATTTTGTCGTGGGTTCGTGACCGTTGGGCTGCCGCATTAGCAGATTGTTGCGTCGCGCCTTCCACCGCCGCTGTTATGGTTCAAGGCATGCCCCACAGCGGACGGCTGCTCTCCTACACATCGTAAAACCTCCTCCGCCACCCACCCTTTATGTCACTCTCACGTTCTAGCCCTCAACCTTTCTGTAAACTTAATAACCATGTGTTCTCAACAAAACAGTTTTCTCTCTGTACATATTATTTGTTTTTACTCCCGTCATTCGACTATACCTGTGGGTCCTTCTCAACCCCTTTTCGCAAATGTCGACTGATTAACTTGTATCTGCTAGAAAAATCCTTTGTTCTATTTTGCTCCTCTCAGGTTATTTAATGTTCAAATAAGTAATAACCTCCTTTAAAATTACTTAAAAGCTTAGACCTTTTAAATGTTTTGGTATGAACTGTTAACCAAATAAACCTTTTAAAAGGCCTTATTTCAGAAATATATATCCACAAACATTGGTCATTTATTTCATTATTATTATTATTATTATTAATATTATCAATATTAATATATGATTTATCATTTGCTAGATGCAATTATATATTGATTATTATTCATATCTAATTAATATATGAATGATCAAACCACGTGAAATGGGAAAAAAAGACTTAAGATCTTTCAACTGTAACAAGCGGTCTTTGTCAGAGTCAATAACCCAACTAACTCTGACGAAAAACCCATTTAATCTGGCGAAGACCGCTTGTGACGGTTGAAAGATCTTAGTATCCCCCCCCCCCCCAATTTCATATTGTGGTTTGATCATTGATTGTTATTTCACGTGTTTATGTGAAATCTTTTTTTCTAATTCATATATGGGTATTAATATATGTATATATTAATATATAGCCTGCTAGTTCATTATTTCATTAAAGTAAGTTGATATTAACTCAACTCTAGTGCAATCTAACGGATCTCAATATTTCTGTAATTATTTTTGTGATTTCTGGTATTTTCCTGTTAATATTTACTGAAGGAAATATATTTTTACAGTTCTATGTACATTTTCCTTCTGCAACGCTGATTTGAAAAGGGTCCTTGTAAGGATCTATTACTAGAAGTGAGCCCTAGAAGCCCTAATAAGGGACGGTGCTGATTGGTGGTTGGAGAGATAATGAAGCATTAAGGCCAATCGGGTGACCCGACTGGCCCAGTTCACATAAGTTTAATACACTCAGGCCGACCCTAACCGTGTTAGGGTACAAGACCTCTCCGCAAGAACCCTGCCTGATCAAATTAAACACCACCCCATCCTCCTTTCCTTGGCCCTAAATTGATTATCTCCCAATGCATCTATCCTTAGGCATCCAAGCCCCAATATTGTCCGTGTAATACCATCATTAGATTAACTCACTTAAACTTTCTCTTGCCTGTTTTTTTTTGTTGATAAATTATGCAACTAACAAATCTCTTATTTTGCTGTTGTTCTCATCTGAAATTTTGTTATTCCGTAAATCTTTTCAAGGTCGTTTTCTCACTCTTTCCCACTCCTGTCTCTATTTATCAAAGTCTTCTAAATCTCCTTCTTTATCTCTAATCTTTAATCAATTATTCACCTATTGTTACCAAAAATAACTACATTCATTTTCATTCTCCTCCAGTAAAGAATCAACATATCAATTAATTTTAATAAAAAATTAATATCAGTTTATTCCTATTATTCTTTTGTTGTTGGCAACCTTTAGAAATTACTCCAACGGCATTGTTTTCAATAGCTTCTATTAGGCATTAGCTAAAGGAATAAAAGAAATGATTGATCTTTAATCGAAGGTAAATCTCCTTAGTTAATCTTATTGTATTCTAAACATGGCAGCCGAGGATAATATATATGTTTATACTAGCTTGGCCATGAAATATAATTGACGAAGATTATCATATTTCAGTCGACTTAAAATCTGTGAATTACAAGAAGCTTTTACGTCTCTGACTAAGTTGAATTACCCTACGATCTTCCGCAGATTCAATATGCCTATATTTATAAACAAAATAGTAGATTTGCGTGAAAGTCATATACTGTATATATCTTCACTCTTTTTGGAGGAAGGTATCATTCTATATAAACGGAATACTCTTTGACATTAGAATATTTTAAGTCATTCAGGAAAAGCTACAGCAAGTTTATTACAAGGGAGGAAGCTAATTGATAATGATTAGTTAAAATAATTAAACAGCTTTAAAACTAGCTCGTTAGAAACAATTTGTTATTTATCTTGAAACTAATATAATATCATAATATTTCAAATCTAATTGGAAAATGCTTCAATGATGAAAGTTGAACAGAAATTTGTAAAATTCTTTCAAATATTGTTTTAAAAAACAATTTAATTAAATTAATAATTAATTTTAGGCAAGCAACACGTTTCTACAATGCAAATCTTCCCAATAAGAACCAATCTGTGGTTTCCTGTTGAAGAAAACATACGCTGAGTGTTCAGGACACCTGGGTGTCTTCGGATAGAATGCATTTGATAGGTTATTAATTAATCTCAGATTGAAAATATGTTCATTCAGTCATCTGTGGCTCATAATTTATTAAAATAATCTACAGTTTACTTCAAAATAGTTTATCAACTATGTTTTTTGAACAGAATGACAATGTCAAAACTCTTTCCTACTTTCAAATAAATGTACTTTTTGAGTAACTATAAAATAACGTATATTTTGTAACACTTTATAACGTAATATATAACTATAATATAAGGTTATAGCTCCGGAAAAAACATGATAAAACTCACAGATAATTGTTAATTGCAAGTGTTTATCTTTTCATTGTGTTTCTTGGTTAGAAGTTTTAATTAGTCCGATTGGACCACCATTATTTATTCATAGTATCTTTACATGCATGTTCAATTTACGATTGACTCATACAAAGTGCTTTCAAAATGAATAATGTATGTATAAATGTAATAAGCATTTATAAACATATCCTCTCATGACTAACTAAACTCTTCTTAAATCGACATTATGAATTTAAAGAGATTGCCATTTTCTCTTGCATTTACTGAACCAAATCAGTGTTGCATCATGTTGTAGTGTTGCATTAAGGTAATTAATTGTATTTTACTGCAAAAAAAAATAAACTCTTTTTTATTCAATTTATTCTTATGGAATAGATTGGCATTATGAATGTAATGAAGTACTGTCTTCTCTTTTGGAGTATTTTAATGAATCTTTCACACTACCAATGGGGCACTCCACCTTGCAGAAGGGCTACTACTTGTAGTCTGTGATTTTGCACGAAAGTTATGTCCACTCTTGCACATTTTAGGTTTGTATGCCAGGCTCCAGGCTTTTCCCCAGGGTAGTATGCTATTTGTGAGTATGCCTGCCAATTCAGAACCAGTTACTCACTTCTCCAGCACATTAAGCACAATACAGACCTCTATTAGAAGGCATCTACTGTTCATGTTGAGAGTAGTCTAAAACTCTGCACTCCCTCTTCATATTAGATACCTAGACGACTAAGGTCGTATAGAATGAATCCATACAATGAATTAACTAGTAGATGTTCAATCTATAACTATAGCTTTCTCCTTATTAAATAATAATTTTCAAGATTGAAATAGATTAAAATACAGTAAACATTAATATTACTGAGGCCAAGGATATCATAATAAGTATTGATTATATATCGAACACCCTAAACATTTTTGCTGGGGAGTTATATTTATGGTTCATGTTATCGATGTAAAAGGCTATGAGCACACAATCATCTCACAATAAATATAACTTTATATATCTACTTTCCGTTTTCCTTATCAGTGAAATCTAATTTTATTTTAATACATCCCTGGAAACTGAAAGTCATTAATTCTAGGTATTGAAAAAAAAAATCCAGTTCCAACTGGCTGTCGGTAATGCAGCGACATTCAGTTGTTATCTAAATCAATCTGATAAAATATAATATAAGCCCAGCTATGTCCGGAGTGGCTCTGATTCTATCTTTGCTGACGCCTCATTTAACATTAAGTCCATTTGTTCCCTAATGATTCTGTTTTGTTTTCCGTCTTTTGTTCCACAAACCCATATGCTTAATGACTTTTCCGGTAAAAACAAAACAAATACAGCGATTTTCACTCTTATATGGGATATATTGTTGTTTTTGTTTCAACGCTACACTTTTGACTCTACGCGTGCATTACCTAACAAATAAGGACAATAATCCAGTATCCAAAAATAAAATACTACTTAATGTACCTGTTCAGTGTTTTGTAAGTAGAAAAAAAATGTTCAAATATTTTCGATTTCATGTAGCACAGCAATAAATGCAACAGAACAACAGGAAATATTAAACAAATTTGCTCCTAATAAATCTCTTCTTTTCTGTGATTTAATACAATTATGGGTGGTAAATCCGGTTAGTGAATGCAGGTAGAACATCTTAATAAATGGCTACCTCTTCCTGTAATTTAAATTTCATAAACTTTGTATTATGGCGTTTTTATCAATCAGTATTGACATTAAGACAATTATATATTATTTAATGGGTAAAATACGAAATTTCAAGTTTTTAGAATAACCAGAATAGTTGAAAAAAAGTCGTTACCTCTTTGTCATGAAATGAGATAAATTACGGTAAGGTACCTTTTCCACAGTGAAATATGGTCCAGAAGCAATGGGTTTTTTTTTTGCACATCTAGACCTATTTTCATTAAGATTGGTCAAATGCTATCACAAAATTGGTTCTAACAGCTCAAAACTTGTTAATCGGTAAAATCTTTAAATCAAATTTCTTTATGAACTCTACTCTAAAATAAAAATTACAATGATGAAAAATATGCTTTCAATTATATATTTACATTTCAACAACAAAAAATTACATTTATAGCATTTGAAATGTTGTTGCAAACAAATAAAATGTTAAACTGAAGAGATTCAAATAATTTATTTTACCATGATTTTAGTTTTTCAGGATGATTAATGTATATTTAGAGAGTGTGTAACCCAGTGATTAATATATTCAACTCTCTCCGATAATAACCATGATGTTAGATTATAATAGAGAGTGTTTTAGGGTTGTTGAAGTTTTTTTTTCGTCTAGTTAAGATTATGATACATGTTTTTTAGAGAGACGCAGTTGACATTGTTGAATATTTTTTTAACTGAACTATACAAGAAAATTGTCTGGATGGAATGCTAGCAATGTAGTTTAGTATTGCAGGTGATGTATTGTTTTCTTTTGCTATTTTGAACTAAAATCTAGGTTTATGTGGTTTGAGAATTGGTCAGTTGATATCTACCTCCTATGTCCTCACCCCGTCTCTCGTTAGTACCAACGCTACAATTATTCCCTTCGGAAATGACAGAGCACACATTCCTACCCAAATGCCCCCAGGCATTTCCATCTGCGCTTTCTACTGAACAACAAACCTCTAATGCAGCCAGTGTTAATTAATAATGGTTGAAATCTGCCGCAATTCTGTCTCACTTGCATGCCAAAGACTCAAAATTATTGCACCATATGTTACCTAAAGTATCTGCAGTTCTCCTCCACTGAAGCATGTTCTATTTCACCTCTACTGTCAACTTATTATTATTCTGTATTTAAACCATCGAAGTTACGATTACTAATACTGAGGAGCCTACATTGGCTTCTCTTTTTCCTTTATCTAATACTAGAAGTATCCAATGAATATATTGAATTAATCATATTTTGATAGATGTACTATCATATTATAACATTTTAAATAATAAATTATAATAATTAATAACTTAATGTATCCTTCATGTCTTTCCATTGTTAAAATTACTGTGAGTTCATAGCATCTACAATCATTATCATGTATTTATTTTTCATTCATATTTTTTGGCATTGTGGGACAATTTTGAGTTTCCTTGTATGTCAGGCGTGGCTTAGAACTTCTATCCATGAGCAATGGGTTGGTTTGGCACCATCTCAGAGTTTGAAATGCTGACAGTTTTGCAAGTGCAAAATGCTTGAAATATAGACTTGCCTCAACTCTATTCACCAATTATCATCACTAGCTAATCAAATTTGGCAATTTTTTTTTTTTTTATAGCGTGCATTAAACTTCTTTTCTATTACGGTAGAGGAAACCTGAATATATTTCCTTCCTCTTTCAAAACTAATAAATTAATAAATAATATAAACCTCTAAATTTATTCTTATCTTCTATATGCAAATAAATGAAGTAACTACATTATAATGCAGAACAAAGCTGATAAGGGAACATTTATTTAATGCAACAGCCTCTTCTGAAAAGTGTCAACCCCTCCAAACCGAAATTTCATCCTAAAATTTATTCACAAACTTTTCGGCAAACGATAAAGAAGAAGGGAAATGTAAAATACATGTTTAAACTTTCTAAAATACAAGTAAAGGAATAGAATTTTAAATGTAACTTTGCCAATCACAAGGGCCTCAAGAGTATGAATTATATTTATAATATTGATGCAAAAAAAAAAAAGAACTAACCTTCTTCTTTTTAATATTCATGGGCTGCTAAGATCAAGCAATATTTATTTTCCTTGTCCTTTTTCAAAAAGAGATAAGATAGGGGTGGGGGGGGGGAGTAGGGGTTCAGTTTGGGAGAAATGTTAAAAAGTTTGTTATTATTTTTCGAGAAAGGATTTTTTTTTTTTAAGAAATATGAATCCGGGACAAAATAAATTAACATCGAAGCACTTTTAATGAAATTATATATTTCAGTTTGTTTGGAAAGTTTAATTGCTTACTCGAAGAAAGGCGGAACAAAAAGACGTTGGTAAAGTTTTCTATTGTAAGATGTAAAAAGAAATGACCCCTTCCATTCCCATCCGAAATTAAAATTAAACTAAATAAGCTCCGTTAGATTAAATATTGTTTAACGAAATTTTTTTTTTTTTTTTTGTCACCAATCTCTAAAATGAATCAAATTCTCTAGTCATCCTAGATTTCAGAGTGAAAAAAAAAAATAGAATTTTACTATATTAAATTATAATTTTATTTCTTGTTAGAAAAATTTCCAATTTAATTTGTACTCTTACCACTTTAACTTTTCCTTATCTTTTAGAATCTGATTAAAAAGCACTTTCTCAACAAATATTCTTGTTTAGTTTTAATTAACTCTGTTTAAAGGAAATCTTTTATTTAATCTCTCAATTGTTTAAAACCTTCCTTATACTAAGGTCGCCTGAAAACTAGCAAGCTTTTTATAGATTAAAATAATTTGGTGTATTTAATAAGTAGTGGTATTTAGTGATAAAGCCTTTTTCAATTGACGTAATATGATACACTAGATGCATATATAGACATCAGGAAATGTAATCATTACCCAATTGCACAACGGGTTTTTCATTAAGGATAAAGCAGTTCATTAAGAATTTTGTAAGAATCATTTGTTTTCCTTACTGTGAAAAGTTGTTGTCACTTCCTCAATGATAATGAAAGTATTTTAGTTTTGAATTTTGAGGATACGTTAAGGTAAAAGTTTTCGTTTTTGAATTGTCCACATTTTATAGGTTTTCTTGTTTTCGTAAAAGCATGAAACTTGGAATCTCTACGGAAGAAACAGTGCGATTTAAAAGCAGTCTTAACCACATTAAAGGCGATTGGTATACTCGATTCAATAAAGATTTAAAATTTTGGATTTGATTTTTTTTAGCAGCCTTTAAAATAAAGGAAAGAATTGACTTTAGCACCGATTAAGCAACAGCGGGAATATATTTCCTCATTGTTTACGACAACTTACTTACATCAAATATAGAAGTTTTCGGTTTCATCCTTTAAGAAGTTAACAGTATGTACTAATCATTACGATTATGGTTTACCATCTTTAATTTTACATCATAATTGTTTTTAAGTTACTACATGCATATTTCAATGTATAAAATACAATATGAAATCTTAAAATTGTGAAAAAACTTTTTTAGCCAATAACAGTCCTTGTCATAATTCTAACTTAAACAAGCACCAACCAAAAGGTTTCAGTACCACTTTGGAGTTTCATATTTTGTGTTTAATTTGACTTTAATTGCAAATGTTTATTGTAAAACCATTATATTGCTTTTACGTTGACAACCAGCCATGAAATTTTTCCTTCTTTTTGTATTTATATAGTGGCGATTCCCTCGATTTGAAATCTGATATGGTTATTCTAATTGTTCTGAATGTCATAGATATAATAATGCATATATACTTTTTCGTTGGGTTTCCAACCACCTCTGTACTAGTGCGCTTGGTTTCCCTCTCGTATCTCTCCTGAAGATGGTTCAAAGTGAAAATTAGAGACTATAAAAGTGCGTGTTTTTAATTTCTCTATTTATATTAAACTTTATATGTATAATACAGAAATTGAAAAAAAAAACATCTTTTCGAATACCTCTCAGTATAACCATGTTACATTTTGCTCTTGTTATTTTTTATTTAATGGTTCTTTCTTTCTAACAGGGCTTCAATTAGTTCTAGTTAACTTGTAGTGAACTCTGCGTTACTGTAATCGAGAACTGTATTCATTTGTTTTACAATTGTAGAAAAGGAAAAATATTTTCCTTCTTTGTAAAAAATGTATAAAAGTTGGCATTTTTATTTTACTTAAGCTGATACTACGTTTTACATTATTTAGCATAAACCTAAGAGTGTGGAGAAGAATAGTATTTTCAATTAAAAAAATGAAAGACAAGCAGGTTGTGAAAAAATTGTATTCACTCTTCTTTTTTTTCTTTTTTTTTTTTTTATTTAGAATTGCTAACTAGAGGAAGTGATCAAAACAGATGTAGAACAAGGGTGGTAGAGTCCAGGGGGATGTTTCTTGCACGGGTCCTTATTACAGAGCGTTATTAGCCCGGCTGGTTCTATATCTTGAAGGGCTCCAAGCCGCCTAATCAGTATAATGCCTTTTCCCTTTGTGCTTGCCCTGCATAAAGGGTTTTATTGTACGCGTCCGCCACAATGCCAAACTAACCCCCCCCCCCCCCTCTCCTCACTCTCACCCACCCCTTTTACTTACCATAATATTTGCGAATGGAACGTATGAAGCCCTTTTCCTATCGCCTACCTTCTTCCTGCCCTACAGCCCTTTCTTCCTTACCTTGGTGCCACCAGCTTGCTGGCTCTTCGCTCAAATTAACTCCCTTCCCTCCTCTATGTCCTATTGTTTTTCTCAAACTCCAAATATTTTAAACTAAACTGCTGCTAAAACAAAACTGCGTCGTTTTCCGCTTCAGTTTCACTTTAATTCCCACACGCTTCCTTGATTTTTATTCTCTCCCTTTCATAACGCTCATTTTTCCCTGTACTGAATCTTTAATGTTTTTCTTTCTGTTTTCATCATTTCAATTAACTAAAAGATGAAACACAATTGATAAATGGTGTATTCTTTTAATAAAATAACTAGCCCTATTCACGATAAAATTTTAATATACGAAGATAAAAATAAATCATAGAGATCACTTTTGTGATAGAATTGTCAATTAAATATAGGTATCTTCTATCCACAATCACGTATTTATAAAGATGAATAGATATATAAATAAAGAAACAGCTAACGCTCTGGATTTTCGTGAGTACTTTTCATAAATCTACGAAGAAAGTCGCAGAAATTATTCTACTTTCTATAATGATAGTAGGAATTTTATTGACTAATTTTTATATTCATGAACCTTTTTTGTCTTTTCAACAAATATATATATATATATATATATATATATAAGTGTCTTTTTTATCTTGATCACATATATTCTACAATATTCTTCTTTATTGAGGTTTAGTCCAGCGTCAAACGCTTCTCAAGAAAACACTTTTAAGACTTTAATGAGTTTGGACGAAAAAATTATAAAGAAAACTAATATATATATATATTGTACGACTTTCTATTTTTTTAGAGAGTGCTTAAAAAGAATGATATAATAAAATTCATAATGGTACTAAAAATAATTATTTTTATAATTTTTAGTATAATAACGAAAAAAACTTCCGTTATAATGGAGAACTTCAAGGCCTTCCGTTATTTTTGAAATTGATCAAGGTTTTAAAAAATTATATATTACTTTAGCAAACATTATTTAAACCAGCTTTTAAATAAAAATGTTTAACCCAGTTAAATATTTTGAAACACGTAGTGTTTTTAATTGAGGATATCACATAAGTCGTGTGTATAATCTGCTGAAGGCTTTATGACTGGTCCCTTAGTAGTTCCAAAGGGCTAATAATTTGTGTATGGGATATTGAATTATCTTGTGAGTTAGCATTACACTAATTAGGGTGCATCATATTTTCTTAGGATACTCCCTCTCCTCTCCTTTATATTATTATTCTCTCTGTTCTCTCTGATCCCTTTTTAAAACAAACTTAGTATAATTAATTTCTTTTGATTTTTAAATTAATTTTGATTTATACTTACATTTCAAGAAATAAGGAAATACCTAGCTTACTTATTCCATTATCACATGTAAAAGAAGAAAAAAAACAGAAATTATATCAGATCCAGGAAAAACTGAAATACCTTTTAAAATACAACGTTGACAAGGAGAAATCGAAAGCCCTAAGAACTTTGCAGCTTCCTGTTTCCATTCTTACAGCATTGATTGTGTTTATATATGTACGAGTATATATAATTAAAAACATCGACGTTAGGAAAACTCCTCAAATGATTAAAATAAAAAAAACACGGAGAAACAACAACAAAAACTTCAAGATTTCGACCTTGTCGTCATCATGAGTTGAAAAAGAAGACAAAGAGGAAGATGATCTCTATTCTGTTGATTAACAGCAATTTATATATATATATTATATTGACGACCTTTCCGCAGATGGCCTCGAGTTTCCTCACTACCGTTCGTTGTTCTTGAGGTAATTGCCATTTGCAATGGGCCAGAGACATGTGAACTAAGAAAACTAACAACACACAACTTTATTAAATTACTAACACACTAAGCAATAATACAAGCTTTTGACCATACATTGGTCATCTTCAGGTTAAAACTATTAATAAAATCGACAGGAAGTTAATAAATTAATCTTTATGAAACTAAATATAACTGGTTAATAAAACTATTTGTTTTACTAGGTGTAACACTGGTGGTTTACTTGTGTTGAACCAGTTATGCTTAGTCTCTTAAAGATTAATTTATTAACTCCCTGGCGATTTTATTAATAGTTTTAACCTGAAGATGACCAATGTATGGTCAAAACTTGTATTATTGTTTAGTGTGTTAGTAATTTAATAAGTTGTGTGTTGTTAGTTTTCTCAGTTCACATGTCTCTGGCCCATTGCTAACTCGAGGCCATCAGCAGAAAGGTCGTCAATGCAGAAGCTGCTGCATATTTGAACTCTCACTCTCTCTCTCTCTCTCTCTCTCTATATATATATATATATATATATATATATAATATATATATATATATTGCAAATATAAAAATGACAATCCAATTTGATCTTTGGATCAAATCAATTCAGATTTGTTTGAGAAAATTTGTGAAATATTGATTATCAGAATTAATGGGCATTAAATAAAGTTAATACAAATTTTGAATTAGGCTATACTATTTGGAAATTACAGACTTAACTCACATGCCTTATTAAGATATCCAACACAGGGGCACTCGTTGGCGGGTAATATTCAGTTGAAGGCCCTTTGGAAGTAAAACTGCACACCAACATTTCACTAGTTAACCTAACATCTCTATCAGAAAAAAATAATATTATTATTGCAGAGTGCCCGAAAGATCATTGTTGATCGACTACATTTATTACAATAGGTTGTTTCAGGTCTTTAGATGTTTGACCTAATTTCTATAATGTACTTTTTAGTAGATTAGGTTAGGTTAAAGTTGTAGTCCCACAAGGGACCGAATACACATAGACCGAATAATCTTAAATTTCACTTAAGTTTTGTATATTTAGAGTAGGGATCATTAACAAGAATAGCTGTTATCTTAAAGCTCGGGATCAATGGCTTAACGTACTCTTCGAGGGATGACGTGCTCAGATTTATTCACCTCCCACATGAATAAATCGAGGACAAGCATAGGTATTGAACTCCGGATCTACCAGTCCAGATGCAAGGACCTTGTCACTGGGCGAACCTAGCCCACAAGAATAAATCGACGAGAAGCATGGGTATTGAACTCCGGATCTACCAGTCCAAATGCAAGGACCTTGTCACTGGGCTAACCTAGCCCCTTACTTTGTAGTGATTTAAAAAAAAAAAACAGTTTTTAGGCTATAATCCATTTTTAAACATGGATAGTGTCATTTATTGAACTCCAGGTAAACGATTTCTCATTATTTCTTATTCTGCTCTTTACAAACAAGCCTTTCAAGAGAAATAAAAGAACCTGAAGGAACAACAAAAAAATTAAATATCAGTATTATTATTAAAAGGTACGATTATTGGTGGCATAACATTTAATGATTTATATATATATATATATATATATCAATGATCCACAATAAGAAAATGAGAAAACAAGACTAAGATCTTTCAACTGTAACAAGCGGTCTTTGTCAGAGTCAAAACCCCAACTCAGTTGGGTTTTTGACTCTGATGAAGACCACTTGTTACGGTTGAAAGACCTTAGTCTTGTTTTCCCATTTTCTTATTGAGGTTTGATCATTGATTGTTATTTCACGTGTTTATGTGAAATTATTATATATATATCTATATATATATATATATATATATATATATAATATATATATATATATATAGATATCATTTCTTCTGTAGAACGCAAGATTAAAAATCTTCAAAACAAAACAAAAGTTAGTTAATAATTTTAAAATTAGAATCAACGAAGTATCATTCTTGTCTGTTAGGCGTAGGAGGGAGGGGAGGATCTAGGGGGATGGAGGGGATAGGGTTTCAGAGAAAATATAAACTTTTTAGTAATTAAATAAAGTTTTATGAAAAATGTTTACGACTTTTTTTAAGAGCAACCGGAATGAAAGTGGCTAATTTAAGTTGAGCAAAAAAAAATTATTAATTTCTCATTAACATTGTTTTGCGTTTCTAAAGTTATGGGCCTGAAGCCTTGGTAAGAAGGGAGGGGAATTCATTAGAAAAGAAAGAATTCTAAATAGCAAGTATTTTAATATCTGTCTTGAAGTATTGATTCATGGATAAATATTCTTCTTGGATGTTTAGAAGAAATATCTAATTTTTTGAAAAAAAAAATGGATACATTATGTTAACAATCTCTGTCGCATTTTTATTACTGCCTTAAAAAGAAAACTATATTAAAATATTCTTGAAATTCACATAACAACATTATTAGTAACGTTTTATCTATTACGACTATTATTAAAACAATTTGATTAAAGATGTGAAATCACAAACTTAAGAAATTTACCAAAAAAGGAGAAATTACATTAAATTTAACCAATAATTCAGGAGAAAACATCGTTAAGCCAAAATTTATATTACAAAATAAATTTAAAAAGGGTGAAAAAAATGATGGCCTAAAATAAATCTAATTGCTAATAATGACACCAGGGCCACCGTTTCCTCCTTCTCTATTTAATTCTCCAAATCTTTCCCCTTCGCAAATTATATAAGAAAATAAATTTCCTTCGAACCTGAGTCCAATTGCAACTGGCAGTTGACTTTTAAAATTCTAACCCCCCCCCCCCCCCTCACCAAAGATTAGAGTTATTGGTTTATACTAAACCAATTGGATTTTTTATGTCTTTTGAGATGTTCACTAAAACTTTGTATTTATTTTTTTTTTTTGAATTGGCCATACAAAATTTCAGTTATGAAATACCATCAGCATATCGTTAATTTTTTTTGCAAAAATTAAAATAATTAATTGAAATTTAAATTCTAGAAAACTTATGACCGTAATTTCTAGAAGCAGTTGAGTCAATTAAAAAAGAAATGATAAAATAAACAACTCTTATCATAAAGAAATAAGGAAAAAATTGTATATATGTAATTTATATAAGAAATTTTATCTGTTTCCCTTTTCACTTCTGTCTAAATATTCAAAACGAGATAATTTTTATAGTACTAACATTCCAATTTTTTTCAACTTCAAGAAATAATATCAGGATGTTTCCTTTCAATATGTTTGATTAAACTGCATTCCTTTTACAGTTGATTTACAGTTATGGTATAATGATCCGTGGTATGTTTATAATTGAATGAAAGAGTCATTTTTTAATCACAGTTTGAAAGTTTCCTTTCTTTTGATGTTGTCGAAGGTTCCAATGTATTAAAAGAGAATTTGTCATTTTTTAGGGAGGTTTGGGTTAAAGATGGGAGTGCTGTATGCAATGATCTGATGCAAGTAATTAATCAAAATACTCGTAGGTAGCGGTACAGTAGCAATCAGTTTTAAAAACATTTATTACCCGAATTCCCTGTGTATATATTTTACATTTCAGTATAGTTAGTATATAACACTACTTTTCTTTGTAGATATTTGGTCCAAAGTCAAGCAATAAAACACCTTTAAGTCAACGTGACGTCTATATTAGTAGACAAATTTATTTAAAGGTGTTCCATTGTTTGACCCAGGATGAAAACTTGATAAAAAAAGTAGTTTTGAATATATGATATGTGGTCGAGATAAGAAAACATGGAATATGTGTATATATATGCATGTATTTTATACAATATATATTATATAAATGTATTATATGTAAAGCAAACTTTTTATGAATGTTTATATACTTATACATAAATATTGATAAAAGTATCAATTGTGGAATAGAAACAAAACTAAAGCTTATCAGGACTCGGTCAATTCTTCAGGTTCAAATTAAACTCTCATTGTCAACGTTTTGGTTGGCAATATAATAAAATTTTGGAACAGAAAAACTATGTATACTTTAAATGAAGTATTACACTACAATGGTTTCAAATCTCATTGTTTACTCAAAATATGTTTATTATGCGAGATTTTGCAATTAGTGACCCCATTAAATAAGGCTTCAGTGTATTTAATATATTTAACAAATACCAAAAATATTATTCTATATTGACTGAATAATTATGTTGATCGTTATCAGAGTTGTTACTCTTATAATTATTGATAAAGCCTTGTAAAAGAAAAATGAAGATTTGTGTATTTTGTAAATGGGAGTGGTTGAACGAGGTTGACAGAGAAGGGATGTAGTGTGTAATTGTCGTGAGCGAAGACGTCAGAGCAGCCCAATATCGGAGGAGATTGCACCCCCTTGTAATCTACATGTTCCTCTGCCACATAATTAAGATATTGATTGTCGTCGCTTGCTGTACCCCTCCTCTGCCTATTACCTATCTCCCACTTGGTCACAACCTATTTCCTCACCCTTCCACCTCTAACCCCTTATCTACTCCTTCTCTTCCTTTAGACTTGTTTCACCACTTTGCTTTGCCCTCCAGATTTCTCTTGATATATGTATAGGCACATACATGCATATATGCATGTACTTTCATACACAAACAATACACACATTCATATAAAAACTTCACATATAAATACTGAATTTTCTCTTTCTTGGATACAATTCCAGGAAATTCAAAGAGAAAATAGTAGAGCAACGCTATTTTTTCAAATTTTGTTTTGATATAACATATTTTGGGACTGATTTATTAGTCATACATATGTTGTATATACATTTCAAGAATTGCAATCATATTAATTCATCAAAAAAAAAGGTAAATATAATTCATACAAAAAAAAACAAAAAAATTAATTTCAAAAATTAGGTACAATTTTATATTACATATATTCTACATCCTCTAGAATAATAATACGTGAAGGTTGAATTCCATTTTATTAAATCACATGTCTTAGATAATGTAAAATCATAAATTTTGGTTTTTCGGAATTACCTTAATAAAACAAAACTTCTACGTCTTTAGCAGTTATAACTCCCGTTTTAAAGATGACGAAATTCTGAAATAGAATAATGAAATAGCATTTATAAGGCTCATAAATAACAAATTTAATTAAATGTTTGCCCTTTAGTGGTAGTTTTAATTACTATCTCATTTAAAGAACTATATATTTAAATAGTAAAAGAATAATAATTTAAGTTCATCTATTAAATAAGAGCATTTAAATTTATTTTAGTAACTATATGAAGGCGATAAAATACTTTTAACATTTAGTTTATTTACTTAGTTAATAAAGTTAAAATTATCGCTTTTTTATGTCCACCTTATTTTTTGATCTGCAGAAAGGTAAAATATTTATTTCATTAGTTTAAGTGATTCATTTATTTCAAGAAACACTGTTCTCAGTTGTGCTAAGCATATTTAACTCAAATATATTTTTCCCTTAAATTAATTCGTTGTAAAGTTAAAATATTTGCTATTTATTTAATAAAATTTCATTGAAAAACTAAATAAAATATTAATATTTTATAATAATAAAATTATTATTTTTATATATAATTTATAATCACTATTTATTAATAATCATAAATTATGATTATTTACAATCACTATTTATTTTAGTCTTCCTCCAGGTAAACTCTAAATCCGAATAAACTCACTTTCTTCGAAGTAAAGTTGTGAATAAAAATTGTAGTTTGTAAAATTGTAAATGTTTTCTGAAGCTACAGTTGATTAATTATAAATTTGAGAGTTTCAACAAATTGACTGAGGTTTTAATGCATTAAGGAGGACTGGATGAGTCTTCAGAAGTCTTGATACTACTTTGTTCTCTTCAATAATTAATATTAATATTACTAAAATACTCAATTAAGGAAATTGACTTGGATGGACTTGATAAAGCGAGAGGCAGGAGGTGAATACTGGTCTGGGAACGAAGAGTGTAGACAGAGTGCAAGAGATGCCTGACCTGTAGACGAACTGAGACAGAAATGGGCAAGATTTATGGGGTTAGCCTCCCTTCTAATAACTGATTAATATCATCTAAAACATGCAGTTTTTAATTAGTTTTGTATATTAGACAAACTAACAACTTACGTAAGCTGGTATTTTTAACTGATCAATATAAATATATATTACGTCCAATAGGTTAAACATTGAAGTTTCATTAAATAGTTCAATATTAATTTTTAATTATTTCTAACTTCTTATTGGTATATGAAAACCACTTTAAAAGTTCTTCAATAATTATTTAGCACTAGTTTTATTTCCATTAAGAAATGTACAATATTTATTTAATATTTTTCTTAGGTTATTGCAGTTCTAGATCTATCACCTAATTATGCTAAAGTTTCATAAATACAATCTATACATATACATATATACAGAGAGAGAGAGAGAGAGAGAAAGTGAGAGAGAGGAGTGAGAAGAGAGGTTAGACTATCACGTAATATATAATGTGATAACATGATCTTCATGTAAACCAAAAATAAATTTAAATTGTAACACAAAAAGCAAAAAAATAGTATAACTCTGTATTATAATATAAATATATTAACTTTAATTTCATTATAATTATTATTATAATATTTCATTAGGTTGACTTAGTAATCAATTCGAAATTTGGCTGGGGACGAAGATCAATAGGTCCGTTGAGCTACTAGAAGAAGAGATCGAGCCTGTAGTTAGAATCCAGGATCACTGTTGTTCCAATTTACTACATAGGATTGTAGCATTTTTATATTTTGTTTGTATATATACATATAATATTTGTAATTTTTGTAGCTGTCTTTCCTTATCAATACTGTATCAAGTTACACCAAACATAGCTGATAACTGTTTCTTGACAAGTTTATAAAATAGTCTGATCGAAAATAATATAACAATTTTAAAGCTCATTAATTCACATCAAAAGTATAGAAACTTTACAGGTAGAAAGTCAGACAGCGAGGACACACACTCCACTGGATTAACGACCAGCTTATATTAAACTTGAAGAAAACAACCCCCACTGTCTTCACTTTTCATAGACAATAAACCAGAAAATTCACCCAAGAAGATGAATTTTGATCATTCGATCAACATCATTCATCTAAAACATGCATCAAAGTCTTATTTAGAAACATTAACAAGGTTGTTTAGAAACAGCTATAATCCCTGTTTGGTGTCATATATAAGCTTGTGTGTATGTGTGTGTGCGCAAAGTGACGCATGATGAAAAAAGGTATAAAAATAGAAAAGCGTGTAAATGATCGGTCCGTGTTGTGTCATTGAATTGTAATGACGGAGTTGTTTATTAATAGGAGGTAAAGAGTTATTTTGACTATGTATACTTGACTGATGAAAGACGGTGCAGTAAAGCAGATGATTTAAGAAGCGCCGGGATCATTTGAGTGTAACATTAGGAGATAGCAGTGACTGTTTATTGGGGATGAACTCTAAGCAGCAGGTAACTAGGTGTGTTGAAGCCAGGCAGGTAATTAATGCCACAGGCAATGGCAGTCAGTGTGATTTTGTCTGCAACGTTAAGGATTTATTAATGCAGTTATAATGTTAGGTTGTTGTCTTGATGCTTTTAAAATACAAGTGGCATTCCAGGTGAAGCAGCCAACAAATAGCATAGGGCGTAATCACCGGCTGCTTCATATCCTAATTCCCTTCATCATTTCATGTACCAGCTGCCCTCTGCCGTCAACACTTTCATGTTAATGCCTCAAACTTAGCTTATAAATTGAACTGTAGATCCATGAAACTACAAGTTTAAACAGTAAATGATAAAAATAAATATATAGATGGAACATATAAGATTCTTAGTAGGTGAGCAATGATATCAATTAACAGTTTTGTTGTTCATATCAAGATATAATAGTCAAGACATTGATCCAAAAATAGTGTAACTACTCAAGAGCAAACTGTAAGAACACAAACACCTTATAGACTACAAAAACCCGATTTCATCCTCATTATGAAGATAAATGAAGTTAAAGTTTAACTGAGGGTATATAGTCCTTCGGACTTATAGTTTATTATGAGCACTTATATGTCTGTGTATTTGATTATATAACATGTCTGTATGTATTGAAGAACTCATATTAGCATTACAAGAAAATTTCCTGCAACCTTCCAGTTTTCTGAGATACTGCAGTAAAATTAACTGCAATTTCTTGTATATATATATATATATATATATATATATATATAAAACAAGTTTTTACATAAACACCTGAAATAACAAGCAATGATCAAACCACAATATAAAATGAATGAAATGAAATGAGATCGTAGTCATTTTTTTCCCATTTCATATGTGAGTGATATATATATATATAATATATATATATATATATATATATATATATAATATCAATGATCAAACCACAATATGAAATGGGAAAACAAGACTGATATCTTTCAACCGTAACAAGCGGTCTTCGTCAGAGTCAAAAACCCACTAGGTTTTAGGCCTATTCCCTGGATAAGCCTGTGTTTGAGAGATGGCTGTGGCATCTGTTAGCGGAAGGAAGGTTTTTCAGGTAATCGGTCATTGAACTTCCTGGACTTTCAACGGCCTAGGTGTTCATTTGTAAATTCATACACCCTATGGAGTTAGAACGCTGTTTATTTACTCCCAGTTGATTTTTCCAAAATACGCATGCCTCTGAATCTTTTCTTCTCATTTCTGCGTGAAATTATTTTCATACTATTTCCTAGGGTTCGCTGTCTATTTTGAATAGGTGATATTGTTGTACATTATCTTGTGGGGCTACTGAATTAAGATGCATAATTATACATCTTGGTAAGGTGGTTACTGTTGATCTAATATGTGCCGTTTTGTAATTACAGTTTCCGTTTGGACAGGTGAACAGAAATACCAGATTTCTCTGTTGAATGGGCTGCTGGTTTTGGGCCTGTTTCTCATTGACAGGATGAAATCCTTGAAAAATTTATCAAATTCTGTATTGCTGTATCCATTCTTGTTAAAAAAACTTCTTTCGGTAAACGACTGCTTTATTGAAGATACTCAAATTGGATCATATTTAATAAGTCATTTTATTATGCTTTAGGTCGGGTTTGTATCTCTTCGGTCATTTGCCCTTGTTCAAATATACACTAGTATCCGTGGTTTTGAGAAATATAAATGTTGAATAACAATGGAGTCTTCCACTTATTAATACCGGCATACAGGAAAAATGATGTTTTTATTGGTTCCAACTTCATGTGTGAATCTACAAACAAAATTCTTAAAATGGGTATTCAAAGATGAAATTAGCATTCTGTCTTTGAATATACTTTGCATGAAGGCTTGCTTCCAAGTTTTACTACTGTAAACTACACGCCATAATTATAAATTCCATATAGAGTGCTTGCAATTTACTATATTGTGTAGAATGTAAATGGAAAAACTATGATGTTGTGTACAAAATTGAAATAGCTTTTATTAAGGAAATAAATTATCTTTGTAACAATATATGTATCCAAGAAGGACTCCAACCAAAATTTGCTAACCAATATGTATAATTTTTCGATAAACAAATGGATAACAAGTTTACGGATATAGTACAATTTACATGTTAAAACTCAAATGTGCTGAGCACTAACCGGCTTCAATATGATTTGAATCATATAGACTGCATTGAAAGACTTTTCTTTCAATTAAGACTTTGATGATGTCTGCTTCAAAAGATACTGTTTTTGAAGTAGGCTCTAATGTAGTCTGTACATTATTTGTGAAATCTTACCAACTGCTTGATTATTTGTACACATTGTTTGAGGACCAACTACATCCAAGACCTAGAAACTACATATCTCTTTTTTTCCATGAGCTGACTTTATCGTTTTGAAGATAAGGAAAAATTTATTATGACATTTCTAGATATATATATTTTCTGGACTATCCAGCTGTATCGACATTTACAACTTTTCAATTTATTTGTTCTAAATAAATAAATAAATAACGAGCGGTATTTTTTATTATTTTTGGGCAGTTGACTTTTGTTTATTTCTTTATATATTCTCATAAATTACGTGTTGTATATTTATGTCTCCTTTATCGGTATTTGTCCATTTCACGATTTTATTATTGTCTCTTATTTTACAAGTGTTACTTCGTAACAGTGTGTGCTTTTCCCTCGCTTTTCTCCTTGTGATTATTCTAGAAGTCGAACTGCTGCTAAAACTACAACTAAACATATTTTGTTAGTTTTCTTTTTGTATTACTCATTTCTTTAATTTTTTTTTTTTTACTTTAAGTATGTTTAAATATGCATGAACGATGATTTAATAGTCCAAAACTGATAAAAGTTTTCAAATAAACTTCAAAATCACATAAATGGAAAAACACTTCCAATGTCACGTAATTTTCTTGGTGGATTCATAATAAAAAAAAAGAATCATAATCTCCTATATCCATGGATAATAAGTATATATATATATATATATATATATATATATATATATATATACTTAGCCAAGGGAGAGGGAAAGGAGGAAGAGAGAGAGAGTTAAATACGAAGAGAGAGAGAGAGAGAGAGAGAGAATAAAAAAGGAGAAAGAGAAGGTGAGAGAAATCATTATTTTATTAGAACTCTTAATGGAATGAAAGAAATATAAACGTAAATAACCATATATATTATTTTTTTTAAAAATTGTCTCTTTTTATAACAAATGTTTATTTGTTTGTCTAAACTCTGAACACGTATTTCAATATTGAAAAACATGAATGTAACTAGTTGATAAATCAATACTTTTCTTTAAGAAGAAAAAGTTTGTTTCTCACTTCCAATAATTTTATTCAAAAAATTAAAAAAGTAACAAAACAATTTATCTTGGGTCGTTTATAATGCATATTCGTTGCTATTATCATTTCTATGGCTTGTAATATTTCTGATCAAATAAAAAAAACAGAACAAGAATAGGGAGAGTTGCTTGGGTCGCCAATAACCGTCCGATTTAAAATCTGAGGCCGTATAAAATTATTGAAGTTTTTCTTCGGCTTCTTTTGAATCCTAGTTGGAATTAAATCCGTGAAGTCCCCTCCCTTCTATCGCAAAATTGGAGCCCGGCAAGTTGGAAGGAAGAGATTGGGGAAACTCGCAGAATTACAATAACTGCAAGCTCATTATAAATAATAATAGCAATAATAATGATGGAGGGGGAACGTTGGGCCGTGACAGGCATCGTCTGAATAACAATAATAATAAATGGTAACGATATAATAACTATAAACATAACAATAATCATAACGGGAGCCCGGCGCGGGGAACCGTTTTCTCCAGGGGGGTAAAGGGCTTTGCAAAGCTCGGGTGGGGGCTGTTTTTCTCTATATATACAACCATGCCGCGCACATTTATCTCAATGCCCTCTCATTAAAACTAAACATTATGATAAAACAGAGTGTTGGGTCCCTAGAGGAATTAAATAAAGACTAACTCAGAGCAGAAGAGTGGTTTGGGGGAGGTGGAGGTCTGAGTTGGCCGAATGTGACCCTAGAACTTTAATTACGCTAGAGTTATATACACTTAGTCGAGTTACTTTGTGAAGCCCCGCACTAACTTCCCCACCAAGAACTCCCCCTTGCCGCCCCCCCCCCCCCCTGTTATTATATTGGCCAAAACACCTCCCTTCAAAACTGGCGAGATTGAAATTTTAGGCAACATTTTAAACTTTAATTAACAATCGGAGTTGACTTGGCCAAGCTCGCGAGATGTTTCTTCCACTAATGGACTCCTTAATTGTTTCAACCGGTGCGCAGGTCCTTCCCAAAACTTAATATTATTATAAACAATAATTATTTTCTTAATCTTTCCTCACCTTGGGGCGTTGAAGACAAATTTAGTAATCAAGGTTTTTGAGGTGTGTCCTTGTTTTGAACAAGGTGGAAAGTTGGCTTGCTAATTTCAGGGAGACCTGCTTCCTTGGCCTCTTAATCTCTACTTTTGTCTTCTTCTTAACTGTCTCTTTCTCGCTCACTATTCTAAACTTTTATGTTTAATTTAAACATTTCATCTCCCAATATAAACAAATCATAAATTGTTTAATTCGTTGAGATTACTTCTTGCTTCCAGTGTTCTTTCAAATCAACCCACTTAGTTCCAGCACCGTCATCTCTTCAGAAATTTTAGAATTCATCTAGTGGTTAGCATGCCCGCTCTAACCACTGAAGGTCATTAATTTGAATTTGAAGGTAATGTTAAATTCAGCTAATTTATTTTTAGTGCACATGAAAAAACTAATTTAAATAACTTGTAAAAGCAGGACTGCCATCTCTTATAACTGATATTAGTTAATCTGCAATTGTTGCAGATTTACAAGACAAGTTAATTCGTTCATCAACCCAGCTCCAATGATAGTTGTAACTAAAATAGATTTAGTGGACACTGAAACATATAATTCGCGAAAATCTCAAAATATGTTTTTATCACGGTGGCATATTTCTTTCACTACTACAGAAAAAGAAATATCCATGTCTGTATGTTTGACGGACCAAAAGGGGAATAGAATAAAGAACACAAATAATAAATAATAAACGAAAGAAAAAATAATAAGAATGAAAAACATAAAAAACAGAACAGTAATAGTATAGTTATGATAGTTATAGCAATAATTAACTAATTAATTAATCAATCAACCGATCAGTCAATAATAATTAAAAAAATAAAACATATTTAAAAAAAAACAATCTGAATATCAAAAGATATAATATATATATATATATATATCTTTTGATATTCAGATTGTTTTTTATATTGTTTTTATATATTTTATACCATTTTCAGATTGATATATATATATTGTTAAAAATATGACCCTATTTTGCTGAAACTTGCTTCTTAATAAGTTTCTCAAGTTTTCTGAATAGAGTTCTTGTTACTATATCAACAGTATATAATACGAGTATGCTTCCGATAGTCGACAATATATATATATATATATATATATATATATATATATATATATTCACTGATAAAACGAAATACGATCCAAACTGGACACAATACGAGTTCGAGATTAACAAAGAGCAACACACAAAGTAGGGAAACACACTTACAGACTCAAATTTTCGGGTAATCCGTCTTCAGGAGAAAAGAGAATGGGAGACCAAGCACGTTGTAGGCGCAACGGCAAGTAACCCGTTACTTAATTAACTAATTAGTTAACGGGTTACTTGCCGTTGCGCCTACAACGTGCTTGGTCTCCCATTCTCTTTTCTCCTGAAGACGGATTACCCGAAAATTTGAGTCTGTAAGTGTGTTTCCCTACTTTGTGTGTTGCTCTTTGTTAATCTCGAACTCGTATATATATATATATATATATATATATATAATATATGTGTGTGTGTGTGTGTGTGTGTGTGTGTGTGTGTGTGTGTTTATGTACGTTCGTGTGATTTATGGATTTGTAACAATCCTTCTTTTAAGAAAATGTATTAAATCAAATTCTAAGTCATACCTTCTGTTGCCTTTGGAACCTTCTTTTATTTCCGCACTACTAATCATACTATAGTTTTTCCAAAAAAATAATTTTAACAAAGGCGGGATTATTAATGTATTTTTTTTTGGAATTCCTTATTACATTACTATCGTATTTTCGTTACCTACTACATCAATAGAATTACTGACATTCTTGAAGTCAATTCAAGTATCTTGAGATATTTTAACATCCGTATAAGTTTGTAGTAGTATAACGAAATTTAAATAATCAAAATTATCCTTTTAGCAAAGTAGTGAGATTAGTTTATGGTTGTCCTGCCTTCTTCAAATTCTTCATTTTCTGCCAACTGTTTATTGGTTAAAATGAAAAACATTTTGGTTCTTTGTTATTAGAAACTACCGTAAATAAGAAGTAAAATCCGTTTTCATTAACTGTAAAAGTTCACTGAAATTGAAAACTTACATTATATTTAATGTCACTAATAACATTATTATAATTAAAAGATCTCTTTGAGTGATCATTTTTAAATTCTATTTTTGTAACAAGTAATTAATTCATTAAGGCAATATTTACCCCTTTGATTTACTTTTATATTGTATGAAGCATGTTGGAAAGAAAGTCAGAAATTCAATTTGTATATTTCCAATTTTTTTGCTTAGTAAATATTCTTCTTTGGGGTTGTGTTAATATATCACCTTAAGTTTAATATACCATTACTTTTTTATTAGATTTTTATCTTTTATTTTTCTTATAAAATTAATTAATGTGTTTATATAATGCAAATAAATTGCTCTTCCCTTCCTCCTCCCTCGCTGCTGGATATAGGGATAATAAATTGTCTAGGGGTGATATGAAATTTAAATGATCTGGTTGGGACGGTGAGGGGGACAATGCAAATTACAGTATATTTTGTTTACAATATATGCTAGCCGGGGGAGATAGTTGGAACGTAACGCCAGAAAATGAAATATACATGAGGTTGGATCGTTGTACGTTGTCGATATATTTCGAGGGACATGTATTAGGCAGACATCAACATAATTACCGCGGAATATACAACCAGTATGTTGGGCCGCCCTTTGTCAGAAATGCCAAGTCCATCGACATAAATAAGCTCTAACCAGTCATAAATTATATATTAGCAATTTTATATCACAGTTCATCCAACCAGTGGTATAACATTCACACGCTTTTCCAACTTTCCATATTTTCCTCATTTTCGTGGCATTAATTTCAAGTTTTTGAATTGGAATAAATGAGCGAAAAATGATTTTGCGTGCTTGTGAATAAGAGTGTAATATCATTTTTCTGTTAGAAGCAAGGATATTCCGCTGGTTTTAACTGATTCTCCTCTACCACTAAGCGGACTAACTTTTTGAACCTCCCTCAGACCAAAAGACTCCACATGTATAGCAACATTGCAAAACTGCTTAAAGAAACAACTTCAGTTTGAGATCAACGAGATTAAATCATTTCTTCACATTGGTAAGTTTAATTACTGGGTTACTCTATTTAGTTTAAAGAACTTTCACATTGGTGGTAAAGAATAAAGCCTTACTTGCTTGATATCAAACAAAATTAGGTATACCTTTCAAACAATAATGTACAGTTGAAGCTATGGTTTGTCACAAGCTAGGATGAAATTTAAATTTAAATAATGTATTAGGTAAGTAAAGTTTTGTTTCTTTTTTATAAACTTTGAATATATGTTTTTAATATGTTATATAAACATTAATAAATGCATATATAATTAATCATGAATTAGTTCTTAAGCTTTTAATGTACGGTTCACAATCGTGTTTGCTGCGCTGTTATCGCCTGATATCGGTGCGCCAACTTCTTCACCCTTCTGCCGTCTGTTAATCCCCTGTAGACTAAGAACACTAAAATTTTAGAGACATATGACTGTCTGTCCTTTTGGGTTTATGTGACTGATGTAGTTTTGGGTTGAGCCACCTTGCTTTGTTTCATCATTTATCTATTCAATTATTATTATTACCTTTATTGTATTACCTTTATTATTATTTCTTTATTAATATTCGTTTATTATTTTTTTGTAAGTATTTCATGTATAGTCCTTTTAGCAATTATAATTATTTATGAGTTGTGAACTCTACAATTCACAAGTTAGCTACTAAGCGAGTTGAGCTCTTCTTCTTCTTCTGATCACAACGACATCAAAATATTGGTGTTAGTTTTGTTGTTGCTTCTCCGAGTTCTATTAACTTAATCGTTTTTTATATAAAAAAACTAAATTAACAGAAAGAAAACATATGCAAGAGTTCACAAATCTTGACTACTATAAATCGAGTGAGTTTTTATGATCTCTTGCATCTGTTTTCTTTTCCTGTGAACTAAACTTGCTTTTTTGTAGGTTTCTTAAGTTTTCTAAATAACTTTCTTGTTACTATATCCACAGTATACAATATATTACCAATCGTCGACATGGTACTATATCTGCTTATAAATTTTAATTGTACATCCACAATATTATAATTAGAAATAATTGTAAATTTACTATTTGCAGCAACTCAAAAATAAGATCTATACCATAAGAAAACTGTTGCCTCATTTTTTTTTGATTGACCTCAAACATGTAAAATATCGTTCTGATGAATGATTTAAACATAAGATTGTACTGATATTTTAGATTTATGGAATGAATGAACTTTTAAGAGAAAGATGAAACATTTCCATTTTTCCTGTACATCCTCATGTATTATCGCTATTCAAGTTCTTGGCAAGTGACGTGTCTGAACTATATCAGTGAATCGTCTTTAATATCCAAAACAAAATTTAGTTTTATTATTATGGTCATAAAGATAAGATTTTTTCATAAAGCGATGAATAATATATATCAATATTATTCTTTTGTAACAGTGAATATACTCGTAAGTGTACTCCCAATAAAAACAAACAGTCAAATAATGACAGCAATTTTCATTTCATTACTTATTGTACTTATTTTATTACTTATTTTCATTACTAATACCAATAATCTGATACCATTGATGTCAAAATCAAGGATTTGACTTACAAGTTTTTTTCCTTGGCTACCTTTTGGGCGATGCCAAGAATCGTTAACTTACCTCAACTGTAATACCGTTAGCAATAAATTTAGGACCTCTTATATAGATTGGCTTATGATCAATTTATTTTATTTATTTCTAAAAAGCAATAGCTACTTGACTATAATGTGTATTAGATTCTTGTAAATCCTCTTGGTTTCACTTCGTGCCCCATTCAATACTTGTAAGTTGTCCTCAGCACAGCCAGTTGTTGCAAGAAGTACCGATATGAGTATGGAGGCGAAACGCCTTCATCTCCCTTGACTCATTTTCCTTGTACTTCATGTGGAACCGTTATTACCAACTAACAGTGCATCCACCTCCTCTGATAGGGTCACACTCCAACTGGGAGCACACTGTTACAGAAATTCAATTTGTATTTTCTGCCTTCTTCAAGAACTGGTTGGAGATATATGTATATTAGGAAAGGAGAAATCATAAAATTCTGTGAATCAGATAAGGAGGCTTTTCTTGAATAAGGTCATCAAACCAAGCTAGGATAATAATTATAAAAATTAAAAAAAACATAGAAAACATACTTGTTTTGGAAGGATATTTTGAATGCGGCTTCACGGTATTGCCTCAGAAGTAAGAATGTGAGCCTCCCATTAAATAGCAACTGATATAAGAATAAATAATTATCCTTTAAGTACCTTCAAGTAATTTAAGTAACTACTTAAAGAATATTTTGCTTTCCAGTCAATTTATTAGTTCTGATACCCCTTCTTAGATTTTTATCACACTCTATGTTTAAAAACGGATCATTATCGGATAGGGAAAGATATCATAATAGCATGTGTAACTGTCAGGCCATGTTCCCATGTAAGTAGATCTTCATTTGTAGGCAATTGCTATATTTATATACACATTAACTTTGTTTTTATATTTCTGGATAATTTTTTCACCTTTTATGAGTTATGAAATAATATAAGTTTTCAAAAGTTTTTTAGAATGCAATGGTAAAAGTAGAGAAGGCATTGTGTTTTTACGTTTGCCATTACTGGGTTGAAAGAGAGAGTTGAATAAAGAAACGCTTTATGGCCAAAGTGTGCTATATTTTACCAACTTGGATATGAAAACATTGGAGAAAATTGGATTGACCCTAGGGTTTTAACGTTGGAATTATGGAGACTTATATCTAAAGGTTGTTTTAAATCAGAATAAAGATACAATTAAGTCACACTGTTGGGTGTAAGCGGTGAGTTAGCCCAACTCTATGTCCCATGCTCTTATCAAGGCTCAATGCTATAGTGTTGTTTAATGTGTTTAAGTAAAATAAACGTTCGCACACTCTAAGTGCTTAAGTAGTGTTACCACTATGTGTTTAAAAGGTATATTGTTCATTAGAACGATAGGAACAATAAATAGGGGTATAAGTAATGTTTGTAGTGCAAATATTGCTAGGTATACGCGGGGAATTTAGTTTGAACTTGTAATTTTGGCGAGGCATTAAGGCGGGAGGTTAATACGTACTTGTTATATTTGGTTAGCTTGGTGGGACCGACCAACAGAAAACATTACTTAATAATTCCGAATCGGCCTAATGCCATTATAATAACTCTGTTTCTCATTACTGGAGTTAATGCGGTCGCTTTATTCTATTAGGCCCGTCCGACCCCTGATATTAAAATATCGTTAATAGAACCCACGTTCGCCAGATGTTCAATTTAGTCCCAACTCTGTTTCTCACAAATCCAAACTTTCAATTTATGGTAATGTTGCTTCTATGTACAGTATTTGGGGTGGCCGGTGTCAGCCAGCCACTGTCTAGTCTCTAGTTTTAATTAGTTCAATTTACTATGTATCACTGGGCCTCAGTCCAGCCTCCCTTCATTGCCTCCTTTGTCTCGGTTCCATTCAACCGCACAGCTTCTCTAAATCTCAACTTACTAGCTAACTTAGACCGTCCTTACTCCGCGCCAAACTTAGAGTTCTGCCTCAAACACTGTCTTTCTCAGCTGCTCCTCTCTTCGAGTCTTGAGTTCATAAGACTGTACAAACACTACAATTTACCTTTGCCTTTGTAATAGAAGAAAAAATTACAAGAAACCCATAAATACTATCAAGGCGTACAAATTCAAACAATAATTATAATTATTATGGTGTTTACTGCTGCTAAAGGTCAATTACAATTACATGAATGTGGCTTATTTGCAAGTTACATAGTCCACGACTATGTTTGACCATGATCAATGAAGTTTTTTCTGAAGATGTAATGTATATGTATATGCTTATAATCTATTACATACAATGGCTAACACAAATGAAAGTAAATTTAAGTGTCATAAAACATGTAATAACGTGTACAATTTCTCCAATATAAATCATTTACTGTATGTGTCATAAAAATTTTTTCTCCCTAAAGGTACACTTTTCAGAGGAATGTGTTAAAAATTCAAATTAAAAGGATGGAACGGTTTACTGTTCACATAAAAATGATATATTTAATTTCAATAAACTGATATACTTTGTTATGAAACTATGTTTTCCAATAAACACCTAATCTTTTGCTTAAATTGTTGAATGGGATCTTTGGCCAATAAACAATCGTGGGATTCAATTATGAAAATACGAAAAATGGATTTTTTTGGATATGAAAACATAAAAAAATGTTTAATACTTCTGATTTTTTTATGATTCCTATTCCATATTTGCAAAAAAACAAAATATAACGGTTACCTAAGCAATCTTCCAAAATGTTGTTTCATTTCAAATGCTTTCTTTATAAATAATCAAACACATATATAATCAAAATATCCATTTTTATTCATGTTAAATTATGATGAGTGAAATATTGGAAATAATATGTACTATTATGGATTCTGTATTATTTTAACTTAAGTGATCAAATAATGTAAACATTAGTTCCAGCTTATACAAAATAGATTGGACCTT
This sequence comes from Hermatobates lingyangjiaoensis, assembly GCA_026182355.1. Classification (NCBI taxonomy): domain Eukaryota; kingdom Metazoa; phylum Arthropoda; class Insecta; order Hemiptera; family Hermatobatidae; genus Hermatobates; species Hermatobates lingyangjiaoensis. The sequence goes on from JAPFBL010000015.1 coordinate 1,907,126, forward strand.
ATATCAGTAGGCATTTAAGCTAACAGAAGTGTTTTAGTTTTTCTGATCCTCGGTCTCCAAGCTCTTTCCAACCATTTTTTCCTGCTTTTCCTCCAAATAAAATATACTTTTTACCCAACCCTCTTACTCAAATAACATGGTTTTTTCCTGATTCATCATGTTAGTTAGTCATCATGTTTTTGACTCTAGCGAAGATCATTATTGCCTGTACTACCTTAGTTTTATTTCATAATTTCATACAGTAGTTTACACTTAGGAAATTTATATAAAAAGATTTCACATAAACACGTGAAATACCAATCAATGTTCAAACCACAATATGAAATGGGAAAACAAGACTAAGAAGTTATCTTAAAATCGTAGTCTTGTTTTCACATTTCATATTGTGGTTTGATTATTGTTTGTTTATATAAATTTATGTATTTATAACTATATAAATCTTTTGAAAAATAATTATTCTTTGTCAGATTTGCTTGATAAATTTAAATTACTAAGACCAAATGTTATTTTCTTCGATAGATCTTAGTTCCTTTCTGACTTTCTGATTGTTATCCAGATATTGATTCTTATTTAAACGGCTTTATTGTAACATATTTTTACAATACACACACATGCAGTTATACATACATAAAAACAAAGTAAAAACTAATTTGAAAAAGAAAAAAGAATAATGGAAAGGCTACAATAAAGCTTATGAAGGTATTTATATTGATTCAATTCAAATTAGAATGATTCTGGATATTATATTAGAAAAATATAAAAGTTTATGAGAGTGAATTTCATTGGCTTTTTATTTCTAAGAATGTTGTATTTGGTAAAGGACGTTAAATGGTAACATTATCTAAGGATATTTTTTTTATCAGTGTTCAAATAACTGTCACTATAATAATCCAGGGCTATTAAAGCAGTCACGCCTTATCGTTATGGGAATTATATCACAAATATTTTGACTTGTAATTATATGTAAGCTATCGGTGATAGAACTAGCTTGTCTTATAACCTCTTATTTAAACTTATTGCGATTTCGTTTTTAAGGTATTTTTTTCTTTAGTGAAAAATAAAATATGTCTGTATATGGCGGCTTTTACTCTAGATTCTGCACATCTTATACAAACAATGATTTCAACATTACATATACTCCTAGAATATCTGACTGCAAAATATCTATGTGCTTTCCTTTTCAAATATTTAATCATTCTTATTGAATTTATATTGTTTTAATTCAAACTAGAATGCTTCTGGATATTATATTAAAAAATATAAAACTTTATGAGATAGTGAATTAAGTAATATTATTTACATAAAGTTGTGAATTATATAAAGGTTTAGTAAACAATTTTAAGAATTGGACTCTGTATGTTTTCTCTGTTTCACTGTATGAGTAAGTGACAGTTAAAGGTAACATTTGAAAAGGTTTTTATTTTATTTGTTACAGAAAAAAAACACTGATTCCCGCATTTCTGTAGGTGTAAGGGTAAGACTGTTTTCCAAAAAAAAACAAAAAAAAACGCAATGAATGTTTTTCGCTTCAGCTAGTTTAGCTTATCACTGGTGACTTTGAATTGGCTGAAACAATCATGCAGTTTTAACAAAATTATTAGAACAATTTTGAGATATTTATGAGCATAATCTATTTTTGTACTAGTAGGGATTGGCAGAAATTCTTAATATTTTGAAAAGTCTGAGCACTTGATGATTACCTTTATGGTCAATAGCAAACGTTTAATTGACTAAAAAGGTGAATTTATGGTTAGTTTTTTTTTAAAACTTTGATAATGTATGATTAATTGCATTTATTACTTTGCAATCAATAATCCCCGTCCCGTTACTTGGCGAGAATGAAGGTGTCACAGCAGCATATCGTTAACTATTCCTTCCGTAATATCCTCGATTAAAAGAAAATTAAGATGGCTAGCTTATAAGTAACATTCAGTGTAATTAACAAATCAGTCCATGTCTCCAGTCCACCAAATATCACTAAATGCAAAACACACAAACGATTTGTGTGTATTGACCAAAAAGTTCGTAGTGAAGAACTTGTATATTCAAATCGCTGTTTCATTTAAGCACTTTAAGCTAAGTACTTAAGCACTGAACTTAAAAAAACATTTTAGCAACACATTCTAAAAATAAGACTGAAGTGGTTTTTGAAAATTTAGCCTGATTAGCTATTGTCTGTGAATCAATGGGTTTCAAGTCTGAGTTAAATTGTAATGAATTAGAGGTGACTTGGACATCAGTGTATCGCTTTACCATCATTGATAGACAACAGAAATGCTTCTTCGGATGAATCAAATTGTTTTCAGTAAGGAGTAGACAATTTATAGTAATTATAAACGTAATCAACTTAGAGCAAGTGATAAATCACGTTGCCAGTCTCAACGAAGCGTAACTATTATTGTTTTACACTCATTACTAACTGCCAATCAACTATAATGATTCTGGCAAAAAAAACCAGAAAGTAACATCTTCAATGAAAAAATGATTTGGTGAAATCTTCATACGAAACAGTAAATATTAATTCAACTAAATATTTTTTTTATATTCACTATTGCTAAAAAATACATGAATTCTCCAGTAATTTGGTGATTTGTCATTTATTCAATTGGAAGGATAAAATAACCAGGTCATTCCCGAATCTACGTTTTCAATAATTCGTGCTAATTACTTCCTCAATGAAACTCAATCAATTAAGCTTCCAATTCTAATGTATAGTAATTAATAGAAAATGGATTAATATAATATTATTTGGTTTGTATCTGCTGGAGCGTTGCTTATTACAAATCAACTTTGAATTAATACTGTATGTTTCACACTATCATACAATTACATATTACTTTTTTGAAATAAGGTATCCTAAAAACTCAAGGATTAAATTCCTTGAATTACGTTATATATATATAAAGATTTCACATAAACACGTGAAATAACAATCAATGATCAAACCACAATAAGAAATGGGAAAACAAGACTAAGATCTTTCAACCGTACAACCGGTCTGATCGTTCAACCGGTTTGATCATTGATTATATATATATAAATTAATAATCAACAATAACTCTTGATATAATATATGAATTAAACACCACAATAAACAAATATATTAATTAAAATGCTCTAAGGCCTTTCGTTACAACATCATCAGAGATCTAAATGAAACAAACAAAAAATATAATAACAAGTTAACCTGGTTGATTGAAGTCTTCAGGATTGCTGGCATCCCTGTCTGAATTTAATGTTTCTAAAATTGACGGAGTCTTGATCTGTTTACTTATTTCTTTTATTAATATTTCATCTAGTGTGTAAAGTCACGGACTATTGCTCATTAAATTTCCATAGATATTCTTTATGAGTGCACTTTCAATAATAATGATGATGTAACGAAAGACCATAGAGCAATTTAATTAATATACGTTTGTTTATTGTGGTTTTTAATTTATATATATATATATATATATAGCGTAGATATATTAAAGTTATATTGGAATCTGAAGAAGAATTAATGGTAATTTTTTTTAGCAATTTCACAAAAAATGTATATATCATGTTTTTTATTTGTCTAAACATATTACATCCTCTTTAGAATATCATCTTGTGTTCAAGTGTTGAATTTATTTAGGCCTTGTATTTATTTGAAAACGTTTATAGGTCTAACGTTGAGAAATGTTAATCAATAACTATATATAATATATAAATAAAATTGTTCTACCTTTTAAATGTAGACTTCTATATATATATATATAGAAGTATAAAAAGATTTCACATAAACACGTGAAATAACAATTAATGATCAAACGACAATATGAAATGGGAAAAGAAGACTAAGATCTTTCAACCGTCACAAGCGGTCTTCGTCTGAGTCCTTAGTCTTGTTTTCCCATTTTCTTATTGTGGTTTGATAATTGATTGTTATTTCATGTGTTTGTGTGAAATCTTTTTATTTTATAGAAGTATATGTATAGAAGTAACTATATATTACTTCTATACATATACTATAAATACGATTATAGTATTTATCTGATACTATATAATATTATAGTATTTATCTGATTATTATACCATAAATAATCAGAAATGGAAAAAATATTTTTTCCTTAGTCACACGATGAATGGAAAAGAGGATATTACGACTATATAAGGATATTGGAATATAAATATCCTATGATATTACGATAAAGAATAAAAATATGTATATAAATTAAGTAAGTTTCCAAGGTTTGGATATAATATTCTAAACCGAGATTTCGGTATAATTTAAAACTTTTTTCATTGGCATCTTCTCCTATTACAGACAAGTGTTATTGCAAGTATTATGAGATTTTTAATGAAGCTATGAGTAGAATATATGCAGATGCATATCTAAGGAAAAGATTTCAAATAAAATCAACAGCTTTCAAATGATTGGAACTTGGATAACTGACAGATTCCTGATAAGTATTGTTTAGTTTATTCTATAATGTGGTCCAGTCCATAGCTCTATCAATTTTTATATATTATATTTCTCGATTTCAAATTACTTATGATGATACAAGTAGAATTTATGTGAAATTTATTATGAAAAGTTTTTAAATAAAACCAAAATGTCGCTTTGAATATATAATTTAAACCTTTAAAACTGGAAAGCTTAGTAAGTCCTGATATTTTTTATATTCATATACATATTATTTATGAAATTTATATCTTTATGTTATTCATAATTATTAGAATGTATTATAAGTAAATGGTGTTTATACAGTTTTTCTTGTTGTTAATTACCTTGGGTATTTTTGCCCAAAATATTGTGACGCCACGGCTGAGAGAGGGAGAGAAGAGAGTGTTTTGTGGTGATGCGATGGCGGAATGTTATAGGAAGTGTATGTAGAAATATAAATTAAAGAGCGGAAGGCCTGGTCTGGTTTTATAAATATGAATATCTGGATTGAAGTAAAGGTGGAACTAATGTCGATCAGCCTCTTCTATATTGAATCTTGGCTTACACGATATTGCCACACTTCAGGTTCAATATATCTTGACATTTTATTGGTTTTGAGCTTCACACTTGGTGTTCTGCCCAAAGTAACAGCTTTATTCCTCTTCCTCTAACATCGCCACAAACTTCCTGTGTCTGTGCAAATTTCATGCTTTTTCACATCTTATTGTTGATATTTCTATCTTGGTTCAAACTTGAATATATGAAATTTTATTTAAAACAAAGATATTATTTTTACGCTAATTTACTGGATAACCAAACAAATATTCCAAATATTATTGAGGATATTAATTCATACAAAAATAATTAAATACATACAATAATTATTGTCTATATTAAAAATATTAATTATATATAATAATAATAATATCACTATTTATTGTTCGGAAGATATTGATTCGTACAACCATTTAAACATCCAGAAATTTACATTTACAAAACCTTTGACTAGACTGTCCTTTTATCCTACAAAATTGACCGAATCCAGATTAGAGAACACACCTATATATATATATATATATATATATATATATATATATATATATATATATATATATATATATAGATCATAGATATAGGTCATTGATATATCTGTTTATCAAGTGAATATATATATAAATATACAAAATAAAATTTTTATCAGGACGTCAGTTCATCAGTTTCAAATTAATCTCTATATGAAGAACTGGCCGAGTTTTGATAAATATTTTATTTTGTTTCTATATATATGTATAAGGTTTTACAATATAAATGTAAAATAAAAATTAACGACTAAACTACAGTAAAAAATTCAAAAATCCTTCGACTTTGTTTACCTTGACTTAAAATGTACAGCATTTTGTTCCATTTTCTTACCTTCTAAACCACTTAAATAGCCAGTCATATCTCCTAATCCTTCTGTTAATTATGATTTTCTTTAAAAAAACATGTCTTGCATGTCTTGAGGTAGATTGGCTACCTATCTAGACTTTTATATATATATATATATATATATATATATATATATATAACAAAATTTCACGAAAACAAACAAATAGAATGAACTGACACAAGGTATTTCGATATTTATACTAATTATCATTATCAAAAGAGATGTGATCCATTTCAAGAGTGAAATTACTCTAAAGAATCCCTTTACAGTAGTGGCAGCGCCAGTGCTGCCAGCATACTCTGAGAGAAGCAAGGAAAAAAAGTTAAATAAGAAAAAAACGATAATGTTCCTCCTCTCAAGTACACATTACCTGTATTTATTCGTATTTATATTTAGTTTATTCACGTTGTTAGTTACTTCTTTTTAATCCTTTCCCTCTGTATGTTAGCCACATTGCTACTGGTACTAAGACAAAGAGGTTCTTCAGGGTATTTCCGCTTCTCAAGGGGATTACATCTTCTCTCCTGTCTCGCCAATCCATTGAAATATCAAGGTGAATTGAGTCTGTATTTTTATGCGTTTTTTTCTAAGTTGTCTTCGTAACTCTTTTTTGTTTTTATTTATATACAATTCTTAATTATTTGTTGCTATAGTTTATACTGATTCTAATTTGAGCAAACTCCGTTTCTAGTACTTCATTTGTTAAATTTGATGAATGAAGATTCGATTATATTTCTTAACCCAGTAGATCTTTTCCATCTGATCCCACTCTCAATTCTACATGTCCGCTATAACTTGATCATTTTTTTTTTTTTTTTTTACTCTAACCATGACCAGTGACTTGGGTAAAAGATTTTGATTCCATTTCTAAAATTCTTACAACCGACTGAACGAACTTCAGCCAAACTTCTCCCTCCCATTATAATTGGTATTTTCAACCGTTATAATTATGATTACCAATATTCTCAAACTTTGAAACAGTATGAGTGATTATTCTATTCCCTCTTGTAATCTCCTTAATTTGTTCCTAATTTGAAATTTTTGACTCAAATGATGTCACTTGAACTTGAGTCTCAGTTCTATTGAGACTGAGAGCAGGACCAGTTAGTTTGATCGAATCATCTTGGTCCAATTGCTGAACTTCTTACTTGTGGTTTGGACATTAATGTGTTTCATATGTTTGTTTCAAAATCTTGCTATGTATTGCATGAGTGCATACATGTATAATACGTTGAATGTCTTTGTTTATGTAGTGAAGTTATATTTTCTGTTATATTAAGTCTCCGCAAATATAATGGTTTTAATTTCAATCCGTTCCAACTAATTGGTTGCATATGGAATCCTCTTAACAGTTCAACTTTCAAGTTAGTAACTGCGTACATAATGTTGAAGGTATTAGATTGATACAGAATTCCTTGGAATGAATCCTTAATCTCTCATTAACGCGAAGAAAGATCGTGAGAGAGATTTCTGTGAACTGAATTTCGTTGCCTTATGTAAAGGAAAGGTATATTGAAGTAAATGTCACCCAATACTTCCAGACAGTTTGGAATTTGTCTTTTCCATAATTTATTGTCGTTAATGTTGCCTTCAATACCTGCAAGACCTATAAGGATATTCTATATCTCAAGAATTTTGTTCCTTTATGAAGTACATGACAAAATTGTATGAACAAATTTCAACGAAAGTTATGATGAGACTCTTATAGGCGACTGAAGGAATTAAAAAAAATAATATTGCGTTTCCTCGTCTTAACATAGATGCTGGCTACAGCTTAAAAAACTGTCGAGAACTATGGGAGATTTAAAGCACCAGCCTACGTCCATTCAATGATCTTTTGGACACATCTTATTAATTTGTTGGAAATTTTCAGAGATATCATAAAAGAAGGACTAAGCTAAGAAATCAAATCTTAGCCTAAAGGTTCTTGGATTCAAAGATTATATTCATCAAGAATGGAATGCATAATATAATAAATACAATATTATTTACAAGTAGTTGATATTTAAATTTTGCTGTTTGCATAAAACTATTTAATAAAGTCTATAATTGGCATAAAGAGTTTAGAAAAAGAATTTATTTTGATTTTGATTTTCTTTGAAACTTTGTCCCACAGATCATTTTATGGGTATTTCATCAAACAAGGTTTTCAATTGTCGTACTTTTTGAAGGAACATAAATTCCTGAAACAGAGGAACTTTAGACATTTTTTCCTGTTGAAAGAAAATAATCTTTGGCCAAGTTGTTCACCCTTTTTAAGCGATTACAAGAATTATTTAATTTTTTTACAAAAGAGAAAAGTATTAAGTAGTTGAACTATTTATTTGAATTGATCTCCAATTTAAAAAGTAAGAAATGAATTCTGAAGAAAAAATCCTTTTCAACTCGTATGTTTTATCGCATGCTTGACATATTTTGAACTTCCTTCACCTCTAAGAGAGGAAATTGTTACGTTACTCTTGAAGACAAATGAGGTAGGAAACCTATCATGTTATAGGTGTAAAGCTGTTAAATAAAAAGAATTTGTGTATTCATAATTCATTGTACACTAAACCGTGTTTTAATAACATACCTCTACTCATGTAAGGAAGCAACATCTCAAGCGTTTTTGATATTAATAATTAAGCGAAGTTCATTAACTCTCGTCAAATAAAAATTAGGCAGCATGACCTCTCAATTCATTTATTTTTCATGTTTCAGAAAAACAAAATTGAAGATTGATGGTGAAGGGTTAGGTTAAATTTCATTAACATAGGAAAGAGGTGCTTTTCCGTGGAACCTGCTTGCAGTTTGAAGAGGCCAACAAAATAAGTGTGGGGCAGCTTGTTCATTATCATATGTTTCCTTATCACCTGACCCTAATGCAATCTCATCACTTAATCTCAACCAATTTAATTCAAATCCGCTAGATAAGATAAGCTCGTTTATTAACTTCAACAGATTATTATAAAAAAAAAAGTTAATTATTCAAATTCCTTTCAGCCTTTCTTTTTACTGTATTGTTTTAATTAATATTTATGTAATGATTCTCAATGAAGAAACAAAAATGTTTTTACCTTCAAAAAAATTTATTTTTCCAGTCTTCAAACAACACCCATCACTTTAGCGCACTATTTTATACTGTCTTTAGAGATGTAAATTGTAATTCAAATTAGGTTTTATTTTATACAAGGGGTGAAATCACGGTCCATTATGGAGAAATAAGTATCGACAGGTAGATTTATAAGGCCCAGGCAGGCTCGTGTGGGACTCTGTAATTACGTGATCATGCTGTCATCGTGGATCAAGCGCTGTCCTAATCACTATAGCATTTTGTTAATTTATAAGTAACTTTATAACAAACATTAACTACTCCTAATTTTACTTTAAAGAAATGATTTATTTAAAATGAATATTATTAAAAAAGAATTTTTTCTTTCTTTCTCAAGCCCAAGATTTTTTTTGTATTAATTTGCAACTTGCTATGTTAATTACTTCGTATCTAATAAATTATTAATTATTTAAATAATTTTACTGAAATATTGGTTTTCTATATTATTGACCGCTTAATGGGTAGAATAAATTATAAATGAATACATTCCAATAAACAAGTTATACCTAAACTAGAAATATTTCTATTTTTTATACTTAATATGTAAAAAAAATTCGTTTGGGTACTGAAAGGAAATTTAAAGGAGAGTCATTTACTTTGCTATTTGTCAGTACATCAAGTTCTGTTGAGATGTTTGCTGAGAGTATGTTCTGGGTCACTGGCCGAGTGCTGGCTCTGGTGGTACCTACAGCAGAGGCTGCTTTCCTTTCTAACGATTAAAGTAGCTATCCATCTTGACCGCTTCTCAATAACTAAGGTACATGAGGGATTTCCCCGCCTCAGCACTTTGTCAGTGGTCTCTCTCTCCTTCTTTCTCTGTTTTTATCGTCCAGTACTTATCTGTCCAATACCCACATATCTGAGATTCATTCCCTGCTTTCCTGCTCTTCACTGATTTACAAAGTACATAAAGTTTATTATACATTTACACTATTATTTATGAAAATAAAGTAGCGATATAAATACTTAAACGTCATTGCAAATACTAAAAACTGAAAAATGCAGGTACTATTAGAAATAGGTGTGAGTGTGAATTAATATATTTTATCCATGATTACCTGTTTAGTAGTCAGAAATTATGTTAATAATCTCTCTTCTCTGACATAAAGATACTATAACAGAGAAGATACAAAACTGTTAACCCTGATTCTGTAAGATTCCATGTATTTATTATAGTAGCTTGATCTGCCTATTATAATAGTGAAAGCAGTGCTAAAATTCTGCTTTATACCAACAAACATGGTTTTTTGATCCAAAGAGATATAAGTATTTTCTCCTGACGACAACATTCGCCTAGGAAACAAATTTCCATAAAATATGGTGTCTTAGAAATATAACCACAGAAATTGAATAACAGATTAAATGCATTTAAAAAAAATTTCTGACCATAACATCAATAGGATTTTATTTGTATTCGAAAAACCAAAAGATTTAGTATATGCCAGGAATCATCGAAGATGCTCTCTTTCCACAGGTTTTTTTTAAGGTAATATTTCAGTAAACTAAATACTACATTTATTTTAACATCTACAATTTTTTTCAATCTGGCCTCCACTGTCGGTTTCTTTTTTTGAAAAATAATAAACTACACTGCCTCAAAATTTAAAACCCCTTTTGATTGAGGTGGGGACCAATTTGGTTAACCATAATTAGTTAACCAGATCTCAAATAATTTACTTTGTTTCTTACTTGGTTATCTAGAATTTAATACAAAATATTTGTTAATATATTTAATTTTTTTACATGCAATATTTTATATACGATCAAAGTGGTTTGAAGTACAATGAGATAAGTCATAGATGCTGAAGACGATTTATTGCATCAATAGAAAATGTTTGGGTATAAAATGGGCGAGATTTACAAATCAGCATAATTAGCATTGAGCACTACAGTGACGATTACGGAAACAAGTAGACTAGATGCATTAACTCCACTGTTGTCAACATGACTTGAAGTAATACACTCAACATGTGTGGATCATTTAGGTCGATAACATGATGATGTTAACAAGCATACATTGAAATGTTCGTTAGTAATTTAATGTTCTATAACTTGTTTGTTACCAGCAGCACGTACTACTACTTCGCCCAGGTGAACAATAATAACTATTTGACAGGTTGTTTTTTTCTTGTTTATAGATGTTTTGTCAATTTCTGTTGTAGAGTATCTTTTTAACATTTCAAGTGAATCACAATTGTTAATATTTAAGTGTCTAATTCTTTATGAATATAATTCATGCTGATAGTAAAACAGCTATCTATACATTAAAATTTTATTGATGGATGTATGTTAGATTGCAAAGGCCGTCCTACAAGAGAACAAACAGAGGCCAAAGAATGAACACTCTACATTTAGAGTCTTCAATTTTGCTTAACTCAAGTATATTTAGAGTAGAGATTTTTAACGAGCACCTGACACCATCGTACAGACTCAGAACCGACAGCTTAACATCCTGCATTAACAAGATGTTAACCTATTACCAGAAATTTGATTTACGATTACTTCTGAAAGCCTTTCAACATGATATAAGTCACATCAATTCCTCACTGACCATAATGAAACTACAACCAAAAATTGCACTTTTATCAGAGGATGAGCAGATTGCATTTTTGTTGAAATTGCATGCAAGGAAAAAGGTTTGATGGTACATTTAATGATTTTAGAAAATTTATTTACGGTAATCGGCTAACTAGGAAAAATTAACTAAAATTAGTATACTATAAAGAAAAGTTCAAGAAATTCTGACAACTGGAAAAAACAATAACTTTAAAAACTGAAAAGTCATTTTCAAATCGCGGATGACTTGCTGTTCATGCTGTTCAAATTAGTTTAGAACAAGTTCATCACATATTGTTAAAACAAAAAAAACAAAATTGGTTTTTAAATTTTGATACATGAAATTTGAAAATAGTTTAGTGAGTTAATATATGTAAGAAAATTATATTTTTAAAGCTATGAAAAGAGAAGCAAATGAAGTTTAATATGTTCTTCAAGGGGTGATAGATAGTTCTCTAACAAATGTGTTGTAATCAATCTACATGTTGACTGTTTGAACGAATCTTAATCCGTGTATTAATCCAAGAACTATGGACGGATTTCAAACGCAGGATTACACAGAATAATTAGTCTGACTATAGAATCGAGCACAGCTGAAATTATTACCACTAGAGGCACACCCCTTATTCCATTCTCAAGGAAAAAAAAGGTATGTCTCAAAGACGGCTTTATTGATAATCCTAAGCTAGAAATCTCAGATGTACTCAAATGACTATCTTGGAATCACTTTAAATCTGGGTCTAAACTTGAAAATTAAGTAACAGATACATTGGCTATGTCTGTCGGTTTAATAATAATACAAATACATATCAGATTTTTGTAAGTCAGTTATTTGAAGTGTGTTATATCTGATTAAATGGATAATATTCACCACAGAGTTTGATAATACGTCTACACGATAGACTCCGTAAAATAAAACCAAATTCAATTAATTGGTAATGAGTTCCATATGCTTACATATAGTTTAGTTGAGTGTAGACAACTCCAGATTACTTTAATTTGGATTTAATCAAATACAGTTGAGAGAGGTATGACCAGCAATCACTACGGGCGGCCACATGTATGATTGGTTATTGGAACCAAATATTAACATCTGATTCTGAAAAAAGATCACTTTTGCTGCATTCTGGGTAAACTAAAAACAGTTAAACACATTATCATAACAATTTCATAAGTTGATTCTTTTTTTTATTTTTTTTTTTGTATAAATTAATCCTTAATAATCATTGCATTACAGTAAAACTTGAATTACTTAATCTATTAATGTAAATCACTGCACGACAAGTATTTATTGACTAAATTAGCCTCTGCCTTCAGTTGATAATAAATCTAATTTACATTGGAAAAACCCTATGCGTGATTAATAGCCTATTTACTTGAGTCGTGATTTATAAGTTAGATGTCATAATCGAAATCTAAATATAGCTGCTAGATTGAATAGAGTTGGAATATACCCTTCTAAAAAGTAAAAATCACAATATATAAATTAGATTCACTTTGTTTTGCAAATGATTTCATCTCGTCAACCTTGTCTGGCCAATGTACCTCAATCAATGCTTGCATCACACTCATAAGTAGTTGGTCTCTAACGAGTAAGAAATTAATTTTATTTTTGAATTTAGCAGTCGACAAATAATTTCAAAACTATAATGTATTTGATGTGACATTCGTTCAAGCTGTTTTATTCAACATTTAGATTTACTATTGACTATCTATCTGCTGCACTGTTCTTGGTGTGGATGTATGGCTTTGCTAGAGACCTCTCGTTGCAGCTACGTCATGAACCTCACTAGCGACGTATATGGTCTTTTCTGTCTTAAGTTCTGTAGGTGTCTTTAAAGCATACGTGATCAATGGTTCTCTCAGAAAATAAAGTCGGTTTTCACCGACTATGTCAACAAATATAGTGCCTTACTCTGAATTCAAATAAAAAAAAAACGATCGGTACAAAAACCAGAAAAATTTCTGTAAAAGCCTCTACATGAACTTTTAAACTTCAGAAACACAGAAAAATATTGAAGGGCGTTTTAAAGCGGTCACTACGATGGATAAGTAGTCTCAAAATAGGTTGTAATAGAGACTAAGAAATGATGATCACACCGGGCACATTTCATACGAGATCCATGGACATGACGTGTTCTATTAGACTTCAAACTCCAACAGAATTGCCATTAGAAGTTTGTGTTTGCCAAAAGTTTGCTGGTTGCAGGTACTAGGCGATGGGGAATCATCTATGAAGGCTATAATCATTGAATTCTAAACTAGTGCCAAGCCTTTACTAACTATTTCAGCCTTGTATATCATTTCAAACAAAAAATTTTGATTTATTGATGTGCTTTTTTAATTTTTAATAGCTCTAATTTCAACTTTCACAAATTATGCAATTTTATTATTTTTAACAGAATGGATATCTTTCTTAAAATTGTGTTTAGTAAATTACAATTTTTTAGTATTACTATTTTAGTATAGATCCATATAGAATTATGTCTCAAAAGGTAAAGAAATAGTTTTAGAAAAACAATAAAGTTTATTAAGATTGGAAATTGGCAAAAACGGTAAAACCTGGTGATCGTTAACATAATAAAAGAAATTTGATTAAAAAAATTGTTTTTTTCTTTTTCTTTGCATGAGATTACCAGGTGCCACTTAATCTTTCTGTCGACAGAGGAAATTTTAGGTTTATTTAACTTTACTATTGATGAAAAAACTGTACTATCAAACATTCTTTTGTTGTAATAAGGGTTTTTTTATGACATTATTATATGCTTAATAAAATGGACTATTGCAACAAACATGTGAGCTGAATCATGGTGGATTTAGATTACAGGGAGCCTGGTTACATTTCACACGTCCTGAATAGTTCTCCGGGGAGATTGTGCTTTGTTCAAAGCTCTTCAAACTTTAATACAATGACAACATCAATGTAGCCAAGTGTATTCAAAATAAACAGACTCTTGGAATAACTTAGTAGTACAACAGTGACGAAGAAACCAAGTCGGTCCCAAATCCAGTGTCATCTTCTATAAAGACTTCTTAAAGTTTAATGCTCAATTTTATTTCACCAATGTATTGTGCAATGATTTAAATATTATTTAATACAAAAATCCTAAAAATTTTAAAACTTTTTAGATCTATTTCACATATAAATTCACTCCAGAAGATGTGAACAGTGAATTACATGTGAAAGGTTTCATATTTAATGAAATCCACCTTTCTTAATGGCATTACATATGAAATATTAGCTTATTCTTTAAATAAAGCAAAATATCATTATTCATTTTTTTTTCACTGGTTTTTTTGTCAGTTGATTAGTAAATAGGATAAAACCCTTGATGAACAATACGAGTCTTTGTGTCTAAACTTTGTATTTTGTTTCTTTATTGTTTATAGTTTTAAAGTAGAAGATATGCTTTAATTCTTTATACAGACTGCCTACTGTATGTCAAGTGATAGTTTTCATGCTACAGTTTTATAAGTAATGATTTTTTAAAAAAATTATGGAAATAATTTCCTCACAATCAACGAATTGAATTGAATAGAAGAGAACTTAACTGTATTTGTTGTTTGTGTCACTGATCTCTTAAATGAAGATTATATATAAGTTAGTTAATAATCACTATACGTGAACTATACTTCATAACACAAGAACTTCATAACTCCTTGCATAATTATACTGATAGCTCAAATTTCTGTCTATGCTCAGTTTATTAAACCCTGAAATAGATGCATAAAAGTAATTTAACTTCTGCTTAAAACTTTGTGCATGCATAGCCATAAATTTTACTTGGGCATTATCTAAGTTTATTGATAATGGCTTTAAAAGACTATTGGTGTAGATATGCATGGTCGTGAAGCGACCCTTAGTCTCATCTGTGCGAAAGTTTTATTTATAAAACGGTTTGAATAATTAAAGCAGCCCCAGCAGGTGTATAGCTGGCATGAACAATGCACGCCTCCCGAGAATTTTCCTTCTTGAGCATTTCGACTTACGCACACAATGAATAACTTATCTTTCTTTCCCCCTCCACCATACCATGTAATTGTCTGATGGAAGTATGTATCATTTATTCAATCCGTCTTTTGCTCCTCTACCATAAGAATATCTGGCTGGCGTTATCCATGAGCTCTTTCTCCAACTTCTCTTTTCCACCCATCTCTCTATTCTTCATTTTGCCAAAAATCTAATTCCTCTAGCGATGGGAAAATCGCCTTCCTGTCACGAGTCACTCTCCTTTATCTCTTTCCCATTGTTCTTCCATACAGATTCAATCCATTTACTTTTCATGATCTACTTGAAGATACCAGAGCCCTTCTCTAATTTTACTAATAAATTGCCTTCTTGCAAGATAAGACCATCTATTATACATGCGCCATAAATAATAAAAAAAACACTTCTTCTTTAATTGAACGATTAGTTTCTCTAAACATCCTCACTTGCTTTGTCTTACACCTATTACACGCTATTAATTTATCCTTATACATATTAATACGGGCTTCCCATTCATCATGCTGTCTTTCTTCAAGTGAGATTTCATCTCTTCCCTCATCCCCTCTCATACACCCATATCTTTTGTCTTTTCCTCATGACCCAAACCTACAGTAAAACATTTCGACGCATTATTTTACAAAATAGTCATTCATTATCTTCTACTCATAAAACTAAGTGGATTTTAAAATATTTAATCCATGTTTCCGATTGTATATTTAAATTTGCGTTTGTACTAATTGATATAAATGCATATATTTGGCAAGTACTTATTATTAAACATTATTAATTATTAAATATATATTTGCTAGTATTTTCATACATATAAAGTAGCTTGCAAAATTTGGCGACTTTTGATGTTCCATTCAAAATAATTCAATAATAGCATATTCAATTGTGGTGTTTTCAACACTCCTTATATTTTCGAAGATATATATACTTATCTTATACTAAACTATATCTATAAAGGAATAAATATTGTTGAAGAATATGAGTGGTTGAAATGATTCTTATATTACGTACATAGTAAATAAAAATGCATGTGAATGGGCAAAATACATTACCCATTATCACTTATGAAGGCGCTGATTAGTGTAAAGAGCTTAGCTTCTGATTAGTCCATGTATTCATTGGTATATTCAACTGAAGATTATGCTTTCATCTCAAAACGAACTGATGGGGAATCTAATGAGCAATGAATGCTTTGAAGCATTCTAGCACCTTAGACTTAGGCCACTGTGATTTGTGTTCTACGTTTCTCAATATCTATTCTGTGTAAGTACATGCTATATATATAGTCCAATGCACACAAAGAAACATAGAGAAATTAAAAACACAAACTTACAGTCTCTAATTTACGGGTGAACCGTCTTCAGGAGAGAGAAGGAGGGAAACCAAGCGCACTGGTACAGAGATGGTTGGAGACCAACAATCTTGCCACATACGCGACCGGTCACAGAGAATAAGGTAGACAAGAATCAATTTAAATTAAAATAGGAATATGAAAAATAATAGTAAACACAAAAACAAATAAAATAATAAAAAATGAAACATAATAAGAAGAAATGATACATAAATAAATAAAAATTAAAAATTATGGACTAAGCTTTAATAAAAAGTAGAGAATAAAACTTAAAATAAATTAAATAAATGAAAAATAGATAAGATAAAAGCATAAAAACTAGATGCAGAGACAAGAAACTAATACATGAAGCATTATCTCTCAAGATTAAGGCCAGGTGCACTGCGCGTATTGAGCAACCAAATATGGGCTTCTTCGGAGGCTCGGAGGGTGAGGTTTTTGCAGTCAGAGGGTATTTGTCGCAGAACCTGTAACCTGCAGCACTCATTAAAGGGAAGTCGGTGGCTATTAGCATGTATGGCGATGGGAAGATGGGAATGGTTGTTGACTTAAGCTCTGTGATTGTTCATACGGAGACTAAGCTTGGTGGATGCTTGGCCTACGTAGAACAAATCACACTTGGTACACTCCAAACGGTACAGTTCTTGGAGGTACACGAGCAGTCAATCGGAACAGGATAGTGTGTGTTATGTCCCATCTAAAGTGACCGTTTTATTCTCTGGGGGAACTTGTACTCGTAATAACTGCACCTTAGAGCAATCATTGAAGGAGAGTCCATGGTTGTTAGCATGGATGGCGAAGGGTTGATTGGAGCGTTTGTTGACGGAAGATCTATGACCGTTCATACGGACGCTAAGCTTAGTAGATGCCAGACCTACGTAGAACGCATCACACTTAGTACACTCCAAACGGTAAACACTGTTTTTAGAGATACAAGAGCATCCATCAGGAACATGGGTAATTTGTATTGTGGAGATTACAGGAGAAGAGGGTTTGTGGATTAAGGTTAGGACAAGTAATAATAATTATGTAATTAAAAGTAATAATTATGTCTAAAAGTATACTCACATAAACTCGCATCAAAAATTTGTATTTTTTTTTAAACTTTCTTCAAAACACCTAAAAATGTACATCATGCTTCAGACCTGCAAAATTTTAACTTTATTTTTGACACGTTTTTTTGTGAAATATCACTGTGGTACAATAGAATAAATGGTTTCGGAGACTCCATAAAATCAAAAATGCAATCTCACAGTAATACAAGGATCACAGTAGAAATAGTCCATAATCGCTTACAATGCCCTAAGGGAGTTATTGTGCCAGAAATCCTATAAAACTTCATAAATATAAAAATAAATTGTAAGCATAGGACAAAAAACAATGTAGTACTTCCAAAGAAAGACATGAGAGTAGTTTAGTATCTCTAAATTCATATGAATTTTAATTTGATATAATTTATATCAATATTTGATATATATAATATAAGTATTGGTTAGCAATATACTTTTGAAAATGGGGAAATACTCGAAAGAAGAGTAAAACTTTTACTACTCATGGTGGTGATTCTCATAATTAATTATAGATCACGTCTCTTTAAATATATAACCTTTAATGGTGACTTTGTTGATTAAAGAGTGACGTGTGTTTAGTATCAATCTTTTATATATATATATATATATATTTGTTTGTGTACTGATCTTCCACCGCGAAGGTGTGTTTTCCATATTCTTCATACTAATCACGGTATGCACTATATATATATATATATATATATATATATATATATATATATATATATATATATAAAAGTGGCAAAAAAACTCAATTGATTATATTCACAAATACATCACCATTAACATTTATAATATATATATATATATATATATATTATAATAATAATATATATAATCAAACCACAGTATGAAATGGGGAAAAAGGACTAAGATCTTAATCCTTTTTTCCCATTTCTTATTGTGGTTTGATCATTGATTTTATTTCATGTGTTTATTTAAAATCTTTATATATATATATTTCACTCAAAATTCGAAAAAACTATCCGAACTGGACGCAAATCACCTCAAAACCAGAAGAAAAGCAAGACAGAGAGACACACTTACAAACTCAAATTTTCGGATGATCCGACTTCAGGAGAAGAACAAGCACTCCGGAAACAGAACGGCAGGAAACCGTACCAGCAACCCGGGTTTTTGCTTGTTGCTTTTCTTCGCTTTTGAGCTGATATATATATCACTACGGAAGTGAGTTCTGTAGTGTCTTTCTGTGTTCTTTCCTATGTGTTAAAGTTTGTTTATATATATATATATATATATTGAAGAGAACCGTAAAAACTAATTTGAAAGATGGAAAAAGAATATTAAATTTCAGTTTCACATTTAGAATTATTTGGTAAAATAAAAGTTGAATCCAATCGAAATATGTAATTATATTACTCAGGAGAATATTATATAGTTTTTTACTTTTAAATATTATATACTTATTTACAGATATTATTGGTTATAAAGTTGAAATTATAATATTTGTATAACTTAGCTAATATAGACAATGTTGTGAAATCAGTCCTATGAATTAGTTTTTATTTCTTTTAGATGTTAAAGGAGGTGCTATATTAAAGGGTTTCCAATGTGATTATAAGGTCGAAGTATATTACTTAAAAGTGTAGTTATCTGGGTACATTGTCTGGGTACATATGCAGGTGGCAGACTATGATGTATGACATGGAATTAATACCGGAGCAAGACAAAAGCAAATATGAAGTGGTTGAGAGAGTACACGGAAACGGATGCTGTATAGAAGGGAGCAAGGGACACGGGGGAGACAGGAGTTTGCGGCAGAGAGTGTACCAAAGGGGGAAGGTAGGCTCTGCCACAGACTGTACTTAACTCTATTATATAATAAATGCAGTTTATATTATTCCCCCACCCCCAACCCGGTCGATATCTTGCATAATTAACAACGTATAATATCGACCCCCGCCCACCCCCACACCCTATGTCTCTTCCTCTATTCAAGACAAGATTTGATGAAATTTCAGAATGTCCTAAGACCCAACTCAAAACGGCTTTGTCTTTTCATAAACATCCAGTTAGTACATTGTGTATCTCATATTGTCGTGAGTGGCTAATTAGAAAATCTCAATTTTCCCTATATTAAAGCAGAAAAGGGTGGATTAAAAATAATATCATCTTAAAATCAAGAATCAATAAAAATACCAATTATTTACGCTAACACAGCTGACTAAGGTATTAGCTGCACACATCGTCTCTCTCTCTCTCTCTCTCTCTCTCTCTCTCTCTCACTCTCATCTTGCTTTCTTCCTTTTTTTTCTGTCTCCTGACAGAGAGAGAGAGAGAGAGAGAGAGAGACTTATATATATATATATATATATATATATATATATATATATAAATGAAAAAAGACAACAAATAGAAGAAGCGAGAAAACTTACTGGATCGATATTTCGAACTGAAGTTCGTCGTCAGGGAGAAGAAGGGAAGAAGAAGAGGTACGTGCGTCCACTTGTACCGGCAGAGAGTCGCTCTATATATATATATATATATATATATATATATATATATATCAATGATCAAACCAAAATAAGAAATTGGAAAACAAGACTAAGATCTTTCAACCGTAACCAGCGGTCTTCATCAGAGTCATAAACCCCTTTTTGACTGAGTCAGTCAGTTGGGTTTTTGACTCTGACGAAGAACGCTTGTTACGATTGAAAGATCTTAGTCTTTAATTCCCATTTCATATTCTGGTTTGATCATTGTTTGTTATTTCACTTGTTTATGTGAAATCGTTTATATATATATATATATATATATATATATATATATTGAGGGTTGGGTTTTTGTTTCTTACAAAGACCGCTTGTTACGGTTGAAAGATCTTAGTCTTCGATTCCCATTTCATATTGTGGTTTGATCATTGATTATTATTCCACGTGTTTATGTGAAATCTTTTTATATATATATATATATATATATATAACATTATTTACAATAAACACGCTAAATAACAATATATTATATCAAGGTGAAAGAACCGCGATTATTAAGAATAAGTGGACATATCCGCTGACGTCTGAGCTCAACTTAGATGCAGTGATTCTAGGAATCGTCTGGCATTGCTCTCTCCTCTTAATTCTATCGTACCTTAGCCATATATTTAATATCTTAAGAAGTATTTCCGAATATTGTCTATGAAGTCAAAAGATTGTATTCTCATATCATGCCCTTGGATGTATATAGAAAAATAATTTATCCTCAACAAATTATATAAATTGTTCTGCTCTCACGATTTTGAGCAGAAGAGCGTTAAAAATGTCGACATATTAAATATGAGTCCTTGTATATGTCTTTCATTTGTGTTTTTCAAAGTTTTTATATATATATATATATATATTATAATACTAAACAAGATCAACGGGCACAATAGATTCGAAATGAAGTCAATACTCCTATATAGCTCCCAGGAGGGCGTTTATATCTAGGTATCAATCTCAACCCTTAGTTTATATTCTGAGATTTTTAAATTATTTAAAAGAGGATAGGATGTAGAATAGATCTTTGAGGAAACGTTATAGTTTAAGAAAGAGTCACAGAGAAGAAAGCAGTCACAAGGAGGGGAGGCTCATTCGCAGGGGAAGACGATACGGAAGGAGGTAATCGAGAAAAGTAATTAATGTGGTTGAATCGTTATGCGTGAAGGAGACAGAAGAGTATATAAACATATATATATATATATATATATATAAAAATGATGATATAAAATAACGGAAAAAACAGGAATACTTATAATATTTCGACATCCATCTCCAATAGGTGGGTGAAGAGAGACGCTCGTAAAGCAAGTCAAACTGTATTCTCATTCTGTTAAGAACTCTGCCAGTATTACCATATTAATGATAGACTCAGAGAAGGATAAAGAAGAAATAAACATAAATAAAAAAGTAAAATTATAATTTATAAAATAATAATATTATATATATCCAAATATGAAGATAAATATCTAATAAAATTTTATAGGCAACAATTAAACAGATAACAGAAAAAGCAAACACTTTCTGTAATAGGGAGAAAATGAGAACAGTTGATGAATCAGGAAAATGTTTTCAGTCTGATGTGTCCATACCGAAGCAAGATTCTCGGCTGAAAACATATCATTGGTTTGACTCATTGTAGAAAATTGATTTATTCTCAATTTGTTGAACAACTAATATGTAGGTATTTGTATTATGAATTTTGAGATTTGTCTGATGTAAAGGTAAATTAGTATTATTATTGAGTCACCAAAAAGTTGTTTTCTGTCATATTGCCGAAAAATAATATTTTCTGTCATTGTTATGTTGCTAAATGGTTGTTCTGCGGATAAATAAGTTACTGTTTATGATTATCAATTATTATATAGTGAACAAAAATGGACATGTACTGTGTAGCGAGTAGTCATTAGTCAATAACAGTGTTGTGATGTATTGATAGTCATCAGGTGATTTAGAAATTGTAACATAAAAAAAATGTTTATATATTGAATGCTACAAAAAAATATCAGATATGCTGAACATTTGTATACAAACAATTTTAAATTCATTTATGATGTTTTGTTTTTGGTATCATAGGAAATATGAAATCAAAATTATTATAATTAATATTTTAAGTATTACAATATAGAAATATGTATTTATATCAATATTTATGCCATATGATTTATAAGAGAAATAGGTTAGTTCATTGTAGAGTCATACAAGCCGTGATAGCGATATATTGAAAAATTGTCAGCACTCTTGAATTAAGGGTATTGTAGGAGCAAGTAGGGGTGGTAAGAACAGATGTGACCCGCCACCCCCTTCTGGCCAGCAAAGGCTTATCAATGACTAATCTTTTTTTACAGCAGGGGTATATTCACCTCTCCATATGACATTCCAAGTGCTTGTCATGTGCGAACGCTACATGAGAACCTTACCACTTCTAGGGTGACAATCCCTTGATTGTTAACCCTTAACTATTAGCAGAGAACTAGCTATAGAAGAATTCTCTCATAATTAGTCTCGTCACAAGTAAAAATAGTTGATGTGTGTAACAAACAAACATTTGCAAAAAATTTTAAATTTTTATCAAAAATTGTAAAGAATAAGTTTTATCAGCATCATGGAGTGTTGTTTTTCAAGTTATATCTACAGTATAAATTAGAAAAATAGAAAACTAATTAGTTTAAAACTAAATCATAAATACAAAAAGAGAAATAAGGAATTTCATAGAATGATACGGGTAATTTTCGATAAAGGAGGAGACTGAGGGATGAAGTGATGACGTGAAGTAGAGAGGGCTTCGAAACGCCTTCCTTTCAGCAAACTACTTCCATACCCAGTTTTTTTGACTTATTACCTAATATGACTGACGCCAACATAATAACTGATTATTCAGCTATATTTTTGTGATTTTTATTTTGACTGAATTTATGTTATTATTTTGTCTATAATTGATCATATGAATAATAGATCAAATCTTTTACAACTGTTTAAATTATTTACTTTTTTCAAACTTAATCATTTTACAATTTCTTTAACTACCAAAACCTAATATTAAAAATGTGAAATGAAATAATAATATAATATATAAGTTATATTATTAAATATATTATATTATAAATTACATTTTCTTGTGAAGTTATTAGAAAAAAAATATAAAATCTGAATCGAGGAGTTTTCTAATACAAAATTTAGCATTTCACTTTCATTTAGAACTTCTTAATGGGGCTCAAGAACAAGAAATATCGGGAAGCGTACAGCAGCACATGAACACACATATAGCAATAAAATATAAAAAAAAATAAGCAGAAAAAGACTTCTGAAGTTTTCTAAAATATTATTTTCTGCTTTATTAACTTTTGTTGACGTTGATTATCTATGAAATATTGATGATATGATGTGCTGGAAAGTTATAGTGAGTTCTAGAAGTGAATGGGGCTTTTGATTTTTCCAAGAGGCCAGTAGTGTTAAAGTTAGGGGTCGTCAGCTGGGCAGGAAACAGTAGCAAGGGCCGATGGGCTCGTGATAGGGATGACTCGCTAATTGCCGCCTAGATCGAGATAGAGCCAGTGACGTGTGCCTCCCTCACACTCGGCTCGCACCTCCCTCCCCGTCGCTTGATTTACATGCATGACCCACTCTTCCACCTATATGTGTATATATTGTAATTCTTTAGCACCTTAACCAGTAATTTAATTTATTCTTAACGTCAGCTCTCTTGACTGGCACCTTGAAAAAAAAACAACTCTCTTTTAAAGAATAGAATATCTTTTAGCTCAAAGAATTCCCATTCATTTCTTACTCCTTGTTCCTTCTTTTTTTACTAACAGATTAAGTCAGGAATATTTATATTTGTTATTTAGCATTGAATACAACATCCTGCCTTCTGCCAACAAAAGAGACACAGAACCAAGACGCTTACTCAGTACTTTGAAAGATGTCAGATTTAACATTGTTTCTTTTTTAGAGTCAAATTTACAATTCATAGTTGAGTTGATTTTCTGTCATAGAACACTCAAATACATTTCAAAATTAATCACCTTTGAACCATTAGTTCAATAACTTCCTCTTATCTATGGAAATATTTTCATCAGTTCAAAGTTTTATGAACCCATTTGATTTTGATTTTTTTTTAAAGTAATTTCCGTTTTCTTCCCTTTAAAACCTTGTCTTTTTTTGCTTTTCTACATCCTCCTTCTTATGGGAAAAGACCACCATAAATATTTATTTCAATCTTAGTTTATACTTCATACTTAACATCAACTACATGGTCATGACTGCATCTCAGGTCAGGCGTACCAGATTTATAGACAAAAAACCAACTCCAAAAAAATGCGAATATCTAAACTAAACATTTCATTTCATTTTTTAGAAGTTTTTTTTGAATTTTGAATGTGAAAATACATTTGCGATTTAAAATGAAAAGTTTATGTTCTAATGGAAAGCAAGTTCATTACAATATATGTATGATGAACAATGAACATATATTAACATATGCAATATTTGTATATGTTATAAATATGTTTTTTGATCCTTTTTAAAGAAGGCGTATTATTGAAATTCAATCATTTGGCGCCAGGTAGACCAATGTTTTTAGACATTATGTTATAACAATTCTTGTTTTAGTACTAGATATCAGGTACACGTGCAAAGATCGTGTTGCCTCTACGCTCCAGGACACAGCAGGGTCCTTTACAGCATTCATGCAGTGAAGGTAAGTCCGCAATTGATCAGTCCCATCGACATCCTGGTGCATGTCGCCCCTCACTCTTGATTAAGTCACAATAAATAAATTATGTAGAATTTGCAATGAATGCTGATTCTGGAGGAACTTGTTTCATAAGTTACTGGCTTAGCGTAACGAAATATACAGATCCGGTAATCAAAAATTTCTTAACTACAAGTTCCTGAGTTCAAATTTCTTAAAATTGATGTTTTTGTACTCCTAATTTCAGTAAAACTATTTTGTGTACTGTTACTCAGTGTTTGTATTGAAGAAAAATGATCGAAAATAATGCCAATTAAGAGGTTTCATATCCTCTGAAATCATTGTTCTTGAATTTGTTGTAGCTATTGAGTGTCAAAATATACTGTTAGTGAAAGTTGTGAAAGAAGTGTAAAAGCAATCGAGCGTTTGTTCTGGGGATGATCAGTTGGAGGAGCTGATTACAGGAGGTGTTAGGCTTGATGAATGCTTTGAGATAGCGTAATGGCTGTTCCAATTTGAACTATAACTGTGGAGAGCTAGAGTGTTAGGACGTACATTGCCAAGTTGTCAGGGAGGGCTGCAGCAGAGATCCAGTTAAAATGCTTCTGCTACGGTGTCCTTAGCAAGTGAATTTATCGTCAGCTCTAGTGTTGATATATCAAGGTGTGTCATCATCAGGTGCTGCTCTCTGACTATGCTAATGCCTCGCTAATCTACCTCACACCCTCTTATTTATCAGAGCTCTCCGATGGCGCTCCACTTCTCGGCCTCTCATTTCAAACCATCATCAATCTTCACGATTGTTCTTCATGGCAGCTTTACCCTGTTCACTATTACAACAACATTAATATGTTGCGACAGGACGCAATGTTAGTCCCCTCCTAGGTGTAAAACAAGCAAACTTTTAGTTCCTTCCATAATAAACTAAAGTCTTTTCTAAATTTTTTTTATGATTGTAAAACTCAATGAGAAGTCAAAGTTATTCTTCTATTGTAGGCTCTTGGTAAAAACATAGAAAGCCTACAAAGTTAAGGAAAAAATAAAATTAAACATTGATTAGGACATTTAAGAGAAGATATTAATAAAATATCAGAATATCATTCACAGATACACATGTCAACGAAAAAGGATTATTGATTTGGGATGTATATGGACACACAAGTTAAATGTGCATAGTATGAAAGGTTTAGTTCCCTTTAGATAGTTGTTTTCTGGCTGAAAATTCGCACATCTTCAATAGAGTCGTGACAAGATTCCCTAGTCAAACATGACTTCTTCTTTTTTCCCCTTAAAAACTTAACGACATAAACGCTTTAATAAGCCATCATTACCTGCGGTTAGAATGTGAAGTAACATCATAGTTATTAGTTTTAAAATTCATTGGCCATGACCTATATAACACGAAATAAATAAATCCAGATGATATATATTATATAATAATGATTTTAATGAAATTTGGAATTGATTTAAGTTTCCTAATTTAACTTGGAAATGGAAACTGTAATAAATTTTTCATGAAAGAAAATACAATATTTATATTGTAATTAATATCAAATAAATATATATATACGAGTATCTAACTTAATTCGTTAATAAATTAATTATTTCTGGACAGTATTCAACGTGCTAAATGTGGTGTCAGATATGACTAAACATTTGAGTGCAATACTTTAAAATATTACCAATGTTGTTTTTAATTACTTAAAAATTATTTTTTTAAGAACATAATTTTATTAAAAATTAGTATTTTAATCTATCATTTTATCTACCTAATAAATTATATTAATTTTAATTTTAGTAATTAAATTTTGAGGAGTTTGTTCTCTTAAAGAGAGTGGTGCGTTTCATCAATAATCCCCAGAGAAAGTTGCTTAGTAGCAAGTTCAAACCACTGCTCTATGACATCGGAAACATGATATTTATCAAGTTTTAAGTGAACATATGATTTCTTTTGACACCAACGTGATTACTGGCAGAGTAAATATACAGAATAAACATTTCAGAACATCAATTTCAAACAATTGCAATCTCAGAGAAAACTTAAAAAAATCAGAACCTATGTCAAAAAAAAAAAGTTTTTCTTAAAAGATAATACAAATTATCATTTTCAGCAATAATCATTGGACCGTTTTATTTGCTTAAATAATGTATTAATGAGGAAAATTTCATAGCATTAATGATGTATATAAATAAATAAGAAAGACGTAACCTAGATTCTGATCTGACCTACTGAAGAGCAACACACATCATGTGACAGTTTATTGTAAATTACGTAAACTCAAATGCAGTCAAGAAAGGAAAATTTATACAATTTCATAAAATCATATTTTAGAATTATATATGGAACTAAAGGGAGTATGGGAAGGGCCAGGGTAGCCCAATAGCTCGTGTGCTCTCCTCTGGATGAAAGTGAAAATATCTGAACACTTTGACCCTAGGAGAGGAAGTTATGCTGTCAGTGCCAAGCCTGTAAATATCAGTTACTTGTTAAAGATCCTACAGTAAATAGCATTTCAGTTAGCCAAAATTTGGAAATCCCGATTTAGAAACATTAAGGAGTTCCAACATGACCTTGAGGAATCAGCGTCATGAATAGCTGTTCTGCAGACCCTTAACACATCGGAAAAAAAAAGGAATGCACGAACTTGATAACCGTGTATTATAAGGGTTTCAGAGTTATTCTAATGCAGTAAGTTTTAATTCGTAAAAAACATTCTATGATTTCCCGAAACAGTCCCGTTAAGGAAATTATTTAGTAGCCCTCTCTTTCCTTCTAAATAAATTAACCATTTAAGATCATAAAATGCTAGATATTTTCACGCTTTTATTGGCTATTAAACATTATATTAAAGGAGGTTAAATTACATAGAAGTGCTTAAAAATTCATTGAAAAATCTTAATATCATGCTTGATTAATTATGTAAGTATTTGATTATTATACTCGTAGTTTGGAGAATGTTGATTAAGTATAAATCAGAAAAGTGAAAAGTTATGAATGAAGCAAGCTGTTGGTTTAATATATGAACAAGGGAGAGGGGGTAATGAAGTATTGAAGCAATGTGAGGACAGAGGAAGGAGCTCAAGAATAGAATTTAGGTGAAGCCAGGAGCAGAGGTCGCAAGATGTGCTCCTCAAATCGAATTACCTGCTAATATTGTTGCCAAGATACTTGAGTTGATGCAGTTGGACCCTTCCACGCACCCTTCAGTTATTGATTTTAAACTTGTTCACTTGCGCTTCTCCTTCCCATATAGTCAAAACCCTGCCACCCCTTTCAGTGGCGTTTAAAATGCACCCCTTCAAGGCCTTGAGCTCTTGTGGTTGTCCCAACCCCCAAAACCAACCCTCTATCGTCCAGCCCTCTAATAGACTTACCTCCCTCGTCCATCTAATTTATCACTCTAATCATCACCCACTGTCCTCTATACAAGGTCACACAAGAATCATAAATGCTACGTTGAATTAAAAATTTTGAAAACTTTTAAAAAAGAATTATTTCTTGATTAATGATTAAACATAAAGAAATATTGTTTAATTCAATAATTAAAATATCATTTAATTTTACGACAAGCAGATATTTTTTTAATTTTAAATATGCTGAAAATGTTACTCATAACTCAATGAATAATCACAATAAATTCAAGTATCTCATGTTTTGTTTTCATTGTTACAGGTGAGTAGCAGATACAATACAAAATATTCATCATACTCTGCAAGGCAGCAGGACCAACAACTTACAGTAAATATACACGTTTAATTTTGTTTCTTGACTTATTCGTTTTAATTTAGCTTTAAAATATAGTAGCCATCTATCATTTTGTGAAAAATAATATTAGTATATAAATATATATAAACTTCATCAATATTACAGTAAGGAATTTCAAAATGTGGTGAAGACCAGTTGTTTTAGTTAAAACATCTTAATCGCATTTGCTAATTTCAGTGAGTTTAGGCATTCATTTTATTTCATTTCCTTATTGTAAAGTTTTGTTGTATAAATATATATGGTAAAAAAAGTATAAAATCCCAAACAAATGAACGAATAAAACACGATTATAAATAAAACACAAATTATAAAACACAAATAGAAATTATAGAAAAAAATAAAATGAGGAGTGGAATGAACAAAAAAAACATATAAATGAAATATAAATGTATAATTTAAGGTTTTCTTTTCTGGATATAGAAAGAAAAATAGTGTTGTTTAAAAATATATACAATATTGTATCAAAATAAGGAAAATATAACGTAAACCAATATATAAAAAATAATAATAAATAAACAGATTGTTAGAAAATAGTATATACTCGTATAATGACTTGCAGTCTCTTCCTTTATTATTTATGATCTCCTCTATAAGATTATTTATAATCTTTGCTTTAGCAATCTTTAAATTTGTTATTCTCCCTAATTTATTGTATTTTCACTATTCATTTTCACCATTCTTTATCGCTTTTACACCTAGTTTCTCACACGTGTTCAGGTTACACTGTTGGTTTCTATTCGTCGCAATATCGTGCTTTTGGTTACCTCCTTTCGTTTCAACACGCAGAAAAACAAAAATTAGAGTCTGTAGCTGTATGTTCTTCTTTTCATTTGTGTTTTTTCAAAGACTTTGAACTATTTATACCAGTTTTAGTTAGTTTTCACAACTTTCATGCATATATTTATATATATTATTTTTATATATATATATATATATATATACTTAAAATCTCCAGTTTTTTTCTGAACCGTCTTCAGGAGAGATAAGAGAGGAAAACCAAGCGCACTGGTTCAGTGACGGTTGGAGACCCAATCTCTGATCCAGTGCGCTTGGTTTCCCTCTCTAGTCTCCCCTGAAGGCTAAAAAATACGTCTTAACCACAGTAAAAAAGCAGAAAAATGATAACATTTTCTTATCGAAACAAGTGGTCTTCATCAGCATCAGTTTGAATTCAGGCGAAGACAACCAGGAAGATCGATGTGAGTCACTCCGAAGACAGGCAACGACTCATATAAATATAGTGGTTCGGTTGAAAGGTCCTAGACATTTTGCTGACTTCTTGCTATGGTTTACACGTTGATATATATATATATATATATATATATATATACATAAAGATTTCACATAAACACGTGAAATAACAATCAATGATCAAACCACAATAAGAAATGGGAAAATAAGACTAAGATCTTTCAACCGTAACAAGCGGTCTTCGTCAATAATATATCGACCGTTTGATAGAATAGAGTGTTTTATAATCGGGATTCGGTCAATTTTCTAGGATAAAAAATTGACCGAATCCCGATTAGACAACACACCTATATATATATAGTTAAATAACGCCCCTTACTTCTCTTGTATCTGTTTCTTACACAATTTCTCCAGTTTCCGGAATTCCTTCCTCGTCTCTTTATTAAAACTATAAAGTTTACCTCCAATATACCTTGTCGACATATTTCGAATTTACCACATTCATCATCAGGACAATAATGAGAAAAAAAAATAGGATTGTCAGTTTATATATATTTAATTATTTATTATTTAAACATATATGTTTATATAAAGGACTGCTTCCAACTTTTGCAAATATGTATATATATTATATATATATATATATATGTTTCACAATGCAAACTATAGATGCAGAGTAAAGGGACGAACACACCACGGATACCCCATACATTTTTAGGATATGCCTTTTCTCCCTTTTTATCGAGAGCCACATTCTGCTCACTGGATTCCTCACAGGTCTGTACCAAGGAGGGATCGAATTTCTTTTCATATCATCTATTTCTTTAGTATGCAAAGGCTTGAAGCTGTTATTAAGTAGTTTTTCCGTTCTTTGTTTTTACTTTCTCTTTAATCGATTTAACTTTATTTCTTACCAAAAACCTTCCAACCTGAAGAATTTTTTTTTTTCATATCTCTTCCAAGTTTATCGTAGAACTGTCTGTTTTTCACTACCAATATTTTAAACATACATATCATAACAGATCAATACTCAGGCAAAACCTAAATATCGAGTTATAACTACTATGATAGGTAGCTGAGGAAAAAAAGTGCATTCAACATTGTTGAAATAATCCCCCCCCCCCCCCCCACCGAAAGCTGGTTTTGCTGGGACACTGTACAGTTTTACTCTTAATAAAGAAATATCTATTTTTTTTATTTTCAACACAATGTGTCAACAGAGTCACTAACAACTTACTCAAAAGACGCATAAGGTCATCTTACCTTTTCACATACATTTAAACATAATTATGGAAGTATTAAGGGTTTTACAAATCAAAACAGAAAACTCCATTGTCATAGTAATGTAAAAACAATATGTAACTACATTGTAATAAATAAATATATAATAAACTTCAAACTGTATGTTGTTTTATGAAAAAGATTCTTTAAATATTCAATATATAATTTTGGAAATAAATGGAACTTGTTTGTTTGAAATTAATAGTTTCCCGAATCATTGATCTGATTCCATCAAGGAAGGGTATAAAGACAATGTCAAATAATGATGTGATTAAATCAATAATTGATTTACAAAGCTATTAATATAATTATTGTTATTAATATGGAGTATAGGTTGACTGGTGAACGTTGAAAGATAGACAGTAGGTTTTGAATATTTAATTGAAAGGATGGATTAGGAATTTATGATGTAATCCATCGATATCACAATATTCAGTAATCCTCTACATCTTACATAATTAACTACCTAACAGGGAGGTGTTTCAAACATGTAGCGACCCAATGTAATTTTATATCAGCGGGGTGTTTTGTCATCGACTACTGAATAGTTGAATAAAACAGAATTTGATTTGCTCTAAGAAAAAAAAAAAGAAAGGATTCTAAATTTAAAAAAAAAATGAAAGTTCAAACTCCTTTCCTTAAAAGACAATTAAAATTATTTAAATTTACATTAATATTTAAGTAATAAAAACCTGAATAATAATACTCATTTGCCTACTTGCTCTATCATTGTTAGCAGGGGCTTGAAGAAGTATGGGGGAAGGAGCAATAATGATTTGGTGATTTGTTAGCAGGGGCACAAGAATATCGAAGAAACTGATATGACGATTTAGCATTTCGGCCCTTCTGAATTAAGCTATGAAATGGTACCACACTGAGACAGTGGAAAATATATATATATATATATATATATGAAAACCTCCTTAAAATTTTATACACATGAAGTTGGAAGATGATCCAATCCGAAACTGTTAAAAATATTCAGGAAGAAACTAAGTGTTCCCAGACAATAGAATATGTTTAGAGTCAACGAACTTTTAGGCGACAAATTTGAGATAATGTGCTTTTGATTTCATGTTTACACATAGTTTCTTTCAGAATTAATGGAATTATATTTTGGTTTTTAGCCAAAGATTTATCTTTTTTATTGAATTCGTCGTTTATCCTTTTCTTTGATTTCTTACTACTTTTTTTTTTTTTAGCATACAGTTTTTGATGTAACACATCCTAAGCCCTTAGTTATTGTTTTAACTATGTAGTTATATATATGTTAAATGTTATATATATAATATAATATGTTAAATATATAATTATATGTTATATATATATAATAATATGTTAAATATATATATATATATATATATATATACGTGAATACTGCCACGTGTTCATTCAAACTAGATCAGTTGTTGAAATTGACAGACTATTATTCTTTGTAAAATAATTTGTAAGGTAATACTTAGTTTTTCTGTTTCAAAATTTATACTTCTGTCTATGAAAAATGTTTTAAATAAAAACCGAAACGTTGGTATTCAGAGTTTAATTTGGACCTGAAAAACTGACCGAGTCCCGATAAACATTAGTTTTGGATATATATAATATATATATATATATATATATGATCAAACCACACTATGAAATGGGAAAACAAGACTAAAATCTTTCAACCGTAACAAACAGTTACTAATTTATAAAGTTATTTTATGTATATATTTATGTATATACAGCAGTTAAAATATAAGAAGGACTAGGCTTTTAATTCCTTATTGGCAAATAATTATTTTGAATAAGATCAAAATGGCTAGAAGTTGTTTATTTTACTTTCAAAATTAGCTCATGTTTCTATAAAGTTCATGGAAATATCAGTGTTATTATAGAATAGAACTAACATCACTATTCATCATTTTAATGAATAGTCTTGTGATAATTATCACATAGGTTAATAGATGGTGCAATATGATAAATGTAGAAGTAGTATAAGTACAGTGTGTTTAATGTAGGATTATTTTCCCCTCTGTTTTGTATCAGCATGAATAATGTTTTAAATAAAACCTAAACTTCAGCTCTGAATAATTTCTTTTATCTATAAAATTAACCGAATTAATATTAGTTTTATCAGCATGTGCGTGCGTGAATGTGTGGGGTATTCTTCTCCTTTGGAAAATATATACTTTCAACAATATGATAAGTTATAATTATATAAAAGTCTTGTATGTGTTATTTAGACTAGCTTATAAATATGATTAAGTTTTCAAAAGTTTTGTAATAATTGTTGTAATATATAATATTCCAATAATTCATGTTGTAACAACATCACATTATGGAAGAATATACGAGTATAAGAGAAGTTTTGAGTTAGGCATGTTTAATTTATTTTGGGAATTACTAATCGACGACTGTTGTTTGAGAAAGCTGGTGGAAGTTTGACGTAGGTAGTAGCAAGCTGTTTATCTTAAGGTTGGCTTTGTGTACAAGGAAAGACTAACAATTTGCATGCAACCCTAATCTTGACCCTTGCAGGTCACCGGTCAAGCAACCATCGGAAATTCATTACCTCCTCCTCCTGTTTGTCTTCCTTGATTTGCGACTTGACTCTAATTGTGCCTTCAGTTTTGTGTACCTACCTGGTCATATATCTTGGCCCTTAGACAGGGGGAAGGAGCCAGCACGTCTAAACACTGTTTGTCCTTCTGACGTCATTCCCCTTCCTTCTCCCCCATATTTTAATTCCCTTCTTTATTAACTAAGTCTCACTAAAGCCGATAAAAATTACCTTTTTTTTGCCATCCTTAAACTGCCTATCTACAGCAATAACAATTTTTTCATTTGGATACAAAATATGTATTTGTATACCAACCAATAATGCAGGTACATTTCTCTTTTAAGTAATCAATCCTGACTCCTACAACAAAAATTGCAGTTCTCAGTACTTTCTTAAGTATGAAAAGAACTAGCAGGACAACTCGTAGCTGCTTCAAAATGGTAGTAAGCCTGCTCAGAAAACAGTGTTCTCCAGTGAAAACATCAGCTAGTTTGTGAAAACTTTCAAATCACATTAACTTATTTTGACTGTTCTTCTTCTCTTAGCCCAAGGAGCTCATCGAAAGGACCCAACTCGTTTTTATTTGCACGAAATGGCTTCTGAGTATCCTCCAAGAATAATTCTGAGGGAATATGCAAGTCTAATAAACTTGAATTAGAAAGACATTAGATTTGGTTTTATTAGTTTGAAGATGAAAATTTGTTTTGTTTCGAAATAGATCTTTTATAACACCAGTATACATTTATTTTTGACCTAATTAATATATTTATAATTTTTAAGCAGTCTTTCGTAATATTGTTTGATTTAATTAATTTGGTTTCATAGACAATATGTTTTCCAATCTCCAATAAATGTTATTTAAATCTAAATAACTGTATTTAAATTATTTTAAATAAATTAATATAAATGAGCCTTTTAGTAGTATCTTTTTAAGAAAATTTTCTTGTCCCTTCTTTGTTTCTTGTTTGTTCTAAAAATATGCTTGTGTTGTGATGGTTTTTCTTGTGGCCACATGTTTGGACAGCTGCCCAGCCTTTATCAAGATATCAGAATCTTTAAATATGGATTATTATTTTCAAATACATATACAGACACTCTCATATACCCATACACATAGGCACACATTCACAGAAACAAATTCATACTTTCATAACTGTTATTTTTCAACAATTTTGCAAAATATTTTGTTAATTAGTTTATATTTAAACTTAAATGACAAAGACAATACTGTTGTTATAATTGTATATGTATATACGATCTATTCATAGATTGTATAATTTATTGTTTTATATTTCATAAATGTAGACCTTAGATACCTTTCTTTTTTCTTTTCTTTTTTCCTTTTTTTTTTTTGTTTAATACCAAATACAACTCATTGTGTTGTATTTTCGTATAATACAACAGAAGTTGTAGGCAAAGCGTATTGAATAGGGATATTGGAGTTGCAAATAATGAGAATGCAGTTGTTGAACTATGCATGGGATTAAACAGGCAGTTTCAATGGTTTAGTTACTTAGCTAATTCTGAAGGCTCTTCGAGAGGCTCTAGCTGCGTTCAATTGCTTCAATTCATAGACGAGCTTTTGTCCGTTATATTTTTTTTTTCTTTTCAGATTTATAGTTCTGTAGACTGAATGATCAGGATGGAGAGCATGCAATTTTTAATGTAGAGATCAAATGGAGCATTTTGATTGGCTAGCAATAGGGGGGGATTGGGAGGTGGTTAGAAGCAAGCCCTGCGCACATCCTATTCTAAGTAAGCTTTTGAATTGCTTAAAAGCGAGGCAGTCATCTTTTGAGTAAATTGGGTGGTTGAGCTTTCAGCGAAGCTGCATTATGCAGCGGCCTGACTCGGCCACAGAGTTGCTTCTCTATAATGGACGATCCCTCGGTTCGCATTCACAACTCTCTTCAAACGTGTTTCTACTACTATAAATGAATCACTCCTGACTAAACAGTACCGTATTTCAAACTCCTTTAACATTTATCTAGTCTCGTATTTACTTTATGATTTACTGAACTAAAAAATGAATATTTGTTCGTACACAATTAGCAGCTTGAGTTCAAATAAAATCTTTTGTTTTCATTATCCTTATATTAGTCATATTACTGTTGCTTGAAGCAATCTGTCTCCATTTCTCTCTCTCTCTCTCTCTCTCTCTCTCTCTCTCTCTCTCTCTCTCTCTCTCTTCATATATATATATATAGGTTCCACATAAACACGTGAAATAACAATCAATGATCAAACCACAATAACGAATGGGAAAACAATACTAAGATCTTTCAACCGTAACAAGCGGTCTTCGTCAGAGTCAAAGGGGTTTTTGACACTGACGTAGACCGCTTGTTACGGTTGAAAGATCTTAGTCTTGTTTTCCCATTTCTTATTGTGGTTTGATCATTCATATATAAATATACGACCAAACCACGAGATGAAATAGCAAAAAATCCTAAGTTCAATCAACCGTAACAAGTGGTCCTCATCAGAATCAAATCCAATGAATGTATACATTTTATATATATGTAACAAGATTTATTAATAATCGGTCAGTTTTTCAGGTACAAATCAAAAGTAAACCTTTTGTTGGTTTTTTTTTATAAAACCCTGTCATAGGATTATAAAATAAAAAAATAATAAGAAAACATATACATCAATCATCGTACATATACTTATTAAATGATGTAAAGTAAAATTTTATAGCACACTGCAAATATAATTGTTGCAAACATATGAAAGTAAGAACATTTAAGAAATATGAATTTTCGAAGTTGAAAAACAATAAACAATTATATTACAGGTTCAAAATTACTTTTCTTTTTGCTATTTATTGTAACAATATTTTAATATTTTTTTTTCTCAAATTTATTTTTCATATGTATTTTATTTATTGTATTCGATTAATAAACTTATGGGACCAATATGAGAAATATGTACACCAATACCGATTTTGTTGTCGTTGCAAGTGTGGGTAAGTATTTTTTTTATATTTTGTATGTTAATACTTACGATTTCATATATAGAACTAAACTGGAGGAAACGTCTGTACTAAGCAACAATATTAATTTTATATTATTATGAATAACGAAGTTTTTTATACTAAGTGGATTTCACTCTATTATTAGCCAATAATAAAATTGCAGTCTAAGTTCTGAGAACAAAACTAAAGAGTTTATTGTAGCATTATCTCTTAGACAATGGTTTCCTTATTATCTTGACTTTTTTCGTGCTGAGTGCTTTATATTACTTAACTCAATTCAAACAGCTTAAGGCGATTTGTTTGAAAGTTTTAAAATACTTCATATCAGATTTTGAATGTTCCCTGCGGGCTAGCCAGACCTTGTATCTGGGTGAGGAGAATTCAAACGTATCGTTGTTTCACATAGACGATTCCGTATACACATGTATCATTGTGATTAAAACCAAATTTACTATTACTAATAATAACAGAAACATAAAAAAACCACTTCAATTGGTATAAACAATTAAGAGCCATTTCTACTAATTATTTCTTATTAATGATTCACAAAGGAACAAAAAATATCTGATAGTCACATTTCTGATTTTTTTCACTGTAGTTTAGGTGTCGCTCTTTTATTTCTGTGTTTACTGTTAAATATTCATATATATCACAAACAAACAAAACAAATGCTTAGATAATACTGTAATGAGTAATATACACTAATTAATATATCCTTTATGATTTAAATATGTATCGACGTCTTAAAACCAATAAGAAGTTCAGACATCTGACAAAGATATTTCGACCAAGTTACACAATGAATGACACCATAGTTACACTATGGTGTAGATGTTAATGTTTATTTTACTTGTCCATCTTGTAACATATATAATTAAAAATTAATTGGTTTACTTTGACTGTATATATATATATATAGGAACATTGAACGACGTGGATATCAGACCTGCCACATTATAAACCTCAGTCCTTCTGTCACTTCTTTTATCAAGCGTATCTCTTAACAATCCATATTAAAAACCTCTTGTACTTCCCGAACTGCCTCCACTGATTGGACTGCCTTCAGTTTGATCTGATTTCTGTTGGCTTAGCTTGGACTAAGTTGAGTCTGCGTATGCATTGTCTTAAGAACTCACTTGGTCATCGCAATAGCCATCTTAGTTCACCCTGTCTTAGTTTTAATTACTGCTTCCGTTTAAAAATCTTCAATCGTATCCTCAACTCTAACTCTCATTTTAGTTAGTGCTTAGAATGAGGCACATATTTATCTCCTTGTACTAAATTACTTTCTATAATCAATCTTACTAATATCTTTTTTATAAAATTACATTTATTTATAAATAATTGTTAATTGTTTATCAACTCTTATTTATTTTTTTGACTTT
The DNA here is from genome assembly GCA_026182355.1 of Hermatobates lingyangjiaoensis. Lineage (NCBI taxonomy): Eukaryota > Metazoa > Arthropoda > Insecta > Hemiptera > Hermatobatidae > Hermatobates > Hermatobates lingyangjiaoensis. The sequence goes on from JAPFBL010000015.1 coordinate 1,945,361, forward strand.
TTTTTACTATGGGTACTATTATTTATTTTTTTTGTTTTGTTTACTTTATATTTATCTTTTCTCTCCCTTGCTATTTCTATTTTTCTTCCTAGCTTCGTAGCAGCATGGTTGATCCAGGAAATCATCTTAACATATGTATACTCACTTTTCTGTATTTTGACATCTGTGGTGTTCAGGTAAAAGTACACTGCTCGAGTAGTGTTCTTATATCTGATGACGACGGATGTCGAAATATCGAAAAGTAAGTCTATTTGTGAAGAATTTTATGTTTTATTTTAAATACTTTGTCGCAATTAGTCTTCCGGGATCACTTTTCAGCATGTTAATCCGTAGTAAGATTATGATCTTTGCCTGTTACAGTAATCGTTAGAGTATGAGGTCTTTATTCGCTTATATATTCAGTTTTGCTGTGTTCTGGTAATTATTAAATAGTTTGTCATGATATTACTGAAGCAAAAGATTAAGATTATATATTTCTTGTGGGAAAAATAATAAAAACTCGTGTTTGGGAACAGTGTTTTGTTCCAGTCTTTTGTTTGGAAGTTATACGTAAAAATTAAAAAAGAAAACCTGGTATATTTACGGGACAATTTATGAGATATTCAGGCTTTCATTTTTTTTTTCGTTAGAATTATATTTTTATTTAAAATTGGTTGGCTCATTTTTCTCTAATGTGAGTGAGACTGGGGGTGTTGGAAGGTGCCTTATCCGCCTCTGCGGACCCCCGCCTTTTGTCTAGTTTTAATGAATACAAATGGACTTTGTTAATACAATAAACCCACCCCTCCTCCACCCAAAACCACCCTTAATGTTATGAAATATTTTTTAAACCTCCTACCCCCCCCCCCCCTCTACCAACTCCATGGGGAATTAATAAGTTTGTGTATGTGATGGTGAAACGAGATGGTGGGCCTTTAAATTTAACAAAAAGTTGAAACAGAGATACCTTTCGAGTCGCTTTTGTATATAATCCTAATTTAAATTGTTGAATTCCACCCTTGAGACAATAGAGATTAGCCTAGTTCATACAAAACATATCTGGCCACAATGGTTTCCTTTCCTGCTACGAGAATCCATAGGCATTACTCTCCGATGCTAATTGCATGTATATTTATACTACATTAATTGTGTTGGACAAGTTTCTTACAAACATGCTTTTAAAAACAAACATCAATATCAAATTGGGTTAACATTTTGTAAAATTATTACGGTATTCAAAAAAAGATGTCAAAGTCAAATTAATTAGTAGTTATTTTTAAAGTATTTCTATTTCTATATTCAATTTGGGATAATTTAAAGCTATAATTAAAGTTACTTGCCTTACCAAAATGTTTGAAACATTATCGGTAGGTATCGTTATTATATTATTGACTACCAATAATTAACAATTTAACCAATAAATTGTTTGATTCGTTAAATTAGTTTAGTCGTTGCGCCTTAATTAAATATGCTATACTCATTTTATTTACATAACATTATTCAGATGTGTAAAAAATATATTATAACGTAAGGTTAATTAATATTTGTAAGTTCTTAGATCTAACTTAAAATTATTGAAATCCTTATTTCACCTAATGAGATCTTGTATGCTTCTGGTCTGCTTCGGATGTCAATAATGTTTAGAAAAATGGCAACCACTGTTTCTATTTTTTGGTATAGGCATCAAGAAGTAACTATATTGATTTTTGTCTCTGAATTCTTAGTGGTCTCATGTTTATTTTTTACTCTATCTAACTTTCTTTTCTAATAAGTTTCCGTTCAGTCATTGTAGAACTAACGTAGTATTGTAGTGGAATCGTGGTTAGTCTGTGCACTGATTGTTTTGTGTTTCTGGACACTTCTAATTCTTTCTTGAAACTCATGTTAGTCCTGTGCTATTTCTAAACTATCTTCCTGGTGTTCTTACTCTGTTTGATACCTATTGTCCTTAGATAAAGATGTATTTGAATATAATCAATCTGAAACCACACTTCAATAACTTGACAAAGAAAAAAAGAACTATGAAATTTCAAGTACCAGATATAAGATTTAGAACTTGCATTCAGTCATAAACTTTTCTCCTTAGAAAGTTTTCCCTTTCTCTAATCTAAAGTAATATTGTTTTTTCTTTTTTTTTAAAAAAAAATTGAAGAAAATTCTTAAATATTGAAGTTGATGTTTGACATTAATCTGTTACAGCAGGCGTTTGTTTGAACATGGGGGTAAAGTAAAGCATTTGAAAGTTAGAGGCAAACAATTAAACTGAAGAATATAATCTGACTAGCTGATCAATAGGATCAACACAATCAGGAAATCGCGTGACTTCACCTTAAGCGAGAAAAGAGTGCATTTATGAAGAATTTACCTTAACTTTCTTGGCACATTGGTTGAACTAAAAGAGTAGCAATCCTTAACTTGTTAATGCTTTTAACTTTCACATAATCAATATGTTCATATAAAAGTAGAGAATTGTAGAAAAGATTTATAAAAGGAGTTTAAAATATATGCAAAGTAAACGAACTTAATATTGAATGAATAACTCACTAAAACAAATGAAAAACTAAAGAGTGGTTGTTTTAAAGAGAGAGTAAAATATAAATACATAAACTTTTCTCTTCACCACGACTGGTTTCAAACCTCGTCATATTCAATAATAAATCTTTTGAAGATGAAGGAAGTCAAAAATCGGTAAAACAGATTTATATACTTAAATAAAAAAACAAAATTCGTTCTACATTTTTTTTTTATAAAACAAGATTTAAACAGTTACTGCTATTCTTCATCTTTAATTTAGTGAATAGTTTCTTTGTCAGTCAGTCGTTTTGTCGCTAATTACAAGAGAAAGTTGAGTCATTGGCAATTCTTCACTGCTTTCAATAGAACTTAAGTTTTATCTTAGTAATTGGAACTACATTACAATGAGCATTTCATTGGAACTATTCGTACAATGGAATCCACTCATAAATTGATAATCACAATTAGTTCTTCTAACTTTTTTTACTACACAATTATGCGTTAATACATTGTTAACTGGAAAAGTGTTTAAAAGATTTTAGAATTAGTTTTGGTGATATTCATTTGATTAGATGACCATTTCCTTCTGAGTTTCACTGTATAGAGAGGACAAAGTGTCTGCTTGGTTTATGAAGGCAATACCATGCAACGATTCTTCTGCAATCGGATGATTATATGAAATAAACTTCTCATGAATCTCAACGGACATTATTATTTCTTTTAGCTTGGAAACACAAATTATTATTTCTGGGCATTAAGGGAAACGGAACATTATTGTAATTAATGTCAAAACTGATCCTCATTTTTCGGTAATGTTGTGATTATCCAAGAAATTCAAATTTTGTATTTCTCAGTTCCTCCAACAACATCTACTGGATCTGGAATCTTGGTGTCATAAGTAAAGAATCAAGTTGAACACGGAGAAATCAATCCATATTACCTTTACACTAAGAAGACAAGCTTGCCCTCCAGTCTACATTAACAACTTTCCCCTGCCTAGTTGCTAAAGTAGTGCGATATCTGGGGATGTACATTGACAAACGACTGACGTGGAATCCACATACAAGACTGAAACGACAAGACATAATGAGACGATATAAGATGCTACCTAGACTTCTCGACAAAAGATCAAACTTGACTCTACACAACAAAAGACTAATATATACTACAATACTTAAACCGATTTGGACTTACGGACTCAAAATCTGGGGACCAGCTAAGCGTACAAATATCCAAGGAATACAAACATCCCAATCCATAATCCTTCGAAAAATTGTAGAAGCTCCCTTTTATGTTTCTAATGATACAATTCATAACGATTTAAAAATTCCTTTTATCTACCAGGAAATCCTATCAGGATACCGCAAACTTCATGAATCTTTACCCTCCAACCTAAACCCTTTAATTCGGCAATTATCATCCCGCCAAATTCCTACCAACCCTACCAGAAGGCTAAAAAGATGTTGGCTCCGAGATTTACTGAGCAATACTAACTGGTTTCTAGTGATCAGAATAATGTATATGGAGTACCACTAATGGGTGGTTTCTCCACTCCTTTATTTCATTTTGTTATGTATCACTTATCAATATTACTTGTTACCTGTTGGGTAGTTGTAATAAAAAAAAAAGATTAAAAATGTATATTTAGTATAACCTTAATATGAATATTGAAGATTAAGAATTCATTGATTTAGGATGCCTGTATGAAGCTGTATACCAAATGGAGTAGGAATTACTATGAGTTTTCACTCCTAATCATTTATCTTTCAAAAAAGTTATTTTATCCCTTTCTAAATTAAGATAACAAACAATCCAAACAATTTATAAAAAACCAAAACAAACTATTTAACTTTTTACACTGTATACAATAATAGTTCTAGATTTAAAATTAATAATAAACTATTTAATTAAATACTAAGTACGCGTCATTTTAATTAAAATTAAAATTAAGTTGTTATAAACTCTTTGAAAAGAAAATGTTAACAAATTGATAATACAAGAAACTACTTGTACCGTACTGTACTGTACCGAACTTAGTATAACATTAATGATTACATGGCATCACTGACAATTCTAATTAATAATTTAATTATTAATATTATTGGACGATTAATAAAATTAATCAATTATTTAATCATTAAAATTATTAATTAATCTAATTTTAAGTGCTCATAATCTTTTTTTCCTGTTTTTTTAAAGTATTCTATCTATGATTGCATTTTTGGTGTAATAGCCAATATGGGGATAAATCCCAAAAAAGAAAAAAAAAACACTGAAATAAATTTATTGCCAATGTTTTGAAAGTGTGATTACTTATAGTATCATTGAAAGTTGACTCTGACTATAATTCCTTCATTTTTTTTTTATTTATTATTATTTTTAAACCATAACTTTTTACTTTATTCAAACTGAAAGCCAGCCAGTTTGAAAAATTGATCCCTAATATATGAAAAGTGTTCAAAAATTGAAAACTAATTTACTCCCTTTTAACTAAAGTTTTGGTTAGGTTAGGTTAGGTTATAGTCGCAGTCTCACAAGACAACACTCATAGGCCAAACATTAGCACCTTGTCATTCCACATACTAAACATTCTACATTGAGAGTCTTAAATTTTGTCTGACTCAAGTATATTTAAAGCAGGGACCTTTAACGAGAATCTGGCAATGTATAGGCTCGGGACCGATAGCTTAACGTCCTCTCCGAGGGACAACGTGTTCAGATTTATTCACCTCCAGCGTGAATAAATTCAGGACCACATTGGGTATTGAACCCAGGATCAACCAGTTAAGAGGTAACACGTTGCCACAGAGCTAACCCAGCCCCTCTTAACTATAGTCCACTTGTAAAAGTAAAACAGGATGAATTATTCAATAATTTTAGTTCTCCTTGTACAGTATATGTTCAAAAATTATTAAAATAACCATTGCAAAATATGAATTATGCATTTGTTTAAGCAGCTAATTATACTTGGTTATCAATTTGAGGCATACCGCGGTTAACGTGACCATATCCAGGATTATAACTACTCACTAGAACAACTACTTGCATCTGCAACTACTCATTTACTTTGAAAAAAAAAAGGTATTCAAACCCGACAAATTAATAGTCATCTACTAATTAACACGCAAGAGAGCTTTAGGTGATTACTATAAAAAAAAAAAGGAACCAATATGAGGCAACAAAAGTGTTTTATTAATTTTATCCTGAAAAAAAAACGAAAGGCTTTTCCAAAATTAACAAAATCACTTTGCCATATGTAGGTCCAGAGGAAAAATGTTTAAACCTCTTAGAGGATGCTAATCAATTGAATTTTCATTGATATTACCTATGGAAATTTTATTACCTCTGGTAATGGAAATTAAAAGGAAGATTAATTCTTTTATCTTTGGGCTTTGTTACTCTCTTTTTTAGTCGTCCTAATATTAGGTAAAGGCAATCAATTTATAACTTAATGGAAGAGCCATTAGTTGGCAAAGTATTTGATGTAAAAAGATATCGACCTCTTGTTTTTAGAGAATTTATGCTGTGGGGAATTAAAAATTATGCTCCAAATTACTTATTGTTACCTTACATTATATCTGGGTGAATATTTTAATGAAATCTATACCTTTCTTATTATGTATTTATAAAGGTTCGGAGGATAAAAGCTAATTAAGTGCATCTAATTCATCAGTAAATGTTTTCTAAAAGATTTATTGACTTGTAAAAAGTTCAAATTATGTTTTTTTTTTTCACTTTCATCGAACAAATGATATTAATTTTTTTAAAATATTAATTACATTAAGTTTTAAAGTATTAATAGATTGATTTAACATTAATGTTTGATATTTGTAACAAAATAAGTTATGACAAATTTAATAAATTATCTATGACTACTAAACTTTATTTAATTGGAGCATATTTTACGTACATGCATATAAGAAAATATGAAACTGTGATTCAATGAAAATTATTAACACTAACAATATACAAAGAACATGACAAACAAACTTTTCCAAAAAAAACATGGCTTTGTCATTGCATAGCTAACCGGTGTGGTAGGTCTCCCTCTTTTTCTCTCCTGATGACGATTGAACCAAAATTGGTGACTATGTATTTATTATATAATTGATTGTTTAAACATAATGATTTTAATGTTTATAATTATGTATATTTATCAAACAAGACTTTATTAGAAAGACTGGAAATGAAAATGTGTGTCAATACCACGGTAGAATTCAAATTTTGAAGTCAGATTCTGACAGCTTGACTTCTAGTTCTAGTGTACACCTGAAGAGGACCAGTTATTTTGGTCTTAGTCCCATTCCTGAATTCTCACTGTGTGTTAGACGTTCATACATATATGTATATATGGTCTGTAAACTTTTCACGTATTCACCGTTGAGTTTTCTTTTCTTTTCTTTTGAAGAAGTTGCGAGATCAAAATGATTGAAAACCTTATTGTATTTTTAATTATATTCCTATATATAAAGGAGATAAAGCGAGAGAGTTTATATTTGTGATATTTCAGTATAATTCCTTATGAAAATATAAGGTAAATTCTATTGTTCATAGAATGTGGCACATTTTATGTGAAGTAAGAGTAAAAATTGTTATAGAACAGGATTGTAGAAAGACATTAGAGAATGAGGGTTATGTAAAAGCAATTTTAATTATGTATGGAAGTCATCGGCATCAGTTGATTAACCAAAGAAACAAAACATTTTAACCCCACTATCTTAGAAAAAGAAAAGAATTTAACATTTCTATGGCTATGATATGCCGAGAAAAAAGTGCAAGTTACTCCTCAATACTCAACTTGTGATATACTTGGTTAAGAGGTAATTTTTAGTTAGTAATGCATTGAAAGAAAGATTTGATTATGAATAAATAAATGTTTAATTCTACCTTTACTGAAGGTAATTTTGAAATGTTGTAGCGATAAGTGATTGGCTCTAATAGCAATGCTAAGGCTGTGCTGGCCCTAGAGGTAAATGTACAATATCACAACAGACTGATTAATTCAAAGGCTCGTGCAGTGGGCTCGGCGGCTGGCATATGTCTCCTAATATAAATTTAATTAATTAATGTCCCTCTGAGACCGACTGCCTTTCACTTCAAATTTTACTTATTCTTATTCATCTAGTGCTCTCGTCTTCATTAATCATTGCTCCTCGCTCCACCGATTTATTATCTATTATATGCAAAAAAGCTCTTTCTTCTCCGGCTTTCATTAAATTAACACCCTTCTCTACGACTTGATTATTTCTTCATTTAATTTAACATATTTCTGGTATTATTTGTATATTTAAATATTATTATTCTGCAACAAACTGGCACTGGACTAGAATTCGAAGCTTTAGAATAACTATGTTTTGAAGAAACTTTATCGATTGAAATACTTTGTTTTTCGGCTATTATTTTATCTAAAACTAATTAATTTCTTCACTCAATCCCATTATCATCCAAAAAATAACTGTCTTCGTTTAGCAAACTTAATAATTCTTTCTTATTCAACTTTGGACATTTAAATTTTGATTTTTAGTAATCCTTATTATGATACTTATATAAATACTGGCAATAATATATAAAAAAACATGTTCATACACATAGGACCGTTATTGAAATTTAACAACAGGGTCTTCCACTTTATATCTTTCTTGATGTTTAATCTAAATAGTAGGCAAGCGTAGCAGCCCCAGCCCCAGTGATTATTATCATTTTTAATATACAGTTTTAAAATTTAGACCAACACAATTTTCTTCGTTTTGTTGGTTATACGCAACATCAAAGAACTTTTTCCAATTTTATCCTCTTACACCGTCACCTCAGAACCTTTCCTAATCCCCCACGTTTATCCTACAGACGCCCTCCCAACCTTGGCAATTTTGTCTTCCACGAAGGTTAACTGTTTACCCTCGGGAAACTGTGCGGACGTCTAGGTTGCCTCACCTGTCCCATTATCTCCAACCAGAGTTTACAACTTCTTCCTATAAAAATACTATCCTGTTCCAAATGGCTTCACTTGTACCTCCAAAAACTATCCCTACCATGTATACCAAATGTGATTAGTTTAAGCATCCACCAAGCTTAGTCTCCGTATTAACAATCATAGAACATCAGTCTACAACAACTTCCATCTTCCCATCACCATACTTGCCTATAGCCAAGGAATCCCCTTTAATGAGTGCTACTGGTTGCAGATTCTGCGAAAACTCCCCTCTGACTGCAACGATCTCACTCTATGAGCCTCCGAAGAAGCCCATATTTGGTTGCTAAATGTGCGTAGTACACCTGGACTTGATCTAAAGATATAATTATTCATTTAATTGGTTCCTTGATTTTATGTTATTTTTTATTATCTAAAACACTTTTTACCCTTTATTATTTAATTATTTCATTTATTAAATATTATTATTTGTGTACTCAATATTATTTTAAGTTTTATTCTATTTTCATTAAACCTTAGGACCCAGACATTGAGATATGAATGGTGGTGACCTCGCTACTCCTCCCTAGTTATTTTCTGCGAAATATCTTAGCCTCATTTATAAGTTCTACGATGGTTTATAAGTTTCTGAACTGTTGCTCTTCCCTGCTATAACTTTTCTTACCCCTGTTCAATTTTTTTTCTTCTGTTATCTGTCTTCTTAGCTTTCGACTAAAACGACTGGGTTCTTCGGAGTCTCACTCATTCGTAAACAAGTGATATTTGCTGTGCAATTGAGACGGGAGGGAGACAAGAGAGGTATTTTAAGAGGAGCAAAGAGTAACATGAATGGGAACAAAGTCTAGCTGGTAGACAGAGTTAACAATTCCTCTGGATCCTCCGTTCTTCTCAATACCTAACCCGTATATCCTGTATACCTGACGTCGTATATCTTGTTTCAGCATGAGTGAGACTCTGCTGTTTTACTCTCTCTTGTTTTAATTCGAAGTAAAGTTGTTCTACTTCAAAGATCTTAGTCATATTTCTGAAGTCTAACTCTCATTTAAACGTTGATTTTTATTTCACGCATTTATTGTGAAATCTTTTACATATATATATGCGTATATATATATATTTCGTTGAAATATATATCCTATTCATTTTCTCATAGTTTTTCAAGGTTTCTGAATACCTTCTTCTTCTCTCTCATCCAAACGTTGGAATGTTACTTAAGTTATAACGAGCATCATCACTGGACCAGCATCTTCCCTTTAGAAAGAAAAGAAAATTATTAGTCTTTTTTATAATAAATAACATATATATAGAATTTAAGTAGCTGCATATAACATGATTAAAAAAAACGAACTATAAGACGGTGGAGGGTAGCCAGGAGGATTGAATGCTTGGATAAGAAGGACTGGATTCAATTGGAACTAGCGAATATGCTTATTTTCAGAGACGATTCAAATATACAAATTATGATATTATATATTACACTTTAACACAGAGAAAAGAACACAGAAAGACACTACAGAACTCACTTCGATATTTCGACATCCGTCGTCATCGGGAAGAAGTGCGAAGTACTCGCGTTGAGAAGCAAACTGCTACTGGCCTCCAGAGTAACTCGTGGAACCACCGCAATGCTGCCCCCCAGCGGAGGAGAGGAAAAATAGAAATCCCTCCAATATTTATTTATAAAACAAGATAAAAAGTATATAATATGAAATAATAATGAAGACAATAAATAATAAAAATGAAAAAAAAATTAACGGTACAGGTTAAGACCAGGAGGAGAGCGAGCCCCAAGGAGGCATATGAATGCCTCTTCGGAAGCTCTAGGGGTGACATGGGAATTAGACTCGGGGATTTGTTTGAGGATTTGTACCCTATGGATTTTTCCCGATGACGACGGATGTCGAAATATCGAAGTGAGTTCTGTAGTCTCTTTCTGTGTTCTTTTCTCTGTGTTAAAGTGTTTATTGTCCACACGGACCTTTCATCTTATTCGAAGTATATATATATATATATATATATATATATATATAAAGATTTCACATAAACACGTAAAATAACAATCAATGATCAAACCACAATAAGAAAATGGGAAAACAATACTAAGATCTTTCAACCGTAACAAGTGGTCTTCATCAGAGTCAAAAACCCAACTCGTATAAGTTGGGTAATCAGTTGGGTTTTTGACTCTGACGAAGACCACTTGTTACGGTTGAAAGATCTTAGTCTTGTTTTCCCATTTCTTATTGTGGTTTGATCATTAGTATAAATATATATATATATATATCTAAATTAATAATCAACAATAACTCTTGATATAATATATGATATAATATATGAATATATATATATATATATGCTATATATATGTACATATGGAAATGTAACTCAATTTCTTTGACCAACAACTTTCCTGTCTTCTTAACTAAGGACATAACGTAAAACCTCATAAATAAGTCTGAGTGGAAGGTGTTAAGAACAGATTTTTAAAAAGTGAAACGCAAAAAATTCTAAATTATTAAATGTGAATAAATGGGGGAGGGAAATCATTTGATGGTCTGAACATAGGCTGAAAAAATAACTGTGAGTAATTTAAACGAACTGTTGAAAGAATTTAAATAGTCTTGTTCATTAATTTCATTTCTTCTAGATTATTCAATATGGTATTTACCACAATATTAATATGATTTAACTTGTTCTGTTTGCTTTAAAGATTCAAAGAATTCCTTCAAAATAGCATCGTTAAGCTCTATTTTAATTAAATTAGTTATAAGTTTTTTTATTATAATCATTACTACTATGGTAATTATTATTAAAATTAATCATAGTTATTATATTGTTATAGTATTGTTATTCATTTTCTTCATTAGACCGCACAATTTCCAAGTTTATACGAAGAGAGAAAAGCTTGTATAAGAGGACCAAGTTGCTCTTGAGTGACTGCCCCTGCAATGCATACTATGGGCAAAGCTCGTAAGAAATGATTCATTATTCAAATATTTAGCCTTAAGGTTTTTTGTTTCATGCCATGAAACCTGGTTTAATTATACATGAAAACTCAGAAATTTTGTCAAATGTAAGTAAGCGTGCGAATCATCAACAACTTTTGTGATGACTTCCTAAAGTCTTTCGTCCAACGGATTTACATCCTCCATGGGTCAGTGTGCAAACTATTATTCCAACTTCCACAAAAAAAAAAAAATAAAGTGAGCTAGGAACTTGGTAATAAGGCATTAGCAGCACAAAACATTACTCTCTCTATCTTGCACAAAAAAATTGTAGTGAGCTAGGAATTTGGTAATAAGGCATTAGTAGCACAAAAAAATACTCTTTCTTGCACAAAAAAAATGAAGTGAGCTATTAGCAGCACCCTAACCACTAGACGAACCTGGCTCAAACAATATACCACTGTTAGTTGAACAATTTGATAACGTAACGTGACGTGGTTTTAACTCACGAAATTAATACGGGTTGAAATAAAAACTGCTTTTATTTGCAATTCTAAGCTAATAACCATAATGTTTTAATGAAGAAATTACTGTTACAAATTCAGCGGGATTGAAACAGGAAGATGATGAATTAAGATCGTGAAGCCAGTAAAGTCTAAGTATTATGCACTGTCCCAGTTCTGTGATTCAAAGTTTGACGGCTTTGAAGTCAAGCCCAACTATTTGTGAAAGACAAAATAGTTGTTTTGCCATGATAGTTGAGTGTTTTTGATTTGCTTTAAAATAAGACACAACTGTTTATAACGCATCTCTGCAACTTATCTGGCACTGATTCCGTGTCCCACGACTTGACAAACACTAGTATGAACAACATTCTTTTGGCCATAAGCAAACATGTCTTTTTCGATAGCAATCCCTTGAAAACTAATTAAAGAGATAAAAACTGTTATTTTATAAAAATTAAAAAAAAAACTTGATACTTTTACGAAAGTAATAATGATTGATGAACTGTTGACCGTTTAATTTTATTCTCTATTTTAATAAGTCAGTTAAGCTCATCAATAACATGATAACCGCCTTATCAGAAAACACCATCAAACACCAGTGTCAGATATTAGCAATAAGTTCATTTGTTTTAGAACTGATATCTAATCAAGTATTTTTGCTAATTCATTCCCTAGAGATTGCTTTTGTCATATACATTATTAAACTATGATTAACTAAGAACCACAGATGGAGTGTAAATCTTTATCAACTTAAGATCGGCTGTTTTATTTGAATGTTGGCTGTTTTACTCGTATATAGCTGATAAAATGTACTTTTAATTGAAAAAAATAATGTAAAATTATGAAACTTATGATGACAGTAAATACAACAGCGTATTTTATTTATAAAGAAGTTTTTTTTCATAATCGAGTTGTTGAAATAGATTAGAAGAACTGACCATTCAATGCAAAGTTGATTAGTAATAACACTTCCAGGAGGTTCATTCAAAAGGTTAATATATTCCTTTTTAAAAATGTTTTAGATTATTAAAACATTCTTTTCATTACACAGAATAATATGATAATCATAATAACTTTCAAATTAACTTGTAAAAAAATTAGAGTAAGAAAGTGAAATTTGTACTGAAAGTTTCATACTGCAGACTTTAAAAAGATATGGGATATGGGAACTTGAAAGTGTTCTGAGAAACTAATTGCAAATTATACAAATGAGATAGTCACGCACTTGTGCATAGAGAGAAAGTATATTCACTTCCTATCACATTGAAATCGAAAATATAAAGTAATTAATTTAGGGATTGTTTTGCAAATATCTGCTTCTTTTTATTGATTTCCGTCCATAACATTATGAATAAAATATTAATATATTTTTTTAAAATTATAAATTTATATTTGTGTGAGTTGGGTTTTTGCAATTTAGATTCAATAGAACTTCAAATTGAATAAATAGCTGTTTTACTAATTTCTTGACTCGTTGAAAAAGAATAAATTGAAGTAACCTGTTAAGGAATAAACAAACAGTGTTAAAGTCATGTTGGTGTAAAGTGGCTGAGGAAGGCTGGTTAAGGCGGCAAACAGATGTGAAGTCACGTATAATAAAATAAATGGAGGACTAAGCGAAGGGCGATTATGGCAGGGTCGTGGGAAGGTGGCAGTTTGATGAGGTACATTAGCGCTGCGCCGCTACTGTAGCCGCCTCGTTAGGCTTCATTAAGCCTACGAGCAATCGCCTCTCATCCCAAACCTGTCCACCTCTCCCACCAGCACCCGCCTGTAGGCTTCTCTTCGCTTTCATCGGTAAAGATCCCAATATCCTCAATCTATAAATAGTCATTTCCATTCATTTTTATCAAAATCAGCTAGCACAATATACATTACATTCAACCAAAAAATGCCCTTAAATATAAGATATAGAGAACTGCTTCTCAAAAACGAAAAAAAAATTCCGCAAATCCATATATATTTATACATATATTCAGAGAACAAAGTTGTGGAGTACCACAACTAAAGAAATCACCTCAATTCAATACAAAAATGGAAATGTTCTAAGGCATTTCAAGATACCTTTCTGCTAATATTAGAAGTTCAACAGTTCTTTGACCATTTAACTCTAAAGACCTTAGCACTTTTCCATTTTGCTATTGAATTTGTATGGATTTTTTTAATTGTATATAAAGTAAACATATAGAAAGAAAACGCATAGATGGAAGCACAAACACCCACTACGAACTACATTAGAGCATTTTAATTAAAATGTATTTGTTTATTGTGGTGTATAATTCATATATTATATCAACAGTTATTGTTGATTATTAATTTATATATATATACTCGAATGTTTTACAATCTTGACCACATATATTTAACACTATTTTTCTTTCTTATCGAGGTTTGGTCTAGCTTCAATAATGCAACACCTTTAAGCCGACGTTTTGTCTATAGTTGTAGACATCTTCAGGGCTACATAAATACAGAGTTTAGTTACTATAACATGAAACAGTATTACATTATTTAATTAATAATTAAATATTTATTAATTTAATGTAATAATTTAATTAATTTATTAATTTATTTTATTTACTTTATTAATGTAAATTAAATAATGTAATATAATTATGTTTCATGTCATAGTAACTAAACTCTGTATTGATGTAGCCCTAAAGATGTCTACAAATATAGACGAAACGTCGGCTTAGAGGTGTTGCATCATTGAAGCTAGACCAAACCTCCATAAGAAAGAAAAATAGTTATATATATATATATATATATAAAGTTCAACATGAGACAAACACGAAATAAGGAAATTTTATCACGACTCTCAAATTTTCGGTTTCAACTATCATCAACCGGTTTCTACCGGTACCATTTTTCTTCTGACTACGACCATTACCAGTTTCAAAACGCTTAAAGCGAGCCATAGTCTACTGTGACCCCTGAGATGTTCCTCTTATATGCTTGAGAAAAAAAAGTAAAAAGTAAGTGTGTTAAGTGCTAGTGAAGTCACTCGATGTTTTATGAAAACATTGTTTATAAAAATATTTGAGTAACAATATTAAAAGGTTGGTTTAGAAGCTTAAGGGCATACGGAAATCTTTCAGAAATCTGATAAAAGTGTCTAAACGCTTCTATAACCAACCATAATTCTTTAGTTATAACCAGGCAACCTAAATGAAAAATACTTTCAAAAGAGTAAATAGCACCATTTCTACTAAACACATAACTGTTTTACTCCTTGATTAAACTAATTCTTGAATATTACATACATGGCAAAAAAAAGAGCCTTCACATTTTGTTAAAAATAAAAACAACAATGAACTAATTACATTTCTGTCTGTTTCATATCGAACTCAAAAAATAAAAAAATAATTAAAGAGAAAATATTTCTTTCAAATAATTGTTAATAAATATTAATTTAATTCAATTTACCATTTCAGAAATATTTTTCTGTAAGTTGCTCAATTAAATTAAAAGAAAATAATTCCTAAATTAATTCTGAACGGAATTATAAAAAAAGCTTTCATTAAAACTTTCCCCTTCATTTTCCTGTGTCACAGTTTTTTGTATTTATATTTTATTTTAATTAAAGTGTAAGTTTAATAATCTTGATGGAGTTGTTTTGCATTTAAATATAAAATGAGCGTTAGGGTCAGTTTGTTATTTGATTATGCAGTTGCTGAACTTGGAATAACTGCCTCTCTCTTTAATTATTTCCTTTATATTTAATGTTACCATCTCCGGATACATATTTATAAATAATCATAAAAAATATATATATGACAAGATTATACTACAAATGTGTGAAATAAAACGTGTAAACCATGTTAAGAACTTCACGAACATCTTGATCAAGTTTCTGTGTTGCATACTGACGCTATATATGCGTGTATATGACTCGGTTTTGTGTTCTTCTCCTCTGATCTTCTCCTGACGACGAACTCTTTTCCTAAATATCGTTTCATGTATATGCTTTGACCTTTGATATAATTTTAGTAATCTTGTATATATATATATTATTGAAAATGACACCAAATTTAGCTGATACCTGTTTCTTAACAAGTTTCTCAATTTTTTCTAAATAACACTCTCGTTATTTCGTCTACACAATAAAGTACATCTCCTATGTTCGACATGTCTAAATAACACTCTCGTTATTTCGTCTACACAATAAAGTACATCTCCTATGGTCGACATGTCTAAATAACACTTATTTAGACATGTCGACCATAGGAGATGTACTTTATTGTGTAGACGAAATAACGAGAGTGTTATTTAGAGAAATTGAGAAACTTGTTAAGAAACAGGTATCAGCTAAATTTGGTGTCATTTTCAATAATGTGTGTGTCAAAGAAGGACTGCTACCAAAATTTACAATAATATATATATATATATATATATATATATATATATATATATGTCAAACGACTTCAACAAAAGAACCGTACAAACAATACTATACTCACTACAATATTTTAACATCGTCGTCATCAGGAGAAGGAAAAGAAGAGGAAGATGAGTTTTGCTTGGCTGGTAAACAGCAACTAACCATGCAGGGCTTACGACTTAGTGATAAATGGTAAAGCTAACATACACCAAAATAAATAACTAAAACAATTAATAACTATAAAAAAAAGAATATATATATATATTATATACATATCTTTTTATATTATATAAATCTAGCTTTAATGAATATCTGTCTTAAAGTTAAATAAAAATATTGTTTCTTCGATTTTCCTGCCATTGTTGTAGCTATCTCCTTTCAACAAAGAGGGGTATTCTGTAGCAAAAAAACTAGACCTGAGAAAAAAAATTTTTTTTTGGAATTCAATTTTTAGAGTGAGCGTCCTTAAATTAGGTAAAACCTGTTTAGCAACTTAGGCACCATGACAAACCATTTTTGTTATTGGTCAGTGTAATCTATTGAGTTATGCTTTTAATTTACTGGAGACCTCTTGTGACTAGGAATGGATCATTTCATAATTTTTATTGTTACTATCATTTTAATGTAATGTAATTAAACCAAACTTCTTGGTAACGAATTGTGAAAGTTAAGGATAATGGAATTTGATATATACTTTTTTCGTACGGTAAACCCTTATTTATGATATCATTTTTTATGGGGTTTTTGACCGGCTACACCTAACCTTCTAGATTTTTATGGGTATTCATGCCTCTAAGCCACAGTTAATCTTGTCGCCATCTTCAGGAGAGAAAAAAAAACAATATGTACTCGTGGTCCGTTAGAAAGTATGTGTGTGAAGTTTATAATTCTATACATACATATATGTTTGAATTATAGCCTCTGTTGAAGCGTAGAATTTAAAATACTCGAGTATTGTGGGACTGTTAAAATGAACCTACATAAAAAATATGAAATGGATTTGTAACGGTTTGATTAAATATTTATTGTAATAATGATCCAGAGAGGCAGAAACCAAACTTAATTATAATCTTATGCAAATTACTAATTGATTTCTCGTTATTAATTATTATTGTCATTAACACACAAATTAAAAATAACAGAAAAGTTTATTGTGAATTTAAGTAGAAATTTTTACAGATACCCTGTGTAATAATAAAATCGTTGGAAAGTGGAGTAGTAGCGAAGTAGGTCGTACTAATGGAATGACCTGTGTCTATTGACCTACCCGTGTTTCACATCATCGTATCTTCTCTCCCTCTTATTCTATGGCGCCCTTTCACTGACTGCAGCTTTCAGTATTCCTAGGCGTGAGAGGCCTCCTTCTCTTTAAACAGACCAAAAACCTCAAATATTTTGTGGTATATAAATTATTCTTGAGGTAAAAATAAATAATTTGAAGTGTAAATAAATATATTGCATGCATTTATTTATAGGTATTATTTTCTTTAATAACCTCAACTTTCTATCTTTAATAGTTCCAATCTGTTGTTTTAAATACTATTTTTGATTTTTGCAGTGACTCATCCACTACATATATTTTTTTAATAAACCAAATACATAACTGGTTCTTTGCTACTCGAAATATTATAATACTGTTTTAGAATATCATAGTGTGGTTTAGACGTTAATATGCATATTAAATGTCTTGGTGTTCAAAAATTCAAGATGGGTCTCCTACTGTACCTCACGAGTGCGTTTGGTCTCTCTCTCTCTCACACACTCACTCTCTCTCTCTCTCTCTCTCTCTTTTCTTTCCTCTCTCCTGATAACGTTTGAACAGAAAATTAGAGACTGTAAGTATGTGTATCTTTTTCCTGTTTAACAATGATATATATATATAATATATATATATATATATATATATATATATATTGATAAAAGTATCGACCGTGGAAACAAAAATAAAATTTATCGGGACTCCGTCAGTTCTTCAGGTTCAAATTAAACTCTCATTGCCAACGTTTCGGTTTTCACGTTTCAGTTCAGTGTCACGTGTTCATTCAAACTTCAGTTGTTAAAATCCACAGACTCATTTTCTTTGTAAAATAATTTGTAATGTAATACTTAGTTTTTCTGGTTCAAAATTTATACTTCTGTAAGTTTTCTCACTAACCTATAGTCAAAATTTTTTAATTGTAACTAATTGCACTTTTATGTATGTTTGATTTTTGAATGATTCTATTATTTCTTATATTTCCTCTGTTTTTGTAGGCCTATGAAAACGGTTTTAAATAAAAACCGAAACGTTGGCAATGAGAGTTTAATTTGAACCTGAAGAATAAAATAAATTTTGGTTTTGTGTATATATATGGGCAACGAGAGTTTGATTTTTTATCCTAGAAAATTGACCGAATCCCGATTAGAGAACACATCTATATATATATATCATTGTTTCTGAAAAATAATATGGATTATGTCTAAATTACCAGCCCTCCCTTCCTTCAGACGGTAAACAAAATAACAATAATTATAATACTGCTATCCTTATTGCCAGTTCAAGTATAACAAACATTATAATACAATTTATTTTTTAAATAAATCATCCATTATTGGTTTACCGTTACTCTTTAATAGCAAAAATATTTTTTTTCGGAATTTAATCATCAATACAAACATAATCGTTACCATATATAGATTATAGAAGTTATAATTTTTAAAAATTATTATTAATTTTCAGACATTATTAATTTAACCAATGAATGTACAAATGTACAAATTTGTACAAATGAATGTAACATTCCGTTTCTTAACATTAATAATTATTCCCTATATAAAATTGATTGTTAGAATATTAAAATTAGTGATAGGTGAAACTGAATGTAAATAGGGGCCAAACAAAATCCCGAATTTTACAGGTTTTTTTTTAAATTTTGACTGTTTAAATAACGTTATAGAGAAGAATGTTAAGCACTTCAATGTTGTAGAATCAACTTTTTCATCAAAAATAGTTTTTTTGATTTCTACTGAAATCATCTATTTTTAGAATTCTTAAATCTGAAGATTTTTTTTTCACCAGATATTAAGCCAAATTGTACACGCTTAGGAAATAGATTTACGTGAAATAGAAAATAAAGTTCTTTCCCATGACTTGCCTATGTTATGAAGGGAATATCCAGTCGGGATTTCATATTTCTGGCGTCAGTAGTTAGGGGCAAGCCCTGATGAGTCAGTCACCCAATCGCTAATATTCACTATAGACCTTAATTTGACTTTACTTTATTACTTTGCTTTCTGAATCTTCTTATTTAGATAAAAATTATTTAAGAATAAAGAATATTAAACTGAACAAAATTAATTTACAAAAAAAAAATTTTGAAACTATCATTTTTCCGATAAACAGTTTTAAAATAAAAGAATTAATATTCAAACTGGCATACAAATGTTAGTATACAATTCATTTGACGTTTTTAAATATATCTAAACCTTAAAATTTGTAAACATAATTTACAAATCCATGATAAATAGTTGGAAGGTTTATGTATTTATTCTAATATTGTCAATATGAAGTAATATTGACCACTTTTGCTATCCTTTAGGTTCTGTTGTAATTAAGCATGCTATCTACAAAAGCTTGTTCCAATTAAGATGGCTTAATCTCTGAGGCACCTGACTCATGCAGATATTTTAGTTATTAAAGCATTAAATGTGTTAGTTCTAGAGATTCAATGTTTGAACTGAGTCTGTACAAGCATGACTTATACTTTCATAAAGACTAAGGAACTTCTTTGTAGGGTAGAGAAATGGTAGCCAATGTGATGGTGGTTTGTACTGGGCATTGGCCATAGGATACATGCCACCAGGTTGGACCTGGAGGTAATGGTCATCAGTGAAGTATGTCAAAGCAAGAAAGAGGAAGAAGCTGTTCCTCACTTTCTTTGTCAATGCCCTGATCTGGCTCAAAGAAGGAAAGCAACATTATGAGAGTACTTCTTCGACAATCTTGAGAATCTAGATTGGTCAGATATCAATCCGACTGGTATCTGGCTCTAATTCAATTTATTTCCTCTCGAAATGGTTCAAGGGAAGGAATAGCCCTTTGCTGGCTATTGTTTCATTGGCGTTATTTATATATTGTGATTGTCGTGACAAACGTGACTCGATAGCTGGGTGCCCTGCGTTAGTTCTGCCGTGTTTCTAAAGCACAGAGCATTCGCAGAAGCAAACAACACTCTCTTCTTTCAAACCTCTTAGACAGCAATACTTTAAACAAATAACACTGCTGCTACTCATAATTATCTAAATACTTATTATAAAATAAACTAGAATAAGTTACTAAAGAATTTGAACATTACAAAAATATCGGTTTAAACTGACAATACATTATAATTCAATTAATTCATTCAATGAAGCATTCAATTCAATTAATGAAAATTGAATTTGGTATAATTCTGGTTCTAAATTCAATTAAAAATTGATGAGAATTAATATTAATTTTAACTTCAGTTTGTCAGTCTACTGGACTTTGAAAAATGTATCAAGCAAAAATCAAT
This sequence comes from Hermatobates lingyangjiaoensis, assembly GCA_026182355.1. Taxonomy (NCBI): domain Eukaryota; kingdom Metazoa; phylum Arthropoda; class Insecta; order Hemiptera; family Hermatobatidae; genus Hermatobates; species Hermatobates lingyangjiaoensis. The sequence goes on from JAPFBL010000015.1 coordinate 1,966,144, forward strand.
ATAATTGAATAATAATAGTTATAACAGCTATCATAACAAAAGTATGAACTAACTATTCTTTTAAGCATTTATTTCATACATAAATAAGTTATTATTATTATTTACTACCTTTATTAGTTGTATTTTTGACTAAGTTTCATCAAGAAATTTTTGAAAAGTATTTTTTCTAACATTTTATTTTATTTTGTAAATAATTAATAGTAAATATTTAAATTGTTCTTGAAAATTTAAAAAAAAACTGAAAACTTACACCTAGTACTAATCGGAGTTTTATTTGCTGTCTTTTTGTTACCATTTTGTATCTCTGGTACATTAAGACTACGTGGTGAGTAACGGCTTTCAAGATGGGAAACTCTGTTACAGTTTGTTAGAATGAAGTTGATAATAAGTGTGACATACTAGTGTAGACAAAGGGTCTAAGGGCAAGTCCTATGGTCTTTTCCTCTCATGTAAGTAAGCCTACGATTTATCGTACGCTTAAAAACTCTGATTTCCATAGTTTTTACAAAAGTTCTTTTCAGTTTCAAAAATAAAATTTAGACAAAAAAATGACTTCAAAATCGAGTTACTAGAAACACGAATATACTTTTAGAATTGAATTTGGAAAACCCGTTACAAATTCAAAATATCCACACTTAAAGAAAGCTGCAAACTTAACCGGCCTCTTATGGAGATTTTATGTACAAGAATTGAAGTCTTTGGTGTATTCACCGTTTAGTGAGTATACCACTATAAATAATAAATAAAATAATAAATTTTATTATTTATTCATGCTGTATCTAAACGAGGATTGTCTCTGAAATGCAATTAGCTTAGACGAAGAAAATAAGTAGTTCTTGTTTACGATTTGGTAATCTCAGCATGTTGTGATTTATTCTGCTAATTATCCAAGTAAGATGAAATGGGAAAAATGAATGATAAACATTACTGATGAAAAAAAATTGAAAGTATATAAAAGTCATGTTGTAGAGATATTTGGAGGCGTTTATAATATTTCCGGTTTTGATGATTTCAATGCTGTTTAGGATTGTGTAGGTTGGCTTCTAAGGAGACCATTAATTAAAACCATCTGTGAACATATTACCTTGTAAACCTAAATGCTTGTTTTATATCTTACATTAAAATATCACTTTTTTTTCAAATACAACAGAGAAAGATTAAAACATTCAAAAGGCTGTTGAGTTGTTCTATTCGTTTTTAATTTTTATTTTGTGACAAGATGTTAAGCAATAAACCATCTCGGCACAGTAATTTACATAATACCCGATATTGCCCCCTCTTCAATTTTATTATGTTAAACCATCGGAAGGCTAACTAACCGGCAATTACGTCATAATTTAGCCTCCACTTACTTTGATTATAATGAATGGATTGTACGATGATTGGTGATCATCTATGGAGAATAAAGCAAGAGGGACAGGTATGGGTGTGTAATCTTGGTTGTTATATACGTTTGGAGCAGCTCGAGGCGACCGGCCTCTGTCATTAATATGGAAACGTACTCTTGTCAAAGAAGCAGGAATCATTCCTGTTTCCACAGAGAACTGTGCCTTCTTCACCACTGCCCACCTCTGACAAAACCAGTCCCACATACTCTGTTCCTCTCTTCCATTCTACTCCTGCTGCAAATATTATCTTACATTTAAATGAATCTCATTTAAATTTACACCCTTGCAGCCTTCACTCACTAAGTTATTATCTAATCAGTGTATTTCCCATTATTATGCTCATTCCTTCAAGTTGAATATATTGTATGTTTCATTCTAGCATCTTAGATTCTGATGAATACTTGTTTACCGACTACAATTCATATCCTGAGATTACTATTTTTAACTTTATTATATATTTAAATGAAGAATCACCCAATAAACATGAACGTGGTCACTGACTGCGATCGTAATTTACTTCATCTTAAATAATAGTTACGTCTAAAGATATTATAGAAAGTTCACAGATATATTTATTTTCTAAATATTTAGCGTTTCAACTGAGACTAGTAAGTTTGCTACTTTTTAGAGGAGCGTAAAAATACATCCATTTTTATGTATTGTAATTTGATGAACTTGTATTTATTAAATACTATCCAAAACTGGTATGAAGCAATATGAAACAATCAATGATCAATGGAAAAAAACTGAGATCTTTCATCAGATGGGTTTTGTTGAAGGCTAACGGCATTTTATTTGTTAGCATTACAACAGAACTAACTATTTCAAAGGAATCAATTCAAAAATGAGAAGGGTACCTTCTGAGTTTGATACAATGCACTACCTTCAAATCCGTGTACGATGTATACAAACAAAAAGTGTAAGTTTTTGTTAAAATATGATACCTTTTACGGTTCCTTTATTATTATCTAAAGATTTGAAAAAAAAACCTCCATGTGGGAGGAGGTATGGCCTACTAGTTATCATGCTTCTATTTGATTAGAACTCTTATGCAATGCTACATGAATAGTGCAGACTTATGCGAGGCATGTATACTCTCAATTAATAAGTCTTGTTGATTCGGCTGACAAGTAAAAATTTATTGCCCTTAGCATGATAGTCTATAGCTTTCCATGCACTTACTTCTCTGTTGCAAAAAAGTTGTGTTAGTTGACAAAGTATTATTATCTTTTCCAATAATTAACTGCTTGGCAAAGCTTTAATGCATTATAAATGTGTGATGGGACTGACGATTGAAAGGAAAGATTTTATTGAAAACAGATAATTTTGAATGGTTGAAAGCATGGGCCGTTGGGTGTGCATTGGTTAGGCGGCTGGCAGGTCGCGGCCGCATGTTTCTATAATCAGACCTCATCAATGTTTCAAGGAGGCTCTTCAGCTGGACATCGGACTCTGCTCCTCGCCTTCAATAATCCAGTCTGTCTTTCACCCTTTTATTCCTTCTGCCGATAAGAGATTCTGGACCCGGTTGAAACTTTCATATCAGAGGTCTGCCTTCTGCATTATTAAAACATTTAGGGGATTGTCTCCTCGTCCGATTTCTATCACTGATTCCTAAAGCTCCATTATTATTTATACTTGAGTTTCAGTATTTCCGTATAATTTCTAATATTCTGCTTGATTTCTAATAGATCAATTAAATAATTTGAAAATAAGCTGAAATGAGAGCTCCACTACTTCAAGAGGGATACACTACGGTTGTCAGTGCCGTTGACAACGTGAACTCAAGTCTAGGTTGTTTGAGGATTTTACAATTGTAAAAAAGATTGTGAAATACATTTCAAAACCAAATATAACTTAAATAAATAATAAAGGAATTATATCATAGCTTTCCGTTTTTAAATTTCTTATGGTAGTTTATACAGTTTGCATATCAACGTTCAAACCACTATAAGAAATGAGAAAAAAAAACTAAGATCTTTTAAAAGTAACAAGCGGTCTTCGTCAGAGTCAAATCCCAACTAACGAAGTTGACAACCTGATTGGGATTTCAGTCTGACGAACTTTCGCCATGCTATGTAATCAGGACATGATATTCAAGTCTGTGTTTTTTTTCTGCTTATTTTAATTATCCCGTTTAATTATGCAGTAATCGCTCCTATAACACGGTAGATTTGCTCCACGATATAGGGAAACGTGTTGTACGAGGGATATCGTACTTATAATCCCGTTGTATGAAAAGCGATAGAAGAGTACCCTGTTATTGGGGGGAATTACTGTATTTATATATCAAAAAACGCACAAAAATGGACAATAATAGTTCAAACTTAGCAAAGAAACACTTATAAAAACTGACATAGTCTCCTATTTTTGCTTGAAACTGAAAATGACTGTACGTGTATGTGTGTTTTCTTCTACTTTGTGTTTCTTGACTATGTTTAAACTATATATTTAAACTAAAAATTACATTGAGCTGAACAGACAGCTTATTACTATTTAGATCAATATCTAAAGAGAGCAGAAGAGAAGATTCAGTGAGATGAAAGTTGACAGTCTAGGTCAAACAAAAGGGTAACTGGGCTTTGTGACACCAGCCTCACAACTCCTCTCTTACTTCATCTTCTCTTCTTATAGTCTCTTAATGACGAACCGTTATTAACAATGTAAGCAGTCTTTCTACAGTTTTGTGTTCTATTAATTTTTTTAGAGTTAACCAAAAGCCGACACAGTCAGTATAAGTTCTTAATAAAATACCCCAGCAAAAACTCTGGGAAAGCAAAAAATCTGTTCGGTCTTATGATCTCATTTGTCAATGTAACTAGAAGAAGGGACTCTGTAACATACTTTAATCCTTGTATTCCAATGAACTGTGATAACGATTTAAACATGGAAAATAGTTTTATCAAAAGAACTTATTTTCATTTTATTGTTTCACTCATAAATTGATAGTGAAGAAAACAACCTACTTTTCCATATCACCAAGTAACAATTAATAAAACAATTTTCATTCATTATCTAACCAGTTGTTTTACAAACCTATTAAAAAATCTTTTCTTTGTCGTAGAATTTCAAATGACAATTGACACAACTTTAGCCTATTACTAGTTAGTTCTTGAAATAATTATTTCTTTTGATATATTGTTGCTAAAATAATTACTAGGGGTATCTTTTTTATCATTAGTAAATAGCAGGAAATGGCTTTCCTTTGAGGTTAGATTATCTAAGCAATTAACTTTCCTCGATTACCGATAGGCAATATTACGCTCATGCATTTGTTTGTTCTTCATTTACTTTTGACTTGATTTATTATAGAAATAGTTTTTATATTAATTAAATTTTACTTACTCTTTTCGGTAATAATCTTATTTTTTCGAATATTTTGTTTTCAATTTTGTTGTGCTTCCTAATAAATTTCAAAATAACTATAAATGTTAACACAGCATTGAAAATTTCAGAACATAATACTTAGAGAAATTATTCTTCCATATTCAACATTTCAGCATACGTCGTCATCAGGAGAATCTTATTTGGGTATAATGAGGTGTACCTAAGCCTCTCGATCATACTGCACATTATGACAAACCAGGCCGATATCTTTTTACGTGCCCGCTCTTTCGCAGAGACACAAAAACAGCAAGCCTTAGCTGAAGATATGGGCAATTAAACTTCTACGATACTCCCAAAGTAGACCTCGTAGAGGCTAGCTTCGACACCACATCACATAAGGTCCCACAGGTACATTGATTTATCCGAGTGGGAAGATACCCTATAACTACGACTAGAACTTATACGAAATAATAAAGAAGAAAGAATAACTTATGACTAATACCTTATGAAATCCCCCGGCGAAGATACTAGAGCAAATCTAAGTTATACTAAAAACCAAACTAACTTAAGTTTCAAAGAGATACTAGGTTATTCCCTCTAATACAAAATTTAATCTAGGACAACACACGACAAGACATATAAAGTAGACATACAAGGCTTGGTCTAACTGACACTAGGTTTACACAAGGTTCTCTATATTTTCTTGTGGAAACATCAGTCGACACATACTCATCTCGTCACTGTCTCATTCCTAATGACCACAGATATTAAAATATTGACGCGAGTTATGTCATTTCTTTCTCTGAGTGTTAAACTCTGAAATTTTTCATACGTAGCAACGTCTAAAACACAGTAAGAAATTCAAAAATTAGTTACCTTTTAGATGATGGTTTTCATTTGATATGTTTATCGTGAAATCTTGATTTCTTTTATTACTTATAGTTGATATCTCCTCTATTTATATATAAAGGTATAAACCCTAGTAAGAAATTCAGAAATGTGACAAAGATCTTTCAAGCAACCTGATTGGTCCTCATCAGAGTTTCAATCACACACTCAAACAAGTAATCTATGACTTCTGGAACAAAGCAAGACAGGACATTTTGCTCAATTGGAGGAAGGTAGTTATTATTTTTATTGTAACTTGAGAAACTTATAAATAAATTGTGTACTTACATTCAATAAAGACATAAGACACTAACTTTGAGGGTTCCTTGGAACCTAATTATGAATAAAAAAATATTTTTTATTTTATAAAATAAAATATTGGTAATGTATAGTTGAAGCATTAGAATACAGGCTAAATTTGCCTTGTCTAGCTTTTTGTTTCTCTTCCTTGCTCATTAAGCTCTTCAAAATACCTCTCTTGTCTCCCTCCTTTCTCAATACTACACCAGATGCTCTATATCACTTGATTTTGTATGATCGATACCATCTCAAAGACTACTAGATTTTATTGAAAAACTTCAGTAATATTAATTTTTAAATTTCTTACTGTTCCTTGGACGCTGATTTTTATTTCACTAGTTTCCCACGAAATTTTATTATATTTACAGATTTATCAGTCAGAGTTCCAGAAAAAGGAAAAATGTGACTTTAGTATGTTATTTCGACGTAAAAATTTTAAGCCTTAAAAATTATCATAAGTAAAATTGTTTTAGTGTCACATTAGAACTTTACGGCAAACAACAACTTCACAAAACTGAAAAATAGATTAGCGGATGAACATATTGAAAATTTTAAGAATACAAATACTTTTTACAATTGGTTTTGATAATGATTCCTAAAAATATCTTATTCTAAACTCAAATGAAATTTATTGTAGCTAGAAATGTTTAAATTGTTTAATTGACATTTCTTTGTAGTTATTACTCTGATTAATTGTTACATGAAGTAGAGATTATTGAATTGACTTCTACATTTTCTGAAATGATTTTTTAGATTTTTCAGCGACATTCATAATGCATATCATGAAATGTGTCAGTTGTTTATTGTTTAATGAGTTTTATAATTTATATTTTCAATTACTTCAATATTTTTAATATATAATATCCTTTACTTTGTCTGAAAAAAAGTTTACTGTTATAAGTATAAAAGTTGCAATTTTGCATGGACAAACAATAAAAATAGTCATATTTTATTTCGTCAAAGTGTTAAACTAAGTTGAAGAATAACAGCAAAGCGTTTCAGTTTTGAATTGTTTAAGTGAGCAATAAGTGTGTATATTGTCATGTCTGTTGCTGAATAGCTAATTGTTAGCAAAGGGCGTCATTAATAATAAAAAGCATGCTACAGTAAATTTAAGTCATTAGATGGAAGACAGATGTGGATTACATTTCAATTGGGACCAACAACTTGAATGCATTAAGTAAAGGGGTTGCGGAAATTAGCAGTACGGAAACTAAGAGTGGTGGCCCTGTTAAAATAAGGTGTTTTTAGGGTGGCGTGATTAACCATTTACTCGGAGGCAGGTCCAGCCCTAGGAAGGGTAACATCCACCTCTCCTCCCGCTACCATGATTCATTAATGTTTTCTCTACAGACAGGCTTAGAAGCGACGACAACTTTTTGTTAGGTGGAACATTTTAAAATATTAATGCGATCGGTTGAGAGGCAGGGGGGTGCTTTATGGAATGTAATTGTAGCGAACTGGACCCCAACACATGGGTCACCATATGCTTCCTCGGATCCTTCATTGTTTAGTCAGACAACACAGGGTTTTACTCTTTGCTTGGACAAGCCATCCGACTTTTTTTTTTTTTTAATTATTCATTTTCCCTTTCCAGTAATTACACTTTGCTTAATAATTCACTTCTCATCACCCTTGTGAACAAAATGGCGCCTCACCGACAGATGCTCTCTTCTCTGTGTCAGTTACAATAACATTTAGTAATATTCTATGCTTTATATAATTACTCCTATAAGCTTTGTCTCCTCCCAGCTATTGTATAAATCATATATATATATATATATATATATATATATATATATATATATATATATATATATATATCAATTAGTCGTCATATGGAGCAGATTTTCTTGTAGAAGCAGTAGTTATTATACAGTAGACGAGCTTCCAGCATTTACTACTATATATATTACTGAATTTCACCTCTCTAGTCCTCCTATAAGGAACTCTTCTTCTCCTGATGACGACAATTGTTGAAGTATACAAGTGCAGCTTGCATGTCTGGTCTACTTTGCCTACCATTGTTATAACTCGTAAAATACTAGAGAAAACGAGTGAAATATCACAATTTTAAATTGTAAGCTGCCGTTACTTTATATATTATATATATATATATATATGATAAGAAATAATAGATGAAAAATCACCTCCCTAGAATCGCTATCAAGTTTTAATCCTTTTAACCGTTCTCCTCAGAAGACGGACAATTAAGTTGACAAGATGAGAGCCAACTGAACAACTTATAAGACTGCGACAGTATGGCCTTGTGATAACATGAAAATAACTAGTGTATATATATACTAATCACGAAAGAACAGAAAAATTAAATAACATACAATTTTTATAAAATAAGTTTATAGATATTTTATATATATATATAACTCTGATAGCAGAAAGAAAGATAGATGAAAAATAAATAATAGGAATCGCTATCAATGTTTTAATCCTTTTAACCGTTGTCCTCAAGAAGAGGGCGATAAGTGACAAGATGAGAGCCAACTGAACAACTTATAAGAATAGCGACAGGTTGGCCCAGGCTAAACAAGAAAATAACTAGGAAAAACTAAAGAAAAAGAAACAGAAAAAATTATAATAACATAAAAATAAAAGACTTTTATTAAAACAATAAAATTTAATCTAATTGATATTTAATGAAAAATAAATTGAAAAATAGCTCACTTTAAAATAAATGTAAATTATAATTAAGTAATTACTACATAAATCGAAATAAATATTTAAAAAAATAGTTCATATATATATTTTGATTATATATATATATATATATATATATATTATATCATGGACTAAACCCCTTTCAGACTTAGAGATTCGTTATGATGAACCAATTAAAGGTTTTTCAAAAAAGATAAGAGACAAAAGAGAGAGTGAGTAATGTGACTTAACACCTGGATAACGAGTAAGCCTCTCTTTTTCTCTTATATCTCCTGTGTTATCTTCCAGTTTATGCATATATAAATCTATAAACCAATATTGAAATTTCAAAATTAGGTTACGATCTTAGAAATAGTTTTTAGACTTAGTTTTTGGTTTTTTTTGTAAAATCCTAAAGGACACACATACTCCAATTTACAGTTTAACCGTCATTGCGAGAAAAAAGAGCGGGTTCCAATACACACAGATCTCAAGTTTAATAACAGTTTAACTAAGGGCATAGTTTGTTACATGAAGGGATTTCTTTCCTCTCTCCCTCCCTCTCAAGGGAAACATACACCATGTCGATTACTCTGAGAAGAAGTGTTAATAGTTGAAAGAACTTACAATCATTTAAAGAAGTCTGGTTGTAGGTATTAAATTGTGTTTTGTATACATTTCATTTCAGAATAAAGTACTAAATGAGAAATAGAATTATAACTGACGTAGCTGACGTGTGTGAGAGAAGTTTAAAATTATCAATGGCATAGTAAGGCTTACTGCTATCTGTTTTATCATCATCTGAAGGACACTGGATGATGAGAGTGTTATTACTAAAACAAGATTCCATATGGCTATTCCCAATAAAACAAAGTCCTCGATCGTAAGGCAGGGCCTCCGTCGTTTAAAAGCAATTCGATTTAGTCGGAAGCAAGCACTTTGACTATCTCTTATAGAGTCCCTCTAATCGGGTTTACTTCGCCCATAGGTCTTGCCCCAGTTATAGCCCCTTGTTATTGAAAGCCATCAAGCAATATGCATGTGTTTTATATCAAAGAGAAACCTTTTTCAGGAATAGTTTTAATCATCTGCTCCTGATAGCGAAGAAGGTTTATTTTCATAGCGAAGCGAAGATGTTCTATGTTTAGTCCTTGCTTAGATTTATAACCCATCTCTATAAACATCTGCTTATAGAAATCTTCCCGGCATTCCTAGCGTATTTATAAAGTTTGTCTGCATTTCAAATTTAATACCAAAAGGAAATGAGTTGTTTTCACTTTCCATTTCAATAACAACATTTATTTACCTAATTTTTTTTCCTCCCTAGAAGCTTTTGACTCTTAAAAGAACAAATATTTAAAATAACCAACTATATTTAAGTGAAATACGTTTTCGCAGATATAAAGGAATTTGCTTCTGTTTAATTTTAAACTAATTTATTTTACCCAGTTTAAACCAATATTTTATATTATTAATAATATATTCAAATAATAAGGTTATCATTTTTAAAATGTATGAACATTTTAATAAAATAATCCTCAAATAAATCACTACTGTTTATTAAGTTTTGCATTCAAAGGAAAACAAATGTAAGGTGTCTTTATTTTCTTCATATTTCTAACTGATTTTCTTTTTATATACAGGGAAATGCAAAAGTCACCGTGCATAGAAATTATTATTTTAATCTTTAATTTAAAATTTAATATTTTTATTTTTTATTAAAAACAGTTTATAACAATATTTTTTTAATGATCTTATTTCAAAATATAACAGGTAATCTTTTACAATTTCTGCCTTTCTATTCATTTTATTAGGTAGAAAAAAGTTGTTCTTATAAACTATGTCTTATAAAACATAAAAATTAAAATATTAAAATGCAATTAAACTTAAAAATAAATTTCTATGGATTTATTTATGGTGACCTTAAGGTTCAACCGTATTATTGGATGAATTTCAGCCCTCACAAAAATTCTATAGCAAATTCAACTTAATTACTTTCAAATATTGAAAATATATAGTTGAATTGTATAATGAACACATTTGTTCTTCATAGTTGAAAGGTAGATTAATTAAAGACCATTATTCAAATGTAATAGTTCACTGGGTACCAAAATATTCCATCACTAATAGGCATTTATCTGTAGATATAAGTTTTTCGAAATATAATGTACTATAATAAATTGTGTACAACTACAATTTACCTTCCCTAATAGGGATGTCAGCACAGCTGTTAAAATATTTCCTGTATAGAAAATAAGTTAAGAAGATAAGTGGTAAATTTATCATTTCCTTTAAGTAAAGTGATCGTGCAAAAAATTGATTGATTTTAAGATTTTGATGGATGTCTATGTTTTGAGGTTCTCTGAATCCCATTTTTTTTTTATCATGTTTGGAAAAAAGAGTGGGTGCCAACATTTGTAAACATGTTGCAATTCGTACCATTTCACTGATCACAATGAAATTGGTCTAGTTTCTGACATGAACCCTGTTAGTTTTCAGCAATTTTAAATCAAGAGAGAGGTACTTTATTCTACTTTATGTATAAAGATATACTAATTTTTTTTTCAGTCATTTTAGAATGATTAAATTCACTTTTATTATTTCCTTCATATTAATTATTTGATGGTAAAAAATTAGTTATGAATTATTATAAAAAGAAATTAACATTAAAACTGAAACGCTTAGAATAATTACCTAGATGCTTATCGGTTTGTTGGCTTTGCTTTTATTAAAATCTCTAGATGCCTAAATAAGTAACATGAATATTAACGTTAGAATAATTATTAATCAGTTGTCCTAATTCATATTTTTAAATAAATGAGTAAAAAAATACAAAATGGTAAAATGAATTACAAAATCAACTAAAATAAATACTTACTACATTTCTAGTTAAATTATCACAACTCTGATAATTGTAATGTAAAAGATGTTCACATCTTTTATAACATAACTTATTCTTGGGGAGACACTTGCAATTTCTTCTGTTTAAAATTACTTTTAAATCATACAAACTAAAACCAATTCTTATCCTGGTTATCCTGGAGAATCAACCTACTATTAACAGCCAGGGTGGTAGATTCACAAGAATTCTGAAACTGTATGAAGGCAGTCAGAAGACAAACCAGTCAAGGAGAGGGAAAGAAGACAACCTAATACCTTCCCAGACACAAACAGGTGAAGGAAGGTAACCAGAACCCTGGGAATACCTCACCTTGCCGATACCTGTTTACAACCTCCCTCTTTTTACGATTATGCTTGTTGACTTTGTGTCTTGTTTATTTTAGTTATTGTTTTGTTTTGTATGTTGTGAAACTACCTGTATAAAAATAGCCTTGAAAATGGTCTATGTGGACCGAAACATGTTGGTATATAAAAATAAAAATTTTGGAGAACTGATATATCTTGTCCCAAACTATGTAAGCCAGGGATGAGAAGATTGGAAAAATTAATCCGAAAAGGTGTTAAATTAGATATAGGCATAAGTTTTAATAGAACTTGTATAAATGAAGGCCTGCTCCCCAAATACACTAATATTAAATTATTTATTAAATAAGTTGACATACGTTTTATTATATTGAAATTATTTATTACGTAAGTCTGTCAAAATGTTTACATAAATTATTTAATAAATAAGTCTGACATTGATTTTACTTCAATAAAGTTCTTTATTAAATGAGCCTGACAATACATTTGTTATTTAAAGTTTGATGTGGACGACTACAATTTTTTTTTTATTCAAATCTTTCTGCTTTACTAGTCTCTTTTTTTGTGACATTCTTTAAATAAGATACCTATAATTAATTATATCAAACTAAATTAACCTAAAGAAATATTTTAACACTTAATTTGGTATCACTAAATCGTAAACGAATAATGAAAATAGTGGAAGTTGAAAAATGCTAAACCAAGTATTTGACAGAGTAGTTATTTAAATTCACTCATTGGTATATAAGAAATTCATTCATGCCTTAATGTTCATTAAACAATAACTTTAAGTGAAACATTTCCATTATCTTGGGAAATCCTTAAAAATTCTGCATAATTATAATCCTGTAAAATGATTATTGTTTAAAAAAAAAGGCATTTAAAAGTAATTTAGATAATATAGATTGTATGTAAAAAGAATGACTTTGTAAAAACTTTTTACAAGTTAAAAATGGTGTACTAGCTCCAAAATGACAAATAGTTATAAAGAAATTCGCTACATAGAAGTTTTTCCTGTAATTTTATTCTATCCATACTTATCGCACTTAGGTCTCTCTTCACTTTGTTCTCCTTCTGTCTAAGTTTTGTAATTACACCTCCAAATATTATCAATGTATTCCTACAAAAAAAAAGTAGATTGAATAATAATTACATTTGGAATCATTACGTATTTTTTTAAAAGTAACGTTTCAAATTTGTTAAAAATGTTACTTCTTAAGGCAACCTATTATAAGAACTACATTTTGTTTATCTTGAAACTCTCCTCTTGTTCTTTTTTTTTTAATTAAGCTTTAAACACCACTTAGAACCATCTTCCTTTCACCCCATCCGATTATTTTTTTATAATGTCTCTTCCCGATTTTCTAAGATAAATTGGTTTCAGAGGTGTTATTTTTAATTTCAGTGATAAAATATTGGAGCTTTAGAATTCTCATTATAATAATTATCTTTTATTTTACCATGAGATAGAATTAAACTCGTTAAGTTTTAATTACAAGATTCATTAAAATGGTTTCTTTAAAAAATGGACACCAGTGGATAGAAAGGAGCCTTACTCTTTGCTCCACAGAATACAAACTGCTAAGAGTATTTTGATTAATAATTTATAATTTGATTAGTATATATTTATTAGTTTGCAAGTTGATGATGATAGATATATAGATATTCTTATAAATCTATATTATTTAAAGCTATAAATATAAACCAACGAAATATAAGCATTTAAGAAATCTACGTCCTATAACAGGTTTGTGAAAAATATTCTTCTCTGCAGACCACGAAAACTCCTGGGGCTTTAAGGAGTCACAAAGTTCTCTTTTATTGTGGGATCTGTAAATGACAGATTCGGTTTCGTCAAGGTTCACGATTACTTCTGAGAATTATTACTACCAGTGAAAGTTTTGTTCTAAACAGTTTTCTTAACTCACATTGGTGGAGGCTTAACACCTATTGGTCTTTTTCAAGGGGATTAGATGTTTCATTGGTGACTCCACTCAGGTAGTAGGTGAAACACACTGCCGTACCTCGGAATCGTCCATGCAAGTGCTACCCACACCCAGTGTTGCTTGATAACTTCAGAGACAGCCATATTCAACGGCTATGGCTCTGTTTAAAGTGCCCTAAATCACGACAAACTTATAGGTACTGCTATTGCCTTCGTTGATAAACTAAGAACGGAATAGCCTTTCAACGATGGACGTCTTTGCACATTTATAAATAATTTTATAATGCAGATTAGCAGCATAGAGGTGAAAATTTTTTACTCTCAGGATTGGACATATTAACATAACCGTTTGAACTTTTTAGATCTTTATTGAATTAGATGGTTATATGGATATTCAAAATTATATATCAATAGACTTGTGCTAATCACAGCGATATGTCTAAGTTATTGTGCCAAGGATAGAGAGGGGAGGAAAAACAAAACGTCATGGAGAAGGTGATATGAAATTGACCGGAGCCGAGGGCCTAGGCAATTACGCAGAAGGGGCTGTAGGCAAAAGGGCCAGCCGACAAAAGGGCTCGCTCTCTACAGCTATTAGGGCCTGTCGACATCCTTCCCAAGTAGCCCAAAAGTACAATCTCTTTGCACACAACTACCTTCCATTACATTCTCCATTCCTACCCCTTAATACACTCCCTCCCACTTTACCCAACCTCCAAACCAACCCTTAAAAATAAAAGCAGTCTAACTACCCCTTCAATTAATTTCGCCTACATTAATGTGTATACTGGCTCTAATACACACTTATGCGTATATTAGCTGTTACTCTCTCTCTCTTTCTCTCTTTCTCCCAATTCTTCCTCATTCACTCGATCTCGCTTAAGACATTACTCCTTCAAACTTAATGTCTCCATTCTTTTCCGCTTATTTTCCTCTTTACTGTATCACTTATAAATCGAAGCGGTTACTACTTCGAAATACGTTAAAACATGAAAATATCAACTTACAGTTACACATAGAACTTAAAGAGAAATTGAAATTCGTCAACCATGTTGTTCTACCAAGGAAATTTGATATATTGTAAATAGTAGATATATTGAACGTTCAAAACAGTATTTATAAAACTACGAAAATAATTAAAAAAATTATTAGTTGTACTGTTCTGTTATTGTCGTAACATTAAAAGCTAGAACCACTCATTTGGTATAATCAACTAAATTAAGTTAAGTTTCACATTTTATACGATAGAAACATAACTGAAAGGAGCAGAGTAGCATAGTGGCTTGCATGCTTACCATCGGACTATTAGATCCCTGACTCGATTCTCGCTCATATTAGATTTTTTCACATATGAGATAAACTAATTTTAGGACATCGGACCTTCTACGATGTTAGGTACATGTTAAAGATTTCTATTATAAATTCTTAAGGCAAAAGTTTAGGGCTCCCAGATAGAATCATTAGAGAGGCACAATATTCCCTTGATGAATAAAGGTCAGAGGTGCTGCATAGAAATGAGTGGTTGTGCCAGATAGAGGGTAAGTAATCAGGTAAAAAACTCCGATACACTGAAGTGAAATAAATAAAATGGGTTACTAGATGAGAGTGTCTTCCTATCTGCCTGTATACTAAAATATTAACAAATAACAAAAGAAATTAACCGACGATAAAAAGTTCATTTTTTATCAATGATAAAGAGTCAAGAATAAACGCAGGTGCACTTTATCAGATACAACTCATATAGACAAAGAGAGAATGAAAATTTTATGCCAAGAATTGGTGGTTATCCTATTATGAACATTACTACACTACACCACATCACTACTATTATTACATCACTAAAAATGAATGTAAGATAAGAATTTCAATAGACATACTGATTCAACATAAGTTAATACATAAATGCCCAGTATTTAATAAGTTTTTTTTTGAGGGCGAGCTCTTTAAACTACATAAAAAAAGCTTAGTATATAATGTTATGAAAACGTCAAGAACATATTGAGAGTATCTTAATACATAATTAGATATTAATAAAAAGTTGTCGAAGAAAACGAAAGCAAGTTTTGTATAAGATTTAAAATATTTTCTATTGCTTTGAGAAAGTATGGATTGTAGATTTCAGTTAGTAGTGATGAGTATTCAGTGTAATTTTTGATCAGGTCAATACTGAATTAACTTAGGCAATCAGCATAAATGTTGGTCACTACTATATTGAAAAATAAAATTAAATCTTTAAATACCATCCCCAATTGCTTATTTATAATTTTTTTTTTCAAAATAACTGAATCGTTATAAAAATACTTGTAACGTAAAATCTGAAATTACTTTTTTTTTGCATAAAAATGGATTTAGTATACGTCAAAACAGCTTCCTTTTCGTATTATCAGTTTGTTTTACTCTGGGTAGTTTGATTTATTGGTTAATTTAGAAGTCAATCTAATTGGGTGTTTAAAAAAAATTGTCTGCCAGGTTTTAATTTTTTAATGAGTTAGGACATGAAGATAAGTACTCAGTAAGGGATATTTGTGTAAGATCAAAGTTTTGGTAGGTAACGCAACAGAACTCTTTTGAGAAAGTGATTAACGTCTGGCGGGAGTTAGATCTTGATTGCTATGTCATGTCTAATGTAGTTGATCGGTCAAAGAGAATTAAAAGATAGATTCCGCTTCATGGACCGAGAAGCAGGTGGTAGCTTCTTAAGGTGTTTATTTTAGTGCAAGAAGGGGGAGTTTGATTTATTTGGGATGGTGGCCTAATTAATTTGTCCGGACTCCAATTAGGGGGCGGACTGTAATGGGGCCCTGTCGGCTGGCGGTCAGTTCCTATCATTACGAGGCAGAGTCGATTAATTACACTTGTGCCTGGCTCCGGCTAATTCGGACACCTCTACGAGACAACCGCCTCCAATGTCTCCTTAATTCCCTTCATTCTAATCGACCCATCATGTTCTTTTTCATCAGTCTTGATTTAGTAGCTCTCTTTAGATCGCTACATCGTCTTCCTGACACCTACTGATATTTTATTCCATATCTGGAGGGCATCCCTACATCTCACCTTTTTCAATACAGTGATAGTGAAATTGGTCGATTAGCATTCTGATTACAGTCAATGTGTTTCACACACCAGTACGATGGATAAGAAAGGCTACTCTGGGTACTAGGCAGCCCAGGCCTTGCAGAACAGAAAATTAGGAAATTCATTAATTATTTTCTTAAGTATACATATCAGAAGTTCAATTTCATGAAACATTTCCATTTGAATATGCATAATATCGGCAAAATTAAAAAAGTCTGAAAAGATTCAATAATCATCAAAACAGAAGCCAGAATTACACAAGACCAAGAAACTTTAGAACTAGGAATCACAAACGAAGTGTTTATACAAATATTACAGTTACTCTTTTGCCTTCACCTTTGCTTCCATTACTGTAGCATTTGCGATAGTATCGTAATGAGGATGAGTGGTAAGCATGATGAAATCATGATTCCTATGTTTGTCATATGTATTTGTTCCGTCAAAGAGAGTTAAACGGTTACCTTAACGATAATCATCCAGTTATAGATACTTATGTTACATATATTTCGATATAGCAACTCGGAAACAGTTATGCTTACGGACAGCCCTTTTTAACTTCCTGAACGTGTTATCATTGTTATTATTGTTAATTATTATTATTACTATTATTGAAATATATGAAAAATGATTATTTAAACCCAGTTATGTCCAAAGATTTGTGGACAAGCCCATCTAGCATATAAGTAATTTTACTAATCTTGTAATAACTATTTGCGTTCTTTGCTCTCTTGCTGTAATGATTGATAAAGTCATGACTTCAGTAAAGATGATGTATCTAAAATGAGTATAGCATGATGATGCAGAAGGAAGATACTACGCTACTACAACCTGCTCCTCATCAGCCAGTTCTTTTTTTTACTTACTATTCTACTGTAACGTAGATATTAATAAGTTAACTGGTTATCATTGGGCTTTCTGAGCTAGGCCCAAAATACCACACAAACAGGCTATTTTTATATCGGGAGTCCTAAATATTGTGTTGCTCAAGTTTGTTTAGAGTATAAATGTTTAAAAAGTACCTACTGGAAATCTTATTCGCTTCAGGCAGATGATTTTAATCCTTTCCGCAAGACACATGATTTCTTATCTACCACATGCCAAATCTAAGGGTGATTGCTAGATTGGACCAACAGTATGCAAGATATTTATTGTTTATAAAACTTTTGAAATTGATTTCAAGTTTTATTCTTGTCTACTTACTTTGACTACGTTGTGTTAGTTCAGAGTATCGGAAGGAAGTTAAGGCAGTTACTGGTTTTCTGTAATCTTGACGTTTCTATATCATGGTTGACTTGACAGCAATCCTAACTGAAAATAATGTCCCTGTCACTCTCAAAAAAAACATGTAAACAATTCATATTTATAACTTTACTGAAGCTTTAAGAAAATTTTAGTGACATTCATTAATAGCAAACTTTCTTAAATACTCGTAGCTTTTTAGCAAAATTGCAAAAAGTAAGCTACATTAGAATTTCAATTTTACCTGGAAGGTCAAAGCCGAGTTATATAAATATATAAATTATAAACAGAAATAAACACAAAGTAAGATAAAACACTGTAACTGATTTTCAATATTTCGACCTTGTTAATGGTCATCGTGAGAAGAAAACCTGGTGGCTTACAATAGATAGAGACTCTGTAATAAAAAAATAACTACAGAAAGTAGTAGAAGAAAAGGAAAAAGTTCTAAGCGCTTTCAAGTATTACCTTGTTTTAAAAAAATTGGAAACATATTCAGTTTTTTTATAATGAGGTAACACTAGAAACCCCTAAGATTTTATAGCTAAAAGAACCATTTTTTGAAAGAACGCCTATATGAACATAGTTATTCAACAAGAAAAAATGAGAGTTTTGCTACTACTCTTGTGTCTTATGCAATAAGTGAACGTCACATGTTTGAGCTTGAGAATTCTATTATTATATATAAAAACAGAATAAATATAGAAGAAAAATGCTGAAAATGCTTTATATTAAATCAATCAAACCTTCATTCATTATAGAAGTGTATACAAATTTCCAGTGATACAAATTAAGTTGTATTAAGTTGATTTCTCAAAGGGTTTATATTACAATACAATTACAGATTATTTATTTAATAATTTAAACATTTATTATTAAATTTAATAACAAAAAAAGTTTCTACTTTTCAAATTTAGTGAAAGAAATTTTTTTTTACTGAAAATTTGTTTCTTTATCATTGATGGATTGTCTGAATGAAATCCGTATTCTGTAAGATTTCGTTGTTTAAACATTAACTGTATTAAAATAGTTATAGGTTATCTCAATGGTTTCAATCCCTATCTTTAAAAAATTTGCCCATTTCCTCTTTCTAGAGTATTACGAGTATTTGATATTCTTTCTTCTGGTGCTTAACAAATCTGTTTTTAAAAAATATTAAAGCTAATTACTTTTTCATTAAATAAGTTAAATATTTGCAAAACTCAAATTGATTTGATTTTTATCATTAGAATTATGTGAAAAATTAATGACCTGAAAGTCATAAACAGAAGAATTCAGTGGAGGCATTCATTAGGCACCAATATCTGTTGTGTTAAATGCTGTTAAATTACTGAGAAATATGTTTTGTTAAAAATGATCGGAAAGAGATTATAACGCCGAGATTGGTGCGGACTCTGTAGGCTGAATTTAGACTCACTCCAAGTAGCCCTATTCGGATACCCATGCCTATTCAGAGGTATTAAATGCAGAGATATCTACCACATATATGTCATGCATACTGCCTACACAACTCAACTTCACATTATATGTTTATTGCCATTTTAATCTGTATAATTGTTGGTTTCTTGGTATAAACGCTTAAACAATAAATGCACAGGAACAAAAAATAATAATATAAATTGAAGTTTTGAATAGGAATCGTTCATCAAAACAAAAAAAATGAGAAAAACGAGAGGAATGTACTGAAATCGGAACAACTCCAACTGGAACTAGAGACTAAAGAATGACACAGACTTTAATTAAATTCGATAATGCCCAGATTTATAATTTAATTAAATAAATTTTCATCAAAGTGGAATCAATATCACGCAATGACTTCTTATTACTGAATTAAAAGTTCAAATAATGTTGAACTGTTATATATTGTGAGAGAGTTATCAAAGAAAAAATAATTTATATATATATATAAACGTTCAAACCACAATAAGAAATGAGAAAAAAGACGTAAGATGTTTCAACCATAACAAGAGGTCTTCTCGAGAGTAAAATCCCAAGTTTGTAAAATCTTTCACTCGCTACCCAGCAAAGATTCCGCTATTCGGCCAATAGGTATAGAGGTTGCACAATCCCTCTTTGAGACAAGAATATTGGCAAAAAACATGAGCCTCACTTTGCAGCGAACTCCTCAGTTTCTTTACGTATCTGTTTTATATTGTGGTTGGGTGTTAATTTCTCTGTTTTATACTGCTGATATTAATTTTACATTTTTTGATTCTCCTGTTAATCTTCTAGGCAAAGTAGCCTTTGTCTACATGTCAATAGTAGTAGAGGTTTTTCTCTTGAAGACGGATTGCCTGAAAATTTGAGTTTGTAAGTTTGTTTCCTTACTCTGTCTGTTACTCTTCTTCAATTTTGAAATCGTGTATATATAGGAACTGAGATTTATTTCAACTGATAATTATCCACAAATGTATAACTATTAACATTTTATTTTTGAGGCATCATTCTTCATTAAGGAGTGAGTCTCAAATACAATGTAAGAAACGAAACAAACTTAGTTTAAGGAGTTCTCAGGCGTGATGCCATGACTTTGTAAACTATCATCATAGCTTCTTTGTTAACTTATTTTTCTATAGCGACAGTTAAAGGTCTCTTAAAAACAGACGACCTACTTATGGCTCTATTGAAAAAAGACATCCTGAATTTTGAATCCTTTTACGTCATACCTTTTATAAAACTTTTATGATTTTTTCGGAAATTTTAAGTTTAGACTTTGGATTTTAAATTTTAAGTTTAAATTTTACTTTGGATTAGACAGTAAAAAAGTTAAAGAAAGCCGATATATTCCCTGATTTTCACTTATTATCAAACTTCCATCTTTTTATTTACAGAGTTACTTTACACTCTGTAAAATAAACCCGTGACATTTTAGAGACGATTTCAACTGACAGTTGTAGAACATGACAGTTATACGATAGGCTTGCATTTTAGTTCATTCAGTTTTGCCAGTAGAAAATGCTCCTCAGTTTTTAGTTTTCAATTTCAATTACACTTTTACAATAGAAGACCGGGATCAAGCCGTAAATAACATATATGCTCACCTTCATGAACGTAAATGCTTGAGAATACTATAACACACATCAAAAGTTTACCTTTTGATGTTTTTCTATTTCTAGACAAATAAGAAACAAACAAAATAATGTCGAGAAAATGGTAAATTGTCGGTAAAACACTAAAATTAATCTCATAAATTGGCATTGTTTGAGAAATTTAAATATTTTATTGATGGTATCAATTATTTTATTACTTTATAAACCAGTCATGCGTTTAGCGATCTTAAATTCTTCCACAATTTTTATTTTATAAATATTGAGGTTTTATTCTACAAATTTGTTGTTCATGACGGAAATCAAACAGACTCTTTAATGTGACAGTCATTTGATGACTCATCGCGAGTCCACCTTGATTTGGTTCATAGCTTTGGCGGAAATTGCTTTCAACTTTCATCATCTAATGATAGCATCTCTTCATTCCACCACTTATTTAGACCCATTAATGTAAAGGTTACTATTGATTCAAATTATATCTTTTTTGTAGACCCAGAAATATTTTTTTTTTAAAATCAGTTCAAGTTATAATTGAAGTCGTGGCTGGTAATAAACTATTTACTTGCTTGGTTGTCCAGTCTCTGTCCTTGGAACGTCTGCCATTTGGTGCCAAAGTTTCAGTGCAGGAGTATCTTTTCGATGTGGATTAATTTAGGTTTTTTTCCTTTTCGAGCTGTGCTGGTGTCCTCAAGTGTAATATGTCTTGCTGAGTGAACAGCGTCTAATCATTTGTCTGAGAACAGAGGTAGTTAGAGAAGCTGTCCAGATTTAGACGATGAGGGTGGGTCTGCTCCAATCGTGGGCAGAATCCACATAAAAGGCTACCTCATTCACAATGGCCCACATACTCTTCGCCTCCAAGTAGATAGGCACTCCCGCACTCTGTCTTTGTTTATTCTGGCTTGGGTAGTTATCAATGATATTATAACGGCTGCTACTATCCTTCTTCTTGCTATATTTAAGAATCGTAGAAATTCAGTTGGAAGTACTGATGCTCGACCCTTACTGCATTGTCAGTTCTTTATTCCCCCTCCAGTTATTTAAGAATGTTGATAAAACTAGTTTTACCGCATTTCGAGTGCTGCTGTCAAAACATTATTTTGAGCTAAGTGATCCATTCACTAATGTAGTGAAGGATGGTACTCCTTTAAGGTATTCAAACACAATAGAATACTTCACTTCATGAAGAAAACTGTCAAATGGATGCAATGTACGAAGAACTCTGACCTGAATGCTTCATTAAGAGTAATTTAATGTAATAATAGTATAATATAAAGACTAAGCAATATAATTATATCGAAAACTAAATTGTATATAAGTCAGAAGCCTTATTGTGCTTTCTTTGAGGATGGTTTTTCAACACTTATGCAAAAATTTTTATCGTTTAAACCATAATACCATAAACTAATAATACTTATTTATAACATACTTTCAGAGCACCCTATGTATATATATTAATACCATATAAATTATTTGGTAAATGCTATATATATATATATATATATTAGTAGTAATGGACTTACAACTGCTCTGCATGCAAACTTTTTTCCTTGATTAATACAATTATTTGCTTGAATTTAATACAATCAAAATGAGCACATAGAGTTATCACTTGACTTAGTTGCTTGAACTACTGCTATTCCACTATTATTGAAGTATTTAGTGTAATATGGTCTCTTATCACTTAAGTTTGCTTCAATGTTGTAGAAAAAGTTGCTGTCTTCCAAGATTGAATTCAAAGAATTGAATTCGTTATCACAGATTTTTTGCAACATTAACAGTTTTTCGCCTTGGCTTGCATGATATAAAAATGCTGACAAAAAATAAAATCTTAGAGATGCTTCGTTGATCTCTGTTATTCAATTCAATTTTTATTAAAAGATTGTAGCTAGTTTGTTCCATCGATTCATATTATTACTTTCATGTACCTAATGAAAGTAAACCAGTTCTTATGTGGTTCCTTGGAGTCAGGTATGGCTAGTAGTTATCAAGTCTACTAAATCATTGATCTATCCTGTAATGTGTCTCACTGACTAAAATGACTTTGTGAGGCCTGTTTTAGACATTGTACATCTTTGAGCATTACACTCATCTCTGACCAGGATGAAAAGTTTCAATGAATAACGATTTCTCTTATACAACCTCTCTGTCACAAGCAATATTCATTTATTAAACTAAAATTAGTACTTCATAACAATTAAATAACACATTTTGGTTCCATTTTTTTGTTGAAAAATGTAGTGTATAATTCAATTGGGTGTGAAGATCTCTTCTGCTAACTCCCTGACTATATGTTCCCTTCAATCAGTCGCTTCCAAGCCCGGTCATTCTTTTAGAAAAAAATGGTACTATCTATTTTCTATTTTCTAATAGTTTTTCTTTGTAACATTTATTAATTCATTTTAATAAGGGAAATAAGTCTCTTATGTTGGTCTGTGAATATCTGACCTGAACTCGCAGACCAACATACTAATTAAAACTGTTATTTGATCTATTAATGAAATTATTTGACCTCTGCAGTGCTAACAACAAGTATGTATATATTAATTTACTTCGGTTGTAGGTTATGTTGAGTTGTAGTGGCAGTCCCGCTAGAGAACACATAGGCCCGAACATTACGTGTTTGTTATATCACACAACAAACATTCTACCTTGGGAGTCATAAATTTTGCCCAACTCAAGTGTATTTTGAGAAGAGGTCTTTAACGAAGACCCCATGTTGTACAGGCTTAACGTTGTCCTCTCTGAAAGAGGACGTACTCCAGATTTATTCACCTCTCGCGAAAATAAACGATGCTAGTGTGGGTATTGAATCCCGGATCTACCACTCCAGAGACGAGCACGTTCCCGCTGGACTTATCTGACCCCTACCTTGTTTATGAAAATAATCTTATTATTTGTGATATACTATGGCGCATGGATAAAAAATTTAGGTTAAATTAACACCAGCTTGCTATCCAGTCTTATTTAGCTCTAGGAGAGCGCTATTATCAGGATTCCCGATACCGTTCAAATCTTTGACTGTTTACTCTTATTTTTTTTCGGTAGCACTATAAATACTACCCAATGAATAAATTAAGTACCAACAAAAAGTATAAAGGAAAAAATTCTCTCAGTTCAGTTTTACGCTCATGCTTGCATAAGTGAATAGGATGACTAATCCTTTGCACAGGGTAGAGAAAGACTTCTAAACCGAACGTGTGATTAAGCTTTCAGACAGCTCAATCTCTTCAGTGGAGCCATGTACATTCTACCTACACCCTTTTCCTATATATTCCAACATTTTTTTTTGTCTCATGCAAAATTACATTTAAACAGACATAATTGTGAAACCCTGTAAATATCATAGTGTTTTGAAGAGAACTTGAAGAATGCGAAATGGTGCGGAGAGGCTAGTGCGGGCTGAACTGCTGCGACCTTGAGCAGTCCAGCCAGAGACTCTAACGCCGGTCTCTCCCTCGACCTCCTCCCTCAGACACCTACACCTCTCCCATCAATTACTTACTTCCTTGCTCTACTTCCTTTACCATCTTTGCCAGGTTACATGTGTTTCCTTTTCTTGACAAGCTCCGCCAACCCTTCTGCCAAGAGACTTGAACGCCTAAGCAAGACACAAGTTTCCCATAACTTTTATTCATGGGTTTTTCTACATTTTTATGTCATAGAAATAAAAAAAAAATAATAATGAAATATCATTTGTGAGTTCTAATTAACACTGTAGCCATTGCAAGAATAGTAAACTGCGCACGTTTC
This sequence comes from Hermatobates lingyangjiaoensis, assembly GCA_026182355.1. Lineage (NCBI taxonomy): Eukaryota > Metazoa > Arthropoda > Insecta > Hemiptera > Hermatobatidae > Hermatobates > Hermatobates lingyangjiaoensis. The sequence continues at coordinate 1,990,965 of JAPFBL010000015.1, forward strand.
TATTCTATTAGTAAGTTATACTAACCCACTTGACGTATATTTTGCGAAGTATCTAATTTTAGAAACCCGTATCAGGTTAAAAATATGTACACTTTAAGACAGTTGTGTCAATTTAAAGTTTCAGTTTAACACAATGTTGTGATATTTTACAATTCACAACGTTGAGTGTGAAGTTGAAATATTGGAAAGGATCACAGTTAACTAGTTACAACTCAAAGAAGTGCCACGAGCAGATTTATACCAACTATATTCAATCTTTCAAAGATTTGATGAAGGCTTTTATAAAATGTTACTTTATTATAAAATTCATTTTATTATTCAAATTTCGAAATGGTCATTTATCATTTTCTATATATTACCTACATTTTACATATACTTTACATTTTACAGGCAACATGTCTCATGTACTAAGTAAATTTAACAATAATTTTACCGCTTCATTTAATTTGTTTTCTGCCTTCGGTGTAATATTATAAAATTGTATGAAGTATAATTCAACAACCGATGACTTTATAACAAACCTGGAGGAATTTCCATGAATAACAAACTATAATATTTTGTTTTATATTTCTACTTTGTTGTGTATTTATCGTCGTTATTCAGACTGCCACTTTACATGTTTAATTTTTTCTTTTCAATTTTTTTGAAACATTTACAATAAGCTCATCTAATAAAAATTACTACTACCAAAACAACTATTGAGAAATCTGGATATGGTAGTAAAATATAGTAGTGTCCTTATGCGTAGGTTTATATATATATATATATAATAAATTCAAAAGAAGGAAACACACAGGAAGACACAGACATAACTCACATCGATATTTCGACCATCGTCGTCATCAGGAGGTGTGAAGACAACGCCCTGCCTTCTTGCAGGACTCTTTGCTCTTCACACCTCCTGATGACGACGATGGTCGAAATATCGATGTGAGTTATGTATGTGTCTTCCTGTGTGTTTCCTTCGTTTTGAATTTATTTTATTTAAAAAAGTCCGCTGGAACGTTTCTTTTAATTGTATATATATATATATATATATATATATAATATATATATATAAGTTCCAAATTGAAGAAAGTAGCACACAGGTTAATAAAACACTCTTACAAACTCAAATTTTCGGGCAATCCGTTATCAGGAGAAAAGAGAAAGGTAGACCAAGCACGTTGTGGACGCAACAGCAAGTCATACATATATATATGTATATAATAATGAAGAAATATTCTTAAAGTAGAATTTATATTTTTAGATCACGCTTTGGTATATTTTTATGTCATATGTTTATTCTATGAAAGCTGAGAACATTATACCTCCAATGTACAAACAGAGTAAATTCACAAAGCACTATTATTTCAACATCATATTTTTTTTAAATTCGTTTTAAGTATAAATGGGTTTGGGATAGTTGCTAAAACTAAAAATAATAATAGCAATTATTGTCTTCTTCTAATTATTTCAGCATAAAACTTAGAAACAACACAAAAACCTTTTCACTGCATAATGAAATGTTTGCGATTTGGTATATTCATGTCCTTTAATAAAACATTGTTTGTTTTATAATTTATACACTTGTATGAGCGTCTACAGTTATCTATGAAAGTTGAAGTCAATTAAAAATATCTAGACAACAGGATTAATTAATGGTTAAAGAATGCAAACTCTATTATTTCAGTGCCTATGTTTTTTATATATTCCATAGGTATAAACCAAACATTGGAACATGTATATATATATATATCAAAATTTAACATATAAAACAAATATCACCCTCTAAACTACAGTAAGAAAATAGGACCAGTTGAACTCTAAGACTACTTGTTCTGATTGAAAGATCGAAGTTACTCGTATTTTCCTAACTTCTTACTGTGGTTCAAAAAAGTTAAGAAATATATGAGATATATGTTTGTGTGTAGTTAATGTGTGTATGTATGTGTGTATGTTTTGTTTTTCTCTTTACGATGTTGAGTTATATATATATATATATATATATATTATGTATATAAAGCGCAGAAATATTGTGTGCGTGAGTGTATGTGTATGAGTCATCCATTTAACAATCCTCAAAGCTTTCCACACTATGTTAAGCTTCTTACAAAAAAGCTGGAGTGGTTCAAACCCTATTTATTATAAATAAACGTAATATCAAACATATTCACGAACAAATCACCGAACTGTTTTATGTTAGTCCAGCTACGAGTTTTTTAATTCCATCAATTATAAGGCATAAGTATCATCCCTACATTTTAGAATTTTAGAATTGACTACAGATAGAACATATACTGTAAAATTTTCTCATCGAATATTCAAAAGGTTTGGATTTCTGTAGCAATATTCATATTCAGGTAATAATTAATATAAATTACAAAGATTCTAGAATCACAAGAATAGGGGATTAATGTAAGGCATAATTTTAATGTGAAATACGGTAATGCACCTTTCCAATATTATTCAAAACCAATAGAGATCTCTACCAGACAATAACTATATTTTTATTACATCTTCTTACAGTCTATATTACAAAACTTTTATTAGACACCTCTTCAGCCATTCTGAATCATATCTCAACAAAAATAGTCTCAGAGTACCTTAAAACTTCAAAGCCACAAGAGTCCTTTCTCGTACAAAATTTATAAAATGGAACTAATATTTATCGGTGAGATATATAGTTTTGTATCAGGACTCTTCATTAACACCCATCCATGATATATATTTCATTAAAAATAGTCTCAGTTGACAATAAAATGGGTAAATCACTAAAAATATCGAAACCTATTTCTTTCAAAGATACTGAACTGCAGAGTAACTAACGTAGAAGACTTGAAAACCCGTCAAAATTACGAAATAATTTTTTTTTTTCAAAATGACTATCCTTTAGAGAAAAAATAAAAATTATCATGCATATATTAAGAATCGTGACACATTATCTTTTGCTATGTATTGAGTCAGAAAGTAAAACTGGGCATAGAATGATTATATAAGAACACATACTTCTAACATCTTATATTTCATAATATATTTAATTCATAGATATTTATAATTATTCCACAATTATTTAATCAAATGTTACCATACGATAAATAAAGTCCTAATGTTTCTACCTGAAGTGCTTATGCTATCAGGAATAATAAGGTGCACTTAATCCTTTGGCATCATATTCTTCTTAGTAACTTCAATAATTCATTCAGTTTACTTATGAAATTAACCAATGAAAGTAGTTCTTGATATTTTAAAACACTTTGATAACACTTTATAAATACCTATAAATAAATACCTTTGATTGAATTTCGAAAAGATTTCTTAGGTTATTCTAATTTAATTAAATATGTGAAGCAGGTTTCCATTATCCAAGTTAGTTCCGACTTTTTAGCGCTATTTTGCTTCATACAAAGTTAAAAATACTTAAAAAATTTTCTCATAACACTAATTTTGGGTGGATGCTATATTATGCTAAAAGTAGTTTGCCAAGCTTAGTAGATCATTCAAAAAAATATTCCAAATTTTTTTTGTGCTTAAGTTCCCTTACTATTGAAGCAATACACCTATAAAAACTATGGAGCTCTCTCTCATTCTCATGTTAGAGGCTACATTTGTGCCCAAGTTTATTATTATTCCTGCAATAGTGTGACAAATATCGGGTTCAGAATCTTCCAGATTGAATCATATGCGAATTTTGGTTTTTTAGATTTTTTTGCAAAACTGACTTTTTCTGTAAGGGAAAAAATTTAAAGTTTTCGGAAATCTTTTTTCAAATTTAACTGCAGAATTACATCTTACCAGAAATTTTAGTTTAAAACTAAAACAAAATTTTTTAAAAACGCATAATGGGAAACAAAGTGGGTATCCCATGACAATATTAGCCAAAAAATTATAGTGATCACTATAATTAGGGATATTCTTGTATGTAAAATCAATTTGAGTTAACAAACAGTGTGTCCAGAATTTTGTACACACAACCACACCCACTCACTCAAATGCATGCAAGCGTCATGGGGGAACTTTAAAATATGGACTCAGGGGCCCCTAAATGCGTCAAAATCCTGAAATCATTATTAGGATCCTCTACTTATAGTAAAGTAAAAGCTGTGTACACTTTACGAAAGTTATCGTGATTTAGTTAGTACTTTTTTTTTAGCATAATGTTGCCCGCATGTATAGAATTAGTCTGTTTTGTTTTTTCTTTGGACTAAAATCACATCATTTTTACATCTTAACAGTACAGACTTCATAATAAAAATGGTACTACTGAGATGAAAATGTTATTTTGAAATGCTGTAGAACTTCTAAAACAGCAGTTAGCTCTAAAGTTTAACCTTATTTATAGTGATTTGGATTAAGTGATGGAAACCAAAATATTCTTATTATTATAAAAATGGGTTGTAAATTAAAATAATATCAATAAAAATGACATATTTGTTTTGAGAAATTATTACAAATATAAATGAATGAAATCTTATCAGATATGCACATTATCAGTTTAGATATTAAATTCAATTAAAGAAATTTTAAGTTTTTGAATTATTAAAATATGTTTGATAAGTTAATGGTATGGTCATTTTAAATAATTTCTTTATTGCGCACTCGTGTACGCAGTCTAGTTATTGTGTGGGAGACATACTGCGTCTGTTCACTCAGCCACATTGCGCATGCTCCCATTCGGTCACTGGCTAGTGTCATGCCATGGAACGCATAAATTACTGGCTTGCTTCTCAAATACTGTTGTTTCAGTATCATTTTTTCCTCTTTTCTATGTTATTCTATATGCTTATTTTCCACAAAATACAAAAAAACTCTTATTTAGTCAATCCAAATTTGGTTTTGTTGTTTATATTTTATAAGAACGTTACCTGATTTATATTATTAGATTTTTAAAACTTTTCACATTTTTTTAGTTGCATTCAAGAAAAATCAATATTTCTTAGTTTTAAATCCATATATTGGGAAAGATATGATTATTTACAATCAGTTTCTTTAGATGCCCTTTAAGATTGTCACAGCTATTTAAGATTGTACGAATCCATTAGAACCTTTTGGATAAACAATAGTATTTCTAATATGTTCAAAATTAAATTTTAATATTGTTATATTCTTTGCCCATTAAATTTTGTAACCAATAAAATTTTTAAAATTGTATCATATCCTTATTAATTATTTACTAAAAAATCGAACAGGTATTACCGTTTAATTATATAATTATTACAAATTAATATTCTATATCTTTATTACTTTCTAAAATAAATGTTTAACTTGATTTTTTTCTATTAGGTTTCATTCCAATTTATTATTACTTTTAAATTTTTCTTTCCGCTAATTGGTTTTTCTACTCTTACAGTCCATACTATAAGGTATTTATTCATATTTGGAATAAGTAAAATACTGGGGAAAAGTAGAGAAATAAACAAAGATTTATTAAGAAAATAATCTTCTTCTTCAGGTGTTTCACCTGTCGTGGGAAGGTAGAGTGAATATCATTTCCGTGTCTACGTTCTCAGTGCAAGGCAAAATAGTAGATTTTCTTTGAATAACGACAGGGTTTTTAATATTTGCGTAGTTTAGGTTTGTTGGTCCTAAGCACAATGTTTACTTGTTTGTTTTTTTTGATTCTGTGAGTATTTATCATAAAGTAATTATACATTGCTTTCTTGCTTGGTAAATCCTTTGCATTTAAGTAATGTTTTTTTTTTGTTGCTTGAAGTTGTCAGCTGGATGGAATTTTCTGGACTCAAGAGAAAACAAAACATTATAACGAAGCTAATGATTCTGCTGATGGTACGAATTTAAGAAACGTGATGACTTATTCAAATCATTACAACCCTGTTTTACCTCATTATAGCGTATAACACTGCATTAATGAATATCGTATATATATATATATATATATATATATATAAAACAGTTCAAAATTGAAGATAGGTAGCACACAAAGTAAAGAAACACTCTTACAGGCTCAAATTTTCGGGCAATCCGTCTTCAGAAGAAAAGAGAAAGGGAGATCAAGCATGTTGTAGACGCAACGGCTAGTAATGAACGGCCGTATTATATACGGCTAGTACTCGTATATAATATATATATATAGCAGTTTGCTTCTCAACGCGTGTACTTCGCACTTCTTCCCGATGACAACGGATGTCGAAATATCGAAGTGAGTTCTGTAGTGACTTCCTGTGTTCTTTCCTATGTGAAGGTTGGAAGCAATCCTTCTTGCAAAAAAGTTTCTAAAAATTGTATGCCAATATCATGCTTGGTTACCTTTTTTGAGAGTTTCTTTAATGTCCTACAGGCTCTTCTCAGTTCATCAGGGAATAAAAATTAACTGGCCCAAACTTTTCTTTTCATAACTACACATTCTAACACATAACTACACATTTCATAACACTATTTATATCTAACACTATTTAAGAACTAACTAAATATTATTTTCATAAAAAATTATTAAGTTCTTAAATAGTGTTAAAATGTGTAGTTATGAAAAGAAAAGTTCGAGCCAGTTGATTTTTTATTCCCCGAGGAACTGAGAAGAGCCTGTAGAACATTAGAGAAACTCTCAAAAAAGGTAACCATGCATGAAATTGGCATATATATATATATATATATATATATATATATATATATATATAGTTCAATATAGACAAAGGAACATAGAGAAATCAAAAGAATACACTCACAGTCTTTAACTTTTGGTTTGAACCGTCTTCAGGAGAGATAAGAGAGGGAAACCAAGCGCACTGGTTCATAAAGTTATTCACTGGAAAAATAAAGTTATTTCCGTAGTTAGTTGTTAACTGTACCATAGTTAAGTTGTTCTCTATACCATAGCCTTAGTTTTGATTATAATTTTAGTTTATAGATTTTTACCTGAAGATGGCTAATGTAAGCCGAAAGCTTGTATTTTAGAGTAAGTCGTAAATTATAGTGTTAGAATAAAGTTTTAAAGTGTTTAGTGTTTACCTTCATGTCTTTACCAGAACTTCTCTGGAAACTACCCGAGAGTTACCGTAAACTAGTGAGGAATCTAGAAAAAATCAGCCATAAATTGGTCAACGCAGAAGCTGCTGCGAACTTTAATAATATATATATATATATATATATATATTATTACTACTCTCTGCAAATGCCAGTTAGTAGAATTGAATATCCATCAGCTTGATAATAAACGCTGGGTGACTACAGTTATTTAATTTTTTCCCTTCCAAAAAGATCAAGTGAGTTCGTTGCCTATCAAGTAGCTTCCTATCAATGAACACGTGTTTTTGAGAACTTCCTTTGCATGGTGATCCGTCCCTGCTAATTCTCCCTACGTTTCCCATCTCTTTTTTTCATGACTCTTCCTCTCTTTTTTGCACACCACCCACCTTCGACTCCTATTAAGTTTTACTTAAGCAATAACGCCACTCTCTCTCTCCTTTCTTAATGACCTCTTTAACCATTTAATATTTATTTGCGCATCAATTTTATTTTGACGTCTAAAAATATAAGACCGTTTCGTTTTTTTATTGCCTCGTTATTTATTTAATTTAGAACCGCCGGCCGTCATATACAATTTAATATAGCCTCTTTTTTTTTTTTTTTTTTTTTTTACTGAGGAAGCTCTAAATAAATCCTTAGTGCTATACCTCATTTATGAGACTCCATTGTTTTCATCTTTAATGTTCTTCTTTAGTTTAATGACTAACATGTAATAAGATAACAACATTCAGAAATAAATTGATATTTTATGTTGAAAATAAATTATACTTGAATGTTTTGATGAATACTTATAATGGTTTTTTTTTGCAGGCCAAAATGCTGGAGTCCTCGCACGCTTGGCTAGGTGCTTCAACCTCGTCATTAACTGGTAAATTTAACTGCAATTATTCGATCAAATTTTAACTTAACTGTCTTTTTATATGAATCCTGGCATTAAATAATGAGATTGCTATTATCTTAACAATATCCTCTACTCAGTTTATAACTCTAATATTATTGAAAATACTCATAGTACATCTGCCACTGTGTTAGTGAATATTGGTAAAGACACCTATCCATCATTTATCATATCTATAAAATACCTATTCGATTACATTATGTGATTAGGGCAATAAAAGAATGAAGAAACCACACCAAATATTTAAACAAAAATATTCGAGCAGCATTCTATTAAGGTAGTTAAACGATTGTAGTTGAAAATTCTCAACAAACATGCCATTCTGACCACAAAATGTCAAATACTTTATCTTTTCAAGTTACTGGCTCGGTTTATGCAGAAATAATACAACTTAATGTTGTAACCTGTTTAGTTATCTGTATCTGCATTGTATCAATTGTCTCTGTTTACTATCATGTGAACTCCCTTAATGGTAATCACCTCAAAGAGGTGCCGGGATTACTTATTATTTAATCTTAAGAACTTATAGCTAGTTGCATTCAGTCATTGTTCACATGCCACATGGAGCTAGAGGATGCAGCTTGTTCTCGGACGCCGCAGTTGTGAATGTGGTCTTACCTATTTACAAATGTAGTTTTTGCAATTCTTAACTCTGCTTGAGTCTACGTGGATGTCGATGAATAGATTGTGAATGGGCTCCATGTGATGGTTTCCCCTTTAAGTTGTTAAATGTATATTGATTGTGAAGACTCTTAATCGCATAAACCCTGTTTTGGTTACTGGTCAAAGGTTCAAACTAGCCAAGAAATTTTATTCTTCAATACAAGGGACAAGTAAAAGCGCCAGTTTTAGCTTGAACCGCGACATTTAAATTAATTTAGCAATTGGTATGATAAACGGCCTAGATGCCGGTACACTAATTTGGCATGGACCTTGCTGTGCATGGCTAGCTGACCTTTGACCTTTGATTTTTCTGTAAACGTTTATACTACCAGAAAATTTGTCATTTTTTTTGTACTGTAGAATATTTAAAGTGGAAGAAGATCTTACACATGTTTAGTACAGACCAGTAGGTTGGTGAAGAGAGTTCTAAAGATTTGTGTTCCATGCCTCTTCCGTTTCATCGTCAATAATACCTGATAATAGCATTGTAAGATCTCTATATGTCTTAAATGTTACTCATTTTGCATAAATTTGACTTTCTTGTATGTGTCTAGTTACATTCTTATGGTGGTAATGAATTTATGAAGTGTTATGAACTAACTTTCTATCATTTGTATCATACCATGCCTAATAGAACTGCACTAGAACTCTAATTACATATATTGAAGGATGTCATGTATCGGAAACTTGAAAGCAAGATTTCTTGCTAATGACCCAAGCGAAAGATGAATTTATTTCGTGTTAAAAAGAGAAACATGTATAAGTAGTAATAACAGGCAGAGCAGTATAGGGGCGCTAAGGTGCTGTGGGCTGCAGCGGAAATATCCACTGTAATTGGAACCGACCTCTGGTAGGCAGCAGTCAATTCCTAAACCCGCATTTCACTCCATTCTTGCCGTCAGGGTCTGCTTGCGTGACTGTTTGTAGCATTGCCTTTGTTCCACCTCCTTTCTGTTGGCCATTTTGAACAATTCCATTTGGTGTAACTGATGCACCCAGAACTGGCTTTAACAGACAAAAAAAAGGAAGTTCAGTCAGCTCTTGCTAATTTTTCAAATTCCTGATAATCTGTGGTATCTAATATTAACAATTAAATATTAAATGTTTTTTTGAATAAGATATTGTTTTTTTACTAATTAATAATATCTAATAAAATAAAGTTGCAGTCTACTTTGTGCGTTTGTCATCAAACTCATTCTATGGCTTTAGCGATTGACTTCCATAATATTTTGGAGCTACTTGAACCAAGTTGCGTGAAAGGTATATTTCATTTACATATTGTTCGTGCGCCATGCGTAATGCTGTCATTCACCGAGTTTTTCATTACAATTCACATTTTTCCACTCTTTTTTATCACTTTACATACTATATTGTCTGTGTGATAAGTTACGATATCTGAGTTAGTTAGTTGCGATTGAAGATGGAGAACGTCTGAAAGCGCTCCAACGACTCCAACATCATGGTACGAGGTATGACGGTTTGTCATATTAATAATATAAATCATACTAACCTCAGTGGTAATAATAATAAACATGTATTTGTCATTATTACTACTTTAGTAATAATGATAATATTACATTCTGATATTTACAGTGTTCAATGTGGTGTTTCTCACCAGTTTCTTTCCACTCAGTGGGGGATTTACAAAGAGATCACGTTGTCTAAACATACTTCAGCATTCATTCTCATGAAGGTAGTGGTCCAGTGTTACTGGACTCTTTGAGGGTTGGGCACTTTTTTTCAAGCTTATTGAGATTAATATTGTTCTATTAATAATTACATGAAACTAATGAATCTTATTACTAGTCAAAAAGTTGATCAGATCACCGATTGTGAAATATGTTCATATGATTCAGATGTTACTGACGAGTCAGAATATATTTTTCCTTAATTTCCAATTTGGACAAAGTTCTGTCACATCGTTGTGATTCCTGAGGCTGCTTACTAATGTCGAAACCTGCTTTTTGCTCCTTTTTTTTACTGCTAGCTTAAGAAAGGTGATCACACTATTTAGAAAACTAATTTATTACTGAGAACATGAGAACAATGAGATCTTATTGACCATGACTCAAGTCTAAACACTTGTCATATGTGAAATATGGTTGCAATTTTACAATTCGACAGCAGAACATGATTTGTTAAGATGTCCAAACAGATCTGTATGTTCAACATCCCAGACATGTTATAAGGAAACCGCCTTGTTAGCTCAATGTTACATGCTAGCAAGAAAGGTAAATAATAAATTTTGGAATGACAAAAAGTGCAGTCTTTTTTTTTACTAATCTAAACTATTTACTAAATTTCCATAAGCGACTTGGTCTTCTGACGTTTTGAGCTTTGTTTAGATATGACAATCTCACCCCATTCTGCCATCCAAAGTGAAAATGTCTTCAAATCTTTTAGATAGAAACTGGTTGACCACTCACCATACTCTAATGTGAGTGTGTATTGAATCGACAACTAAAAGCAGTTTCTCAGGGGAAGCGTTTCGCCTCAAATGACGATGTGATAGAAGCAAAGGAAACTGCTTATCCTCCCATGCGGTATACATCAGTGACTTAGGCAGGCACAACCTTGCTGAACGTTATGACAAATGTTTAAACCAAAGTGGAAACTAAGTTTAGAATTAATGAAAAATGTAAGAAATTAAATAAAAAACGTGTTTCCGATACTAACGGTGGTTCATTTTTATAAGAAATCGAACATTATTTTCCGAATAAACCTCGTATACGAGTATATTGTTATTGGATATTGTTTACATGGAGGACTTTTTAGCTTCCATCTGCATGTCAAAATTATAATAAAAAAAAAGGACAAAAATGGAATCAAAACATTCAGATTAAAATAATTAGAAACAATTGACTTCTGAAAAAAAAAGACATGAAAACAAAGTATATCTTCCAAATTTGATTCTCTGCTAAGTTGTTCCAATCATTTTTCTCTGTGACACAATTTATTCGTTGAAATCTTACAAAACTGAACAAGTTTACGAGTAATAAATTAGTATTAGACATAATAAATTATGAGTATTTTTTATGGGAAAATACATAAGAAGGTCTGGATATGCCGTTTTTGACAGGAGTTCACCCTATCTGTTCATGTTTTAATGAAATATTGGTTGACTAAAAATAACATGCTACCATCAAATTCATAAAAATTTGTTAAATGAAACAAAAATGTTGTTCGTCAAAAAACAACACAGAGGAATTTCACATTACCAACAAAAGAGCTTGTCCTCAAATTAGCCAAAGTAAGTTACAACCATTGTACGTTGATTTCATACAAGAAGTGTTATGATAAATGAAAGCGTTTTTATGTAACATTTCTCTTATCGCGGTTCATTTAAATACAGCTGCCAGGTTTCTCAATTCTTCTATACACTTTTTTTAATACAAAAATCATTTCACGTAATGTTATCAATGTTGTTTACAATTTGTTTGTAAACAATATTGTTTATAACTTTGTTATCATTTCCATGGTTTATATTTTAGTTTCATATCTTAAACTTTGAGGCTTATTCTCTAAACATTGACTTGATAAAAAAAAATTAATTATAACTGACTAAAATATTTTCCATCATTGAGTTCTATTTTAAACTCTTTCCCGAGGTAATCCAGATCAAGCGAGGAGGGTGTGAATCCTCACACATAACTTTTATCATCTTTTTCCCATAAGCCTCCAGGTCTTCCAAAACCTAATCAAAGGTTATGGAAGTTGCTCTCTCACTACATTGCCTTAATTTTAATCCTCATAGTAAAAGTATTTGTAAACTCTTCTAGTTTTCCTGAAGCAGTAGCCTTTATTACCTTCAGATAGGAGCGTTATAGTAATATTATTATATGCTTGTTATTTAAATCTGCTATTATTTAGAATGGTTGAATGGCAACTAAGAATAAGATATCTATATCTTATTAAGGGAACGACTAAGTAACATTTTTCAGATTCAAAAACCATGCGTCATTAACGATCTACCTTAACATGTGATGGCAAACAGAGCGCTGTTACTCCATGTTTCCCTTACTGCCTGTATATTACCAGAACTTTAAGTAAGCGGTACCAGACGTCGCGAACACCCTTCAAGACACCTTTTTTCAAATTTCTAGCAACTTTTACAACTGGAGTCACTCAAGCAACAAGATATACAAGTCAAAACTTCGGATACTGCAAAGATGTTGCATCATCCAAAGTTCTTGTTGTTATCCCAGGCCATATTTAAGCCAGTTATTTATATCAGCACTAACAGTTATAAAAATCTGTTGCTGCTCTCACGGTCACTAAGTTAACATATAGGGATTTATTTTTATTTGACAATTGTTTCTATCAATGATTTGTAACAGAACAAGAACTATGTTTAATCCTAGGTTAATATTAATGACATTGAATTGAAGATGTTTAAAATGTTTGTGAATGAGAATATCATTTGTAGCTATAATATCATGTATTAAACTTTGATCTTCATATAAATTGCAACACCATGCTATATATACGAAGTGTGTTGCAAATAGCAGAACATATGCAACTGATAGTACCAAATTATAGCAACTGTCAACGAAATATTGACCCTAGACGGAAAGGAAACTAAACTTGATTGATTCTGAGTAGAGATCTTAACAGTAGAAGGATATTTCATAAATTAAATATTTATTTAATTCATATTTACGTTTATGATATAGCTGATTTCACATTTGAAATAGTATAATTTTAATGTTATTATTTGTACTTTCGAATATCTTTAAAAAATATATAGATTATGATTAGATCTAGAGAAAAACTTCAATATGGTAATTTCTCAAACTTACGGAAAGAAAAATTCACGCAGTACTGATTGTGACTGAAATGAAAGTAAAATATTGCATTATAAGTAGTTTTATTTCTTCCATCAAATGTGAGTTAATAACAACTTCTACCTAAAAGAGGTTGTTACTTTAATATTTATTCGTTCAGTAGGCAAAACATAGATTATAACTATTACTTACAATAATATATTCATGAAATAACTCACTGAGAAAAAAGTACCGCTGAATAATTCATAAATGGAATTTATTACACTTATGTGATTAGTTGATCTGCAGAAGTTCTTTATGGAAAACAGTTGCATGAATCATTTGAAGATATGCCTCGGGCTGCGCAAACGCTGTGACATTAGCTTTGCTTCATGTGCAATTCTCTATTCATTGCAACTTCAAAGTTTTCATTCGTGGATCATTTAAAGTAAGTTTGTTTATAATTACTGTATTAATGTCATAATAAGAAGTTATATTATAAAGTTAATTACAAGTACAAATGTGAGAAAAATTAATATTTTTCATTATAATGAATTAATAATTTTTATAACAATGAAAGCAGAGTGTTTCTAAAAAAAAACACTTCTTTTACATTTCACATTCCTCCTATTTATACAAAAACATAATTGAAAAAGTTACACTGGCCACTTAAAACCCACCAGTGAGTAGCCTGTTTATAAAAAATAATAACTAAATCAAAAACTCAACTTTAAAAGAAATAAATATAAAAAATAAACAGTATACGTGTACTAATGGGAACTGTGAAACCCAATTCACTCGTACATTGATATGACTACCACCATCCAATCAATGGAGGACCTAAAAAGTATATCCAAGAGGAAGACAATATGTAATTAACCCGTGAGATGCTGGTTAGAAGTACAAATATAAAAAAAGAAAGTAATCGCTACAAACTGAAAATTCTAAAAGACATACTTATTGAAAAATGGCAACAACATTTCAATTATTTAGATTGAAAATAGTAACAAAATCTGAAAGCTGTTTAAATCATATTAATGACAAGCAGGGTCTTTGCAGGTAGTCAGTTATCCATACCACGAGGCAACTCACCACCATTGAACTAACAAATAACTTATCACGAACATAAGAAAAACAACCCCCCACTGTTATCACTTGTCTTATAAAAACAATAAATTCACCCAAGAAGTTGGTGATCATTTTAAATATGTCGACTATAGGAAATATAATTTACTGTGTAGGCGAAGTTATAAGAGTGTTATTTAGTAAAATTGAGAAGCTTGTTAAGAGAAAGTTTTAGCTGAGTTTGGTGTTATTTTAAATGACATAATCATATATACTTTGAAAACAAGATTACGAATGAAAAGCAGGCACTAGGACTAACTTTTAATAATTTGACCGTATTAACGGACTTCCTCATGAAAAGAAATGGTACGGTGAGAATACGAAAGCCCCCAATATATATATTATATATATATATATATATATATATATATATATATATATATATATTATATATATATATAAAGTACAAATACAGTCCTTTGTAGTGAGAAACAGAAATCTCACTACTATCTAGTGAGTAGTAGATACTAATATACTACTATATACTATATAGTATATCTACTATATACTAATATAGTAGTGAGTTTCTGTTTAATTTCTGTGAGTTCATTGTGTCAATATAGTATATATATATATATGTACTATAACTAATAAATTAAAAAATAATTATATATATATATATATATATATATACAGTTCAATGTACATAAAGAAACATAGAGAAATTAAAAACACAAACTTACAGTCTCTAATTTTCGGTTGAACCGTCTTCAGTAGAGATAAATAAGGGAAACCAAGCGCACTGGTACAGAGACGGTTGGAGACTCCAATTTGTGTTTTTAATTTCTCTATGTTTCTTTATGTACATTGAACTGTATTTGTCCATTTCGGATCGTATTTTCATCGAAAAAGTATATATATATATTATATATATATGTTTTGTTGAACGAACTTTGTACTGTGGCATGAATCAATTTCATAGTCGGTCTTTCAAGTTTTCTCACCTTTGGTGACTATGAAATTGATTCATGCCACAGTACAAAGGTCGTTCAACAAAACATGTATAAAAGAAGGATTGCTCCCCAAATTTACAAATATATATATATATATATATATATATCCACAATATGAAATGGGAAAACAAGACTAAGATCTTCCAACCGGAAAAAGCGGTCTTCGTCAGAGTCAAAAAGCCAACTCTGACGGAGACCGTTTGTTACGATTAAGAGATCTTAGTCTTGTTTTCCCATTTCATATTGTGGTTTGACCTTTGTTATGCCACGTGTTTATGTGAAATCTTTATATTTATATATATATATATATATCATCTTATCATTTAGAGGGTTAAATTTGATTAATCTTTACTTGAATTTATTACATAAATTAATACTTACATAATTTCATTATTTTAGTTTGTAATTTCATTGATAAATTATAGAAAGTTGTTGTGAATAGAAGTTGAGAGATCTTTTTTATTTCGGAATGCTAATAATAATAATTGGAAAAATATTATACAAATATTTGTAATATTTATTATTAAAGGAAAGTAATTAAAAATTTTTTATGAAATATTTCAGTGCAAGCAAAAATTGGTTAAGTTATTTATATTAGCCATAGCAAGAGAATTCAAAAGATTGTAATTAAAAAAAATGCCTTTTTTTTGCTTTGTTTGTGTGATTAATCGATGTTGTGTTTTTTTTTTCAATAAGTCTCAATGTTTTTGTTTCTTTGTATGAATTGAAAAGAGAGTTATGATTGGATGAGTTCATAAAAGACTGAATAGAATGAGAGAGAATAAGATAGCTTCGAAAGGTGATATTCTAATAGAGGCGAGAAGAAGGGGCCGGCATTGGACGAAAGGGCGTTGACTTTTAATTATCATTTCCTACAGGCTAGATGTAATTACTTGAGCACTGTCCTGTTTCTTTAGCCGAGTAGGCCTCACAGTGACCGCTTAACAAACCCAACTGCTACTTGACGAAACCCGTAATTCCTCATTCTATTTGGCGGAGGGGTAAACCCAGAGGAGGTATGCCATACAGATCTACATAACACACCAACCTTCTACTCATTGCAGTCCATAGTAGGAAAACTTTGAAAATAACTAATCTATAAACATCGGTATTTTTAATTATCTCGATTCAATTAAAAATAACTTGGTACAGTTCCTGCATTTTTTTCACGTTTATAAATTTACATTCCATAAAATGAATCCCGACAGGTAAAATAATTTAGCGAATGAAGTGGTAAAAGACCTAGATGCCTGTACACTAATGTGGCATGCACTTTTCTGTGTATGGCTAACTGACCATTGACCCTAAAATGAATTGTAATTTTTGCAAGAAAATTCTAATATATATCTACTGGTGTATATTGTACTTTATCAAATTAAATACATTGGTAAGGCAGTGATAATTGTTGAATCATTATAGTGATTTCAGTAAGAAATCTACCTTGATTTTAAATTTTGGCAAAATTTTTGACTTTTGAATTTTGGTAGTCAACATTTTTGAATATTGACTACCTTGAAATAATGACAAATTTTTGGGAAATTAAAATAAACGTGGTATTCATCTGTAATGTATACAGTATCATTGTACAAGGCAATAACCTTGATTGATGCACAGTAATTATTATTGTGAATATTTGTTCATCATGTGAGCGCTCTATTATTGATCTGGTTTTCCTGACTATTAAAATCTGTTTTACATCCCCAGAAGGGGCCGTTGGTTGCTCGGTAAAGCCTTTCAATGCGTAGGCCGCAGTTCGATTCCTTTAATCCTGTTTATATTGTCCAGATTTGTATAATAACTTCATATGGAGTTAAAAAACATAAAAGAATAAGTAGGCAATATTTATGGGGGTATCAAAAAACATATTCATATATAAGTTTACGATTATATAGTTAAGTTGTTGCATAAAATATTTTTCTTTGTTATAGTTTTCTCAAGAACAAAGATATACACTTTTTTTTAAAATTACAGTATGCTTTCAAAAACTAAGTGTGCACGAGTACTAGAGGAGGAGCTAAATCCTTGCAATATCCTTTCGAAAGGGTTACGTCTTTGTCTTCGTGAGATATAGCTACCTAAATGAAAATGATTACTATTTCACTTAACTATTACTATTGAATGTTGCTTAATTAAATTCTGGCTTCCTTTAATATATAAATGTTACTTATACGTATAAAAATTTTATAAAACAAAAATAAAGTTCACAAAATTGAAATAAATTAGTGAAGTTCTAAAAATAATTGAAAGCCTTATAAATACTGGTATTTAGTAGTATTGTATGACTTCAAGTATGATATAATCACTGGTCTAGTTTCTGTTCATTCTAAAAAATTCCTAGTTTCAATACAGTGACGATCTTAGATTTGATCATTTGAAAGATTTAAATATTTGTATCATTTTTAGTTCAGAGCTTGTATTATTTCAAGTACTCGTATATATGCCTATTAGAATAGTGGAAACTTGATTAAGTTTCTCTCAATGTGGAAAAACGAGATGGTGTGATACAATGAAGGACCATACGGTTTAAATGTTTTCTCATGTAAGGCAGTTGGTACCTTAACATAACATAACCTAAACAATACAGCATTAATGTGGAATAATTAGTGATAGTTATATGGTTATTATTCATGAAGCTTATTATTGAACAGTTACAGCATTTCAACAGTTACAAGCTTAATGTATTCGTGCTTAATTTTATTGTGTTGCCAAGAGAGAGCAAAGGTAATCATAATATTTAGGGTCTGCTATAATAGTTCCCCAAAACTCTTGCTAATAATGATCATATAATGTACACTCATTATTTAAAATTACTCAATAAGATCTCTGATGGAAGTCTTTCTTTCATAACTTTTATTTCTTTTTTCTTTTTTATTCAAAACATCAAAAAGTAGAAAAAATGTTTTAAAAAATATGTATTGCATATATATGAAGCAAAAAGCCATAAGGAAAAAAATTAGAAGAAAAAAATCATCTGGAATAGTTTTTTCGTAAGTTTTTTGGTGGATTTTCTTTTATCAGAAAGTTCGATTTATCTACATATAAAATAAAATGCCTTCAGTTACAATGAGAAAAAAGGAAAATCTCTTATTCTTTCCGAGGCACTCACTCTCAAGGAAACGTTTAAGTTTCTTAAGAATGAACTACAGTAAAATAAGTTATGGTGTTCTACATTTACCTTTGATATTTTTCTGATATTTCGTTTATACCAAAATTGATTTCTTAATTTTGGTATTCATGTTATTGAAATTTATGTCTGTTTTGGTACGTATATCTCAAAAATAGTTGTAATTTTATTAACATTTATCATCATTTCTATTAATATTGAAAAGTTAAAGAAACATCATTATAGTAATTATTTTTTGATTAAAGAAAAGTACTTCTCTTTCTTGTATGTAATATTTTTGTTGTACTTTCACTTACTGTTTTGATATTTTACAGATGCAAATATAAGTAAATTTTTACTCTTATATAGCAATTAATTAATTTATAAGAAAAAAATGTACTATATTTTTTTTGTTAAATCATTTTATCTTATCTTTACACCTTAGTAAAAAATATCATACATATTTTACAATTACCGGCAAAAACTTGAATAAAGTAAATATAAATTACCATATCATTCTTCTATTGGGTATTTCATAAAAATAATTATAAAATGTGAGTCCCCGCTAATATTTAACTGACTAATGGCTTTTGATAAAGGTGTCAAACAAAAAACTCCAATAATATTTTCAAATAGATTTTAACACAAACATTTGGTTTGTTTCTCCTCTAAATTCCTTAAATTCCCTTCAGTTGATTTCAATATGTGAAAGAATTTAGCAAAGGAATTCAATATCAAAAACATTTCGTTGAAAATGGAATATTTTTACATTTGAATTGGTAAAAAGGAGGCAGTTAATGCTTTCTTCGCACTATGACCATCATCTCAGCAGGTCCTTCTACTGTATATCTATTACCTAAAATTGTCTTGGTCACTGTTAATAATAAAAGTAGCAGTGGGTATTAATACTGCCTTTAAACTCCTTTTTTTACTTTAACCTATGCTGGTATTTTTGTGACTTGAGTGTTAATTTTATCAGTTGTTTCAAGAATTAAGTACTAAAGAAATGAAATATCCGCTAATTGCGCCAGGTTTACTAAACACTAAACCAGGTCAGGTTCACACAACTAGTTTTGATAACTAGTAAAGACTGACTTACTCTGTTACTGGAGCCTGTTAAATTGTCTGTTATACGGTAGAATGCTCTAGATTCTAGATGAAGTAGAGTCAAGCAGTTATGTTTGTACTAAAGGACTTCATTTGTATAACCAAAGAAGAGTCAAGAGTTTATTCCCAAGAGGTCGAGCGCCCTATGCTTCAGTCTCTAAGGCTCTAAACTAGCTTTGGACTATTGGAGGTCTGTGCATTTTAGATTAAAGAGTTCATGTAATCATGAACAATGCAATAAAAGGCTTGAATACATATTTTCTTTGATTCAATAACATTATAACAACTATTTTCATTGAAAATGTAAACAGTCCTCTAAACTATCATGTATCTTCTTGTAATTCTGTCGCATTGGTAAACATGATTATGGCAGAATCAACTAGCGCATATTATAACGGAATGAAGTAGTGGTATTATTCTCAATATCACAAAAAGAATAACTTTTGGTTGGAGTGAGTAGCTGAAGAAAAAATATTAAAGAATTTATTATATACGAGTATTGTTTATCACCTGTAATAGGGGGCCAGGTTAGCTCAGTGGTTAACGTACCGCCTCTGAACTGATAGGACCGGGGTTCGATCCCCACCTGGCCCTCGATTTATTCATGCGGGAGATGAATAAATCTGAGCACGTCGTCTCTCCGAGAAGGATGTTAAACCGTCGGTCCCGAGCCTGTATGATGTCAGGAACTCGTTAATGATCCCTACTCTAAATATAGTTAAGTTAGGCAAAATTTAGGACTTCCAATGTAGAATCAATCTTAATTGTGTGGTATCACAAAGGGCCAATGCTCGGCCTATGTGTGTTCCCTTGTAGCACTACCACTGCAGCCTAACCTAACCTTATCACCTGTAATCGTTGTTGTCAAATTGGAATTCATATAGCAAGGATTTTATTAAGGTTGAAAACCAAAAGGGTGCTTATGATGAAAAAAGAGATTCAAATTCCTTGAGTATGAGGCGCTAAGAAAATTCAAAACGGTCTTTATCAGGGCTTTCAACAGGAGTAAGGCTAAACAATAAATTCACAATACTGAGGTTTTCTTTGTGTAGTAATACGGCTGTTTTATGCTCCAAATGTACCCATGAAAATACTGCTGTAGTTATGAGGTCGTTAGTCCAGTAGTGACAACGTGCTCTCCTGTGGACTGGTAGAGCGGGGTTCAAAACCCATTTTGCCTTCGATTTATTCATGCGGAAGGAGAATAAATCTGAGCGCGTCGTCCTTTGGAGATGACGTTAAGCCGTCGGTCCCGAGCTTGTATGATGTCAGGTACTCGTTAAAGATCTCTATTTAAATACACTTCAGTTAGGCCAGCTTGTCCAATGGCCAATGTTTGTCCTATGTGCGTTCCCTTGTGGGACTGTCACTGCAACCTAATTTAACCTAATCTGTGGGAAGAAACTTGATCCTATATTGGGCTCTATTTTTTCAATTTTATTAGAATATGCGTTTTTTAACAAATGCTTAACTAAGAAAATACTATTTTTATCCTCTCCTGGTGATGGCGTGTACGAAATTTCGTGGCTACACTCATACCAACAGAAATCAAAGTGATACTTTCTCAAAATCAATTTCTCAAAATGAAATATAATTAATGATAATTAAATTAAAACATTCGGTGAATAAGCTTTAAAAATAAATATTGTATTAAAATGAAAGCAAAATAAAATAAAGAATTAATGTTTCGACTGACTACTTTTGGATCAAAAATCAACAGAAAATAGAAGTTGCATATTATGGTTAAAGGGTATTTTAAGAGTTCAATAATTTCAAAAAAATATATTGTAAAGTTGTCCTCTCGTAAAAAAAAGGTTGGGACTTTTGACAGAAAGATGTGATGAAATGGTTCTTGTAAGGTTATAGGGTCGAGGATGGAGTCAGCTATTCGTGTTTGAGATTTTCTGGTATAAATAATTATGAAGATATCTTAATGATTTATGATACTTGAGTATGAAGTATTCATTATTTGTTTAACTAAAGTGAAAATTGTTTGAAAAAAGAATAAACAATCACATTGTAAAGATGATTTGAGAAAAGAATAAATAATTAAATCATAAATAAATAATCATTCTGAAAAAGCAGATTGGAGGATAAAAGGTTTGAGTTCATAACTTACATATTTGTATTTGACAAGAGATAATTTAAAGTTAGTAATTCTATGTTTGTGACATTACGAAAGTTTGGTGCCATCATACCATCATATATGGTTGTTTGTGACGCTAGAGAACGTCCGAGAACGTTTCAAGGATCATACACCACTATAAGAGCTAAAACAGAACCTACTAGCATCATTTAAAATGTACTAACAAGATCAATGTATGTAGTGTTTCCTTTACTATATCTATTGTTTTATTATAATAGCATCATTAATATAAATCAGTATAACTTGAAATAACAACGGCAAACTGCAGAGAGAAATTCAGAAATGGCACTACGATCTTTTTACCAAGTAACACTCCTTGTTAGAGTCACACAATGAAATGTTCATTTACAGCATATGATTCATTCATGTTGCAATATGTTCTGACCTATATGTTCGCTTCTATATTTCACTGTATAGTACATGATAGCACATTATTTCACTGTATAGTACATGATAGTACTTTTTATTTTTTTCTTCTTATCTCAACTTTAGAGACCCTGTTAATTCAGTTCATCTTTAGCATTTATCAGTAAAGACAAATCGAAATATTATAGTCGAAAATATAAAATATAGTCTAAATATATAGTCTACTATATAGTCTCCTGCTAGAAAATATGATCTAAATATGTTACCATAATCAATTTCAAGTACCAATCGCCATATTAGACAAAAAACATGTAGCACCTCAAATCATGATTTTTACATCCATACCAAAGTTCTGATTTGGAAACGATTCAGCCATCTTTTAAAAGTTCTTTCTTTTTCAACATGTCACATTATCTGTTAATTGTCTATTTTGATCCTTAATAAGTAATTGGCTCTACTCCTTCTAATATGTTTCCCATTTACGAACATATCAGGGTATACCCAATTTTTTTACCAATCACTATGAGTTACGTTTTATTAAAGTTAAATCTTATGCAGTATTTCTTACTAACAGTACTAGTTTTTTTATCCATTCCTGTTACTATTGACTGCTAACAGACACTTTAAAACATTTTTATAACTTACTTTTAAAAGAACGCCAGGTTACACTTTTGAAATATTCGAATATTACGTTTGTAATATTTTGCATGTAGTTTATGAAACTACGTTTCACTTGTTACAATTTCCAAATTTGATTGCCAGTCAAATATCTGAGAAAGGAGAGGTTGTAAATACTCGCTCCATAGCAAGTCAATAGTTTTATAAACTATTTCAAAAGTTGTAACCTACAAAAGATTGCATAATGTTGTATTATGTTACAACAATGTTTCAACTTGTATTTTATAAATATGTTTTTTATATATGAAAAATGTTATAATTTCTACATAATACAGCTTTTTTTTTATATAATGAATACTTCATGTCTACTGTTATTAAAAAGTTTTATAATTTGTTGATCATTGAGCTATTTATGATTGTGTTGTACTAAGGGTGCGTTTTTGTTTTTGTTTCAGCAGACAGCTACCAATATCAACTTCAATCCATGTGGCAAAAATGTTGGAATACTAATCAATCTCTGGTTCATAACCTGCGCTTTCGTGAACGAGGCCCTCTCAAGTCGTGGAGGCCAGAGACCATGGCTGAGGCCATTCTGTCCGTCCTCAAGGAAGGCTTGAGTCTGTCACAGGCAGCTCGCAAGTACGACATACCCTACCCGACGTTTGTCCTCTATGCCAACCGAGTCCATAACATGCTGGGACCTTCTGCTGACGGTGGATCTGGTGAGTCCTAACAATCACAATATGAATTCATTACTTATATTTTAAATTTTGACTACTTTAATATAAGTAAAAGCCGTTAAGTATAATTGCCTGGCCTAACCAATGTTACCTTCACCAATTCACGTCCCAATCGCAATATAAAAAAAAAATATTAGCCTGCTTTTTAAAAGACTATTTTCTTATCACATTACCTTTTCTAAAAAAAGTAAATCTGAAAGATATATCATCCATGATAATTGCCTGCGCTGATACAACTTGTTCTACATATATATAACGTCTATACAACATATAACGTTCAACAAACATATAACAACATACATACAACATAGTTACATACATATAACGTCTCGCGGTGCTGTATGATTTGTACATTACAAAGGTAAATCACTCTCATTGAATACGTACATTTATTCAAGGTGAGCTGACCATGTTTAAAAGTCTTGTGAGCCATTTTGTTCCAAATATAAAAGTTCTGTATCAAATTATTTATTGTTTCGTTTTCAACTATAAACTATAGTTTATTTATTTTAACCTTAAAAATAGTATTACTTTCTAGAATGCACTAGTAGATAATCATTTTTTACAAGTAGTCCATATTTCCTATTGGAAAACAATTGAAATGTGTTTTTATCTTGTTTTATAGGGTATGCATATATATATTCTAAATGTTGGTAGCAGCCTTTTCTTAAGGCATACATTATTGATAATAACTCCTAACTTCACTGTTACCTCTTCCTTACAAGCTTCTCAATTTTCCTAAATAACACTTTTGTTACTTCGTCTACCAAGGAAAGTATATTTCCTATTGTCGACATGTTTTAAATGCTAATCTTATCATCTTTAAAACACGAATAACTTTATGGATGAATTTTCACCCAAATCCACATCCCAAATCATCCAAGCTGTTATTCATGTCCTAAAGGTGACAAGGTTAGCATTTGAAATATGTCGACTATAGGAAATATACTTTACTGTGTAGACGAAGTAACGAGAGTGTTATTTAGAAAAATTGAGAAGCTTGTTAAGAAACAGGTAATGGTTAAGTGTTATAGTATATAACACCTAACACCTATATTCTATAGTATATAGTATATACTATAGATCGAATATATATACCCGAAACATTGAAATAAACATGAGCAACTCTTCATTCATAGAAATGACGATATTAATGAATGAAATATGAATAATACCTAAAATCTCTGGAAAACTCATCTTTGAGAGCAGTTAGATTTAGACAGCAGTTCTTTGGCAAAGAACTGTTTGATATTTTCATATAGTTTAGATATATATATATAATATGTATATGTTAGATATATATAAATATACATATACATTCACTTTAAAATCAGAAATATAATCCAAACTGGACACAAGGAAGTTCAAAAATGAAGAAAAGTAACATACAGAGAATGAGGCACACTTAGTAACTCAAATTTTCTTTTAAACCGTCTTAAGAGAACCCTGCCGTTGCGTCTCCTGCGTGCTTTGTCTCCCACTCTCCCTTCTTTTGAAGACGGATTATCCGAAAATTTGAATAAAAATTTTGAACTTATATAAAAACAAAAAATATATTGAAATCGGTTTTTGTTAATTTGTCGGTATGTGTTTTCTTTCAACTTTAATAATCAATAATGGTTACTAACTACTTCATAAATTTACTATAATGACTATGATTTCTATTATTTTGTAGTTTGTACAATTTTAATTAGACTAAATTGTATAAAGGAGATAGATGATTAGTATTTTCAAGATATACCTAACGAAGCCTGTTTCCCCAGATTTACGGCCCAAGGGAAGAGGTCGGCCGCAGAGGATTTTGTTGGGGATTTGGCCTGAGGAGCACATCCGAGGTGTTATCAGAGCAGTAGTGTTCAGGGACCCCCAGCACATCAAGGAAGAGACTATCAACCTCGCCTACCCACGACTTCATGTCAGTGTCATCCTATTTAATGTCTTATTGTCTTACTTCATTGTTCCAATAATATACTTAAGCCAAATGTACTCATTTCTTACAATCAATGTATTTTTTCAAAAATTCGAGTTGGTTACAAAAGTTCGTTCATCCACAATTATGTTTCCCACAACCGTTTAAGATTATAAGATCTAGGCCTTATTCGTAAAGCCTGAATTTCAAAGTCTATTCACATTCATATCTACAATATTCATATCAATTATTAATATATTTACATTCCTGTTCAATTACAAATTAACACAATATAATTTGACCAAGAAATTTTAACTAGTTTTAATAGAAATTTAGGAACAAATTTAATCACCATGTTTGAGTCACCTGGTCTTTCAAATTGTTTGCCTACTTAGAAAATTACGATACTCTAAGTCACGTGCACTTGCCGTTGTTGAGATTCGGTTGAGAGGCCCTCAGATCAGCAGCCATTCATCATTCGCTTACTTATATTATGATAAAATATCTTTAAGGTTTATTGTTACTTAACTTTGGAGTAATTATTAATTTTGATCAAAGATAAGTTTAAAAAAAGTAGTCTGGACGAAGATGTAATTGAATGGTTTGATGTGTAGCAGCAGGATGCAATCAACTACAGCACAGGAGGCGCAGGCGGCGGTGGAGCGACGGGCGGAGGCTCGGAGACTGGTGGAGGCGTAAGCCCGAACACGGCGGCGGCGGCGATGGTGGCGGTGGCCCAGGGTCTGCGGCAGCAGATGCTGGCGGCCCACCACCAGGACCACGGCGGCCACCACCTGCCCCCGGCGCCCGCCTTCCCCGCCCCCAACCACCTCCTGCCCACCCACTCCCCCCTGGCCTCGCCTATCGACAGCTCTCCGACCTCCTCGCCTAACACCAACCTCGAGGTACACCTCTCAAACCAGTTACTCTCGACAGCAAAATGTTATGCTCTTGTGGTTTACTAATGAGTGGCTCCGTCTTTTGATATGATAGGTAGCTTATATAACTGATATTATAATTACTGTCCCATCATAACTAACTATTAAACTAATGCAAACAGTTTCTACTTTTTAATGACTGTCAAGAGTACCTCCCGGTGCTCTTAGGCTGACAACAGTTTCTGTGAAACCTTTCTTCACTTCGTTAACTTAGGATCGTAGAAGTGATTTCCTAATTAGGTAATCACTAGCGTAAGCTAGAAATCAATATAAAAAATTTCTATTATATTTTTAACAATTATTTTAAAATTAACAACCATTGTTAACAAACATCTGGTACATTATTATTATAATTGGCTAATAAATAAATACAGAACAATTAAAAAAATGGAATTACCTTATCACAAAACTCTGAGAAAAAGGCTAGTTTTAAACCTTTTCTTTATGTTATTTAGAACTTTTAGAACTTTTTTTATATTAAGTTATGTAGGATTTTAAAGACTAGGAAAATTTCTTGATGGGCAGTAAAGATTTTTTTTTAAGCTTTCATGCCGTATTTTCATATATATACCTACATGTTGAAAAAATTCAATGTTCGTAGAAAATTAGGTATAAATAAAGTACCTATTATAAGTCATAGAGTTTAGTTTGGTCAAATTATGTTTGTTAAAAGTAAAAAATCGTTGAAGTTTGCTCAAAAGTAAATAATAAAATGTTTCTCCTAGTTTTATAACCATGCACACACATATACACAAACAAAGCGTACATCTGTTTTGAGAACTTAAACCAATATAAATTTAATAACATTGGAGGGAAAAGTTGAACCATTTCAATAGCTTTATATTAATTTTAATAATGCTAGATCTATATGAAATTTACTATTATGAATTCCAAAGTTTACTCATTTTGTTCACGAAACTCCTCTTATAGTTATTCTGAAACTACATCTATGATTACCTTTGTTACTCATAATGTTGAGCAAAAAATCCCTGGTTTAGAAAATTATGTTTTAAAGATGTCTCAATAATAGTAGGACTGTTAAGAGAATAGAGGCGACGATAATTGACTGTAAGATTGTCACAACGCCCGTCTCCTCGACATTAACTCGGGCCAGTAAGTTAGCGCCTCTCACCTCGACAAGCCGTAAAAAGGCCAATAAAAACTCTAACTACTCTACTAGACAACACAAAAAAATATATGGCAATTTTTTAATAGCTACGAAGCTTTTAGCTACATTTTCCAAACATTTTTTACTTTGAAACCCAAAGTGTTATTTTAAATCACTCTGTCAGACATTAATTTTGAAAATAATTACGAATAAGTATTACAATATAGTGAGCGCGTAAAATTTGATTATAAGACAACACTTAGCAGGCTTTGATGGAGTTCAATGTAGTCTTCTCTCCAGATTTCGTACAACTGACTTACAGTGTTCTTGATCACCGTAGCCTATACGCCTATTAAAACAGATTATTAGTATTCTTCTTTCAACTTCTGTTTCCTTCTGTCATCATTCCTCCTTAATTATATGTCTATCTGTAACCAGTATATTATGAAAAATTTACTGCGTAAAGTATAATAATTAGTGCGGGTTAGGTATACTTGGGGTTTGTTTGCGCTCTGGAGTTCTTTCTGAAGATTTAATCTTTGCTATTGCTTTAAATTTTTTCATGTAACAATCTCTCACTCCCGGGCCTATATTATGATGCCTAGTCAAACGAACATTGAGTAGAACTAATTAGTTCCAGGTATCTCAAAACAAAGAAATATTAAATTATTTATATAACTATAAGACTGTTTTGTATTGGTGTAACCCTTATATTGATTTTTTTTTCGTTAATTAACCGGAATCATAAGTAATGAAAAATGAAAACCACATGGCTTAGAAAATTATATATGATTCTACCAAGCTCTCAACATTTTGTCAAACTTATCTTGAAAAAAAAATTAAGTTTCACTTTTAACAGTTACTATTGTTTCTCATTTAAATATATAAAGTATTGTGTAAGTAAAAGTTTTTCGTTATCTTGCAGCAACATAAACATAACTACACTCCTCAAGTACCGATGGACACGAAAATGGACCCGAGATGCCTCAAGAACTCCATAGCTGACTGGGTGGCGTTGAAGGTAAATCACTTTGCCTTGTCATGAAATCACGTGGATTCTCCTTTAGCCGAAGTCAATAGTGAGACCACATAACGCTATTGTTCTATCTGTTAATGTCTGTTAGCACGATTTACATGTGGAATACATGGTCGACTTAAACGCGTAAAACCTTAATGCATATATTTACAAATATAAAAAATTTTTATAAATATATATATGAACTTAAAACTTGCTCAGGATACAAAACACTAACAACAATCAATTTACATTACAGTTTTATAAAACAAAGTTTTCACTTTTATAGTCCGATTGGACTATCTTTTCAATATTTTAAATTATAAATGTATAAACAGCAGTAAGAAATTAAAAAATGGGATTAAGTTCTCTCGACATGTAACGGGTCTCGACGGAGTCATAAATTGAATATATGGATAATGATAGGGTAAGGGGTTGAAAGAGGAGTTAAGGGAGGTATTTTAAAAGGGGGAAAAGGCAGAAGAGAGTAAAAACAGAAATTCTCGCCTGGTCAGAGTAAACAAAGTAGGTCAGTATCAAATGAGGAGATCATTACCTGTCAGCAGGTGTAATGTAAGGTGTTAGATGATCTGATCGCAATACTAAATATTCATATCCTTTAGCATGTATATGATTTAACGGTTTAAGCATATAATGACTTAACGGTTTGAACTATGCATCATCTTTAACAGAATTTACAAAGAATTTCGTAAATACCACTATAATTTAGTTCTCTACGACTGTTTAACGTATTAACTAGGTTATCTACATTAGAAAATGTATATGAATTCAAAATTGTAAACAAGCTTGTGAAGTTGTCTCTGTGATACATGATATTTCAAAACAATAACATTTGATTTAAATCCGGTTTCTATCACTATACTGAAGACCATTTGTTGGGCGCCTATAAAGCTTTGTCAACATGAGAGGAGAGAAAACAGGTGTGTTTTAAAGAATGATCAATAAAGATAATCGTATTATAATTAAAATCCGTCATACCTCATGAAGCGGTGTTGTAGCCGTTCGACCGGTTTCGCGCGTTGTGCAAGTATTCTAATTGAAGATGCACAACACCGATACAATAATATTATGAATACTAACCTCTCTGGCACTAACAATTTCCATATATTTAATATAAGGTCACTTATTTCATTACTTAAGATTTCAAGGAGAAAATTCTTTACAATCTGAATAATATACGAGTATAGCTAGAACATTTATTTTAGCATCCATGTGACAGAGAAATCAAAAGAAATGAGAAACAAGGACATTGGTAGGTTTACTGTATACAGAAAATTGTAACTTTTTAAGGGATCTGTGGATAAGGGCATCTAATAAAGGCAATCTGCAGTTTACTTTTTCATCCACTGTTATTTGGATTGTTAGCGATAGTGGTTTATATTTTAATTTTTTATTATGTGCTGCAAAATTTAAAATATATTGTGAAGTACATAGAATTTACAACTTGTTTGGCAGGCTAACATGGCAATGGGGTACAAGCTGAACGACAGTCTTCCATCCTCCAGACCTGAGCACTTATTCCAGGATGAGATCGAGGACTTGGTCAAGAGGCCCCAGTCTAATGACGGCTCTAAATCCAAGGTAACATGGTCTTTCCAGTTTTCTCTAAGCCTTGATAATTCGTTTTTTTATCCGTTCATTATAAGTATACTGATTTTTGATGAAAAAATTGTTGACTTGGTTTCCCCTAGCTTGTAGTTTTGACTCCGTTAAATCTTTTTCAAAAGTTTCCATTATCAAGATCTAGCTAAAATCTAACTTTTTCATTAAATACAAAGAAAGTTCGAAATGTTTGAAGTAAAAAAATCTATTTATGCTTGACTTCAGAAATAACCTAACTACTTTTCAATAAAGCGTTCCCTTAAGAAGATGATAGAGCATAGTAGTTCCTAATTACTATTGCTGTTGTTATGGACATTTAAAGGTCTAAAGTTTTAAATTACGAATCGCCGAAACATACAATGAACCAGTGTTATGCTTCTCGATTATAGAATATTAATGGTAACAATTTAACCAGTTAAAAATAATATTATTTTAAAATAGTATAGTTACTATATATACTATAGTACATTTACTAAAAAGAAAAATTAAGTTAATGAACTTCACTTAACTTGTGTTTAATTTACCATAATTTAAAATAAAAAGTAAAAAATCTAAATGAAGGTTATTTAGCAGAGAGTATCGAAGTGGATATTAAACAATTTTTGATTTACTGAAGAAAAACGTACAAATTAAGTTAAGCTCTCCCTGAACGTTTTTCTTCAGTAAATCAAAAAATGTTTAATATCCACTTCTATACTCTCTGCTAAATAACCTTCATTTAGAAGGCTTGCAATCTTTAGTCGATTGTGAAGCAATTTTCTCAGAGTATATAAACTAAAAATATTCCAGGGAAATAATTATTTACTTTAATTTAAAAATTAAATTAAACTTCAAATAGTATTCGGAACTTGTCCTGTATCATATAAAATGATTAAATATGATATGTCACATGAATACATTTCATGTTACAGATAAAATATAGTATTTAACAGGACCTGATATCTTTTGCAGATTGGCGTGACGGGATATAAGCCAATCCCTATGGTGACTGACCTCTCCACCAACCGAGGTGAACATCTGTTTCAGGAAGACATGGAGTCAATTATCAAGCGGTCCACTCAATCTTCAGACACTCCCAAGCTTAAGGTAACTTAATATTTTTTTTTTGTTATTGGTTTATCTGTTATTGATATGTTGTATTTGAAAGAAATTAATAACCAAAGATCTTAACAATAAATGGCCAAAATATGTCTCCTTGGGGACCCTTAGACAACTACAGTTTCCACCATTCGTATTTATTTACTATTGGTCTATATACATAAATTACTGATCAAACCACAATATGAAATGAGGAAAAAAAGACTAAGATCTTTCAACCGAACAAGCGGTCTTCGTCAGAGTCAAAACCCAACTGACGAAGACCGCTTATCACGGTTGAAAGATCTTAGTCTTTTGTCCCCATTTCATATTGTGATTTGATCATTGATTGTTATTTCACGTGTTTATGTGAAATCTTCACATAGATTAATATATATATACCATGATATTATCTGAAAAGCTTGTAGCAATTACTGAAAGAAAAAGTAAAGATAAAAAAATTATATTCTTAAGGACAGTGGTACCTGGGTTTTCGACCAAAATTTCGGTCATTCTGTTCGAATTCTGGGGGCATAATTCTCTCGACATTTCTGTTCAAACTCCCACTTGTTCGAGTTCAAAGTCGTTCTAATACGGAGGTACCATTGTATTTGTTAAATTAAATATGTACCCTTTTATTTTTTCATAATTATTTCAAACTATGAGTTTTATTTTTAAAATAATTTATTTGGTTGCTTAAAAAAGAAATTAATTTAATCGAAAAATTAAAATTTTTGTAATAAATGTTTGAATTTATTTATTTTTTAATTTTTTTTTTTAAATTCCCATGTATGGTCCAATATAGATAACTTCCTAAAAAATAGAATATGTTGACTGCATTGAAACAGAAATCATCGATGTAAATATGATGAGATATTTTATTCATTAAGTACAAGATATCCATTCCATCGGTGCAGGAAAAAATCCCCCTGGAAAAAAACCCCCGGAGGAAAAAACCCCCCCGAGAGAAACTTCCCCCTCAAAAAACGCTTCCCCCCAAAAGAAAATATTTTTTTTTACTAGAAGTAGTATATTAAACAAATACCAAAAAAATATAAAAACATCTGGAAAATCAAAATAATTTTTACAGATCATTATGTTTATTTAAACAAACACTGGAAAATAGCACAATATAAAAATGCTGAAGTAAATCAAATTCATCACTCAAATAAAATAAATATAAAACAATAACCAAAACATTTTTGA
The DNA here is from genome assembly GCA_026182355.1 of Hermatobates lingyangjiaoensis. Classification (NCBI taxonomy): domain Eukaryota; kingdom Metazoa; phylum Arthropoda; class Insecta; order Hemiptera; family Hermatobatidae; genus Hermatobates; species Hermatobates lingyangjiaoensis. The sequence goes on from JAPFBL010000015.1 coordinate 2,023,286, forward strand.
TATAAGAATGACAAAATCTTTTCAGAAAAATAAAATACATCCAAATAAAAACAATGTTAACAATAGTGTCAAAGTATAATGTACTAAGAGTAACTGAAGATTAAAAGACCAAAATTAAAAAAAAGAAAAAAAAGATATTAATTTTATCATATAGTCTGAGTTTAAAAACTAAGATTAAAAGCTATTCCTTTTAAAAAGTCTAAAATTGACCTGTTGTGCACGTCTTCTGTGATGGTTTTGATGCGAAGAGCAGAGTTCTTATATTTCTTTTTCTGTTTTACTTGAGGATGGCCTGAAAGAACTTGTGTGACATACACTTCTTGTAATGCATGCTCTTTTCTAATACATCGTATGAAAGTCCAAATGCTAGGGTGGGAGCAACCAACCAATGAAGCAAAACTTCGATGCCATCCTTCCACTGCGTTGTTCGTTTTCGGTAAGTCGTCTTGTACTCTTGAGTGCATATTCCAAATATTTGCTTCAAATCTTGGTGGTCTTCTGAATTTACGGGTTAGTCTTCCAATATAATTGTTTTGTTATTAAAACAATAAAAAATGTTTTGGTTATTGTTTTTATTTATTTTATTTGAGTGATGAATTTGATTTACTTCAGCATTTTTATATTGTGCTATTTTCCAGTGTTTGTTTAAATAAACATAATGATCTGTAAAAATTATTTTGATTTTCCAGATGTTTTTATATTTTTTTGGTATTGGTTTAATATACTACTTCTAGTAAAAAAAATTATTTTTTTTGGGGGGAAGCGTTTTTTGAGGGGGAAGTTTCTCTCGGGGGGGTTTTTTCCTCCGGGGGTTTTTTTCCAGGGGGATTTTTTCCCCGGGGGGTTTTTTCCTCCGGGGGTTTTTTTCCTCGGGGGGATTTTTTCCTAGACCCGATATCGGGTATCCATATATCTAAACCATTAAAACACCCGAGCTGAACGAAATTATTGCAGCATTTAATGTTTGCTGCACATTCGTTTGTCTTGTAATAAGGATTATTCCTAAACATCACATGTAAAAGCTTTCCCTGTACATTTTTCTTCAGTTAATCAAAAAATTTTTAATATCCACTTCTATACTCTCTGCTAAATAACCTTCATCTAGAATCTAGAAGGTATGCAATCTTTAGTCGATTTCGAAGCACTTTTCTCATAATATATAAACATCCATAAATATAAATAGATTTTTTACCTTTTATTTTAAATTAAAGTAAAGACAAACTAAGTGAAGTTCAACTTTCTTTTTTCAAACAATTATTACTTTAGTAGTAAATTTGACAAAGAAAGAAGTTCTTTGACAAAATTTAGATGATTTTGTATGTTGTGGTAAAATTAACTTGTTCAAAATATTATGAATCATAAATTAATAAAAAGGGTATTGAACTTCCCGTTAAAATTGTTCACACCATAACCGTGTACTTGTTCTCTTTGCATAGCTTTCGACTGATGTAATTTATCTTTTCCTTCCTTTTCATCTATATCAGAACAAGTATTCCACTGAAATTCGTGTAGATTATTGTTAGAAACAAGTTTGCTGAGGATACTGATGGTTCTGTGGGTGATTGCCGTCGAGCTGGGGTTGAGAAATTCGTTGAAAGTGACCTCAAACATTCACATTCTATTCCAAAGCTTCCTATCCTTGTTACTAGTGAATGTATATTCTCTGTCTATCTTGATGTCCTAAGTATATCCTTTCACTTTTTTGTTGTATTGTTGGTGTTAGTCTGTTGCGATCACTCATTCAAAAGAAATCAAAAAATCATAACTAATGTTGTCTTTAAGAGAGCCTTATACTGAACCTTATTAGAATGGCTCTAGCTACTGACGCCAACGTTTTTACCCACAGGAGACATGGTTAAAATACTATCAAGTGGGAAGATAAAACAATTCCAAGATCACGTTAATGAATAGAAATGATTTACTATTACTGGGAAATAATTAAACACAATGATATTTCTAAGTAGATCGAAATAACTTCTTAATTTCAAAAACGACTACTTTGTACTTTATCTAAAATAATAATGCAATAACATTAACAGTTATTCTCTCTAAATCATAGTATATTTTTAGTAATTTATCAAACAAATTATGTTATAGTTAAATTTTTACTTTACTATAAGTAAAGTATAGTGATCGTGAAAAAATTCGATCTCGAGATTTTGACGGAATTACATGTTTTGAGGTACCAGAAGTCGTTTTATGACGTTTTTACGATGATGTCTGTGTGTGTGTGGGTGGGTGGGTGGGTGGGTGGGTGGGTGCGTGGGTGGGTGCGTGTGTTAGCATTGCTTGTTACCACGCTACGGTCCAGAATCTTTGATGGATCAAGTTGATATTTTACACAAAAATGGGCCCCATTTAGACGAAGATCCCTATTGTTTGGGAAGAATTATGCATGATGGGAAAGTCACTTTTTTTGCCAAAAACCGTTTTTTTTAAAACATTTATTTCTCCTAAACTGATAACTCTAGAGTTTTGAAATTTTGACATTATCTTTGAAGTTACAAATGCAACAAACGAAAAATATATTCAGAATTTTAAGACAACAGGAAATATTTTTTTTTCAATAAAATGTAAAAATTTTGACTTATAATTCAATCTCAAACCTTGTGAGAGCGATACAAGCCATACTGTTTGACGGACAAGAATGAAACTATGCCTACAAATAGAACATTATATGGCAAATGAGTTGAGATATTTTTTTTTAAATTACTTTCGCTAAAGGGGCGTTACAGTACGATTTGTGTTTTCAGAAAATGATTTTTTGACGCTAAACGGCTCGTTAAAAAATAATGAAAATTTGACCAAAAATGGATCAAAAAATTAGCAATTCACAAAAAAAAATTCATGAAGTTTCAATTACGGGAAAGAGCAATAACGATATAAAAACTGTTTGTTTATTCTAGACTAAGAGATCACCTGCTATACTTGTCGAATTTTTTGTATTTTTTTACATTGTTTACATTGACTTAGAAATTTCTTGAGCGAATCCACTGAGATAAAATTGATGTTTCTAATGGAAAAATGAAAATATATTATTGACTTATAAGAGATGTAAGAGGAATAATATTGTGCAGGTAAATGATAACACTCATTAAAAAAAATTCGTATATATGTTATTTGACAAAGGGGAAGGAAAATAATCTTATTAAATACTAAGAAGCCATAAAATTCCCAGGATAATAATTCTGTTAAAAACCAAAAATGTAAAAGATAATTCAAAATTGAAATCTTTCGTTTAGAGATTAATAACTGTAATTATCGTACATCTATAATTAACAAATCACCTTAAAACAACATTTTCTTCGCTGTTTAAGAAGTTTTTCAGAGAAAAAAAGAGTGTTTTAGTGTTCAAATTTGAAAATTTTACATTAATATTCAATGTAGAAGGATGTCAAGTAAACGATGTAAGAAATCTACTGGCTATTTGAACAATAGCCATGTTCTCTTGTAGGATACTATTTCGTTTCAAGAAATGTTCACTTTGGTTTTTCAAAAATGTTATTACTGCTGTAGTTATACTAATGAAATTATTTGCAAATAATAAATTATTTGTGATGTACAAAAATAAGCTTATAAATTGATATGTCCTTCAATCACTATCTGTACTACCTCAGGAATGACAGGCTAATAATTATATCCCATTTAGATGTTTACGTTATGCTTAAATGAGACGTTATGTATACTCAAGAAATTTGACATTAAGTTACTTATAGTAAAGTAGAGTGTAGGCCACTCCAGATTTTTTGAGTTGTGATTGTCTCTTTCTATTGGAAATATCCTTGGTTACTGATAAATTGTTGAATCTTGTTTAAATTTAGTATTTGGTTAAATTAAATTATAATTGATTTATCTTTAGGCGAACTTTAGATATGTAAATATTCTAAGAATATACATCAAATTTTAGTGAATACTCTCCTAAAAGATACAATATCAAATAGAAGGACTTAGAATTAAATCTAAGACTTCGTTAAGAAAATTGGTTCTTCTGTGGGGAACGCGGAATTGTACAAGAGGAGACTTGTGCGCACGGTTCTTTTGGAAAAGAATGTAAAGTAGGCCTTCCTTTCCCTTTGTTGTAGAATGTCATAAATGTTTAAAAATTCCCACTCTAATAAACTGCATTGAGGTTTAATATGTAAGAAGTCCTAAAAAAAGTTAAAAAGAAAAGACTTATTTCCTCAAAAACTAATTAATTAGCAATATTGTTCAGTCATGCTGTGACCATCTTCTGACTAGGAATTTAAGAAATTTAAATGGATCTATCCATTGTGGATAGTTCACGTGGATTAAAAACTTTGTCAATTATTAGAAAAATATATCGACTTATATCGGTATTATCTTTAGTTCTTCTTGATAATGTATTAATTCAAAAACCTGTCGAAGTATCATACATATAACTTAAAAATATGTTTAACAGTATCATTTTATTTACGTGAATTGTTTAAAACAGCATAAAGTTAACTGGAATGGCTGAAACTTATCAGTAATTGTTAGTTACTGATCTCTAAAATGTGGAGATTTTTCAAAGAAAATGCCTCCTGAAATACATCCAACTGATTGTGTCTCACCATAAATAAAAATATTACAGAACAAATGATTGGTTCTGTAAAATCAATCTGTAATCTGTAAAATTAGAACAAATGATTCTTTCCATCCCTAAAAGGATTCGGTTGATGTAAGGCATAGTAGTGGCAGAGATCTAACAGAAGTGTTTTTTTGAATGTTAGGCATGCATTAAATGATACTGTTTATCCATTTCAGTAAATAAGAAAGCTGTTCACCATGAAATTCATGTAAAATATCGGGGCAACAGTTTTACGACTACGAACTGTTCCACATTACCTTGGATTTTATCAATAAACCAATATACATACATCTCTTTGCTTTGCCTTTTATTGTTTCACATTTAATTATTGTTCATTCATTTCATTATTTTCTGCACATTTTGATTTTGAAACCCATACTTTTTACCACTTTCAAGGCTTTTTCACACACGCCACTTTTGTACTCTTACAGGTCAGTATGGGCGTGAGTGGAGTACCCTACAAAGGTGGAAGCTGCGAGTCTTATGGAGCTCCAGGGCGAACTGACACCCTGTTTCCTGACTCCGAGATAGAAGACCTTGTCAAGAGTCCTCAACAACAGCAGAACAAGGAAACTCCCATACATCTGCCCACTGTCGACCAGCGAACAGAGTAATCACATGCACTCCTCCTTCCTACACTCCCCTAGATCTCCTACTATTTTGTACAAATATATTTTGTCCTAAAAAAAAAAACCTGATTACAAACATTTGAAACAATGTCATAAACCAAATATAGTATATCAAATTGAAAAATATTTCAATTGCTTGTTTTATTTTTGTATATTTGGTGAAATTAGTCTCAATTGTTAGCTGTTCATTAAAATGAATAGTTATGAAGAGAAGTCACATTGGTGCTGACATAGTTTCAAAATGATGATCAATACCTAAACATGGTGTAAAGTATACTAGTAGTCTTTCTTTTATATCCACACTTACAATAAGTAGAATAACTACGGCTCGATGCATACATCATGAGTATTGTGTAACAACTTATCTAAATCTATGTATAATATTTAGAGTTATTTATCATTGCTACAGTAAAACTTGATGTAGTACGTTTTGTACATAAGACCCTAGATTTGAAAGGCTCAAGAAGTGTACAAAACAAAGTATACATACAACGTACACCCATAGGGCTGCGCTGTTTAGTTTATTTCCAAGATGGTATAAGCTATATCCTGTTGTAAAATTCTTTTATTTGATGTAAAACTTTGTTTCATATGAAATATATACATATATTACCTATATAATAATCTTCTTAAATTATTTTTTAAATTTGCAATGAAATATTTTGTAAATAAATGCTGGAAAAACATTATTGGTAGATTAATATTTAATTAGATATGTAAATGTTAACTGATATTACCTAGGTAGAGTTGAGACAAGCCATATTACTTGAACCTTTATACAATGATTGCAGAAGTATGAATGTATCAGTGTGTACCTTCCTTTGTATTGTCTCTAATTACTGTATAACCCCTTAATAACTAAACTTTGCATTAATACTTATATAATAGACCAAATACACTCCATAGTAAACTGTATGAAGCCAACTCGCTTGTATTCACTTTGTGTCTCTATGTTTAAATCTGGGTATAGTGTCACAATAATTGAACTTTCCCAATGCATCACAATACTAAGAGACAGCCAAATATACTTATAGTAACATTGAATATTCGAAATAGGTGTTTCGTTGGTTGTTAGTTTCAATTGAACATTGTTTCTTCATAATAGAATTAGGTTCTGTATGTTCCTTCGGTTGAGGATTCTTGTATTTATTTATTTTTATTATTTTTTTTTTTTGAAATATTCAATTATGTGGATGAACATAAATGAGTTTAGTTCTTTAAAAGATAAAAAAAAAAAATGAGAACTGACTCGTGACTGAGGTTTGAACAACCTCTAAAATCACTCCACTAATTAGCAATTTATGAGTTTTATCAGTGTCCATTACAAAAGAACATAACCAATATTACTTCTCCTGGTAACTAAGTTATTTCTGTCAACCCATTGTAAATATATAAATATGTATGTATAGGTATGTACTGCGTTGAGAAATAAGCTTATATACTGTTGTGTTAAGTTGACATAGGATTAATTATGTAATGCTTCCTAAAGGAATCTCTAATATTGTTACACTGTCTGTCGTTATATGGCTGATATAAAAAGCGTTAATCATCAAATACTATACTGTTCTATTATTAAACTTCAAGCATCAAACTGTTACTATCATAGATCTGATTTTATTTCTTATTTTTCTTTGTATGCTTTTCATATTGTTTCTTTTGGGACATTTGATGTCATTGAATTGCTAAAAATATTACAAATCAAATGTTTTGTTTTTAACTATTTTTTTTTTTTTTTCAAGAGAATGATTTGAGAAAATTTAGACATTCCTAGTATGTTAAGGCTTTACGTTCCTTGCTTTTTAATTGTATTTAAATAATTTAATTTGTATTCCAATATGATCTATGGACTACATTTCATTATAGTACAGTATGCAACATATTACACATATACATCCATAATAATTAATAATCCTAATAATAATAATAATGGCTATTAGAACCAATTAGTATAATTATGAAATTATGGAAGAAATACTTTAAACTGGTAGAAATTTCAGTGTCTGGTAGGATCATTTCTCTAGTCAGCTGTCGTATATTAATCCTTAAAGAAGAAATCACCTATTTATTTATAATTCCACAGTTTTCCTATTTTCTTTTATATTTTTCATTTATATTTATAAACAAAAATTTCATGTCAGAAAATATCGGTGTTATTTAATTTTCTAAAATTCCCATTTTCAAAAACAAAAGGTAGAGAGAGAAAAAAAAAGGGAATATTTTCTACTTTCGATGAATATTTGTAGCATTCATCACTTAGTGCCTACAAAAATATATTTCATGTAAAGTCTAACTTTCCTAATCCCTTTTTGGAAATTCGGCGTTTTGGATTGTAAAAAAAAGAAAAAAAAGAAAGAAACTCTGTGTTCAATCATTAAAACAAAAAAAAATTAAGACAAAAAAGTGCCTTCCATTTTCTGACCATCTGTAATACTCTTATTTTTGTCTTGTAAAAATTTTGTTTAAACTAATTTTATTCATTGAAAAAAAAAATTCCAAAGATAAGAACAAAATCAATTTGTAGGCATGTTTGTCATTATTTATAGCAGTACAATTTAATGAATTCACTACAGGTTACATTGAATTAATAATAGAATCTAAAATTGTATAACTGTGTTAGATGAATATAAGATGCAATAAAAATGTGCAAATGCAGCTTTGTTTTATTAAAACACCCAGTAACATTCGTTTTTTTTTCTACGAATAATAAAAAATAATAATAAAAACAAATTTTTTGTTTTTAACTAATTTTTTTTTCTTTAAGAAAACAATTTGAGAAAATTTAGACATTCCTAGTATGTTAAGGCTTTACGTTCCTTGCTTTTTAATTGTATTTAAAATTAGATATTAAAAGTGTGTGTACATTAGTTCCATTAAGTGAAATAAATATACGTTATTACAATAGAAAAAACAACTTAAATGACCAATTCTGTTTAAAAGAAAAAGATATTGTTAGAGCTCTCAAGTACAATGGTTGACTTGAAAGTGAAACTCGATTAACAGTATATTAAATAAAAAAAAAAAAAGAGATATTAAAACAATTTCTTCCTCGCTCCTCTGACAAGTCACTGAAGGTACGAGTAAATGTAAACACTTGTAATGACTTTTTCGTTGTGTAATGAATATTAAAATATATTTAAATATTAAGATAAATTAGTAATCGATATGAACTCTGAGTGTCCGGCACTTTTAAGTGCCTTATGAATATTCAACATGAATATTTTACATATATATAAGGCGATCCTGACAACTGTAATGTTGCACTACGTTAGCATAAAATGTTAATATGATCATCAATAAATATTAAAATAAATATTTTAGAAACAATACATTTTTTTCAGAAAATGAAAAGAAAATAATAATGAACTTTTCATTAAATTTCTTACCATTGTATATATATATATATATATATATATATATATATAAAGATTTCACATAAACACGTGAAATAACAATCAATGATCAAACCACAATAAGAAAATAGGAAAAGAAGACTAACATCTTTCAACCATAACAAGCGGTCTTGTTACCCAACTGAACAGTTGGGTTTTTGACTCTGACGAAGACCGCTTGTTACGTTTGAAAGATCTTAGTCTTGTTTTCCCATTTTCTTATTTGATCATATATATTTCAATACTGTGATGTACCTGTATATGGGTGGTTTTCATCTAACAGTTTGTAGTCTCGACCAGTTCGCACCGTTTTATGAGTCATTCTGACGTTAATCAGTCACATTAATCAGTCACAAATCAATCATTTGAAATTGATTTGTTGGCAACAACTATAAACAAGTCATTATCACAGTCTCAAAAATCAAGATTTTCTAAATGTATTTATGTATTATTATTATCAGGAAAAATATTACGAGTATATCGCAGTATTAAAATTATAATTGATATTGCCAATGTGAATCTTTATCTGTAATCATAAAAAAACAACTTTTTTTCAGTGTAATCAAGTCAGCCTGTATCTAACTTAAATATCAGTGAATTACTTATTAACGATGTAAGATCAAACCAATGACGATTAAACAGAAGGCTATCAAACTATCTCAAACATAAAGTAAAATCAATGAAATACGAATTGGAGGTAGTTATGGGATAGTCAGATTAGGCTATTATTATAAAGGCATTTTCATTAATTGATGGACTACAATTTTGTAACTCAGAATAGCCGAATATATCTAGCATAGTCTCGTTCTTATGCAAACGATCATTTATGAATTAAAAAGTATAGCTAAAAGAATGAACAAATGAAACTACAGAGGAGACAAGAATGCTAAGGGATGTAAAGGTAAAGCCAAGCTTGTGCCTATGAAATTCGTGTACTTTAGATCCTTATGTACAGTTTAGGTGGTCGAGTCTGTGTAGAACTAAAAATCACCTGTTGAATTAACGAAGATCACTCCCTGGCAAATATTGGCTATTCAAGAATAATATGTGCCCATATTTTGAGAATATTTACATCACAACTGAGTCAGGAAAAGGCAGGTAGGTAGGAGAAGGTAGTCATGATGGGAAATCTATGAAGGTAGGCACCGCTAAAACCATAGGCAGACTCTTCAGGCTCTTTATAAAGTCTTAAGTTCAGAGGCTGGTTGACTATTGCTTTGATTTCGTGGAAGAAAATATGAACCTTGTATAACGTGTAAACTATTTGTATATAAATGAAATAACAGTTTAAAAACACAGGATCCTAGAATAAAACTAAAGCCACAGAAAAAGTGGAACTGTCAAGAGAAACTGTCAAGTGAATGGTGTCCAAGGTCCTCATTAGAAAATTAGTTCCATTTTCAGTTATTTAAACATATATACTGTTAAAACATGTCTTAAGGGGTTGTTTCGAAAACCCATACAGGTTATTTGGGGTTACCCTGATAGCGAAGAGTCGTGCAGGGCATTCAGCTATTCACCACCTGCTGACCCACCTGGTAGCCACCCAAGCCCCAGGGCACTCCTTGATTAACTTGGGCACCCTACCCCCACCCCTGACTGACTTAAAGAGTCAATACCTACAAGAATCTAATGTAATGCAACTAACTTTCATGTTATAATGTAAATTAAAATAATCAAACAAACGAGAACATCATATTTCTTGGGTATATAATAATTAATGTCCCATTCAGGCATAATATAAACATCTAAAGTGGAGATGATTATTAGTCTTTCATTCCTGGAGGAAGTACAGATAGTCATTGATCCACTTATCATATATATATATATATATATATATATGCTTTTTTTTATATCACACCACTGATGCATACAATATCATTGTATAACTATAGCAGTGATAAAATTTTTGAAAAGCGAAAGAGTAGATTTTGTGTTATCAAGTAATCTCTTACAGGAGAACTTTTCTTCCTACAGCCAGTCAACCTCTTACATAGTTTACCTGACCTCCTTCTAGATTGAATATTTAAGACAAATTTTCCCATATAAAACTTGAAAATAATCCTATTTTGTTTGAAAAATATATTGTCAGAAACATCTAAGAAAGACTGTCGTTTTAAGATAATTTTTAATTTAACATGTAGGATAATTACATTTATTATTCTTTAAAGAAAGTTTTCAATTTTGAATTATGCTTTATATTTTTGGTATTTTCTAGAATTATTATATTGAAATAATATGGCTTCCTAGTATTTATTAAAAATCACATTGCTCTTCCTTTGTCAAAACTCATATATACCAATTCACTCTGACCGAGTGTTATCATTATCCAGATTGCTGTACTGTGTCATAAAGCTGCTGTGAATACATATTGAAACAAAATATATTAGTAATTAGCCAGTTTTACATAATTAAATCATAGTCAAAGCCGATTATTCAGTATAATTTAAAACCTTTATAGCTGGAAGCTTGAAAATTTTAAAAATAATAGTTATGACCTATTAGACTAGAATAGTAAAAAAACTAGATATTTAAATAAACATAATTCCTTTTTCTTGAGAAAAGAGCCCATTCTTCATACTTCAATATTACCTAAAGATACTGTGATTCAAAAATATAAAATAATTTTCAACTGATAAATATTTTGTCAAGAGTGCAATATATAGATTGATTAGAGAATTTTGTGAGACATATCGAACATATCATAGAAAGCATCAGAGATTTATGTTCATTGGCGCTGATTTTTTACATTTAAACATATTATTCCTCTTATACCTCATATAAGTTAATAAATTATTTAAATTTTTTCTATTATACATCTAAACATCAATTTTATTTATGTGGATTTACTCAAAAAGTTTCTAAGTCAATCTAAACAATTCACATAATTATCAATAAATTTGACAAGTATAGCAAATGACCCGTTAGTCAATGATAAACAATCAATTTTTATTGCCTTATTTAAAAAAAAAAAAGGTTAAAAGTGTGTATGAGGTTGAATGCCTGCCTTATTTCCAATCCCCTTTCACTCTTATCAATATAAACATAAATCACACCAAACAACATAATTAAAACCCGAGTAACTTTTGTAACTATAATAAGTATGAGATATATGCTAAACACATAAGCATGCAATGATTACATGCAATAACCTCATAAACATGCCCACTTACCTGTGTACAGGCATCCTTTCGTCTGTACCTGCAACAGTACATATGTTAATACTAATTCAATGGTAATATAAAAGATGTTGCAATGTAAAAATAATGTGAACTCTTTCAATCATGGTTGTAACCAGCTACAATCAAATAATACTATTACTTTCTTATGACAATAATTACTAATTGTCAATTAATGCTGGTACGAAGGTATGTACTGCCTTTAGAAATTTATCTAATTTGTGCCTCCTCTATTACACAACTCTATAATAACCAAACAAAAAAAAAAGTTTGTAAATATTAAATGCAATAATTAACACAAACATTAAATTATACAAAATTAAATATATTATAAACTATCTACTTCATCCAAATGAGTTGCCGATATATTCAAAAGTGTATTTGTCAAGAAATTTGTATGAATAAATAATCTAAATAAGAACAAATATTTATTAATATTCAGTACCAAAAAAATAATATAAATATAAAACACAGGTATTTGTTAAAATAATATAATTAAAACACGAATCAGTTCAGCATATTTCATAAAGTAATTTTTCTGGTTTTTTTCATTTGCACAGAGACCTATATATCACAGCCACTTCATTCTTCGATAACATATAGTATCTTTCCATGGTTTTACAGATATATTTGTAAATCACACTTGTTTAGGAGTTACTACTTCTTCTCCTGTTTGGGAATCACTGCACTAAACTATATTATTAAACAGAATTTTTAGTGACTTACACTCAAATACAAGGCCTCAGTTTGTTTATAGCTTTCATATTCAATTTCTTTTTGTGTGATTTAAATCAGCCTTAGGTCTTTCTAGTGTCTTTTTAGAGCTAAAGAAATATTTATTTTTTGTCCCTAGTATTAAAGTATATATAATATATACTTTATATACATATTCAGTATATGGCATACTATAAAATACTATTAAGAAGACAAATATTTCTATTAACAAAACACAACTATCAAATATTTAAAATAATTCTTTGATATTTGCGTAAGTTAATCACAAACATTAAAACATTTTCTTTACATGACACTACCTCTTACTATTTATATACGAGTATATATATATATATATATCACAATAACTCTTGATATAATATATGAATTAAGCATGGAGTGGAGTCAATCCTGAAGACTTCAATCAACCAGGTTAACTTGTTATTACATTTTTTGTTTGTTTCATTTAGCTCTGATGATGTTGTAACGAAAGGCCTTAGAAAATTTTAATTAATATATAATTGTTTATTGTGGTATTTAATTCATATATATATATATATATATATATAATATATATATATATATCTGAATTTTGGTAGCAGTTCTTCCGTTAAGCACATATTATTAAAAACATAACCATAGTTGGCAGAAACTTGCTTCGATACAAGAACGAAATCCTTATTTAGGAAGATAGAGAAACATATAAAGAAACAAGTTTCTACCAACTATGGTTATGTTTTTAATAATATATATACTAGATTACTCGTGACCCTTTGTGTCATTCAGAAATTATAACAATAGGTATTGAAATTAACTCACTGGGATAATTTTAATTGTTGTTTCTTGTTATTAAAGCACGGAAAGAGATTCCTATATGGCTAAATCTTGTGATATAGTATTCTAAACATGATTCAAGATATATACACAGTAAGTATATTTAACAGAATAAACATCATTCACAAGTAAAAAAAATCTGGAGTGGCCTACACTCAACTTTACTATAAGTAAAAAAAGTATTAACCGGTTAACAATATAAAGATTTTTGTCTTCTCAGTAGCTTTCACATTCAATCATAAGTCACAATTTCAATATCTGTTGAAAAAAAAACTTTCTTGTTGTTTTAAAAATTTTGAAATCCCTTATCTTTTTCTGATTAAATCATGAATCTGTACTTTATACCACTGTCTTAAAGTCCTATCTGTTTATCCAATGCAGTGGTGTTCCAAATTATTGCATTTTATTCTCTAAATCTTATTTTAATTGATTATTATCACTATTTAAAAATTCAAATGAGGAAAATTTCATTACTTAAGTAAAGACATTAATTTACAAAATCAAATGGTTTAATGCATTTCTATTTATATTCGGCAATCAAATGTAATAAACACTATGTACACTTTGAAGATGTAAATCTCAAGATGGAATGTTTTCACGATCACTATACTTATAGTAAAGTAACAAGTTTACAAGTCAACTTTATGTGGAAACATTTCATACAATTCACAATAAACTTAATGTATATACGATTGGAGTAATATTAACCACCAGGAATATATTTTTTGCCTTAATATACTAGTTTTTCGGGTTAATTTAAAATAACCAATGTTTAAATTAAACTTCAACATAGTGTATATGTATTTTCAAGTTGGCAAACTATAAATATATAAATTATTATATAATATAATATATAATATAAATAAATTTGAACATTTAAATGAATTATTTTCATTTAGACTTGGAATATTTTAAATTAAACTTGGACTATTTTAAATTAGGTTATGTTGCAGTGGCAGTCTCACAGGAGAACAGACATAGGCCGAACTTTGGCCCTTTGAGATACTACACAATGATTCTACATTGGGGGTCCTAACTGAAGTGTAATATTTAGAGTAGGGGCCTATAACGTACATATACTTGACATAGTACAGGCTCGGGACTAACCACTTAATGCCCACTCCCAAGGACGATGTATCAGATTTTTTTTCACATTCCACGTAAATAAATCGAGGATCAGAGTGGGCAGTGAACTTCGGATCTAACAGTCCCGAGGCAAGCATGTTACCTCTGGACTAATCTGACCCATTTATTTAAAATGAAACTTGGATTAATTTAAATTAAGTTGTAGTTGGTACATAAAATATAATGTTAATACATCTAATTAAGCAATTCACATTCACCAATTATTCAATGAGGTATTTGTTGTGTTATATATTTATTGATATTCACTGATTAAAATCCATTCACACTAAGAGCATGGTATAAAACACAAATAATACTATGAACAAATAAAATAGCAGAATCTACAATAGTACAATAAAAATAGTATAATAGTACAAATATAGTAAAACAATATAGTAGAATAATTGAAACACTGTTAGTTTTTTTAATAAAGTATAGATTAGGCAAAGTAAAATGTTTTAGAAAATAATAAATTTTAATGTAACAATACAGCATAAGAGAAGATCTAAAATTACTAATTGAAATTTGGAAAATAGGTACAACTAATACACTAAAGAACTGTTTACAATGATATCAAAAGAAGCTTTTTCAATATTTTTATAGAACAAACTATTTTGACTCAGTTGATAAGTTCCCTGAGCCTTGAAAATGACTACAACGTGATTTTTTGTATGATATATATGGTGGTAATTATACTAAATATTCTATTTTCCTGGTGAGGTGTAATGGTGATCAAAATATACTATTACTATACATAAAAGTGAAAAGTCTGAAGAAATATCAATCCAACTGGTAATATAGAAAAGAAAATTAATATCATGTTTCCACTGACCGTAAATATGATGAATATCTTCTGTATTCTTGTATTGTCGTTCAATCAACGTAAAAATTAATTGAAAACAGATATATTGAAATACATTTTTCAATCAGAACACATTTGAATTCGTTAAAACTATTACAAATAAAAGTGACGCTATTATGAAAAATATGAAAAGGACTTGGAAAAAAATGAGAGCTATGATTGGTTGAAATGATCATACGATAGAAAAGACATGCGCATTATGTGTAACGTTGGCGGGAAATGAAGGGACTAACCATATTCTGGCTGGATAATAATTATTTATTCACTAACTGGACACCTATGAACCTGAATTGAATTCCATTCAACGTTTTAAAAATCATTTCTAATCCGTTTTAACTTTGATAAAATACATTTGTTTTACTACCTTTATTGAACATATAAACTCCATATTATAAGATTTCTTTTTTTTTTTTTTGCTTAAGTTTTGCTTAAGAGTGCAATATATAGATTTATTAAAGCATTTTATGAGACAAATCCATCATGCCATCGAAGACAAAGGTAATTTATTTATGTTTATTGCCAGTGATTTTTTACATGTCAAAATATTATTCCTCTTACATCTCGTAATAGGTGAACAAACAAACACACAAAAAAATAAACAAAAATCCAAACTCACGAACTTATATATATATATATATATATATATATATATATATATATATATATAGTTTAACGATGAATCACAAACACAGAGATAAGGAACAAACACACTTACTGTCTTTAATTAAAGGTTGAACCGTCATCAGGAGAGTAGAGATGTCTGGTCCAAGTTTTTGACCAGTTAAGATGTTAGTTCACTAACTATCTATTGTTACTTCATTTTATATAATGTAAATTTCATCATTTTTCTAATTCAAAAATTCTGACTTGTGCCTATGAAAAAGGTTTTAAATAAAACCGAAACGTCGGCATTGAGAGTTTGATTTTGATCCTGGAAAATTGACCGAATCCTGATTACATTATACACCTATATATATATATATATATATATATATATATATATATATATACAGACTGACCGTTTCTATTCCACGGTCGATACTTTTATCTATATGTATATATATATATATATTTATATATAGTTCAATATAGACAAAGAAACATAGAGAAATCAAAAGAACACACTTACAGTATCTAATTTACGGTTTGAACCGTCTTCAGGAGAGATAAGAGAGGGAAACCAAGCGCACTGGTTCAGAGATGGTTGGAGACCCAACTCCAACGTTGGAGAGACGGTCTCCAACCGTCTCTGAACCAGTGCGCTTGGTTTCTCTCTCTTATCTCTCCTGAAGACGGTTCAAACCGAAAATTAGAGACTGTAAGTGTGTTCTTTTGATTTCTCTATGTTTCTTTGTCTATATTGAACTATATTTGTCCGTAAACAGGAAAACGATCCAAAAGGACAACAAACGTTTCACGGTAAATCACAAACACTGAACAAAGGAACAAACACAACTCTCTAACGAAAATTAGAGACAGTAAGTGTGTTTGTTCCTTTGTTCTGTGTTTGTGATTTACCGTGAAGCATATATATGTATATATATAAACAAAATAACAACAAGAGTATTTGTAAAAAAAAATAGATCATACCCTTTCAAATTGAATGTCGTTCTCAAAGGCAAATGGACATACAGACAAACGGACGTTGGTTTTCATGAATAAAGGTTAATGAATGTAAATAATCTACTATTAGGTATTTTAAATTTTTTTGCTACAACATATTTAGTATGTAATCTATAAGGTTTAAATTCCTCTTAAAATGACTAAAAATAAATCTAATCAAAGCTATTATTCTTGTTAAATATTTAGTAATTATTTAGGAATTAATTAATTATTTGTA
Organism: Hermatobates lingyangjiaoensis; assembly: GCA_026182355.1. Taxonomy (NCBI): domain Eukaryota; kingdom Metazoa; phylum Arthropoda; class Insecta; order Hemiptera; family Hermatobatidae; genus Hermatobates; species Hermatobates lingyangjiaoensis. The sequence continues at coordinate 2,040,446 of JAPFBL010000015.1, forward strand.
AATATTATTATAAAAATAAAATTTCATAGAATCAGCACACATAAAGTCGCTTTTCATCGTTGCACCTTACATCTGCCTTCCTCATGACGAAACAGTCAAAATATAGTAGTGATTTTGTATGAAATATTGTATGTATTTAGCTTCTGAGTATTTAGCTTATCTAGTTTGTGGGACCGTTTTAGTTAGTTGCCAATTGTGAGATTAATATTATTTAACATTAAACTAATTAAGTAATTCTGAGGTAAAATGGGCAAACAAACAAAAGTCTGCACACAAACGAAGTTATATTCAACAACAACAACGCGTTTCGAACACTTTGTGTTCATCATCAGGAAGACATCAAGGATGTGGTGCTGAAGGGTTGGTCCAGCACCACATCCTTGGTGTCTTCCTAATGATGAACACAAAGTTTTCGAACCGTGTTGTTGTTGTTGAATATAACTTCGTTTGTGTGCAGACTTTTGTTTGTTTGCCCATTTTACCTCAGAATAAATAAATACCAGACAATTACGGATTGCACAACTAACGATTTTTTTTAATTAAGTAATCATTAAAGATACAAAAATAAGTTAAGAAGTAATTTGTACTTACTGATTGAAGTATTATTTAAGTAATTAACTGGTAAACACAATAATAGTTTGAAACTAAACTAGGAGTGTAATGACGCTTTTTTATATGCTTTTACCGCTTTTATTTTATTTTAAAATAGCCCCCTTCCTTCCGTTTTTCTTATATAAACATTAATGTAATAAACAAATAAATGTATTAAAATATTTATTAAAAAATAAAGAATATGTGATCAATATTTACTTTAAATTAATTGGTCAAAATATTATAAATTAATAAAACTAAACCCTAAACCCATTACTTCAACCTATTTCCTTTATCTGATTATTCATATTTACTGATTTCTTGTTTTTGTAGTCAACTCTATTTATTTTTTACAATAGTTAAATTTTTAATACAACAATTAAATCAAATTTGACATTAATTAAATGATAATTCTTGATATTTACAAAAGAAATATCAATTAAAGTCTCTAACTAAGTTTAAATTATATTAATAATAAATGTCACTATAAATTCTGAAAGCTATGAATTCTATCACTGGAATAAAATGTACTGCAAGTTTCTTTTATATTGAAACTAGCTGATCTGACCGGCTTTACCCAGGAAACAATTAAATTCCAACTCTAATAATAAATTACATATAACGAAAACAAATTTAAATTTTCTATATATCCGTTACTCTTAACTCTTTTCAGATAAACGAAATTAATACAGAATTTAAATTATAGATATCGCAAAAATATATAATCTAACACTGATTATAAATTGGACACATTGTCTAATAATATTGGTAGTTGATAGATGAGATTAAACAAATAATAAAAAGAATATTTTTTACCGAACAATACATCAGGAAATGTTGAAAGAAGTCTTAGCTCTTTAAATGTGGTATGCCTTATATTTAAACAGATATGTCTTATCTGTTTAATATAATGACACGAATTTTAAACCCACAAATCATTTCAATTAGGAGTCAGTTAGTTGAAGAGGCTAAACCATATCATATTTCATTCAATAATTTCAATTTGAAGACTTCACACAGTTTAAATGTTTAATTAAAATTTCATCAGTAAACAAAATTGTCTCTTGAAGGTTTGAATAAGAATATTTTTGATGACAAACATTTTAACATTGTACCTACATTTTTTATTATATTAAGTTAAGAGTTATTATGTTAATTATGAATTGACTTTATACACACAAATATACATATAGTGATTAAGTTTTATGTATGTACATTTTGATTTGAATATTTCTTAATTAATTCTTTATGCTGTATGATTACTGATTACACATAGATCTGATCATAAACAACTTCTAGTTAGATATCATGGATATTTAATAACTTATCTTTTTGCTTATATGGAGTAGGGCCTGATACTAATTACTAATAATTTAGTAATAATTACATATTTTAAACAAACGAATTAATCAATCAGAAATAAATAAGCAAGTCTTAAATCCATTAAACTTTAACAATACTTCATCCAAAAGGTTTAAATTATGGTTGAAATGCTATCATTAATATTCGTAATACTATCATACATACTTAAAGTTAATAAGTTGTTATTTAATGCATAACTTTCTTTAATGCTTAAAGCAAGTTAAACCAATTAGATAAGAGAAGCTAATGGTAAACTATTGATAATAACTAAAGCTTTGATAAAGTTAATAACAAACCTATATAAAATTACAATAATTGCCTTTAATATCAATCTGAAAACAATAATAAAATTTCTGGTACCTGGTTGTTTCCAATTGAACAAAGCATTTGGAGATATTAGAAGTTCGTTATTCGTAAGGAATAACCTACCTGCGTAGGTTATTCATTTTTATATATATGGATTACATAACTTAAGAATAAATTTGTATATCTAAAAGTAGTTCTTTTAAGAAAGCCAGTTATACAAAAAAAGAAAAAACCATTTCATTGATAGTATGTCTGATTTTCCTATAAAACATATATCAAAATGTTCTTATCACGACCGCATATATTATACAATATTTTCATTATCAATGTTTTCTCCAGCACAAAAACAAATCTCAAAAAAACCAATCAAAGAAAAAACAATTTTTTTGAGAATTTTTCTCACTGGATGAAGCCACGATAAAGTAAAATACTATTCATATATCAAAAGGGAAATAAGATCTCAAGATCAAACTTTTTCACGATCACTATACTTTACTTATAGTAAGTAAAAAAGCTGAAGCACTCTATACTCAACATTACTGTGATAAATACATCATCAAATTCATAAATAATCAATTTAATTTATTGGTTATTCTAATGTAGCTTTCTTTATTATTCAAATTATAGATTCTGGAAAAATATTTCCAATTCGTGATTGGAGGTCTCCACCCCCAATAGAGAGATCTTTAATCATTCAAAATAAGTTGTAACGCTACAGACCTTGCAAGTAGCAGCAACAATTACAGTTCATATTTCAACTGATTTATTCTAATGAGTCCAGAAGCATTTTACTGGTTGTGATGAAAAGATAACCAATAGTTAAAGCTGTTGAAAAAAAATTGGAGTGACCATTATTAAATAATGTTCAACACGATTAATTGTATCCATCTCATTATAAAAATAAAATATCTTCCTTATTTTAAAATACAATGGCAGTACAAACTTCACTACTTATCAATAACTTAATTGTTACCTTTTGTTAATTTACAATGAATGTTAACTTAATATTATCTCATTTTTAGTAGACCTAAGTCTTAATATGGTCATATATGCAATATACAATGATTAATACTGTGTTATTTATACAGAATAATTATAATAATACAACTATGCATACTAAGTATAATACAGAAAAATAATTATGTACGTTATTAATATGATGTATATCAAAAATATTTTGTTTAATAATGCTACTAAACTAAAAAAGTATAACTTTCATAATTCATTTTAATAACTTAGTGGAAATAATATTTCTTCATTCATCTTAAATTATAGTAATTGTGTAAAATAAATTAAGTAAAAATATCGTAAGTAATTAAGTACAAATTTACATATTTCTCGCTAAAGTAGGTATAATTTGGATGTAAAATATTCTGTAAGAAATATGTACGGTCAATGAAGTAGATAATTGTACTTCATAAATAAGCATAATAAGCATTTTAAATCTTTAACATTGTGATTAATCCACGAGATTTTATTTTAGCAAAAAGATACAAATTGAGTTAACCACAAAAAAATGATAATTTAAATATTAACTCATCATATTAATTGAAAGCATTAAGTAATTATCTAATTATTTTCATATATCATTAAATTTAAGTATTTATTATATGCAACAAATAAGTTGAAACAAAATAGTACTTACTGTTTGAAGTTATCATTGTATTGAAAATGAAGTTGAGCGAATAAATTTATAAATTATTAGAACTTTATTTGAAGGCTCTCCCGAAATTATAACACTTTACTAGAGAATAATGGCGACAGGGTTGTTTATAGCTTTCTTAAAGCAAAAATTATTTTCATATAGAAGTTGATTTGTTTAATTGTTTCTTTAAAAAAATTTGATTTTGTCTGTGCTCAACTGTACTGTAATTAAAAGTATTATCAAAATCATGAAAAATCAATATAACTAAATGATTTCTTTTCAAATATAGCAGGCATTTTTACAATGTGGTAAATAGTTATAATTTTACAAGACTCCATTAAGTTGATATAGAGATGATGACGACGTTACATCATTCAGATTATTATTCTTTTCCTGGAAAGTATAAAACTTATCTGTAATAGATAGTTATAGGTGTTTCACGGTATAACTAACCACCATTTTTTGTATGAAAATTATACTTGTATGCAATGCTGCCTTGAATCTTCCAAGTTTATTTCTATAATTCAAAATATTTACACAATAATTAAGTTAAATTCCTATTGATATGTACTTGTATTTGCTGCAGCATTACAATACAATTGACCTAGAATAAACTAGTCTGTTACTCTTAAGTAGAGATGGGCGTATCGAATACGAAGTATTCAAAGTAGTCGAATAAAGGCAGGCATCGATGTAGTCGAATACGCAGTTCCGATACCAACACGACTACTTTCGAATACTTCTATATGTATTCGGTCATCCTCTTATGATACGAATACAAAGTAGTAATATCGGAGATGTTCTTATTGTTTCTAGGATAAAAAATCAAACTCTCGGTGCCAACGTTTCGGTTTTATTTAAAACCTTTTTCATAGGCATCTTCTCCATACACTCTTCTTATATCCTCATAAAAACCCATATTTCTTCTTATATAAACCCAAATATATATAGCAGATTCAATAATATATCGAACGTTTGATAGAATGAACGTTTGATATGAAAAAGGTTTTAAATAAAACCGAAACGTTGCCACCGAGAGTTTGATTTTTTATCCTAGAAAACAAATATATATTAATTACAATGCTCTAAGACATTCCTTTACAACATTAAGGCCTTAGAGCATTGTAATTAATATATATTTGTTTATTGTGGTGTTTAATTCATATATTATATCAAGAGTTATTGTTGATTATTAATTTTATATATATATATATATATATATATATATATATATATATATATATTTGTGTATGATGGCAGCAAATTCTCACGTAAACATGTTTCACGAAAGTACACAGCAGCTTGTTCGTACGCGTTTTAACTTTTGTAAGTACTTGTTTTTTGTCACTGTAATTGTTTTTATTCCATGTATTTGTTTTTAATTCATTATAATTGTTGTTTGTTTTTTTAATTGCATTTTGTGTCGAAATTAAAAAGTTTTGCCTTTCGTCTGGAAGTTGTGATTTTCTTTTTACATCTGCTCATGCCAAATTAAGATGTCTCTTGGGCAATTGATATGGCTTTTAATACCAACCCACCGCAAGACTGTTCGTAAATTGGAGCAGACCAGCTTAAAAGTCGTTAACGCAGAGGCTGCTGTGTAATTTAATGAAATATATATATAAACCACTTAAAAAAAGATAGCACACAGGAATAACTCACTTCTATATTTCGACCATCGTCGTCATCAGGAGGCGAAGAGTCCCGCAGGAAGACAGAGCGGAAGGTCGGCGCTTCTTCCTGCGAGACTCTTCGCCCCCTGATGACGACGATGGTCGAAATATAGAAGTGAGTTATTCCTATGTCTATCTTTTTTAATTGGTTTTTATTTAAAAGTCCGTTGGACCGTTTCATTTAATATATATATATATATATATATATATATATATAGAGAGAGAGAGAGAGAGAGAGAGAGAGAGAGAGAGAACACTAGCACATTTTTTAATTTTGATTGAACTATCATAAAGAAAAAAAGAGTGCAGTTGTCAACCATCACACGTTGGTATGTTGTTTGCGATCTTTTTTTTTCCCCTAACAAAAGATTAGTTTTGCTATTGTATGTAAATCTCGAGTTTATCTCAGAACTTTTGCTCTCCTATCTGGATTATTTTCCATTATTGAAGTGGTGTAAAATATTTAAAATCAGACTGAAATTCCTACAGGAGAATACGTGCGATAACATACAAAAAAACATACGAATACAAGACACAAAGAAAGACTCACTTTTCAATATGTCAAACCCACCTAAGTGGTGGTAATCTGGAAGTGGCATATCGAACAGAAGAAGAAGACTCATTACGTAAACATTTACTATCTTATTCTGAACAGTTTATTCTTAAGGCCTCAATTGAATAACAATTAAATCTTGGATAAAGTTCTACTTTATCCATTTGACACTTCAAGGATTCGAATTCAAGGGCTCAATAACCTAAGAGATTAACACTCATTCAGATATAAATTATTATTTCCAAAGTACAATTATTTAACAAAAAAAAAAACCATTATGGTTACACCAATTTAGAAAGTTAAATAACAGAGAAGAAGTTTCCAGTAATTACTTATAAATGTAATATGATTTAATAAAACAAATATGAAAATAAAGATATCAAAAAATATTAGCATTAACTTTAAATACAGAAATGTGGAGATGAAGCAGGGATTGAACATATTTGCCAAGTAGATATATAATGAACAATATAAAGAATAAGACGAAGCTCATTATTAGTTCATACATATTGAACGCCAAATAAAAGAGTTAAAAAGCACAGCCTCTTCTATATCACAAAACAAATTGCGTGAACACGTTTAACTTTAAAACCGATCTGATATAGTTCAATGTTTCCTCAATGAATTTCGAAAGTTTTTTGCTTGCTTAATTGTATAACATTATATCCATCAGTAGGAATCGTAAAAGTAAACATTAGTATTCAACTTTTCAAAATAATATTAACTTCTATTATAATTTTGATAATATGAGCCACTAATTAATTAGAAATACAGGGAGCTGATTTATTTCCAGTTTAACTCATTCTTTCAAAATATTTATTATTCTTACTTTGACAATATATACATCGGGTCTTAAGGATAATTTGTTTCCAAGAACACATAACCTGGGTTTCTCCAAAAGTTCATGAACAATAGTTTTACATGAATAGAAGTTTTACATTAAATAAGTTTTATAAGGTGTCACCAAAGGGAACTAAAGGCGCTCCAAATATCTTTAAAACAATTCAAACTGTTCAGTTATATACTATTTCATTCTGTTTATAATTTATAACCAGAGTTTGGTATTTCTACTGTTAACGTATTCCCTAATTACAGAAAAGTTATAAAATTGTTGTTGTTCTGGAGGGATGGAGAAAAGTAATTAAGAAAATTTACTACGGTAAATAATATACTAAATACATGGAGGTTGAGTTTGTATATTGATTAATCGAAAGATATGAGCTCAGCTGATTCTTCCTTGGGTTCTTGCTGTTGCTGCTGATTGGGATAAGAAGGGGCATCATATGGCACTGGCTGTAACATGTGAATCGGCATACCAGGAGGAGGAACAGGCATTCCTTGGGGTTGAGAGTGTGCAGGCATGCCTGGTGGAGGAACAGACATTCCTTGTGGTTGAGAGTGTGAAGGCATGCCAGGTGGAGGAACAGTCATCCCCTGGGGCTGTGAATGTGAGGGCATACCAGGCGGAGGAGCAGTCATTCCTTGTGGCTGAGAATGTGAAGGCATTCCAGGCGGAGGAGCAGTCATTCCTTGGGTTTGAGCATGTGGTGGCATACCAGATGGAGGAGCAGCCATTCCCTGAGGCTGTGAAGGCATTCCTGGAGGAGCCGATATTACTTGTTGCGAATGGGCAGAAGGCATTACTTGTGGAGGGCCTGGCAGTCCCTGCGGTTGGGTATGTACAGGTGACATACCTGGAGGTATTGCATGGGGTGGCATACCAGGATGCATGCTGTGTGGTGGAGGTCCCGCTGAAGGTAACATACCCGGAGGTGGCACCATTGGAGGCAAAGAGTGGCTCATGGGCATTTGGTGCACCGGGGTTTGACCCATTGGCGACATCAAATGGCCTGGCATTCGGTCCACTCCTGGCCCTGCCAATATCATTTCTGGTACAACAGCACCTAAAACCAATCAGAAAATATAGATATACAGGAATGCAGATTATGTGACAAACCACTCAAGCCAATAAGTTAGCTTTAATAGAAACAAAGTTATCTTTATTTGAAGTAAGGCAAATATCAACTTACACGGAATACCAACCAACAGAAAACAAACTAAACAAACCGTGGATGTATTTGTCTTGCTTTACTTATGTCGTTAATAAATTGTTTTTTAGCCTTGAAAATGCCAAACAACTTTTGGCGAAACGTCGGCATATAATCAGGAGTTGAATTTTTATGACCAACATCCTCAAGAACTCCTTCTGTGAACTTGAACAATCAGTGGTCGAGAAGCTATATCAATATAATTATTATATTATATAATATTGTATAAGCATCTTCAGACAACAGCTTTTCGACAGTATCGAAAAAAATTCGTGTGAGATTCCACACGACTTCCATTTACTTCAAAAAGTACAGTTCATCTGATCACACGGGTGAAGAAAAAAAATAATAATACTTTTTTAATTTTTTTTTGTTTCTAATACTGCTTTGTAATTCCTATATTGTAAACTAACTGTTCTAAATTTCAGGGCTGGTGAGTCGGGACTCTGAACATCGGAAACTACGACTCCGGGATATTTGAAGACGACAACTATTAATTACAATATAATAATAAATCGGGAACCGACACCGACTGGTTAATAATAATTAGATATTCACCCACATACCATATTCGTTTTATATGTTACCTATCAACTAACATTTTTTCCATTAAAATTGCCAAATGAATTATCAGGTAAATTTTAAAGTCATAAATAACTTTATGGTTAAAGTTATGCCTTTACGTCTTCATTTTATCTACTTCATTGACAAAAATATACTAAGTAGCTCACTGTTGACTGCTTATAATATAAAATTATAATAATATCATTTCCTTACATATTATTGTACCACAGCACCGAGTAAACATAACATATTCATAATTTAAATAAAAAAGAAAACTCAATTTTCCCTCACCTCTCTCTTTTTAAAAGTGCTTGTTTGCATCATATCTCTGTAATCATATGTATTTGTAACCATAATTTCAAATATGGTGTGCAGACACATACAAATACAAGGTATTCAGAGTGCAAGTTTATGAATATGAATCGGAATTTGTTAGAAATAAGCTATCAAATAAAACCTACTGTAATTCATAGTAATAAATGAAAGGATATCCATATATGCAGTGGATTGACTCTTAATTAATTTAAGAGTCCTAAATTTTACCATCAGAAGGAATTGTGAACGACTGAAACATCATTACATCAATATAAAACTGTTCGGTAAGAATACCTATACCATTGGAGAGGTTAATGTTAAAATGTAAAAAACTGCCAAGTGCCAATTTAACAAACTACAAGTTTTTAAGATTAAGAGGATTTAGATGTCACGGAGAAAAATGTTCCGAAAAAAAGTTGAAGATAATAAAATCTGTAATCGACTATGTTTTCAAATTTTCTCCAATCATTTATTATTTAAAATATGTTAAACTGAATATTTTGGTATCCATTTTTTTCATTTTTTTTTTGTTGATAACAATTTGGACAGATCTAAAAACGGATAAGATTTTCAAAAAAAGTCACCCATTTAACACTCTTCGCAATTGAAGATACCGATTTGGTTCATTTCTACAAAGTTTTTGAACTTTTGAACTCACACACTTTGAATATGGCCGATCAGTTAAAAATAATCGAATATTTTAAAATTACATAGTTAAAAAATAGAACTGATGTAGATAATTATGCTTATAATTCAAATTAACCTGGTCCATGTAATTTCAGAATGTATGTTGTTAAGGGTATATGGTTACGCCCATTCCTAAAACCTAGGAGGAGTCGGATAATAAAAAAAACATTGACGCATGATACATAGTAGACCTACCTTTTTATAAATTCCATTACATTACTGTAAAAATGAATAAATTATTAACTCTTAACTAAAATTGTTAACTGGTATAACTTTCACTTTAAAAAAATATTACATTTCATTAAAATGAATAAACAAATCAATCACATTCAATGTGAAGGTTAGTAATTCCCAACATAATCCTCATATATCTAGTAATTCAATCATATTTACGTCATAACTAACAATTTAGTTATAAAAATGAATTTTTGGGGCAAACATAAATTGTCACCCAACATTTTCAAGTTAACAATTATAATTTACAGTATCTATATATGAAAAAAATAGCATACAAGAACAGGAAAAACACTTCAGTAACATAATAGTACCATGGAACTGATGTTGATGATTAAACACAGCATTAGGTTGAGCCATAGGGAAATTCGAGACAGGAACATGATTGTCGTAACCTACAACAATATAACAAAAACTCTACAACAACAAATAGGATACTCAAATTAAAATCAGATATATTCTAGTAGTAGGAGTGTTATAACCATAGCAATTAAAACTTAAGCCGTCAGCAAGTATATAAGATTTGAGATACGCATTAAGCACCCCATGTACGAGTAAACTTGAATGATTCTGATGTTGAATCAGCCAGGTGAAATGGGTCTCTTCATTATAATAGGCTTTATCTTTTTCTTTAGAAAACACTTCCCACATATAGGAATAATAGATGGTTCAACTATTAAATAGTTTCATGTTTCTCCGGAGTACAATGTTGTTTTACCACATTTAACTTTAAATCAACTGCTTCTTTGGCCTTTCTCAATGGCGTAACAACATCATACTCATTCTGAGGTAAAATGGATAAACAAACAGAAGTCTCCACACAAATGAAGTTTTATTTAATAGCAACAACGCGTTTCGAACACTTTGTGTTCATCATCAGCAAGACACCAAGGATGTGGTGCTGAAGGGTTGGTCCAGTGAAAACAATCAGAATGAGTAAATACCCCACAATTACGGATTGCACAAATAATGATTTTAAAAAACATTATACTATTTCAAAACCTTTAAATCTAACAAACTTTTGAGTTTGGTTACCTGAACCTCCCTTGATTTATTCACAGTTCCAGTAGCTAAGAAATAAATATTAACTTTATCTTCTATATAGTAAATATTTCCTGCAAAATTACTTAAAGACAGGTCCAGATGTTCTGCTTTGTTGAACTTAATATCATATAACATCACTATATGATAACATCATATAAAACATCACTCACACCTACTTAAAATTTAAGAAGAATTTTAAGTTTCAAAATATCGTAACTTAAAAAATATCCTTCTTTTAGAACTCACAGTTATAATTTCACTAAGTTTTTTCTCTGACTGTTAAAGTTTTTAATAACTGAACATAAATTCTTTATTGAAACCGTCTTCTTGCATTGTTGATATTACCTTCATACAAGCATAACCTGTTACGAAAATGTCCCTGACATCATTATGTCAACCATACACACAACAGTCGGAACCTCAACTCCAAAATACTTGAAGTCGGGATAGGTATGTTGAAAACATTAGGGTCGGACTCCGTCGTCAAGTATACCTACTAAACAGTCCTGTTTACAAAATTTTTTTAATTTTTTCTAACTGTACTCAGTTTGATAATCTACGGACATTTACTGGTAGAAATGTTTTAGTTTCCTTTCAAATTTACATATATATTGAACAATTCATTTTTTTTTTTTGTTATTTTTCTCTTATATTGTATTGTAAACCAGCACCAATCAATGGAGGAAGTTTACTCCAAATTTTGATATGGAAATATAACGTGTGGTTATGTTTAATTTGTTCCCCAGGAGTAATTATACCCCTATTAATAATTATTTTAAATCACGGGAAGATTTTGTCTAAAAAAATGTAGAATTACCTTGAGGGAAATACGGTGGATAAGTAGGACCTCTTAGGTTCTGCTGTTTTTGCTGTTCTTGTCGCATCTGCATTTCCCTTTCCTGTTCGTGAATCCTTTGCAAAGCCAGCTGACGTTGATACTAAAGAAATAGTAAATCTCAATAAAAAAAAATTGGTACAAATTTTGAAAGAAAACAATATAGCAAAAATCATTTTTAATATTTTATTTCATTAATTATAAAGTGATTTGTTTGGTATCACATTTTAATTGTAGAGAGAAAATTAAAAATTAATTTTCAATGAATCAATAAGGTGCGACTGAGGAAGTAGCAATCACAACACCCTTAGTGAAATCAATAAATTTATCCTCAAAGATGACATAACCCCCAAAAAGACAGTCTTTAAGAAAAAGAATGAAGTTCTTCAAACCTTCACCACCCTTCCCAATACACAGAAACTCAATTTTCTCAGACGATGTCAATTCGGAAAGCTCTCTTCAGAATGTTGAAGATTAATAATTATCAGAAAACAATGCAATTATTTTACCATTTAATAAGGTATATTTAATTTAAATTAATGTTTTTTTTTTTTTTTTGTCGTAGGATGTGGAAAAATCTGTTCATCAGATCCTTTAGCAAGACGTCTTGCTCAGGGTATGTGGGGTTGGGGGTCCCGACCCACTAAAAAACCACATCCTATTTCCTGGCAATACCCGACACGGAAACCGTTTGCACATTACTTCGTGCCGGTGCCTCAGTCCTCCTGAATAGGATTCACCTTCTTGTCCCCATTCGTTCAATCATTGCCCTTGCCTCACATCACTTTCGTTCTTCTTATGATGGAGAACCACCTCTACAAAGTTTGCAGCTTTTGACCAAATTAAATTAATGTTAACAATAATAAATTTCCTACTATTGTAAATAGCAAATTCTAGCAGATTTGGTTTATGATGAAAACATCATTTTGATACATTGTTGGCGACAACTCAACCTCAATATTTGTAATTAGAATATGGCCTTGTTCTTTTTCTAAAAACGAATAAACTGTGAAAAACTTTATCAGTACAGTTGTAAAGTACCAGAACTTAACTTCTGAATGAAATGTAAGTATACTAGGAGTATGACATGAGTTAAAACATTTTAAACTCTATTTTCACAGTTTAAACTGTTGAAGTAGTATTTTCAGTGAACAGTAATGAACATTCATGATTTTTACTGTAAGGCCTCCAAATCCAATTTCAACTATTCGTTTAAACTATTTCATACAAGACTTTGGAAAGAGGAGATCGAAGCGGAAGTATGGAGTTGATTACCTCTCATTACTCTGTAAGCACGACATGCAATTAGCGAATGCTATGTATCACGAAGACAATATTGCATAGCCAACATATATAGCATGCACTAACATACAAAACGTATTTATGTCTCTGGTTCTAGATATACCATTGAATAACACTTTCAAAAAAAATACACGATCCCTGTAGTCAAGTTTGAACTCCAACGCAATCAATTCAATTTAAAAAAAAATAATGAAGAATATAAACTTTATAAAAACTCGAACAACAAAAAACTGCTTCTTCAATCAGCAGTAATAGATTCTTATATTTATACTTTACCAAATTATTTCAACTTTTAGTTTTATCTGTCAAAACTACACTTTTTGCCTCGTCATATATTTTTATAGCCACCAATTAAGGCGATCAATAAAAAGTGAAAAATAGATATAATGGAAGTAGTATGAACTCTTATGACACAACACAATATGTTTCAATATACTGCCAGTAGTTCAATACATGTATTCTGGTTTCTTTGACTCTGACGACCTTCCTTGCACATAGTCAGTTATTGCTCTATATAAATAAACCATAATATCCATTCATCCAATATGAATGGAATGATCTATAAATTGGATGAAACTGTATAATTCAATGCAAATTGTAGTAGTATGTCAACCTAGCGCAAAATGATGTAGTGAGGACATTTTCATTTCACAATATAACATATCGTTAAATGATATAACATATCAGTAAATATAACATGTTCACGATATAACTGGACTACATTGATCGACGAACAAAACATTCTTGTAAAAGCTGTCATTTCGTTTTCTTCATCTCATATTAAGAAATCCAACCTAAAAATAGGGCCTAAATTTCCTACCTAATAGTTTTATTTATATCCGTGATTTTGGAAGGAAACGTTAGTCCCATTGATGATGCCGTCATTGCGAAACCGGTCGGGCGACTTCACCAGCGATAGACGAGGTATGACGGTTAATAATAATATATTATTTAATAACCTCTGTGGAACTAACAATATGCACAGTATTTATTTAATTTTTATCAAAATCTATTCCAGAGAAAATTAATTACAAACAGCTCCCTCTTGTTAAATTAGATCTTACCATTTAATGAGAGATGTGGCAAGGAAGTGAACTAGAAAGTACCCTATATTTCTCGTTTTGTTAGTAAACCACTTTAATTCATCATATAACCCAGGGCTTCTTAAACTGTGGGTCGCGACCCCCAGGGGGGTCGCGAGACTACTGAAAGGGGGTCGCAAAGATCTGATGCTTTGATACTGATACTGATACTGATATACTTATATATATGTGAAATGAATGGGTACGTATTCTTTAATCCTTATTTTATTTACATTGTAAAATAGTGCGATATTACATCTACATCTACGGTTAATATATATTTCATTATATGGAGGAGGGGGTCGTTAAAATTTCCTAAGCTTGAAGGGGGTCCCAATATAAAAAAGTTTAAGAAGCTCTGATATAACCCATGGATATGTCCAGGCAGACTGATCAGGTAAATATAAGAAAGTCAATATGCTTCAGAATAATTCCATTAAAAATAAATCTTGTCAGGATACAACTTTCTTTAGAATTAATAACTTCGTGATCATATAATTTGAGATTGGAAGTTACAATAAGTGTGACCACCACAACCTGTATAAATCCAGTTAACTGAATGAAGCACACTTACTTGCAAATACTCTTGCTTCTTCTTCCTCATGATTTCTAATTTGTGAGCCATCTGCAGTTGCCGTTGTCGTTCTAAGGCCTCTGCCTCTCTCTTCATTTGCTCTCTGTGTTCCTCTCTTAACGCTTCCAGTGCCGCACGCGACTCTCTTACTTGAGTGACCTTATCCTGTAGTCCCTCATAGTAAACTATAAAAAACAAAGAACAAATTCAATAAATTTATCATTGTTTGATTGCTACTTATAACTAACTACAATTAACGTGATATCATCATTTTGTTTTCCTTCAGCGTTTTTTTTTAAATTCAACATTAATAGAGCAAATATTGATTACAATAGCCACTACTGTCTACATTATGCTCAAATAAATAACCATTGCATTATATTAACCTAATATAATAGGTTAATATAATATAGGTTATATATAATAATATAATATAGGTTATAGTTAATATAGCACCTGCACTGACTATACATTGAGTGCAAAATAACCCCATCAATAACTTTAAACTGATAAGTATTTATATACTGTATTTTTTTTCTCCAATTGCACATTCCATAAGAGTATTAAATGTGTGATATCTTAATTCTGATTTTTTACACCCAACTTAAGAGTGAAGAATGACTTCATACAAGTATGGGAGTCTTTCTTCATTATTAGCAACACTATAAATACCAAAAAGTAACTCATCAAACTATAAGATGAAATCTTACAGAATTTTCAATAAAATCCAACGAGCTACATATAGCTGTATAGTCTTGCTGGATGAATGTTTAAAATAATAAGGGACGAAACAAAAAAGTCTACTACCTCTTTTATCATCCAGTTGTTTAACGTACTGAAGAAGTTGTGAGTGCATTTCAGTAATGTTAAGAAAAAGGGTTTGCACTGAAGAATCGTTGGCGATTGATCGACCTCTACTTGAATTACTCTTCATTCGATTGACAAAAATTTCAATTTGACAGCGCAATTTATGAATGAATTCGTCCATCTCAGTGTTTTCTTTGGACATCTTATCTGCATCATCTTCCTAAAAATTAAAAATAATACACGATATTATTTAACCCAAAAAATGTTTGACAAGATCAAGTGAAAATTATATTCAGAAAAATAATACATTTGTTTTGACTTAATATACTTAAGCCATGCAACCTAAAATCAAAATTTCATTTTTTAAATACATCTATAAGAATGTGAGTTTCATCTCACGTCTCATCTCAGATGAGAGGTATTGTAATCTTACCTTGTTAGCGACAGAGAAGACAGGAGCGGAGGGCGAGCTGCTCTCACTCTGCTTCTGCCAGTAGGCCCTGTTCAAGTATCGAGTCAACTCCGCATCTTCAGGGCTCGTACTTAACTAAACAGGTTGTACAGTTTATAAACGTTTTAACCAAAAAGACTTAAAAATTATCAACCAAAAAAAAAAAACTTCACAAGCATTATAAATCATTCAATCAAAAATATTCGATGTACAATAAAAAGGAAAGGGACGACTTATGTAATTATTGGCAACTCCTGGAGAATGATAATGCAGCTCCTAAGACAGGGGTGGGGAACCTTTCTTGGAGTGAAGGCCATTTTAGCACCGTCCACTTCCCCGAAAGGCCACCACGAATGAATAAGTAATTTCTTATATAATAGTTATATTCTAATGTAGTGCAATCAGTTATTATGTGGTATTTACTCATTGTAGGGTAAAAATCTAATGAAATGGTCTCCACATATAAAACTTTTAATGATATAAACAACGTGTTTCGAACACGTAGTGTTCTTCCTCAGGCATTAACTAAAAAATACAATGACACCAGAGAGTTACCTATAGTACAAAGTAAATAAGTACAAAAATTAATATAAAATAAAATAAGGCAGAAAGTACGAACCTAAGGATGAGTGCCTCTGAATAAGACTGACTGGAAATGGAATGGACATGGGTGGGGGTATAGGGTACATCTGTTTCTTATTAGAGCAGGTACATTTTTCTCTTAAAGTTAGGCTGAGCCTTTACATTTTCTTTTAGACTAAGTGTAGGAAACATATTGAAAAAATAACACACAGAGCTATAACGAAATATAAACCAAATATATGTATAAGGAGAAAGTAGAAATTTTTTTTTTATTTTTTTTTATATTTGTTGTACAATGAGCAAATTCCCAAATGTACAACGTTTCTTAATTTATTTATATAAAAAAAAAATAAAAAAAAAAGTTCTACTTTCTCCTTATACATATATTTGGTTTATATTTCGTTATAGCTCTGTGTGTTATTTTTTCAATATGTTTCCTACACTTAGTCTAAAAGAAAATGTAAAGGCTCAGCCTAACTTTAAAAGAAAAATGTACCTGCTCTAATAAGAAACAGATGTACCCTATACCCCCAACCATGTCCATTCCATTTCCAGTCAGTCTTATTCAGAGGCACTCATCCTTAGGTTCGTACTTTCTGCCTTATTTTATTTTATATTAATTTTTGTACTTATTTACTTTGTACTATAGATAACTCTCTGGTGTCATTGTATTTTTTAGTTAATGCCTGAGGAAGAACACTACGTGTTCGAAACGCGTTGTTTATAGCATTAAAAGTTTTATATGTGGAGACCATTTCATTAGATTTTTACCCTACAATAATAGTTATATTGTAAAATCCTTGAATATGTCATTATATGACTTGATCAGTGCATCTAAAACTGTTTCACGTCTTTTAAAAGATTCAGCAGTATCTTCATTGCTTTCGTTTATTACCTTTGTTAATTCATGAAAATGATTTTCTAAAAGCTTTAACTTTCCAAGTAATGATTGATAAATAGTCTTTATCTACAAATACCAGAATTATTTGTCTTCTTTATTGTAATTCTTTATATTCTCATACATTTTTCTCAACAAACCGCAGAAGGCCGCATTTCATGGTTCAAAAGGTCACATGCGGCCTCACGGTCGCAGGTTACGCCTTCCCAAAGACATCCACTTTACTCTTCATCTCATCTCTGTTCCTCTCAAGTAATAGGTTTCTCATGTGCAAAGTTCGTCGAACATAATCATTATTATTGCTCATTTCTCTGAACATAATCAAAATAATGCTACGGTACTATAATGTTGATAGCAAAACAAACTGCTAACTACTCTTATTCCACTCATTACCCAAACTCTACTGACCGCAAGGTATCGTATTACAGCGGAAAGACTTTTCATTTATAAAACTTGGACAGTCGGTCTCAAGGATAAACCAATTTCATTACTTGTGCATTCTGTTATAGTGTGGTATTTACTCATATTAGGGAATTTCAAAAATTACATGCCAACACAAAAAAAAAAACTTAAGATTAAACGCTGAGTTTCTTCAGATTATTAACTTCTGATTAAAAAAAGCGGAGTTTTTTAAATTCCACAATAAACCAATTTGTTAACATAGTGAAAGAGGTACTCATCTAGAACACAAGAAAAAACTGTTCAAATGTGGTTGGCTTTTCACGCCAGGAAGTATAATTACTGGATTATTTCTTCCCTCCTGCCTCCATGTGTAATGTATATATTTCCTTCATCATTGTCACTGGTAATGTTACATTTACATTGTTGTGACTATGTAAAATAAAAAAAAAAATGTGGCTGGAAACTTTTTCTTTGATTATTTCCATATGAGTAAAATTACTGAATAAAACCAACTAAATCACCGCAAAATCAACATAAAAAAAAAGTTTAAGGTCTTTAGTAAAGTTTTATCATCAAGAAAAAGAAACGTGCAAGATAAAGAGTGGGTACTAAAGTAGAGTAGGTGGAAGGGACTATAAAGTAAAAAGTAGGCGACAGAGGATCGTTACACAAGAGGAGAGATTCAGGCAGCTGCTACACATTTCATGCACATAACATCGTCTACTTTGTTACTGAACAGTTTAAAACAAGATCTGGTTGTAAGCCTATTTCACCCATTTAAGGCTTCATATCCAAAAAAAATCTTCAAAATTACTCAAAACACCATAGAGAAATAAATATAAATTTCAACTATTAAAGGCACGAGAATCCAAATTACACGAGTAATTAACAAAACACTAATATTGACTTTTATTATATTAAAATCAAGTAAAATCGTTTGCCATAAGAAATGATCTTATTATAAATTTTTTGTTAGAGTCCACAGAATTAGTACCACAAAACATAGAATCATTTTTAATATTCTATTTGCCCATTGTAAAATATCAAATTTGTTAAAGTTAAACAATCCTATTTATTTGATATTGATTAAAATGAGAATTTTTTAGTCATCTTACCAGAGGAGACGAAGAATATGAATTAGTTTTATTCATTGTTACTGGGCTGCTGTGCATTCCCTTACTCTGAAACAAAGAACCGAGATTAATTTCCTAAAAAACTGATTGCATGTACATACACAATCCATATAACAGATAACTGAAATAATGCAGGATTCATTACATTTTTAATCAAGACAAATTTTTTAGATGATTTCAACAAACTACAAATCCAAAATAAAAGTTCACCCTCAATAATGAACATATTTCTATTTAAAATTGAATGAACTACGAAGTAATAAAGCTCACTGTATTCCACGTGACTCAATCCATCATTAATTCCACTTAAAAAATGATTATAAAATTCATATGTGCTTGAAACTCATATACTAATATATTGTTTTTGTGATTTCGAATCAACAATTTCTCTCAGAGGATAAAAAAATGGACTCACTCAACCCAGGTGCAGGTAAATAAACTTCCAATAAAACTCATGGATAATCGATTTAACCAATATCTCAAAAGTTGTTAACAATAATATTACAGCACAACTGTTCGTTCTCATCATTTATCATTAGTGTTATTTAAATTAATTAAATAAAAATAAGACAAGAGAACATAGACGTCAATTTCTATATATTTATTTTGCATAAATAAATATATAGAGCAAATCAAGGGAGCAGTTCTGGTCCCTTGAGCTTAAGCAAACTGGCTCATTCTGAGAAATAAAATACATAAAAAAATTTACGTATTAAACTATTATTGGAGAAATCTCAGACAAGAATTCTCAAATCTATACAAGTAGTCAGTAAAAAAAAACTATGTTGGTAAAAGGTAGCATAAAGACTTTTTTCCTCCAAAAAAACAATACAATTTTTAAAAATTTTACATTTTAAATGTTATTATAAATAGCTGTAGCATATCTATAAAAATATTTCTATGTTTAACTATCATACAGAAATTACGAAAATACGTGTTTCAAGAACTACAAAACATTAAAATTAGTCAAACCTCAAAGTTGTTTCTTTCTCTTCAAAACAACCAGATTTCAATAAGGTGCATTACATAAAAAAAAAAGAATTATGAAACAAAACAGAGCCTACGAGTTCCACATCTTCCAAGACAAAAAAAATTACGATTAAAATTACAAAACAAATATAATAATTCCTTTAAAATTTTTATAAAAGCGAACTAGTTAACTTAACTAATTAAAAGTAATTATTCACTACAATGCACATGAAAGAGGCGCACAACCTTGACAAACAAAGCATTATTTGATGTCTGAATCCAATGATAAGTCACTGATAAGGTAGCAAATAACCTTCAACTGTTCAGTGCTCTTTTATAACTCATGGAGGTCTTGGAAATAACTAAGAATATACCTATTTTTAATATATAATATTATTCGATATGTTTGATAATAAATCAATGAATATAATTTTTAACTATATGAAGAATATATATACATATGTAATATATATATATATATATATATATATATATATATATATATATAAAGATTTCACATAAACACGTGAAACAACAATCAATGATCAAACCACAATAAGAAATGGGAAAACAAGACTAAGATCTTTCAACCGTAACAAGCGGTCTTCGTCAGAGTCAAAAACCCAACTGAAAAAACCCGTTGGGTTTTTGACTCTGACGAAGACCGCTTGTTACAGTTGAAAGATATTAGTCTTGTTTTCCCATTTCTTATTGTGGTTTGATCATATATATATATATATATATATATATATATAATATATATATATATATATATATATATTCATTGTAATTATTTAAATATTATATTATATATATATATATATATATATATACCTCATTAAAGATCTTGCCAACATTAAGTTTCGTATGTTTCCTACATACCTTTTCAAGGTTTCGAATGTTTAATGAGGTATGTTTAAAAGAAGGTCTGCTCCCAAAGTATACCAATATATATATATATATATATATATATATATATATATTATTCAAATTTAAATTATATTATATATATATATATATATATATAGCAGATTCAATAATATATCGACCGTTTGATAGAATAGGTGTGCTCTCTAATCGGGATTCGGTCAATTTTCTAGGATAAACAATCAAACTCTCGGTGCCAACGTTTCGCTTTTAAATAAAACCGGACTATTGTTCATTAAATTTCCATAGAAGTTCTTTATGAGTTCACTTTCAGAAAGGTGGAGATATATTAAGAAATAAGTAAGCAGATCAAGACTCTTTCAAGTTTAGGAACATTAAATTCAGACTGTCTTAAATTCAGACAGGGATGCCAGCAATCCTGAAGACATCAATCAACCAGGTTAACTTGTTATTATATTTTTTGTTTGTTTCATTTAGCTCTCTGACGATGTTGTGACGAAAGGCCTTAGAGCTTTTTAATTAATATATATTGTTTATTGTGGTATTTAATTCATATATATATATATATATATATATATAAAGATTTCACATAAACACGTGAAATAACAATCAATGAAGTAGTTTCAGTTGGTTTTTTGACTCTGACGAAAACCGCTTGTTACGGTTGAAAGATCTTAGTCTTGTTTTCCCATTTCATATCATATATATATATATTTCGAGGACATCGAAATATAGTAGTGAGTTCAGTGGTTTCCTTTCTATGTGTTCTTTTTTAAATTCTAGTTTATATATATATATATATAAACTAGAATTTAAAAAAGAACACATAGAAAAGGACACATAGTAACTTTAAGTTAGCTTCAGCTACTCAAAGGGACTACTTCTACCCGATGACGACGACTGTCGAAATATCGTTGTGAGTCTTTTGTGTGTATCTTTATTTGTTTTTTCTCTTTCATGTGTTAACTATATATATATATATATATATACTTTTTTGATGAAAATACAATCCGAAATGGACAAATACAGTTCAATGTACATAAAGAAACGTAGAGAAATTAAAAACACACTTACAGTCTAATTTTCGGTTGAACCTTCTTCAGGAGAGATAAGAAAGGGAAACCAAGCGCACTAATTTCTCTACGTTTCTTTATGTACATTGAACTATATATATAAAAAGATTTCACATAAACACGTGAAATAACAATCAGTGATCAAACCACAATAAGAAATGGGAAAACAAGACTAAGATCTTTCAACCGTAACAAGCGGTCTTCGTCAGAGTCAAAAACCCAACAGTTGGGTTTTTGACTCTGACGAAGACCGCTTGTTACGGTTGAAAGATCTTAGTCTTGTTTTCCCATTTCTTATTGTGGTTTGATCATTATATATATATATATATATATATATATATATATATATAATATATGTGTGTGTGTGTGTGTGTGTGTGTGTGTGTGTGTGTGTGTGTAACGTCCTGAAAATGAAACTAAATAAACGCACAATAGGTTTGCACACATAGCATCTTAAATTTTTGTCATTATATTATAAAGTAATAAATATAACAATTTGTTTATTTTTACCCCTCAATATAACATTATCTTATGTTTTTAATGCCACTTATCGCACTCGTTTAAAAGGCAAAATACAGGTTTTTAAACGATTAGTTAACTGAAATAATCTCATACAGGCAACCTGTTAAACTAGAACCACTGTTTACTTAAACTCTCACACTCTTGGAGTTCTTAAGACTAAAATTCAATGAATAATCTATGAATCCGACTTATGCATGACTGTATAGACAAATAATGTGGAGGGCCCACATTACAGTTAAAGACTTTGTTGATAGTCATGAGTAGACCCATGTTGTATAAATATTTCCGGATTATCAAATGGATGGCTGCAATATATTTGTAACTTGTGGTTTTAGGGCGTCTGTCCAAAATTCATTGTACTCTTACACTACAGAAATACGTACATGGTAAAACCAGTGCATGCATTAATAATTTACTTTTGGCTAACTTCAGTAGAAAAACGCTCATTTGTTTAAAATTGAATGATTTTCTAAGACAAATATAGGTGCCCTTGACTGACCGTGGTCTTAGACTCTGCCTCCGACTGGGACAATGCCAAAGCCAGCTGCAGTTCCTCTTCCTCCCTCAATTCTGCATCTGACTTTCTAGAAGATGCTGGAGGTGCCTGCAAAAAAACAAATCCTCATCAATATTTATCATAATAACATTTCAACAATGATACTATCCTCTCCTACTGAAGATAGAAGAGTTTTAAAAACTGTCCAACAGAAATGATAATCTATAGGATTAAACAATTCACAGAACCCTGAAGTCTTGCAAGTCAATTCAGGAAAGGTCCTTCCCACTTGTATACCAAAATTAACCCGTCTAAAAAAACAATTACAATTCTTATGATATTATCTTTGTAATGGTATTTCAAATGTAATAGTTAAATCAAATGTTAATAAATAGAAACAGAACAATACACATCTATTTTAACAGAAAATAAAAAAATGGAAATATATGATACTGAAACATAAGTAACGACCAACTGGTTTCATTTCACTCGTGAAACTGAATTAATTTCAATTTGAGAAATCCAATAAAAGACTATTTGTCTTTTCTAACTTTATTTAAAGCTAATAGAACTAGTATGTAAGTTGTTTTCTTTAAGTCAGTACTAAATAATGTATAGTAAAATAATTTATATTTTACTAGAAGGACCTATAAATATCATACAGAATAGAAGTATTGTGGCTCAAATAAGAGACTCAATTTTCTCTCACTTGTGCCAAATTTCAGTTTTGAAACCTGAATGTGAAAAGTAATCCTAAAGGATAATTATTCTATGAGTAATCACAACTGATGTTTAAACATTAGGAACTATTGGCATTTATTATAAAGGATGGAAACCGCGAGTTCAATACAAAGAAATGACTCTAGAATTGTAATCCAGTAATTAATAGGCATCTGTAATATTTCTTCTGCTAGAATGAAAAAATGCCCAGAATATGGGCATTTATTCCAAATAAAATAATCTATAGGATTATTTGGTGCTCATAAAGTTCATTACTCAAAATAAATCCCAGTACTTCTACTATGGGTTGAGAAATTATGTATTATACAGGACAACAAAGTGTTTAAACACGTTGTCATTTGAAGGGGAAATAATTATTTGTCTAAAAAATGTTCAGTGTTACTTATTCAACAAAGACTAGCCTTTTACTATGCTACTGTAACTAATCCAAAAAGTAGCTCACTCGTCAATTAAACAGAACAACATATTCTTTTACCTAGGGTTCAGGTGGTAACATATCCCTTAAGAATGGCATGAAGTCGCCATAGTCACTTCGTGACTATGTCTTTATTGTCTGCGTTGTCCAACTTTGTTAAACAACATAGTCTACAGCCAGTATGATTCATAAAATAACCTTTGAGGCTGACTGTACCAATAAACTTCAGTAATGCAAGGCAAAAATTAGGACATCCGATGGAAAATTAAGCCATTGAGAAAACACAACATATTACAAGTTATTCTCTCATGTATATAAAACTATATTTTGTTTTGTTTTCTCAATGTTAATAAGCATACAATATTACGCATAATTATATTATAAAACTTTTTAGACAGCTTGCATTATTTATACAGTGGGGAAGCAAAATGTTTCCCCTTTCTGTAGGTATGGAGAGGGTTGGCAAATAAGGAGCAGCTTATTAAGGCGTAAATTTACAACATGTGCTATTTCACATAAGCTGATTTAATATCTTACCTGACTTTGTTGAGCCAAAGAGCTAGTCAAGTATTCTATAGGGAGGTCCTCAGATTTACTAGTCGTCTGGGTAGCATTTGCTGGGCATGGCCTAAAGAAAATAATATTTTACATTTACGTTTTGTAAAAGGAAGAGAAACGCCATTACAATAAATTGTAAACATCGTTATAACCAAATTCGATTGCCTCAAACAATGTAAATATTACCTTTTCTAATTTACTAGTCAAGAATTATGAATAAAGAAAACATAACAGAACTTACTTGGTGAACTTTTCATAGCAAGAGTCGCAGACGCGTACTTCTTTTTCAATACCAAATTTAGGAAGAGTGCATGATTTTGAAGTGCACTGATGACAGAACACTTGACCACAGGCTCTGCAGTGATGCTGAAATCAGTACCAAACAATAGTTTACCAATTTAGCAGAAATTTTTAAATTAATATGATCAAGAAAAATAACAGTCTCTTATTCACCAAATTACTGGAAAAATAATAAACTAGGAATGCACAGCTGTCATTTAAATATAGATTTCTTAGTCATGAATTCGATTATCATACCAAAACCAGTGGGGGAGCAGCAAGCTATTCTCTTTTAAAGAAAGTTTATCCGTATATGTTACTTGTAAAGGATGTCGATTCTGGCTAGAGCAGGACAATGCCAGAAATTCACTAAAAACCTCTACTCTATAAATCTGAGCGAGGTAAAATTTAGGACTCTATGTAGAAGAAATGTATGTGGCTCACCTCTAACTAAAATGGGAGCCAGATAACAAATAAGTAACATTTTCCAAACCAAGAATGCTAATAATAGCATAACGATATGAATGACATCATAATAGCATTAGGTTAGAAACACGAAGCCCTTCAAGTTTTTTTTTCTTTTATCATTTATTAATGTATATAAAAAAAAGACGTATTGAAATAAATAACAGCCCTAGAAATTTAATAAATAAACACTAGAACACAAAACTAGCTCAGCCTCATACCAGCAAAAAATGCGAAAAACTCTACAATACTTAATTCAGTATGGGCAGATGATGTTGCGATTCCAGAGCCACACTAGCGAAGATCAAGGTGACCACTTATGAAGTTAAATATTTAAGAAGTTTCTCTTGAACTAATTACGAAAATTTTGATTTCTCAATAAATTGTTACTTTAATAATCAATCATTAAATGATGAATTTAATCAATCTAACTTAAATTATTTACCATTTATTGAAGTAAAATTAATTAATAATCGTTTAGTTTGTCAGGTTCAAGTCAAACTTCGAAAGCCGACGTTTCGGTTATGTTCTATATTATTACACAAAACAGAAGAATCAACTTCGAATGTTTGATGAGGACCCGAAAACAGATTGATTTATTATACTCGTACACAAACTGACCCTGCGAACTTTGTACCGCCAACTGTTAGTGACTGTCGTGTTACCTTTAGCTTTTTTAACATACATGTTATGTACATTTAGACTTAGTACAAATTACTAAGTATATTTTACTTAATATTTTGCCTAAAATATCTGCAAAAGATAAATCATAAACATCAGATAATTGATTCCATGATACATCAAACTATTAGAATATTGATGGTGAACTTTGTCTTACCTGATTAACAGAATATAAAAAATAGTCTACCAATATACTTTAATACAGTGCTTGTAAATATACATTTCTTGTTTTCCCATCTGGTTGAAGAATAAATAAATTTGTTGGTTTTCCAACTCGTGAACACTCAACGTATACAGCTTTACATGTGAGAAGCATGGATTTATCAAATTTAATTCACATACTTGCAATGATTTTCCCTCTGCTTTGTTAATGGTCATTGCAAAGACTAGTCGTACAGGAAACTGTAGACGTTTGAATTAAATGAAGCATTCGTTGGTAGCATAGGAATGCGTGATAGCAGTACATGTTCTCCTTGGTGTTTTCCATTTAAAATGGTTGCCTCAATTATGTTATTCATTATTTTTTTTTACTGATAGCCTAGTTCCATTGTATAGTCGTAGTGGATTTATATTTCCTAGAAGGATGATGAAACTTATGTTTTGTTTGATTAGTCAAACACTTGTTCGACAACTATCCATCACACCAAGGAATGCATTAGAAAATATATATATTTGATTGGGGTTAATTTTTCACATTTCACAATTTTATTGTTCTAACATATTATCTTAACTCATTAGAACATTTAGAATTTTGTTTTTAAATGAACCTCCAAATAACAATTTTATATCACTTAAAAACTGTCCAAGTGAATGAAAACAATGTAAATAAATGCAAACAAATCGGACCAGTAGGGCAGGTGATTCATTATTCCAAAACAAAATTTCAGTTTTTATAATTTGTTCGGGGCAAACATAACTCTGATTTTAAAAAAAATTACATCAACCTTCCCGGGAATATACCTAATAATTTCCCAAATTTTCACGGCGATTGGATGTATGGTTTTTGAACCTAAAGAGTACAGGCAGACAGGCGCACATTCATCTTTATATGATAGATTATATGCTGCTAATCCATAAGCAAACCCTACAAGTAGGCTCTGGAAGTTGGATTTAGACCCATCAAACATCAATAATACAAAATATCAAACTATGTACAAAGAACAATATCAATCACATAATTAAAGTAACCGAAATGAATACATTACATATTGGGAAAACATAAGTGAAATGTATAAAACAAATAGGAATAAATCTCTCGAAACCTTTCTCTGCATCACAGAAAACTGAACACGACAGCGGTGACAGCACTGGCCGTCGGCCCATTCAGGCGCTACGTCAGCCACAAACATAGCGTCACACTCTTTCAACGGTGGGAACTTCAGACCAACTGTTTTCATTAAGTTGACAGTATCCTGAAAAAAAAAATCATCAATTAAGTCACAAATTCCCATTAGATCTGTGATTTGAAATCAAAAAGATATAATATAAATAAATTTGTTTAAGCAGTACTACTTAAATAAAGGAACTCCAATTCCTGAAACACCCTAGTTTAATCAGTAATATATTTCAAACTACACACATTCAAAATTTACATGTAAATTCAAACACTTAAATGCATTAAATTGTGAATTTATATAGCTTGAATATAGAAAGATGAATGACCGGAACACATCGCAAATTAAATTAGGAGTTAGAGGGAATAAGTCTTAGTCTTTAACTCTTCTAAATAATACTTGCTTCCCAATTAACAGACACATATTAATTTTTATTCATCCACATAAAACCAAAAAAAAAAATTTTTTTTTAATTCTATTTTCATTTATCTTAGCAGTTCAAAGGCTTCAGATAATGCCTACTTTCAAGAGTAGGCAAACTTTCATTTGCAAAGAGACAAGATAGTGATGTACGTTATATACATATAAGTGATTAATATATATATTCCTTTTTCCTTCTCCTTTTTCTTTTTCTCCTCTCCTGAAAACGGCCAGACAGCCAAAATGATCGAGAATCGTGAGTGTTAGTCCTCTTTTTGTGTGTTCTCTAGTTAACTTTAATTATATATATATAAACTACACTGACAAAAAAGAACACACAAAAATGAAACAGAAACTCACTACTATATTTCAAAGGCCTCGTCATCAGGAAGATGGAAACGAGTCGCTCCGCAGGCAGACAACGACTCATATATATATATAAAGTTTTCACATAAACACGTGAAATAACAATCAATGATCAAACCACAATAGGAAATGGGAAAACAAGACCAAGATGTTTCAACCGTAACAAGCGGTCTTCGTCAGAGTCAAAAACCCAACTGAGTTGGGTATATATATATACTCAATGTTAATATTTACATATTCGTACATAAATTTTAAAAAAATATGATCCACGTAATGAATATTTCACAATGCGAAGAAAATGGAATTTCCATTAAATTTACATAAAGGAATCATGATAAAGACGTTTTCTTCGAGTATTACTGAAGTAATCATTAAAATACACTGTTTCAAGCTACAATACAGATAATATATATAAAAAAAAATTATACAACTTACATTAGAGTTTTCTTTTAAAAAGAATGTTAAACTATATCAGAGATTACACTTACTGGAAGAAGATAGGAACTACTATTTTCAAATTAAAAAAAATTATTATGAAAATGAAACATATTTAAACAAAAAGAAATCAAAAATACTTATACAGCTCAATGTCTGATAAATAACTGTTGGAAAAATGAATGAATTTGGAGGTGCTTCACCGTAAACTGAATCCTTACTGGGGCTGAAAATGGAGGGTGCTAATTGAGTTATCGTATTTAGGAACACTTTCCATTGCAGAAGCATTAAATAATAACTTGTCAAAGACTACAATACAACCAACTGAACCAAACATTTTTTAGTTGTATTGGTAAAAAAATACTGAAATTGTAAAAATGTAATTTTTCCTTATTTATTTTTCTTTCCCACTAATCAACTCTGCAAATAAGTAATTATATGTGTTGAGTTTTTTTTTGCATTTTTGGAGTCAAAAGTTTAATAACATTTCTTGCAAAATTAGCGAAACCAAATTTCAATACTGTAAAAAAATAACTATTATCGCATTTTACATTGTAAATTTAAATTCAATCATTTATTTTACAGAAAATGTGAAATTATTTAGGCCTTGCAAGTAAACAAGTCTAGTGAACCAGGTTCCTAAGCTATTAATTAAGCTATTCTGTGTCTTAGAAACACATCAACCAATAAGGAGACTGGTCATGTGATTAGCGCCTAGATTTAGAGGACACTAGGCCCAAAGAGAGGACGGACAATACAATTAATAAAAAAGTCCTAATTTTTACAAAATATTAATTTCTAAAGATTTTAAGACGTCCTTATTGAACAAAAATAAAATGAGTAAATAATTGTTAATAATAATAAGAATATTATGCCTAGACCATTTGTGTACCTCGATCAAGGTGCACAATAGGTACCAGTACAGAGCATTCTGGCCTGTTCGGTTAGTAGGGTCACCAGAATTGCAGTTGTGTTTTTAGCATATACTCATCTAACCCAGCACAGTATTAACTCCGACGAATGAACACTGCATAAGTATGTCGTCGATGTTTACCGATAACTACAGAGCTTCAACAGTTCTATTAATAATTCTCCATAAGTTAAAACATATAAAGAAAGAACCCTGTTAACACTTTCGCAACACAATTAAAGGAGATATATAATAAATACAATCTTTTTTGAAACAATTCACGATTTGCTAGAAAAGTTGACTACTTTTATTTAACAATAAAAAGTAGTACAATTAGGATGTTGCTTGTCTCCTACAGGTCTGTCCTGGAAGAATATTTTTTAGATTAGTGAGGGTAACCCCCCATGTTTACAAAAATATTGTTATAATGTGTTTTGTTATAATACTAGTAATTTTAATTATAATGTGTCTGTAGGATTACATCAACATTTATCGTAGTTTCAATACAATTAACAATGTCATTATGTCAATTAAGAAATATAAGTGAATAGTATTATCCATTTGGGGCCAGGTTAGTTCAATAATTAAGGTACTCGCCTCTGGGTTGGTAGTTCGGGGTTCGATCCCCACCTGGCCCTCGATTTATTCACACGGGAGGTGAATAAATCTGAGTACGTCGTCACTCGGAGAGGATGTTAAACCGTCGATCCTGAGCCTGTACCATGTCAGGTACTCGTTAAAGATCCCTACTCGAAATACACTTGAGTTATCCAAAATTTAGGACTACCAATGTAGAATCTGTAGAATCACCGATCAAACAGAAACCCAGTAAACGGCTAACGTTATCACCAGCTAGGGGATCGATTTAAACAATAAAAAAAAACAATAACAGTATCCGTTTATTAAATCTGGAACTTAATATAACAGTAATATTATATTACAAAATAAGCGACGTAATGAATAAAAAATTAAGAGTAAAACAACCTGTGATTTTTTTATGCAGTTTAAACGTAGTCTGGTATGTTTATTTTAATTGTAAAATAAATTTTAATATTAAGTTTCAATTAATGTTGATTATAAAATTAGGGTAGTGACGTCATCTCTTGAATAAAATAGCCCTTGGGAAAATCGCAATATTTGGAAACCGTACCACAAATGTAGTTTATTTGTAACATAAACTGTATTATTGTAACAGTGATCAGTGAAGTTACCTCTCGAACTGTGCAAGTAGTTATTGTGAGGGCTTTACTCATGTCAGTGAACAAAACTGTATTATGTTTTCACTTTTTACTCTATATTGCCTTTTTAAATGTTGAAATTGTTTAAACAGCATTATTGACATTAAAGGTCACTATATCATAACAATGAGATCCTTTTCCAAGAAAAACAAAATTAATAGAAAAACGACACGCAGGGGAAAAATTCGCTAAAGATTAAATCAGAAATACAGGAAAGTACCAATGTCTATAATTACAGTAATTGTAAAAATAAGCACAGTAAAATGTGTTTCAGATCGTGAATACTGAAACTGTAATATTGACTTATTAAAAAGGAAATATAACTGATTTTTTTGCAGGACTGCCCACAGAACAATTGTAATAATAATTTTATAAAAGTCCATTATATCAATTTTTTTTATGTATTTATGCTATAAATTGTGTATCTAATGAGAAGTCATAACAAACTGAGGCGATCAGGGGAGAAAGATGGGTATCTAGCTATATTCTGTTATCTCTCTGGATGTTTTAATGAGAAGAACTATCACATGCTGTTCAATGTGATAGCCAATTGAATGTGAATCACCAAAGCAAAACTCAGAAACCTACCAGGTACCACTAACAAGGTGCTATTTCCTTCATAGCACAGTGAGCCACTAATGGTGAATAATATAAACTCCTAGATGAATATTACTTCCACCTATGAGGAAGATTTTTCTCTTACCAAACCTAATGCATAGGAATTAGAAATTAATTCCAGCAATATTTTGTATAGTTGTTAAAAATAATTTCATTTATTACACTGTATTTTGGTCACTTCAAGTATGTACTCGTATAAAATATTTCCCACTTTACAACTATCATAGTATGAACTTATTTTAAACTCACAATCACATATTCTAATTGCTATTGCAAACATTATTCATTTAAAAAACTATAAATTTCCTTGTATTTGAATAAAATCGATGAAATGTTTATTGTAGGAATTCAATCAAACATGGTATCGAACACTAGATATACTGTGATGGTGTGATATCACTCGTCATTACCATGAAGAATCAGGTCAAGGACTGTCAACTCTAGCACCTTTTATCTGCTTGTGTGACTTGTCCTGCAGTCTGCTAAAACGTATGTTTTAAATTAAGTGCTCCATTTTATTTAGAGATCTTGTTTTCAAATAAAATATAAATCTATTAGGTTTAAATTTAAAGAAATAATATTAAAACGAACAAATAAGTTAAATATCATATATAGAAAACCTATATGACAAAACTCTTTCATTTAAATATTCTTGATTCCACTAGTCTTACAGCAGTTTCCATTAAAAAGGTTTATATTTAAGCTTCAGGTAATAATTTGAAAAAAAAATTCTCTAATTATAAACTGTTAGTTACAAAAATAAATTGTTTTGTACAAATAGAATTTTTTTTGGTACAAAACAAAACCACATTCGTTAAATATATAGCTCTAATGTTAAGATCTTTAAAGTTAATTTAGCTCTGAGTACAACTTGGATCTTCTTTTATCAAAATAAAGCACAAAAAAGGAATCCTACAACATATATATTAACATTACACTAGATTATTTGAAATGGTGTAGTTGCTAATTGCGACGTACCTTGACTACTCAACAGACTTACAAAATTTGGTAACAGATATAGAGAATCTCAAATACTTCAAGACTTTCTAATTCTATTCGATCAAGATGAGCAACTAGAATTATTAATAGAAGAAATTTTAAAGACTACTATAAAGAAGAAATCAACCAAAGAAGAATAAATAAAGCTGAAATGTCAGCACACAAAGTTGCTTAAGTCTGTTGCTAATAGACGTTTTGGATAGAAACTGCGGAACCTCCAAATATACTGACCAGGAAACGGCTGATTTTCAGTCGAAGAACTAATAAGAAAAACAAGAATACCATTTTCATTGAATTGGCGACCGATTGTGACTGTGACAAAGACCGGTTGCTTTGGATGAAAGATCTTAATATTATTTCACAATTTCCTACTGTGGTTCAGATTTGGCTTTTATTCATATGCAAATCTTGTTATAAATACGTTAAAAAGAAATCGTTAGTGGTCCTTCACTGATACATGCATTAGTTAAACAAACCAAACTTAACTGATACCTATTTCTTAAAATGCTTTTTAATTTTTCTGAACATTTTCTTCACTCAGAAAGGGGATACTGAGAATAGTGGTCATTTGAAATATTTCAACTGTAGGAAACATAACTGTATATACGAAGTTATGGAGTGCAATTCAGAAAAATTGAGATGCATATTAAAAACAGATATCAGCTAAGTTTGATTCTACTTTTAATAATATATTGATAAAAGTATCGAACGTGAAGTAGAAACAAAATAAAAGTTTATCAGGACTAGGTCAGTTCTTGAGATTCAAATAAAACTTTCACTACCAATGTTTCGGCGTTTATTTAAAACTTTTTACATTGGCAGCTCTATAAAATTTTGAAACAGAAAACTAAGTATTACATTAGAAATTTTTTTTTACAAAGAAAATACTTCGTAGATTTCAGCAACAACTCTCTAGTTTCAATGAATACGTGACATAGTGTTAACTGTTAACGCAATGAGAGTTTAATTTGAACCTGAAGAACTGGCCGAGTTCTGATAAACTTTTATTTTGTTTAATAATATATATTGTTAAAGTTGGAAGCAAGTCAGAAGAAACTTCAGCATTGACTTTTTGCTTATACTTTCTCATCTATGTACCATCTTCCGAAGAGTATCCGGTATTTCTCACAGTACATTAAGAAAAGACGTGCAATTCTAGGTAAAATTTATTTGAAACACTAAATTAAACCAGTCAGTGATAAATCATATAAAAATAAACTACACTTGCAGATACAATTAATTGTACTAAAAACTAATTTGATGCAACAAGCTTACGGCTTTCATATAAATGGGTTTATTTCGTGATTTACCTAGAATCATATGTCTTTTAAGAATGTATTCTGAAAAATACCCGTGACTCATTCTAAGATCGAAAAAAAAGAACCACAAAGTTTTGTGGGATTGAGAGAGAAATTTAAAATGAATGGGAATTTGTTTTAACTACGTTTTAAAATAAAAACGAATATACTTCATAATAGATAAAAGGTTATTAATGAATCTATAGGACTAAAATGAATAAGATCAGTCTTCCAGGTTCAAATCAAACTCTCAATGCCGACATTTGGACCATAAGGTTGGACCATAGGCAAGAGTAAGATTAATACTGGAAGATTCCGTTATTACATAGTCTCAATTTTTTTACTGAAATAGGAAGTACACATATTTATTACTCTTTTAATATAAACTCAGACTTTCTTATTATAACATATTCTTAATTCTGCCTTCCAAAAACATTACTAATTACCAACAATATCTTAGCAAACCTTTAACAGACAAAAACACACTATGGATTAACCTACAATTCCTAACTAAAAAAAAGTAGAAACATCGGTATCAAGAGTTTGATTTGAAGCTGAAAGACTGATAGTACCTAGATTTATTTTAGTCCTATTCTATTTCACTGTTGTTATATCATTTGAATTGTTCATAAATACTTAATTCATAAACTGTGGGTTTATTCTTAATAAACACATGAATTTAGAAAGGAATAATTTCTAACAATGCTATTAATTAAGTGACATTTCTAACTTTATCAATGAAATAAAATCGAATATCCACTGAAGTGGACAAATCACTAAATATTTATGTGTATCAATTTTACACATCTCAGTTATTTTCAAATGTTGAGAGCTTAGATGATGTAATGGGGGGAAAATTGTACAGAATAATATTTGTAATCTATTATTTGTAACGTGTTCATAATTTGTCTTTGGAATATTTCTTGTACAGCTTATGATTTTTGCAGATTCAGACGTAGACGAGATCTGAGATCTATATAGAAGCTCTTCAAGACGAATAGACGTTATTTAATCACTTCGTCTAATTATTGGAGCACACAGCGAGTATTGGGTCACCAAAGTGATAAAAAAAATGCTCAAAAAAGCGACTCTATATATCAACACTTTTTGTTAGTTATATATGAACTAATTTGTCGACATTTTTTTTTTACACCAAAACTTGGGAGGCCAGGTTAGCTCAGTGGTTAACGTACTCGCCTCTGAACTGATAGGACTGGGGTTCGATCCCCACCTGGCACTCGATTTATTCATGCATAAGGTGAATAAATCTGACCACGTCGTAACTCGCAGAAGGACGTTAAACCGTCGGTCCCGAGCCTGTATGATGTCAGGAACTCGTTAAAGATCCCTACTCTAAATATAGTTAAGGTAGGCAAAATTTAGGACTTCCAATGTAGAATCAATCTTAATTGTGTGGTATCACAAAGGGCCAATGTTCGACGTACGTGTGTTCCCTTGTGGGACTACCACTGCAACCTAACCTAACCTAACGTAACCTACACCAAATCTTGACCAAAAACTTTGTCGTTCAAGTTTAATGCCATTAGGATAGTTTCGTTGAGCTAACGGACATAGAGACATTTGAATTTAAATTATAAATTAAAAAAAAAACTAGTTAGGTAACAGACCTGAACTGCCCTGTACTTCGGAGTATTTCTGAAAGCGTATGCCCAAGCCTGAAGTAATTCCAAGATTTTATTTCGCACATTTTCATGTTGTGTATTCTTCACTAAATCTTTCATCATATCCATATAAGATCTCGTACCAATTTCTTCATGAATTAAAGCTCCACAATTCTTCACTAATGATTCCAAAACCTAAATTGTAAAAAATCATCAGTGAGAAATTTAAAAGGAAGTGGGATTTTTCCAATCCAAATTACTATAAATAAACTTATAAAACTCCTGGAAAATCAATTTAAAAAATAACACTAAAAGGAGATGCATAAGTAACAAACCTTCATTTCTGAAATTACAGAAACGCACCTCCTTAAAGAGAACTATTACGTATTTAGCTTTTAATACTTCATTCACCAGTTATAAATTTTAAGGTTATATATTAATCTAAAAGGAAAATAACATTGTTATATATGTTTTTAAACCAATTCTTCGTTTGAAGTTTCAAACAATATTGAAGTAATTTTAATAATGTGAATGTAAAGAAATGTGACAGTACAGATTACGATTTTTCATTAGTGTGAAATCAATCACTAGTCATTAAGTCTCCATAAAACTACTTTAGGAAGTGGTCATGGATTTTCAGTGATTTTGAATAATATGATTTATCGGTTTTATGCTGCTATCGTATTTACTTTAACAAAACATTCTTAAACATATAACGTGTATTTAAAAAAAATACAGCTGTTTACACACATTATATAAAACGAAGATCTACATAAAACATCGATAGATGTCTGTTACATCTAGAGGCCATGTATGAAATAGTGATAGCGGGCTTTTCGTATTAGTGCACAAGGTTCAAACATTATCATGATTTTTCATGTGGTTGACGTGTACGTCGTAGCGTTTTTATAATGGATAGAAAATAACAAATGGGTTCACACTTTCTGTTTTAGAACAACATTGAAGGTGAAAGCCTGTAATACAGTTGTTGGGAGGAAACAAAATGTTTTACTGTTTCTAAAGAAACTAGCTTTATGCAAACATAATAAGGAGATATAATTAAGTATTCAATGAAGAATAAAGAGATGGAACATGAAGTAGTTCAGCGAACTTACCTCATAAACTATAACTGTTACTTTGCTGTTATTATAACAATAAATATCTTCAACGCAGTAATAACACATGGCTTTGAATTTTGAATGCGAAAAATAGATGAAATAAACAATAACAGTTTCAAATGGTCTACTTACTTGCAATGTGAATAAAGCAACATGTGGGTTTGGACTCGTCAATTTCTTTTTCACAGCTGCAAGTACTATTTTAGGCCTAAAACATTTATTTAAAACAAATTTAAAACTGACTATATCACTAAAAATGAACATGTTAAAGGAAACCTACGTATTCTGAGGAAAGAATAGATGTTAAAAATCAGGTAACAGACTCCAATCTTTCCGGTACAATTCATCTTAAATCAGAGAAAAAAAGACCCACTGAAGATTAAAAATTAAATAGTCTGTTTCTAGCTTGAAATTAGGTACTGATTTGATTAACAACTATTACGTAATTCCAATTTAACTAAATGATATTATATCAAAAATACCTATTTGTATTAAATCCAGTGTATACTGATGCAAATATTGAAATTATAAATAATTAGTTACTTTTCAAATGTTTAATTTATGAACAGGATAAATAACATCGTCTTCATTCCCAAATCAGTAATCTTAAGTTCACATATATCAGACTATTTACATTTAAAACATTATTTCATATGTAGTACTATTAATAAAAAGGGCGCACATATAAAATTTTAAAAATACAACCGTACGTAAGTATTCATATTAGTGGTCATGATCAATTATTTTGCTTAAGTGATTTAAAAAACTATACATGATTGTATAATTCGTTGGTTCTACTTAACAGTTAAAATGTAATACTGTAACTTATAGAATAAAATAATTGCATTCAGTTTTAAAATAATGAAACAATATTATTCAATACATTACACCATAACATACAGAAAAAAGTACTTTTTTTAAAAAGGCACATAAAATATATTTTAACTAAACTACTCTTAGTCCTGCACATCTCTCATATTTATTCACCATCAATGTGCTCTTTAATCACATAAGATTAATAAGAAAGTTTACAAACACGTTCCCAAAATATGTTAGTCTAATCTATTTATCTAAGAAATCATGTAATTTTGTAAATTACTTACTGCACATCACCTTGCCGAACAAGATCACAGATTAGGATTATAGTAGGCCAATCTGGTTCAAGATGTAAATTACTAGTAGCTTTCTCTAAAATTTGTATAGATATTAAAATTTTGATATTTTAGTAAATATTATATACTCTTTAAAGAAAACGTAGTCATTTACTCACCAAATAGCTTATCAAACTGGCTTGTTCTGAACATAGTAAAACTTTATACAAAAATTTATATGATAAAAAAAGAGGAATCTAAATCGTAAACACAGCCCAGCAGCTGATCTTGGCGTTAAACTCAGTGTTGCACTGTGAAACTGCATGAAATAGTGACTCAACTGTGACGTATTGTTAGGTTCATTCTCTGAGCAGTTTCCCTGCTGGTTATTGGTATCTCTTAACACCTGATAAATTCAGGAAGGATGAAGTAACTAAGTGACTTGCAATTTTTGGATGATGCTTTTTCGGTGAATTCCCTAAACTTCTTTTAAAGCATCTTTATTCTGATAGAAAATCCGAAAATCTTCACATTAACCAGCCTAAGATGCCCACAGAAACCGTAAGTGTTTAATAATTTCTACTGAATGACACTATTAGAAACTTGTTTAATACATTCTCTTGTTATCAATCATCCTATCATTATGGAACAAGGGAAAATTTACTTATGATATTTTGTTACATTCTTTTTTAGTGCCCTCCACTATCACCAGGTCCCTGTTATAACATTACTGATGAGGAATTGATGTCAATGTCAGTAAGAGATCTTAATAGACAATTGAAATTGAGGGGTGTATGCAGAGAAGAAATAGTTCGTATGAAACAGAGGAGAAGAACTTTAAAGAATAGGGGATATGCTGCCAGGTATTTACAGTTATCATTTTCGTTACCTCTCTTTTGTTATTAATTGCCAGTGGTACTGCTCAATACTATTATTAAGGATTTTGTTTTGCACGATAAATTACTCAATTACAAGGTTTGTGCGCTGTTTTGGTATAGTGAGACAGAATTCCTAATTTCATTGTTCTTTAACTACGCTTTCATAATAGGAAGGTTATATCAGTGCTAAATAAGGGAATATAAGGATATCTGAATATGCTTTCTAAGGAAATCTTAATTGCCGTTTTTTATTTAGATTTGAAGGAAAATTATTCATGTGTAGTACTACGATCCGACTCCTGTTCATCTCAGTGTACGAAAGATATGTGAGAGCTACTACTTTGCTCGTTTAACTGTGAGTACTTTAGTTGTCCATGTATTGCCTGATATACTTCTTTCCATCAACTGTTATATGAGGTTATCATTAAAATACGTTTCAAAATATATCTGGCTTGAAAATTATTTTGTAATGAAATGATACAGCACTCACCATATATATTCCAGAATAATTTGTGTGTTATAATATTTTAAACCTTTTTTCATTTCTAAGCTCTTTTTAGTTCTAATGATGATGACCACTACTCATAATTTGTCTTTGAAAATGTCCATTGAATTATTAAAACTGATGAAACTACTAGGGCTAAATAAAAGCCTTGCTCTAACTGTATTCAGAAAATAGTGTTATACTCTAGTAATCTTTTTAATTTTTGTCATCTTACGAGGGGTGAGGTTTGAAAGGCTTTAGACGCGTGAATTACGAAGTGTTTTTTATATATTATGATCAAACCACAACAAGAAATCGGAAAAAAAGACTAAGATCTTTCAACCGTAACAAGCAGTCATCATCAGAGTCAAAACCCAACAACAGTTGGGTATCAATCAAACGTATTGTAGTTTGATCATTGATTGTTATTTCACGTGTTTATTGTAAAATCTTGTTATATATGTATTACATAAGTTATGTTTTCCTCTTTTTAGCTGTAGAATAAAAAGGATCGAACAGAAAGATGAACTAGAAACTGAAAAAAATCAAGAAATTAGAGAAATTCAATTAATTGAAGTGGAGAATATGAACATCAGACAAGAAATAGACCTCTTATATGCTAAGTATGATGCTTTAAAAAAGTTTGCATCTTCTAAGAAAATTCCAATCCCAGCTGATTTAGAATAACATGAAAGTAAACATTCGTGCTAAACAGCACATTGATAGAAGAATATTTGTATGCGATATCAGAAATGAAGCATGTTTTAACAAGTTGTAATAATATAACGATTCTGAGTATTTTTGTCTTTTTAATGATTGTGGGAGATTGTAATATTATGATTTATCAGTCAACTGTTATGAAAGAGCTGATGATGAAATGTATCCAACAATTAATTAAAATAAATTAAAAATGTTAACTAGTTATAAACTATTATAATGCGATCTGTAAACGGAAGTTTAAAATTAGCCCATGACTGATAATATCCACTTATGTTAGCCTTCATTCGTAATAGTCGGTAGTATAAACTATTCAAATAAAATCCGAAGTCGAAAAATTCACAATTCAATGAAATCATTGTTTACTTGTTTTAAAGTAATTTAGATTGATTTTATTACACGAATTGAAGATTATTAATTAAGTTGATTTATGTTAAAATCAATAGAATAGTTTCTAAAACTTTTTTTTTATTTTTGTAAAGTAAAGGATATCAATTTCTGAATTTTGAAGAATTTCAACATTTTTATAAAAAAGATTTAGCAAATTTAAAATAAGAAAAAATAGTATTTTAAAAAAAATTAACATTCTATCCAAGACCATATATGCGATATAATTTAGATTCATATATTTTTTTCTATTCTATGAATAAATAACTAATTTATAAAATAGAATAGAGATTGAAAAAGGAAAATAGTGAAAATATGTTTAAATTCTTATGCTGCACTCAGTATAATGTAATATTTTTCTATGTAGTATTAAGGAAAATCAAGATACTACGAAAATTTATAACCGCCTGTGTTAGAAAGTATATTCTTAAAATAATAGTGTAACTTGTTTCCTAAAATGTACGAGTATTTCTTTACTTTGATGTAATATGTTTTTAAACATGTAGATTCCCACCTTTTTTATCATATAATTTACAAATTGATACTCTTTATTTTGTAGTACTTAGATCTTATCATGAAATTGTAATATTAAAATGATAGTGCATCAGTTTAAAAATGTGTATTTAAAAGAGTCATGTTTTTTATTGAAAATAAAAATTTTATATTTCGATTTTTTTATCAAACCTTGAGGATTATTTTTACTACATATTAAAAATTATCTAGCTCGGTAAAAATAATTCCTTTAGCCTAGTAAGTACCTAATTAAAGTAATTACTGTAACTGGTTTCTGCTTATTATAGCTGTTGGCCTAGTGATATAACTATTGTTTTATTTTTTCAAAAAGTTCAACGATCTAAAGATAGTAAAAGAGTAAATTTATTTACTGTTTGTAACATTGTAAAAGAGATGTTTATGAAAGGCTTCATAACGTGGTATTGCTACTTGAATGAATAATTGACCATATCATCCCTGTTTAAGTTTTTATATTTTAGAATCTAAAATATTATTATTATTTGAGGGTGACCATAGAACTGAGTCTTAAAAAAAAAATCTATTGTACTTTCCCTCTTCTGTACTGAAGTAACCCAGCAGTTAGCTTCAATGCCTTTCTTCCTTTTCAACGCAACGGTGTTTCTTCCTTTTCTTTGCAGGATCTGCATAAACCATCATTGATAATGTCCATTCAGGCTCCCTACGTTTCGGGAGAAAGTAACTTCCTTTCTCCTTCTTCTGGATGTTCTTCTACGGGTCCTTAGGTGCACTTGTGAGAGGTTGGATCCCACTAGTTAGCGTTTTTTGACCCTCTGCGCTTCTGGAAGATGGTCTCAGGACTTCCTTCTCCTTAGTATCATACAGGGGAAAATCCCTGTATGTCAATCGGTGGTATTTTGTCCTCTCCGGCAGAGCACCGCATGCCGGAGTAAGGCTATTTACTCAATAGGGTCACCTAGTACTCTTGAGGCTCCGTTAATAATACAGTTACCCTGTATCATCCATACCTCGACACGGATCGCATAACACCTTAGAGTGGGGCTGAGATAAAAGGAGGAGATTTGGAGATTAGGAAGGATATGAAACGAAGGTGGTCAGGCCCAGCCCCTGATCACCTTCTCCTCCTCTTTCGTTTGTTCTTTCATATTTCAGGTTTAATATGGTATCCCCGTAAAGGCCGAAAGTCGAAGTTGAGTGTTAGAGAATATGAAAGGCGCTTAATCGCTCCATTACTACCCCATGTAAAATATAATATTTTAGAGGTAGAAGGATGTAAAACAAATTAAATTTTACAACCAACTTTATAAATGGTGTTAAAGTATTATTTGTAACTGTAAATTTAGTTGTACAATCACTGTTTTTTTAGAGAGAAATACAAAGGAACTCACAACTCAAGATTGAATAAGGGTTTTTTATCACAACATGAACCAAATTCCGGACGAATAAATTTTTTTTAATTGGCTATTTAATATTTGTTATTGATAATTTAAATAAGTTCAGAAATTAAACTTGTTTACTGCGTTAATAAAAATTGATCTTTTAATCAATAAAAAAACCAATACATACATACCAAGTCTCATAACGGAAAAAACTTTCTTTTTTTTTTATTTCACAAACAGGCTACCTCAAAATTCTAGTCTATTTCATTTTCTTCTAATCTCAATTTTTCTAACTCTTTCTTCTTTTCTAGTGTTCTTCTCTTGATTAAATCATACTCTCTTATCAAATATGGATGATTATGTAATTTGAATTCTTGAATGGCTTCGTTATACTTCTTCTTCATGTCTTCTTTCATTCTATGTATTACGCTGCGTTCATTTCTTTTCTACAAACAATTATATATAGGAAATTAAACCATATATAATTACTTATGTGAGAATTTTTTAATTCAGCGTAATTTATTTTTACTTGTTTATTTAAGTACTTTTAAACACCTTATTTAGTTATGTAATATTCTTTGATGTATAGGATATTTTAAATTGAAATAACAATTTAAACTAAAGTTTTAAACTTAAAACAAAAAAGAAGTATGTGCATGCATACAGAAATTAGTTTTTATATGAATTGGTGTGGACAAGTTGAGCATAAGGAATTATTTTAACAAGGACCTAATAAATCATTAGTTGTGCAATCCGTAATTGTGTGGTATTTACTCATTCTGGGGTAAAATGGATAAACAAACAAAAGTCTCCACACAAATGAAGTTTTATTCAACAGCAACAAAGTGTTCGAAACGCGCTGTTGCTGTTGAATAAAACTTCATTTGTGTGGAGACTTTTGTTTGTTTATCCATTTTACCTCAGAGGGACATAATACTTGTAAACAAATTTTATTTATTACCTATTCATAAAAATATCATGTGGAACATCTAGGATGCCCCAAAATAATCCAGCACACCTTAAATAATTATAAAATGTACAATTAGTAAAATTAATTTAATTTTCAAAATTGAATTGAATCTACTAACATTGTTTTATTGTTAAATAAAACTGTACATTCAGACATTAAACGAGGTCTGTTCAGGTTTATCTCTGCTGAATACTCAAGCCAATGTAATTTCAAAAATTTTTCAATTCTGCGTATATACAAGTTAATAATTATTCTCAATTTTGAGTAGAATTGGTTATTTAACTAAACACTGTTCTATAAATTCTTTTGCCCAATCCACCTCTTAGGCAAGATTTTGTCCTAAGTCATAATTAGGAATGATACAAAGTTCAAATGTATAAAATGGAAGTTATTTAAATTTACTAAATTATTTACATTAAATTTATCTTAACAGAACAAATCACCAGTAAATTTGTTTTTTAGTTATTTATTATTTCTAATTACATAATGCTAATGTAGTTGACTATCCTTAAATTATCAGTTAATT
The DNA here is from genome assembly GCA_026182355.1 of Hermatobates lingyangjiaoensis. Taxonomy (NCBI): domain Eukaryota; kingdom Metazoa; phylum Arthropoda; class Insecta; order Hemiptera; family Hermatobatidae; genus Hermatobates; species Hermatobates lingyangjiaoensis. The sequence goes on from JAPFBL010000015.1 coordinate 2,083,903, forward strand.
AGAGGTCAGGCTAGCCCAGTGTCAATGTGCTCGTCTGGACTGGTAGATCCGGGGTTCAATACCCACTCTAGCCATTTATTTATTCACATGGATCATGAATAAATCACAGCACTTCGTCCCTCGTAGAGAACGTTAAGTCAGCGACCCCAAGCCTGTGCGATGTGAGGTATTGATTAAAGATCACTACTCCAAAAACACTTTAGTTAGGAAAAATTTCGGGCTTCCAATATAGAATCTTAATTTTTTGGTATCACAAAAGGCCAATATTCAGCCTATGTGTTTTCTCTTATGGGACTGCCACTGCAATCTAATCTTATCTAATTATCAACGATTATCATTATCTGACTATAAGAGTTTGATAATAAGTTTACTTCAGTCGAGTGGAGACCAACTATAGATTTTTAATGGCATTGGATGACAATAAAATTCATTCAGAAGGCAATAAAAGCTTTATAATTTTTCTGTCTACAAGTGTTGATATTCCATTAAATTAACACCTTCTCTATGTTGTCTGGTACCTTAGGAAAGCATGCTTTACACCCTTTTACTTGTCCAACAAATGAATCCCTATGTCATGCAGTGTTTGTTTACAACGCTTACTCTTATCTTCCTCCTTTAGAGTGGTTCCATATATGTGGCTTATTTGTTATTTGTCATTTTAGTTTTGGTGAGTAATGTAACCAGATTTATTCTACTTCAAAAATTCTATATTTACCTCACTCAAATTTTAAAAAAATCTGTTTAGAAGATTCTAAACTCCAATCATCAGCACTAAAGCAATTAAAAATATCGGACTTATATTCTTTTTATTTTAAAGCTTTAGTTTAGATTCAATAGTTATTTAGAACTTAAACACCTTAATAATAGGTTCAAAAATATTTAATGTTAAAATAAAGACATCGAAACATCACTATCAGTTCTCAAGACGATTAACACATTAAATAATGATAATAATAATGTTCTCTCACTTCCTGAAGGAATCGACTGGAAGTGCCCTGTTGCATAGTTGCTATTTCTATCGCTTGGTTTGCTGCCGCCAATTGTTGGTCTGTTAAAGCCACTATGAGTGATAACTTGGCTATTTCCTCATTGGTTGTTTCTACTTTCTCCATACTGTAAGAGCAAAACATGAAACAAATAAAGTATAAACATAGCGAATATATATAAATATATACCACATTTAATTGTTTAAAGATAATTAAGATATATCATAAAAAAATTAATTAGCTACAGTAAATTCTGCCATGCTTTAAAGCATTTAATGGTACCACAAGTTATGATTAAAACCACGATTGATTTTTTGTTAATTGTTTGCTTTATCTGTTCTTTTTAGAAGTCTTCCTGCCTAATGAATCTTGGTCAGCAGCATGTACTCTTACTTACTGTCCACAAACCCCATCGAGATTAGGTCAACTACATTTTAACAGATTAGTTAAAACTAGTATATTACTACACGGGTTACTAACGCCTACACACCACATACAGATTACAATTTGTTTCTATTTTTGGTACTCAATTTTGTGGAAATCTCTTTTGTATGAATTAATTCTTGGTTTAAACTTAATAATTTTATTTTAAAATTACAGTGAAATTATCAATTGTGTATTATATTTGTAAAGAATTTAAGCAATTTGGAAGTCATGAAGAAGAAATCATATTTATTTACTTGTCCATGTTTTTTTTTAATATGATGCCCTACAATATAAAAATTTTGAAAATTTCAATTTTTTTTAATTATGGAATTAGTAATAGTTTAATCATGAGCGAGTTGTCAGAAAAGTGGTTACCTGCGGTCCAGCTTAGATAAGGTTTCCTTCAGCATCTTTTGGGCCTTGTAGAAGTCGAAACATGCCTTAGTGTCTCCTTCTTTCAGGTTATAAAGCTCATTTCTCAATTTTCTTAATTCTGTTTCATTATTGAGTACTTCTGACTTGAAACCTCCAACAGTCTGTTCCAAGTCCAATATAGATTTTACCATACTTTCAGGAGTCTAGAGAAATATATCACTTCAATCACAAGTTACATTAATAACAAAGCTTTTTTTTAAGAAGGTATAATTACATTTAAATGAGTTTGAAAGTGATGAAATTGTTTCGTATACTAAGATTCTAAAAGAATTTCACAATACATATAAATTTTTTATGCATCAGAGGACTGTAAAGTTTATTCTGTCTGTAAACCAGACAAATAATGTTTTAGTTTTTTTTTTTCAATGAAATACTTAATAACAGTTAGCGCTAACTTTTTTTCTTAAATCCTAAAATTACACATTTCTGGCAGTTAGTCAGGCGACAGGGTTAATCATGCGTTCTACCACAGGCACTACACTCTCGTCATCTTCATTGGATTAAGGACTTATGGGTGAACATTGATGAGCTTATCTTGTCAGAGCTATCACACAAGAAAGGAGCTCACCATGTGAATACGGTCTCCTGAGAAAGAGTTTACATAATGAAAGGCCAATGCCGTCTTCCTTTGTATATTTCCCATCGTATCATTGGATTCACTGGTGTCACACACTGCCTGTCTTCAAGCACAACTGATATAAATCCTTTCAATAGTAGGCTAATATACCCTCCTAGTAACTGGTGCCTACATTCTATTTCGTTAATCTTATATTTCGTTACGCTTTTTTTAATTATCATTAGCCTAATCTAATTTTATATAGATTATAAAATTTATAATTATAAAATATATTCATTTGTTTCTAATTCTTTTATTTTATTACACCTAGACTACATAATATAAGCCTTTATTTAATATAACCTAGACTTCATTTTTGTCTAGGTTATGTTGAATCATTATGTTACATCTTTCTGATCTATACTTAGGTTAGTTACATGGTTCGCTCCTCGGTTTGTTTGAATCAATAAAGTAATTCTCTTCCTTTGTAATTTCCTTGTTATCATTGGTTTCACTGTTGTCATATGCATTGCTGTCTTCAAGCAACTGATATTTAATCCTTTCAATAGTTATCAAAACTTAATAGTTTCAAATTCGTTGTCTTCATTTTTATCTTTTTTCGTTACGTTTTTTATGCATATTAGTATTAATTTTATTACATACGATTTATATTTATTTTGGTAGTAATTATACTCGTAATTATAGTTGTTTTTTTTTTCAATCTTATAATATAAGCTTTATTTAAATAACCTAGTATTTTGTCTAGGTTATATTCAATCTATTCTATTTTACATACTCTCTGATTCGTATATGTACTTGCTTAGTTACATGGTTTGCACAGTTCGGTTTGTTTGAATCAATAAAGTTATTTTTAATGAGTTCTATTATTAAATAAAAATGTAAATCAAATTTTTTAAATTTTTATTCAAATATTTCAAATTTAAAATAAATTTGTAATTCTGATAACTTAGTTGACAAATTAACTGTGCATACGTGCAGTCAGTAAGCTATTATGGGTCACCAGTTCGAAAACGTTGTCTTATATTATCAGTTGAGGTAATATTTTATTGCTAAAAACAATGAAGGCATGATGTCTTGCAGTCCATTAGGTGAATTTCTCTATCAGTAGCTGTCACTGTTAGAAATAGCTGCTTTACTGATAAGCCACCGCTCGCTGAGTGACAAATTAACAATAGCCTTTCTGTAATCACATATCAGGTAATCTACATGGATGTTTTACTGTCTCATCAAGATGAGGCACCACATCCTAACACATAGTAATTGGCAATATCTAATGTGGGATTGTCAACTCCAATTACATGGTAACCTCGTTTCCAGAATTGGAAACCTAAAAAATTGGAAACCTCACTAGATTATTAAAAATCATTCTGCTGTAGGCGACATTTATACGTTGAATTTTTGATCTGAGACGAAAAGCTTGAGTCTTTGAATAAACCATGCCTTTGTAGGAACGTATGAATTACTATCTAAAAAAGGATGATGGAAGGTACACATGGTTCATTGATTAGCTCATAAAGAAATATAAGTGCTGAGCAAATGACCTCATCGTTAGTATAGTCTAGTACTCAAGCATTAAAATGTCCACAGATTACACTTAAACTGAGTTTGCTCTCCCATTAATTCACACTATTGTTTTTTATCAATACTTTCTTTTATTTTCTAATTAAAATTAATAATTTTCAAAAAAAGTTTCAGATTCAACATTTTTCAGGCTTATTAAACATCAACACACGTTTATTAAAATATTAAATCTAATTACCATAATGTATTAATATGCATGTAATAATATAAATCTATAATCTATAGTATAGTATAAATCTATATTATATAGTGCATATAGTTACTATCCTAGATGAGAATTGGGACGCACCCAGTGCTGCACTGTGACCTCCAGAGAGGCTGAGACTTCAATTCAGCTTGTTACTTATTTACTTACTTCTGTTATTTAAGATTACTTAACACTCAAATTTTCATCATATTATCTGGCAAATCAGTTATCATAACTAATTAGACGAATGTTCTGACTGTTTTTTTTTACTTAGCTGGAGTCACAATGTCATTATACAATCAAACCCTGATCTCTCAGCAGTTGTTCCCCAGAGTATCAGTAATCAAAGGTTAATCTTTTAATGGCGTCGAACCTATGGCTGAGTGCAGTTCTATATGCTCGTTATGTCTGGTCGACAATCTGTTATAAATTTAGTACTTCTACTAGGTATATTAAAAATGAGTCATGTCTCTTTGTTGTAACTGCGCTGATCTGAAGTATGAAATGAAGTCTAACTCATTCGTATGTGTGTCACAGAGCAAAAGGTAGCCAAATTAAACAAAAAATAAGGGTTGTATGGTAAGCTTGATATATTCTACATCAAAATGAAAGCTTTAAAGTCCTTGACGATATTCTGGAACTTGTAAACAGTAAAGAACTTATATGGTCTTCTACATCATAGGAGCTGACAGCAAAATTAGTCGTAAATTCTAGTTGTAATTGAAGTTTTGACTAAACTCTGATGTATTTTACCTTTAAACGACATCCAATGGACAAAAGTACTTGAAACTACCATACACAAATAAAGCTGAGTGGTATTTTTACATATCTTCTTGAATCTCCAAGAATGCTGAGTTTGTAAACGCACTGAATTGGATACACTGTCATGCTCTAACATTTTTAGCAGTATTTATGTCCAAGTTATGGTGACTGTAAACCTATAAAACCGTTATAGCTGCTCCAGGGCTATCAAAACTTCCATTTCCCAAAGGAAACTTGCAATGGAAATGTTTACCAAAGCTGTCAAGGAGAAAACAAGATCTATGAGGGGAAGATGGTTCTCGCCCCGCTAATATTAATTAAAATCTGTTTTAATAACAATAATAAAATTTCAAAAATTATTCATTTAGTTAATTTATATAATTCCAGAGAAATAGAATATGATATACTGTAACAGAATATGTTTGTCTTCAACACTGATACTGAGAGGTTTTTAAGAAAAGTTCTGTTACATTGGAGGAATTCAAAATTTACGGCTCCACAAAAAAAATACGAGAAAATACTTCATGTTCTTCTTCAGGTTTAGATCTGCACTCTTGAGATATCAATCTACGGGAGTAACATAGGAAGGACTAACAGATTGAGGCGGAAAATGTGACTCTTCGTTATTTAGAGCTTATTTTAGTTAAGAGTGAGTCACTTTGCCGAATAAGGACTTGAACATTTAGATTCAGTTTATTTATGTGACTTGCACCTACTAGCTGACAGTTTAAGGACTACCATACTACTCTTTGGAGTTCTCCCGAATGGAAAAACCCTTTCCCCTGGGCCAGGGGTGTAATGATCTTATTCGGCCCCTCTGGGCCCCACAAGTGGGCATTTTGGTATCATATAGTGATTAATAAAGAGTATGGTTAGAGGAGATCTTGTCTCTCTCTTTCGTTAAATAAAGTGCTCAAAGGGGGTTCCATTCATACCCACCCTGAGTCCTATTAAAGCCAAAAGGATAAAGCCACAACCAGTATTCCAGCCCACTTAGCTGAGATCGTGGTCCGTTCCTACTGGTAAAAGTTTGGGGTCTAGCTCCCCTTGATGCTAAGTAGGCATCCACCCGAGAAGATACTGCTCCTCACGCAGCGACCACAAGGGTCTACCCAACCTGGGTGAGAACACACAGCCACTATGAGTCCGATCTCAAGGGCGGGCTGGAGAGAAACTCCATAGGCCCCCACCGCCCGTAGTACCGACTTATTTTAAGAGTTTCAGATCAAACTCCGGACCAAAGTCCTACTGAACCTGCACAGCTGCAGGTAGGGTCAGTGGCCCTTGTTGCCCCCTAACTTACAAAAAGTGAAGACGCCAATACAGCTTGTGGCAGAGCTGTATGGTTCTGGGAAGTGACACTAATGTAGCCCCGGTTCAAAAACCATGTGGACACATGATTTTTAATACATTTTTCAATACATTTTAATACCTGATTTTTAAAGATCTTGGAGTTCTTAGGCCTTAGTTTTCCGATAGCACCATACAGTTTCTTCGCTAAAACTTCTCTCAGTTGTATAAGTTCGTTATTTTTTTTATCAAACTTCACCTTTGCTTCTTCTATTTTCTTCTTTTCTAAATTGATTTTTAATAAAAACGTAGCTCGCAACTCTTTATATTGGTTTAATAGTTCTTTATATTTTTGCTTTGATTCTTGTTTATCGTACGTTTCTAGTGGAGGTGCCTCAAGTTCTTCCATTGGAATGAAATTTTTTTTCTTTTTTCCTTTATTTGCTTGCTTGTATTTCTCTTTCTGGAAAAAACAAAACAAAAAAAGAGTGCATTCTTTCAATTAAAGATTGATAAAGGATTAATGTGAAAATCATTGAAATAATAAATGTCTAATAGGTTTTAAACATTTGCTACGGAATGACGCATGCCATATGCGAAGTCTGTCAAATCTAAGTAATATTAAAATATGTTTTATTTTTATTTTATACTAGTCTAAAAAAAAGTGTGATTTCAATTTTGTTTTAAGTATATTTCTTTAACCCTCTGCTCCATCACACCATCATATATAATATAGTTGACTAGTAGATGGGGTTGAGCTATATCAATTTTCTTTCCCACTCCAGCCAGACTGTGCTAGCACTGCCTTCCGTATCGACAGCAATAACCTTCTGTCCTTGCTAGACGGGAGGGATGGCTGGGCTGGGGAAGTGTCTATTTTTGTCTTGAAATACCGGCGAATAGTATCTCTCCATGACATTCCAGTAACAATAAAGTTAGCTTGGACATTTTTTCTTACAACACTCGACAGTAACTATTAATATTTCTTTGTAACAAAAAGTCTTATTATGATTTTTTCAATATGCTCCAAACTCAAATTTATTTTTGATGACAGGTTATATCTGTTCCATCAGCATGTATTTTCATCAATTGTTCTAAAAGGGCGGTAAGTTTAACTCTTTGTTTTAAAATTCTTTTCATTGCTCGACACATACTCGTGAGAGTATTTTCAGCACCACAGATGATATTAGTGTTACTAACTATTAATGTACCATGTTACTTCAAAATTTCGTTTCTTACCTTCCCTTTTGAACAGGTTAATGTCGCTTAGCGCCTTTTAAGATATATATAAGTTTGTTTTACTCTTACTTCAGAGTAACAGATTTTTGTTTTAGGTGGGTGTTAGACTGTACCAGACTTTGTTTGATTAACAGTGTTCAGAGGATTTCAATATCTGAGGGTACAAATATTTCATAGTATGAGTATTTTGTCTTTTGGCGTCTTTTATAATAGATACAGATGGCAATAATTGAAATTTTTGATATTACTCGATGAAAAAGTATTGTATCATCAAAGAATGAAAGCTGCAGATAATATTGAGAGAAATATTTAAGATAAGAAAAAGTCAAAATACAAAAGTTTTGATCCTGGAAAGAGTAGTTACAGTTTGGAACCAATTTATCCGAATGATGATGTAATTAACAAGCATGACTAATCGTGAACCAAACGGTTTAGTGGATATAAAAAGTACTGATAGAGTAGCAACTAAATAATTTGGACACGATTCCATCAGAAGTGAGAGTTGATACCGATACTGGAGCAATGAAGGTTAGTGTTAAATATGGTGTGGAGACTCTTTTTGGGTAGGACAGTACCCAAAACTTGCCGACCGTGTAAGTACTTAGGTACATTCTTCTTTAAGAATGTTCTAAAATCTGCCTCTTAAATTCTTCTAAAACATATTTCACAACTAGAAGAAATGAATATTTTATATTTCTAATATAAAAAAAATCGGAAATTATGGATTATATCCACTTTTTGATTTCTTAGAGTTATTTTTGAATACTTTTATCCGTTTAGTCTGACTGCTGATATTATAAAGAGAGGAAAATGTATACTCTGAGCATATACTTCTGAAACAATGTATAATAGGAACGAATTGTCAGGTATTACGGTCAGGTTGAATTTACCAAACCTAAAAAACATAAAGTGATAATCACATGAAACATCATTAACTATGGCGAATTCAAACTTGGAAGATCTACTGTCCCATCTGCAAAGTGTCAAAGCCACAAGATCATTGGCATCGTAGTGAGCTCCTATTGCTACTAAATTAGTTAGTAAACTGTTTGCTTCATTCATTGATTATGAATTGAACTATTATAATGGCCAAACCAGAGTCAGTCTCTCAATAATAGTTGTTTGATTCCTATGACAACCTTAATAAATATCAAAATCGTGAGTAGATGAAATAAATCTATGAGATATATAATTAAATCGTAATTAATCAAAGGAGAAGAAAATTTGAGTAAACACAATTTTATAGTAAACCTTTTTGACTTCAGATATTGTTGATGTAACTTTATACATCAGAAACCTTTTCTTTCTCTGCAAAGATAATTTAATCAATAGAGTTTTCAGTCTGTTTCGTAAAGCTTTTTCTCTTTCATCGTTCTTTTTTCTTCTGCTTATCACTTCTTCTCTACTAATTCCTGTCAACACAAGACAGATTTTCAAGACAACGAACAGGACAGTTCTGACTAGAATTAGCATGTTACATGAATACCTAAGTTCGCCTAGCCTAGATTCTTTCAGAAAGTTATTCTTAAGATTAAGTTGTCCAATTTGAAATCTGTTTTTTTTTTAAAGGAATTTCTGTTTATGTTTAATATCAGAGTTATTTTTTAATCATAACTTAACTAAGAAACATGAAGACAAATTTAATGAATCGGCATCGAATTTTACTGGACAATTTTATTAATTCTTAGTTTTGTTAGTTATTTTAAAAGAATTAAAAATGCAGGTTAAAAATGTTCATCCATCAATTCTGAGATGTAATTACTATTATTTACCTTGTTTATAGAGTACATATTTAACATATTTTATATTTATTTATATATTTATACTTAATATAGAGTAATAAAAATACTGTATTTGGGTTAAAATTTTGATATTGATTATCAACGGTAATTCATTTTGAGATTCTCAGAGTTCAGTAAATTAGATTTTGCAAATTGATCTCTCTCTCTCTCTCTCTCTCTCTCTCTCTCTCTCTCTCTCTCTCTCCCTCCCCCCCCCCCCCTGTGTGTATGTATGTATGTATGTATGTGTGTGTGTGTGTGTGTGTGTGTGTGTGTGTGTGTGTGTGTGTGTGTGTGTATGTGTGTGTGTGTGTGTTTGTGTGTGTGTGTGTGTGCAGAATATCACACAAACCAATAGTCATAATCACCAAATTCAAAATTTAAATTCCATAGCAGACTAAAACGATAGAGCAGGCATGTTTCAAATTTTGCAGTTTTCTTTGGGTGTGCTTTAGAACAAAAAAAAAAAATTTTTTTTGTCACTAGGCGAAAATCTGTAACACGAATTTGATTAAAATCTCAGTGATCTTGGCTGCTTGGGTGATATTTAATACGTTCAGTAAAAAGAGATTTGCGTAAAAATTATCCTTCAAGGTAAAAGTTTAAAGAAAATTGAATCAGACTGTTCTGAAATTGTTATAACCGTACTTTATAAAGACTCTTACTTGTTAAATGCAAGTTAAACAAAAGTCATTTAAATATAAATATTATAAATTGTAAAATAAAAATAATTAATAAATACATGATATAATTTTAATATATTAACAATATCATAAATATACTAAAATTAATAAAAATATTCGGTTTTATTTGAATTGATAAAGCTATTTGTTAAATAAACTATACCATTAGGGCTACAATGGTTAATCAAGAAGGCTTGTGAGTTACGGTTTTAACTGGCTATACTCTCTGAAGTCTATTTTTGTTGAATTTCAGAACCTAAAAGAATTATAAGGTATCTTGTGAAACTAAAAGAAAAAAATGAAGCTACATGGGATACTTCTGAAATAACTAGAGTGTTTCAGTATAACAACTCAGTTAACATAACTCAGTGTAAATGGATTCAGAAGCCGAAGCACAGGCAACTCATAAATACATGAAAATGTGTGCATACAATCATACACAGACTAAGTCTAAACTTTTACTCTCTTAGGTTTTACCTACTAAAGAGCATTAATATCATTTTAACTGATTCATCTCCATAACAAAGCTAATATAAATGTCAGTTATATCCTAGAGCTGCACACCTCTGCTCCATTATATGTTGATAACATAAATTATTTTTCACAATACATATCCTGAAAGTTATAATTTTAAAAAATTATACTAGAAACAAGCTACAATAAGTTTTCTGTGCAAAGATTAAAAACAAAAGAACATTTAAAAATCACCTTCTTCTTCAGAGTCTTCATTTTCTTCTTGAATCAAAGCTGAAAAGTACAATTAAGTTTTAAAGTCGATAAGTATAAGTCAATGTATAAATCATTGATGGGCTACCTTCTTCAATGTCCTCCACATATTCTTCTTTAATATCATATGTATCCACATTAATGAAAAAACCTAAAAATCACGTTGTTTAATATTTATATTTTTGTTAATATTAGAATTTAGATCAAATCATATTTGATAGTTAGTTAATATATGACATCTTTGATACTATAATTCTTAAAAATTACTAAAGGTTAAGAAATATTCCTTACAACTTTCTTCAATTTAAAATAACTTCAAAAAAAAAAAAGAAAAATTATTCCAAATTACTGTTCAATAGCCCACACTAGCTGTTGAAAACTGTATGGGGTGGTTGAAACTGAGGTAAGTATAATAAACTATATTCCTTGTAGTGCACTGTAGAATTAAAAAGAAACTGGTGTAAACAACTATTATAAAGCCTATGGTACGTCTATTCTTTCTTTCTATACTCAGCACTTGTATATTCTTTCTTCCTATACTCAGTTTTCACAATACTGGTCTTAGATAGGCCTACATGCAAGGAACAGGGAGAAAAGGAACTTCTCCACACCACGGCTAACTCGAGAGGAAGAGGTTAAATTGTGCATTCCACCTTGAATTACATTCAAAAAATTACATATAAAGAATGTAATTAATAGAAACAGTTGATTTAACTGGACATCTCTCTGCTTTTACTGTGGGAAGGGGACTTAGTTTGGGTACGGGGTATTACATGTACCCTCCCAGCAGTCCATAGCCGACCACTCGAATGAGGCCATCATCTCTCAGATGAAACTAATACATTTGAATAATCTGCAGGGAAATAGATGATAATAATAATCTTTTTGAAAAATGTCCTATACTGCGACTAATGGCTTGTCGTGAAACTAGAGTTCTCATTATGCCTGCTGAACTCACTCGTACCATGAAGTTTTGACGACACTCAGTAGAGAGCTGAGAAAAAGAAGCGCCTGATTTTCTCTGAAGTTATTGAGAAAAACTTATAATTTAGTTAACCGATATAATGACGTTTTGATATGAAAAGCTCCATATCTGTCTTTGGAAATTATTGAATACATTAATGTTAAAAATCATTTTAATAAGTGTATGTGTAAATAATCTGAAAAATATTTTAATTAAGTCTATTAATGACATAATATACATATATAAAGTAATTGCAAATTTGATTTAAGTATAAAATTGTGAGCATGTAATTTACTTGTTATTAATTACATTCACCTCGATATTGCTACATACCGGGGCTTGCTTCTTGTAATTCGGTATTTATCATTAAATTGTAAACTTTTTTCAATTTAATTGGACTTTTTATTGGCACAATGTATTCTGGAATTTCCTCTTCTACAACAAAAGTGAACAAACAAATGAAAGTAAGTGTAAATATTAAGGGAATCGTAAAATTTAATACTTCATTGATACAAATTAAGTAATACTAATTAATGGATAATATTACAATAATTTTAAAACGTAATTTAAAAAGTATTGCAATATTGAAAGGATATCAAATAAACTAAAGAGTTTTAATCTAAGGTTGAGAGCCACTACTGAGATAAAAAAAATATTCAAGACATCATAACTATTTATTTTAAATTGATGAATAATGTTTAGAGCTATTGATGAATAGAATATTATTTGTACCTGTATAATCAGTTGTTTGAAGAGAAAGCAGAATGATCTATTTAAACATATAATTAAATGGATTGGTAGGTAATAAGCTGAAATATATATTTTTTTCTAAATATATGTTTAAAACCTTTTTCCTAACTGAATTATTTTTATGAATTCTCTCGGTTTATTTTATTTAAGAGCAGTCTAATCACTTAAATGTTGATTTGATTCATTACTTTTTGTCAAATTTTTCTACAGTCAACTCCCACTTCTTCGGACTTCACTTCCCTGGAATTCCAATAGTCCGAATACGTTTGGGGAGGTCTGGACGATTGTACCGTGCGGTTGTGTCTGTCCGAAGGTTGACAACTTTGACTGATTGGTGGCTCTCACGATAGATGATGCGTGCACATGAGTTTCTCGTCAGTTTTCAACCCTCCTTGACAGTGTTTACAGTGATTCTAGAAGAGTTTGCGCTATCATTTTGCACTTATTTACCTTCCATTAAGTCATCTACTAAGGGGTCATCAAGGCCCCTTATAGTAGTATTGTATCCTAGGAGTATATGTGCGAGACAAATAAGATGTTTAATGTACAGTAATCAATTTTCTATATCTGGACTTTTTCAACGTCCGGACAGAACCCAGTCTGTATTAGTCGGAACAAACGTGGGTTGTCTGTATTTGCAGTAATGAGCCAACGTAGCATAACCGTTATTATAACTACTTATTGACTAATTCATAAATCCAACAAAATCCCTATAAAATAAGTCCATTTTTGAAGTTTTTAATATTGTTTGAAGTTAAGTTTGACGTCATACCTAAGATCATCATTTAATTATGTGAGATATAAGTGAACCAGATCTATGACCTGTATTTTCGAGTTACCCACAGCAGTCACGTGCGAGTCATGTGAAAGTGGTTCGCTGAACAGAAGTTAAGGCTAACATATTAATGATTTTGTTCAATTCACTAGTCAAAATTTTAAACAATTATATCCGTCTACTACAGATGTATCTCCTCATGTCAGTTTCAAATAACCTGACAATCAAAAATATGTTTTAATCTAAAGAATAAAGAAATAATCTGACTTTTACCTTCTATCTGTTCTATTTCCTCTTCTTTTTTTTCAAGATCAATCTCCACCTCCGTTTCTTCTCCCAAGGCATCCTGAGTTTCTGTGTTTTTAAACATTCATTAATACAAATTTCTTTTTAAATTCATAAAATGCAAGGATGTTAAATACCCATAGGCATATACAAAGAAAAAAAATTTTTTTTTAAAGGATGGTTGTAGTAAGATGATAAAGTATTTAGTGAGGACAAACCGGCCAAGAATAGGATCTTCTTTTGTGGCCTAAAAATACCAAAAACAATAATGTTTTTGTACTCAGGTTTGTTTAGAATGGAGATTATTAATGAATACCTGACATTGTAAAGGCTTTTGTCTAACGGTTTAACATCCTCTTCGAGAGAATCCATAAACAATGGCTAAAAAAATCTAGATCCAGAGCTAGCTCCAAATTAAGAACAGCAGCAAGCTAATAAATAAAGAATATATAAAAAGAAATACAATTTTAAAAATTACTTTTATTGTGGAGTCTTTGTGTGTGGAGACTTTGATTTATCCATTTACTCCTTAAATATTAAAAAATTATAAAAAAAAGAAAGAACTAAATAAATTAAAAATAAATAAATCAACAAAATTGTTTAAGGAAATTAAATATATGATAATAAAGAATAATTAACTCAAAAAATAATTAATTCAAAACTTGAAGTTTTGTCCAGGAGTAGATCTACCTCCGAGGAGACAAATAAGTGCTTCTTCTCAAGCTCCCAAAGTGGTATTAGTATTGGAATCAGGAATCTGCCTAAGAACCTGTTGAAACATAGTTTATGAGAACTAGCATGAATGTCAGCGGGAGATCACTGTGCTTACGAAAGAAAGACCTTTGACTAATCATATGCAATCTTCGCTTGTAAGAAGTCAAAGCAACCTAAAAATATCACATCGGGTGCAGTCTAATCAACAAATGATCACAACAATAACAGGCGGTCTTACGTGGAATGGAGTAAATGTGATTGCTAAGAAAGGAAGTTAAGGAAGGGAGGATTGATGATAGATGATGTAAGCCAATCATTAAACCATAACACCTTCATTAGAGAAAGGATTTAAATAAGAGATATGCCAAAGATAAATCTATGATTAGTAGATTTATTGTAGGAGATTTGAAAAAGACGAAGAAAGTATAGGGTAAAATTTCATGATAACTGTGCGCAGCCTATGAACACCTGGAAAATATGTGGTTATGACAAAAGAGGTATCACTGCTACCTCTCCTAGGATCATTACGATGAAACACATCATCAGAGACTATACCACTATTAATACAATTAGGACGATAACCATGGGCAGACAATTTATTTTTAATTGTCCAATTGTAAAACTACTATCATTTAACTTCCTATAAATTCAATGAAGATGAATAAACAGCGATCTAGGAAAGCCTTCTTGACATTGCAGGGATGGCAACTGTCAAAATAAAGGTGCTGCGAGGCATTTGTTGGTCTAAGATATACTGAAGTAGAAAAATGTGCATTACCAGAGGTGATATTAACTTCCAAAAAAGAAAGGAGAATATTGGACACTTGTTTAGTAAAGAAAATGGATAGCTAGAATGTTTTGAAGACGTAAGGAACAGGTCTAACTCATGTGTTTACCATTCGAAAATGGACATCAGCTTGTACGTTGGTGGTTTACTAATTACACTAAAACGGAACGATTTAGACAATCTGTGAATAAAAACATCTAAGGAGTGTAGGTAATTTACGTCTTCTTCACTTATGCTTTCGATTGTTAACACAAAATTATTTAATTTTGTTAGAAAGGCACTTTTATACATAGATTTGGTATATGTATAAAATTTGGTATACTCTTATCATTGGTATTCTCAATACCAAACATTTTTCCTTAATCACTTGTTTCGGTAAAAGTATGACTCTGATGAAATTCACTTCATATGAATGGAAAATTTTAGCCATATTTCTAAATTTTTTCCTATAATTTGGACGTTAACTTTTATTTCACATGTTTACTGTGAAATAATGTTTTTTATGTATATCGTCTCTCCTGAGGCCTCCTCCTGGGAACGAACGCCATAACGTCCGAAATATTGAATAGTGAGTCTTTGGTATGTTTCTTTGTATGTGCCACAGTTTATTTTAAGTGTGTATATATATGATTAAACCACAATATGAAATGGGAAAGCAAGACTAAGATCTTTCAACCGTAACAAGCGGTCTTCGTCAGAGTCAGTTGGGTTTTTAACTCTGACGAAGACCGCTTGTTTCGGTTGAAAGATCTTAGTCTTGTTTTCCCAATTCATATTTTGGTTTGATCACTGATTGTCATTTCACTTGTTTATGTGAAATCTTTTTATTGATATATATATATATATCAATATATGTTTATATATATATTGTTGTATAAAGCTACAACTGGAGAACACAAAAATGAAGACTAATACTCACGATTCTCGATCATTTCGGCTGTCTTGCCGTCAAGAATTCCGGGGAGGAGAAAAAGAAAAAGGAGAAAGAACGAAGAAGCGGATACATGAATGCATCCCCCGACCGATATATATATATATATATATTATATATATATATATATATATAACGGTCGATGGATGACATTGACATGAAGACAAAGGCTGCTTTTCATAGAAAACGAATGAGAGTATCAATTACAATAAATTCAATTTCTGCAGCAGAAAATAGACAAAACCAACACCCAACCACCACAAAAATCAAAAATAGAAAGGGAACAAGAGTCTGCTGCAAAGTGAGGCTCATGTTTTCTGCCAATAATCTTATTTTACAGAGGGACTGTGCAACCTCTATAGCCATTGGCGGAATAACGGAGGCTTCGCTGAACAGCGGGTAACTGGGACCGCACGCATGGACCTACAAACTCTACTCTCCTATTGGTCACCATTTCAACGAATCATATTTCTTTCCCCAGACATCTCATATATATATATATATATATAGTTTTCTATGAGTTGTCCGGGGAAAGGAATATGATTCAAGAGGGACTGTGAAACCTCTACCCCCGTTGGCATGGAGATGAAGGCCGCTTTTCGCAGTAAACAACCGAGAGTATCATTTAAAAATCTAGCAATATCCGTAACAGAAAATAGTAAACAACAACACCCAACCACCACAAAAACCAAAAATAGAAAGGGAACAGGAGTTCACTGTAAAGTGAGGTTAATGTTTTCTGCCAAACATCATTTAACGTGAAACCTCTTTACCTATTGGCAGAATGACTGAGGCTTCGCTGAGCAGCGGGTAACTGGGATCTCACGCATGAACCTGTAAACTTCACTCCTATTGGTCAACATTGTAACGAATCATATATATATATATATATATATATATATATATATATATAAACTAGAATTTAAAAAGAACACATAGAAAGGAAATCACTGAACTCACTACTATATTTCGATGTCCTCGTCTTCAGGAAAAGAAGTGAATCGATCCAAAGGCTGATAACGACTCAGTTCAGATATATATATATATATATAACAGATTCAATAGTATATGGACGTTTTGATAGAATAGTTCTCCTCAGAGGACTCCTCAGAGTGTAATGTTCTAATTATAAGTTCATCACTATGCGACTACATGACGAAATTATTAACATAATCATATTAAAGATAAAAGTTAAACAGTAGCCCATATGAAGTAGTAGAGACAAATGAACGACTGCTTTATATTTTTAACTAAATAGAAACTTACTACTCAATGTAATCAAAATATAACAGATGTATCTTACTGTAAAAGAATTTCTTCGCTTTCTCAGGTCTTTTATGGTGAGTAATTTTGTCCTGAACCTCAACTTCTTCTTCTTCCATGATACCCTCTTCCAGTTCTGCAATGTACATTTTATTAAGTTCTTTAACTTATAAGTCAAATAAATTGTATTACCTGAATGTGTTTTACACGATTCTTAATTTCTTATTATTTTTATATTAATCAGATATCTTGCTCCTTAAATTATTTTTAGTGAAAATATATTTGGATGATTTTCTTGTTATTGTATCATATTCTTATGATTTTAATTAAAATATTCATTTTATCTTCAATCTGAGTTTATGCTAGGTCTTAAGACCGTTTGAAGACTTGATACCACTGAACTGCTTGACTTACGTTGACCTTATGCCACGACAATCTAGAATCTAGAAGAATTACTTCTTTCTTCACAGTGAGAGGAGCGATTATGTTTATCAACGCCATATATGTAAGATATACACACTTAAATATCACAAAGAACCAAGGTTCAAGGGAATGGAACCCACCTGTGGTAACATTCTTCAGGGAACTGAAGTGAACAAAAATTAAACAAAATAAATATTCATGTATTTAAATAATACAAATTTATTTAAGAATAGTAGTTTTAATATAATTTATATATAGGATTATCCTATAAAATTAATAATAATAAAAATAATTACTCATGCCAAAATAATGCAAACAAAATCATTAAGACATATACCTAATAGAATAGATGTGCACACAAAATTAGGAAACAAGAAGCTTATGGGAGGTACACGTAGATTCATAGCCAAACAGTCAAGAACTTAAAACGTAAACGAGTTACATATTAACTCTAATTCATGTTAATTCTAGTAACTAAATAAAAAATTCTGAGGTAAATACCACACAATTACAGATTGCACAACTAGTGATTTAAAAATGAAAAATATTATTAAATCTTATGATTCTTTATATAATTATTTTAGTCATTTAAAAAAGAATAATAATAAAACATTAATGAGTACATGAAAGAGAAACGAAACAGGAAAACAAAACACATTGTATGATAGACACTGTCACTAAACACTTCTGATGGTATATATGAGATTACTTGTTACTTCCATTAAATTTTATCCCAAACATCTTTGCAATGGAGGTTCTCTGTGTAACCAAAAATACACCACTGACCACATATGAGTTTTAAATAAATCATATTACTTACCCTTCTGTTTCTTGATAGTCCGACTGACGTGCTCAATGTAGACATGGCGAAAAGAGTCTTGAGATTCAATTTCATCAACGTCTAGAACATGTATTCAATGAACAAGATTAGGCCTAAAGACAATGCAAAAATGAAATACACCAACTCCCTCAGTTTCATACGAATAATCTATAGTATTAGAACTTTTACATTTTTCCTCTTTAAAGGCGGTGAATTTATAGTTATGCAATATATATATATATAAAACGATTTCACATAAACACGTAAAATAACAATCAATGATCAAACGCCATATGATTTTCCAATATGAAATGGAAAAACAATACTAAGATCTTTTAACCGTAACAAGCGGTCTTTTAAACCTATTTGAAATAACGTCACAATAAACCACACCGAGATGTTTATTAACTATTAACTAATAGTTGATGATAGTGATACCAACTATCATCAACTATTAGTGCCATCAACCCCGACCAGTGCCATCAACTCCAACCAAGTACAGTGTGGGCAGAATAAAATGTCTCGCCCAGTATCCCCAGTACAGTCTGGTCCCAAATAAAATGTCACCCCTAGAATTGTGAGTAATATACTACTGATATTAGTGTTAATGAGATGATTAATTACGGTGGTACATGCTGGAGAGGCATTTAGACTGGATAATAGTGTTCTGATAAAGGACGTATTAACTGAAGAGAAATTTTTGAAAAAACGGGTATGAATATTGTCAGTTACACCAATAATATTCTATGTTATTTTATAACATCGTATCAAAGTTTTGACCAATTTATTAAAAATGTAATATGAATTTGTGAGAATAAAAGAGTGTATATAGTGACATTTGCATCATTTTTTCATATTTTCTTAGACCCAGTTAGAATTAAAAGTAAAAGAAATTCGTGAAAAGAGCGTATATATTGTCATTCAACATTGTATTATTTTTACAATAAATATGCTAGTGATATGAGCTAGAGCACTGTAATGTAAAATCGAATTTAATATTAAGTGAATTAAAATTGAGGGTTTTGAAAACTAGAATCAAAGCATGGCCTTGTTTTTGAGTGTGAGCATTGACTGGACTACTTGTCAGAGACCCCCCCCCCCCCCCCCCACCAACGTTCACACTCTGTTCTTCTCACACACTCGCTCTGGCCGTCTTTACTGCTTTAACTGCTATGCGTCCAATAAGGAATAAATATATTCCGTGTTGAAAATAACTAAGAATACGCTGTTCCTTATTTCAAAACAGTCAGATTAAAATAACAGATCCAATCGAATTCATGTTCTGTTAACTTAAAAATTAAAAGTTAAATTAAAAGGCAAATGCCTCGCTAGTTTGCGGTTTCAGTTTTTCGCGGGGTCCTGAAATGTTCAATTAAGAAATATAAAAAAATATTCAACTGTAATTACAGTAAAAAATATACTTTGCATCTGTCCTAATTCTATAAATAAAGATGATTTCCTAATAGAATTGAATTCATTAGTGCCGACAATCAAATCCACAATGGAAGAAGAAGTAAGTGGTAATTTGCCTTTCTTAGATGTCCCGATCCAGAGGTTACCTAAAGAGTTACGCTTTAGTGTATATAAAAAACCAACCAATGTATTTGTATATGTTTACTTTTATTCATCCCATCCAAAAAATGTTATAATTTCTGTTTTTAGAAATATGTTTTTGAGGGCGTTAAGAGTGTGATCTCTTGAATTTCTTAATGAAGATATTAACAACATTAGGTCAATTGTCCTTTCATTAAAATACCCCTCCTCTTATATCGATTTAGCTTTGAAGGTGCTAAAAAAACTTTCTCTAATACTTCAATAGAGCCCTGTTCATTGCCAAATTCTATAGTTTTGCCATATCATGAGTCATTAGACCACCTTCCAAGATTAGCTAAACAACTTGATTTTAATATAGTGCTTTCTAATCGTAATAACATAGGCAATATGTTCATAAAAAACTCTCCCAGGGTACTGGAGTCCGGTGGTATTTATAGAATTTCGTGCAAAAATTGCCATAAAATTTATATTTGTCAAACTGGTAAATCATTAAAGACACGTGTGAAACAACACCAATACAATGTAAGTAGACTGGAAAAAAGTAGTGCCTTATTCTTGCATATAAAAAATGAAAATCATCATATTGATTGGACAGGAGCTAAATTTATTACCTATGAAAAATCAATGTTGTTAAGAAATATTATTGAATCGTCTCTAATTAAATTTAATAGATCAAATATTATAAACCTTAGTAACGGTCTCTTTAAACTTGATACTTTCGTTACGAGGGCAATACCCTCTTCTAAGAGAGTTGACAGCTTGCGGATAGTTTTTTACTCTTTCTTACTGTACTCCTTTGTTTCCCCAATTATCCCTTTCTGGACATTAGTCCTTTCCTGCGCTTTCATCCTTTTAAAATACCACTCTTCCCTCGCACTCTTCTCAACTCCTCACCAGATGTTTTCAGCATCTAGTGTTTCAGTTGGGTTTTTGACTCTGACGAAGACCGCTTGTTACGGTTGAAAGATCTTAGTCTTGTTTTCCCATTTCTTATAGTGGTTTGATCATTGATCACAGAATAGGTAAAAGAATATAATACTAATTTGAAGATTATCATATTTATGAGAACAGAAAAGGCAAGCCTAAGTTATCAATGCGACTATCTATTTTAAGTGAATCTCGAGTTTATTTTCAAATTTTCTATATATTACTGATATTGAAATCGAGATAAAAATAAAAAAACTGATATATTACCTTTTTCTACAGAAACTCTTTCATAACGCCTTGTTTCTTTTATTACTGAAACAAAAAAAATTTAAGATAATAGTAATTATAATAAGATAGAAAATGATAGCAGCAGTTGGTTGGTTTTGGTTCTGGTTATTGTCACCATACTCTCTTTTTTTACTTTCATTGAAGCATTAAGAGATGTGCGATTTGTTTTTTGATATAACATTATTATGATATTTGGTTTTTCCATTTCTCCGGAGGGCAGAGTTTTCTTTTTGATGTATACAACTAATGGTGCCTTGTATAACTTGAAATGATTAAATTAACTGAAAAAATAAAGTTTGTGTATGGGCTAAAAGTCATACTGTAGGATTAAATCAAATTGATATCATACCAAAAGTAGAAATTATAATGTAAATGATCCATATTGTCTTTAGATAATATTGTGTCATAGAAAATCCACGTCATTGCCCAAGTTGTTTTTTAAATACCATTTTTCTGAAGTAAAGATTTTAAAGTACTTTAATTTTGGAGTAAATATTATCCTGGAATTATCAATAATTAAAAAAAAGTTTATTTTTCTCGATAACATAAACAGTGAGTTTTGTATATGAATATAACAGTTTAAAATTGTGATTGAACCTGAAAGACAGTGTTTACACATTTTTTGATAAAATTAAACACAAAAATAACACCTTATACAAGAG
Source organism: Hermatobates lingyangjiaoensis (assembly GCA_026182355.1). Classification (NCBI taxonomy): domain Eukaryota; kingdom Metazoa; phylum Arthropoda; class Insecta; order Hemiptera; family Hermatobatidae; genus Hermatobates; species Hermatobates lingyangjiaoensis. The sequence goes on from JAPFBL010000015.1 coordinate 2,105,719, forward strand.
CGAGCTCTATACTTTCATTGTCAAATAGCATCAGCTAAGAAGCATTATGTTTCATTTTGCGTATTCAAAAAATATTTCTTTTCACGTAGCTACAAACACTGGATACATTATAATACTAAAATGATCATATGGGATCATAAAAAATTAGTATTAATAAAAAAATATAAGAATTTCTGTCAGTTTAAAGTATAATGTGTTACTGAACTTAGAATAATCAACACCTGTTTTTCCTTTAATGCCTTTATTTGTTGCATTAAGTAACTTATTCTTAACTTTATTCATTAGACCTATAATAATTTATAAAAATCTAATTAAAGTACTATGAACATTTTTTTTTATTATAACAAGTAAAAAATCTTGGCCTACACTCAACTTTACTATATATAAAAAAATATCAACAGAAAGAGATTTGTCCTCCCAAAAGCTTTCACATTCAATCATAAGTTAGAATTTTTAAATATTATTGAAAAAAATAAATTTATTGTTGTTTTGAAAATTTGAACATATCTTTAATTTATTCCTACTCGGATTAAGTCATGTGAACTATAAATCTACGTTATATCCCTGTCTTGAAGTCCTATCTCTTTAACCAATAAAGTGGTGTCCAAAATTATTGCATCTTATTCCCTAAATCTAATTTTAATTGGTTATTATCACTATTTAAAAATTTCAATAAGAAATAATTTCATAAAAATCCTATTTACTGTAAGTGTTGCATTTTCCTGCGTGCTATACTCTGTTATAAAGTTTCTGAAGTAAGTATATGAAGTTTGCTTATATATGAACATTATATATGCATATTATATATGCTTATATAAACTTAATGAACTTTCCATCTGACCCCTTTGGTCTCGATAGCGGTGTCTTCTTCTCAATGCTTCCAGGAGTGAAAACCTTCAGAGGCCCAAGGTCTATAGCGCCACTAGTAGTCGTCTTCTTAGAGCTCCTATTTCCACGCGAGGAACCTTCAGCCTTCCGTGGGGACCAGGAACTCATCTTAGAAGATGCTCCCCAACCCCCTCAACAAAATGGAGTTCATCCCGTCCCTGTAGCACCACCAGGAGCCGAGATATTCACCGTTAACGGAAAGTCCAAAGATCAATATGAAAATTTTTTGGGATAGGGGTGGGGCACCGAGGGCCAGGAAAGACGGGAAACTATCGGGAAGGGTGTGGGACGAAAAACGGACAAAAGCAAGGATAGGATAGTAGGGGAAGGAAAGGTGCTAAACGACAAAAAACAGAAATCACACGAATCAGAAGCACAAGAAAACACTTTGCGCACCTCTTGTCAAAATACTTGTATTCTAACATTCAAGGTATTCTTCTAACACTCAAGGCTCGGTTAGAGGAATTCGACTAAAAATCTCTCCTTCAAAGACTAGATTCTTCCAGCAGAAGGTTAGATTCCTGGGCCACGAGCTGTCCGCAGCAGGCGTCCGACCTGACCCCACGAGAGTAGAAGCCTTGGGTCGGTTGGAACTACCAAGGAATGTGATGGGAGTGAAGCAATATCTGGGCATGCTCGGGTACTACCACCGTTTTATTCCACGGTTTGCTCAATTGGCTCTGCCCCTGACGAAAATGCTCCTTAAGGGCCACTCATTTAAGTGGACGGACATCGAGGAGGCCAGCTCGAGAGAGTGTCGAGATCAGCTTCGTCAGCATGCATTGCTCACCTTCCCTCACCAGGACCGCGAGTTTCGGGTCACGGTCGACGCCAGCGATGCAGCAATTGGTGGAGTGCTAGCCAACTGGAGGGAGATGTGGACCGACCCGTCGAGTTTATCAGTCGGAAGTTAACACCGGCCGAAACGAGGTACATCATCACCGGACCATACAAGCTCTCCACATTCCTCGACCGACATCGTGTGCGCTTGTGGCCGGTGCAAGTAAGCACCCGTACAAGTGTGGTTTGCCATCTTCAAGAACTGCGTCGAGTGCGAAGAGCGGACAGACCGCCATCTGAATGAGTTGTTCCGTTTTAATTCCCATGAATATTGTAATTAAAGCTAGATTTAGTGGAAGAGATTTTATTGTGTTCTTATTAATTATTTATGATTTTATTATTGTTATTATCATTATTGAAGTAATATTAGATACAACAGAAGGAATTTATTTGTGCATTTATTTTGTTATTGTTTTGTTATGACCTCTGTGTGTGACCAAAGACTGGGGGGAGGAGTTAGTGGAGTTGACGGTGGCTGTACCACCGGCGTCGCGGGTCAAAGTCTTTGTTTACGCACAGAGACAGATTATCAAGGCTGGCCTCGAGGAGGGGTCAGCCAGTCAGTGTGTCGCGCTTGTATAATAAACATTACCTTTTATTCCTGTGTCATTTACAATTCAAGTTCTTACTCACTCAAATTAACATATATTTTTTTAAAAAATACTATTTGTTACATTTTTTCCTCCTCTTTTTATTTACATTTCTCTTCTTTTTTTTTCTTTTTGAGTCCAAGGCCAGGCACTCGTTTTCCCTTCATAGCACCAGCCACCTAGAGTGACGTGAGACGTTCATTTGAATTTGCATCCAGGGACATTACCCGTTTCCAATTCTTGTTCTGTAACACCTTGTCTGCGGCATGTCTAGTACTCAGTTTGCTGCTCTGGCTATAGGTAATGCCATGTTCTTTGCAAGCATTATCTAGCTTATTGATTCCTTCATCTCCATGTTCAAGACGTTGCTTTAGTTCAGTTCAGGGTCCGCAGAAGTTATAATGATCTTTTTCAATTTTCAAATGAATCTCCTTCTTCCTATTGTTGATCTATCTAATCAGGAATCTCATCTCCTTCTCCTTTTTTCTCAGCTTTGCAATGTCTTGTTCTTTGTTGTCATTGGTGTGTTTGGTTCCGTCAAATTTCATCAATGATAATTCACTCAGAATCTGATTCTGAAATACATTTTGCAGATAGTCTTTTAAATGACCAAATAAGACTATATCGCTATTCATTATCAGTGTTGTAGTATTCACTTTGTTTTCAATTTCTTCCACTTAATCCGATAAATATTGCGAAGTAATTTTGTAGTATTATTTTGACGAGTAGCAATGTGCTGTTCAAATTTGTTTACCATCTCAATGAGTTTTATTCAATAAGTTTAAAGTATATATAGAAGATTTTAATGTTTCAATTGAAGGGTGGGCAGCTGTTGACCTTGAGTAAACATGCTTGAGGTGAAAGGCTTTGGAGAATTTTAATGGACTGGAGTAGACCTTTCTGTTGACCTTGAGCCAGAGTCATGTCTGGACAGGCTAAGGTCAATGACCCTCAACTTGGTTAACCAACATTCTCGATCTAAAAATATTCTTTCTACCCTGATCCCTCTACCTGCAGTCCGCATGCAGTGTCTGCACAGGCTAAGGTCAATGACCCCTCATCTTGGTTGACTAACATTCTCGAATTAAAAATATTCTTTCCACGCAGACCCCTCCTCCTTGAGCTAATGTCTGGACAGGCTAAGTTTAATGACCCCCCCCCCCTCAACTTGGTTGGTAAACATTCTAGAATTAAAATAATTTATATTAATCTAACTCAATATCAATCCAATATTTGCATTTTTCTTTTTGAGGGAGATAATTTCATCTCCATTATTAAATTGATTATTAAATTGTTACTACTGGAATTTATATTAAAATAATACGAGCTTTTATCGGAGCGATTATCCATAGCATTAACACTAATATTATTCTAATAATATTGACCCTGACAGGTGCTTCCAATTTCCCAATCATAACACAACCTCATGGGGAGTGGTGACCTTAAAAGTGGGTCAGTGTGGGACCAAAACAATGGTGGTCAAACAAGGAAGAGTTTGTTCTCGTATTGGGCAGGCAGAGGGCGTGGTGAGGTAGGGCAGCGTGCGGGGTGGTGGGCGTGGTGAGCCAGGTAAGTGGGGGGAAGACGGTATGACCGTGCATGCGCTGTCCCAGGATTGACACTTTTCTACTACTACTACTACTAATCATTAAATTTGGGTCCCCTATGCCCAGCTTCAAAAACCACTGTCCAAGATTTATACAATTGGTGTTCTTATATGCCGTGAAAGGCATGGTTTAAAATCATTAAACCACATTGTTTTGTTAATGTCTCTTATTTTTGCAACAGCAGAGAAAAAACGACATGCTCTAACTGAAACTGCAATTAATAATTACATAACTAAAATCATACAAAAGAATGGAGAGGGCATAGACAGTACATTTAGAGTACAGGACCGTTGCTCTTGAAGACGGTTAATACAGTAAATATCTTGAACACTTAAAACTTATTATATAAGGTATATTGTCTTGATTATCAATAAATGAACATTCGAACTTAACTTTGATTAGAATATTCACAATTTTACCTGGCACTTTTTGTTTTATAACCACTTTCTCTCCTGTGTCGTCGATAATTACTTCATCTATTTCGATGAACCTAATTCCTCCTTCTTCCACTTCTTTGTCATGCATTAATATTTCCTCTTCAGAATACCCTTTTTCATATCCTTCTTTTTCCGATAGATCTCTTTCAGCATCTCCTTCATCACCATCTTCAGTTTGTTTAACAGAAACTCCATCTCCTCTGTCTTTTTCTCCCTCGCTCAATAAAGCCTCTCCTTCCAATTCCTCAACTCCTTCTTCATATCCTTCCTTTTTCATTAATTCTTTATCTTCTTCATCTAACGTTTCACCTTCTTTTTTTTGCTGTAAATCCTCCTTTCCTGTATGTTGCGATGGTGATTCTCCAAGTTGAGAATGGCGTTCATCTATTTGTGATTGTTGTTCTTCATCGTGTTCAGACAGAGCTCCTTCTTCAATATTTTCTCGTATCTCTTCAACATTTTCAGGGCTTGGCTGAGGCTCATCGCCAGTTAGTTGAGATCCTTCACCATTACCTAGAAAAAATTGGTAAATAAATAAATTTCAAAGGGATTGTCGCTTCTAATGTTTATCAATGAGCTGTTTCAACTTTTTAGAACAATGTTATAATTTTTTGATACGGAAAGAACTATTTATGAAATTATATTGAATTCATCATTATGAATGAAAATTTGTTAATGGTAATAATGAGTTTTCAGCAGGTAACTTTCCAGCACTATTACTGCTAAAATAGTTTTACAAAATGGGCGCCACTTCAGTTTTTTCAATCCTGAAAATTTAATATAATTGAAAGGAGAAACATCAATCATATTCTTTTTGTGTCGAGAGTACTGCTTCAAGTGAGGCATACTATTTTCCTTACTGTAGACACACTATTCAGACCTTGGATCCAAAATATGCATATATTAGTGTACAAAGAATCTATTAAAATCTCTTATAGCTTCTTGATAGGTAATGATTTTTTTTGTATGGACATGCTTCAGCTATGCTTTGAACAATATTTTTTTATCATATTCACTGACTTCCCGAATAGAAGATGGAAATAACTCCTTCTTGTTTTAATATTATTATAATAATGTGTATATTTTTAAACCTTTTCTATTTTAATATTGATACTGCATGCATTTGTCTTTCTGATATTAACTTATTTCTTTATATATGACGGAAAGTTCAAATGTATTCTGTATTTTGTTTGGTTTAATATTCATCCTGTTGGTAGAAATACAAAAATTTCGTACAAAGTGAAAATGTGGTAAGCGTATGTATGTATGTGTGTGTGTGCGAGAGAGAGAGAGTGAGAGAGCGTGTTGTCAGTTAGTGTCCATAATATACTATACTAAGAGTATGTTGGTCATATGTACAGTTATGGTCGAGAAAGTATGTTGGTCGATATACGGTTAGTTATAAACAGTAGCGTCCCTATACTTTTTGTCAAGTGACGAAGAAGATGACACTATAGTACTCGTCGCATTTCCAGTTCCTAATCAGAGTTCCACTGTTCAGTCAGTTCAATGACTGTCCTGGTAGAAGAACTGAAAAAAGTCTTATGTGGAAAGTAGTGTATCACTTTAATCATCACTGCAGTCAATCATAAATAATACGGTCATAAGTGTGGTCAACTCTAAGTTATATAGTTGTAAGTACAATCAAAATATATCACTAGTCGCATATAATCAATCATATGTTGTAAAGACCTACGATCGAATTTTGAAATCGAATTTTGACCTACGATCATTCGATTCGAATTTTGAAACCTCAGGAAGGTTGTAAATCAATATGGTGGTTCTGCTATTATTACTTGAACTTAAAGCTGAGTGGTTTTGTTTTCACCTGACCCTTCTACCCTTGAAGGTTGACTATGCAGTGTAGACACCAGTTCTTCCCCACTCTTCTCTTCCTTCACTTCCTCTTCTAAATCAATTTTAGTTTTTTCTTCCCCTACATATCTCGCACCACTTTTCACTGATGTTTTACTTTTAATACTCTTACTACTTCTTTGTGATTCATTTGATTTTGTGGACATCTTAAAATTTAGAACTAATCATTAATTAGTATATTTGAAATCCACTGTATTGAACTGTGCTCACAAAAATTTAAACCTAAATATTTTTCATCAAAACAAACTGTATTTAATATCATCCAAGCATTTTTCAGTAAAATTAATTTAACCAAAGGGTATGTTTATCTTAAAACCTTCAACAACTAGTTCCTATTTTAATGAATAACACGAAATTATCGTTTCTATTTCCAACAATAATCTTATTTCTTATCACATTCTATTTTGCCACATGCTTTTGAGGAGATCATACTTAATAACTACTTAAGTAAATCCTGCTATACTCTACACAAACCGACTAACAATTTGACAAATTCAGCCAAAATAGAGTATTATATGTATATGACGTTAAGATTTTTATATTAGAAACAGCATGCCATCAGATCAACTTTAGGTAGTGCCAGACCAATCTACAGTTTAGCTCGTGCGTGACATCACACTTTCAATTCTTCAACTCACTATCCATATATTTCTCGAGTTTATGTTATTCAAGGAAAATACATCTTAAAAAACATAAATTCAAATGTTGGTCCCATCCCATTAGGAAGGTAAATATTATAGCTGTAGGATATTTCAAAATTTTAGTTAGTAAAAAATCTCATGTACTCGAATTCAAAGGTGTGACTGACCGACCTTTCTTTATTGAACACTTGAAAAAAATTTGATTCCCAAGTGTGATAATTAAAGGTTTTTCTAATAGTAAATATAAAATAATTAAAAATTATGTGACTAAAGTTGAAATCGAACTAAACGTTTATTTTAGTTTAATATATGTTTTATATTCTATTCCTACAGTATTTTTCTGTATTATGCCGCATTCTTGTATCAATCAAGGACTTGATTCAAACACCTAATGTCAAACTCAGTGATTCTGTCTCATGAAACTGAAGGACCACAAATCTAAAGGGGGGGGGGGGGGCTATCGTACAAGTATTAAAGAATAATATCCATTATTCAAAGTATATATAGCATTTTCAAAGTATAATTTAACACAAAGAGATTTTTTAGTCATATACTAAAATTATCAAAACATCAGTGTATACTAAATGCTTTACATTTTTCACAATGTTATTTTTAAAATAAAATAAGTTATTTTTAAAATAATTAGTTAGTCCCTATATAAGAATTTTAAGAATAATACATTTTTATATGCTTTACCGTTCATGATATCCTATGAAAATATATCTGGATTCTAAGTTAATTATCTGTAGTCCATTCATTGAAGGCACAATTCATCTTTAATGAATCAAAAGTGTATTAATTTAGCTTCTAAGGTTTTCATCTTCTTTCTTGAAACTTCAGATTGAATACACATGATACTGTTTTTGATGAAAAAAGCTATTAATTAAATATAAAATATGTTTTAACCAATATATGAACCTATTTCACATATCTAGGGGTATAGTTATAATGTTTCAGATATTTAACCATATATATGTAAATATTGAGTAGCTTCAGAGTAATTCACTTAAAAAAAAAAAGACTATTGAATAAACCAATTCTATTGTCATGACAACTTGAGTAAGTAAAATGTTTTTCCATTATAGGTATATCCATTGTTTTTATATTTCTTTAATCTTTTGGAACATCTTATACAAAACACTAAACGATTCATAAACAAAGGGTAAATAATTATTTTACATTAAAACTTGTTTGAGAGAGAGGTTATAGGAAGGTTGTAAGTGCTATAGTTATGTAACAGGTTTAACTTTGTTGTTCATATAATTTAATGGAATCGACGTACGATGAAGATCTTAACGTTAATGTGTTTTTCCAATGTCTACAAAGGGAGTATAGTGACTTGTTTCAAAAAGTAACATTGGAGGGATGGGTGATATGTGTCCCTAGGACTGGAGCATTTTCAAAGTATAATTTAACACAAAGAGATTTTTTTAGTCATATACTAATTCCTTATGAAGAACTACCAGAAACGCATTTTAGGAATTTAAATGGAAAAAATGTTCATATTATTAATAGAATTGTTACCGTGGAAGGTGTCTCTTGTTCAATTCCATTAAGTACACATATTCTTTTTGAAGAGACATTTTACAATGAAGATTTCTTGAAGTATAAGGTACTATGCTTGGAAAGTCCTTTAGATCATTCTAATAACGGAATTGAAGTGCACTCTGAGATTGTGACTATTCGTACACTAAGGGACTGTATAGATCTTTTGTGGACAGAAGGCTGTAAAGAAGTTTTAGTTAAAATTGATAAAGTTATATCAAATTTTTTATATTGTACGGAAGATTTAGAATTGAAACCATTACAAGTTATGAAGGAGTCTGTTCAACATCTTTATGATGAATGTTTGGAGGTTGCTTTGAAAGATTCTCGATTGAAAGAAAAAACTTTATCTAATGTTTATTTATTAGAAAATCTTAAGTTAAGTGTTGAGACATACATGCACCATAATATATACAAATTGTTAATGAAAGGTATAACATCGTGTACTGCACATGATGATGCTTATTTTAATAAACTCATTCGTAATTTGAATGATATCCAGTTAAGAGATTTAGGCATTAATAATTCATTTCTTTCCGTTGTACCAAAAGCTCAGATTGAACTGTCCAAAGTAGAAGCATACAGTACAATACTTGGAAAAGTAAGTTGCATTCAGAGTGCTCTAACGTCAGTAGCTCAGAAAGGGGGCAATAGTGAAGCCCTTGGTGCAGATGATCTCATCCCCATGCTTGTTTTGTTAGTTATTAAGGCTGCTCTACCAAACTGGATTGCTCATCTAACGTATATTCGTGATTTTCATTTTTCTTTCAGCAAATTTTATAACAACCAATACAACTTTTTGGTTACATCTTTGGAAGCATCAATTGAACATATCCGGAATGGACATCTCTTTGACCCTCCTGAACCTGAGTGCGAAATGAGTCGTGATGTGGATACCGGCTTCTTCCAAGTTCCATGCAGTAGTGAGTGCGACGAAGATAGTAGTGCTAATTCTCTAAAAAAACTCTTCGATTTAATCCGATCTGGTTGTTTAGAACAAGTGAAAGATATATTAGCTAAGAAAGATGAGGTTGATTATTGTGATACATCGGATCTGTGCCACCCACTTTGTTGCTGTGAATCTTGTGAGCGAATTCTTAGTTTAAAAAAGTGTAATACCTCTCCAACAGTTCTTTCATATGATGAAAATGGATATACTGCTCTTCACACTGCTGCTATGTATGGCAGACCGAAAATAGTGGACTTTTTGATTTCGTTAGGTTCAGATTTAAATGCTACAGATTATCGAGGTTTTACTCCGATACATCACGCTGCCTTTCGAGGGTATCAGAACGCTTTGTTGCTCTTAACCCATGCTGGTGCTGCATTATGTTGTGCTGACAATGAAGGTAACACTCCACTTCATTTAGCTACTGCAAATGGACATGAAGCATGTACAAAAGCATTAATATATTTTGCTGAGCAAAATGGAATAGTATATAATATTGATTATCCGAATAACAAGGGTGATACAGCACTGCATAATGCTTCTCGATGGGGTTATGAACAAATCGTGACTTTACTTCTTGATTATGGAGCTAATCCAATAAAGAAAAATAAGCGTAAAATGTCTCCATTAGATATTTCAAATAACCCGCATATATGCAATCTTTTGAGAAAAAATATCAATTTCATTAACAATGATAAGAAGAATACTGATAAAAGTGGACCTGCTGATGTTATTACTACATCAAGCTTAGATCTCTCAGAAGATAGAAAAAGCCAGTCAAGTGGTTCAAGACCTTCGACAACTGAACAAATACTAAAATTAGATAGACTTTTCACTTCAATTTTGTATGGAGATGTTCAGTTGGCTACGTTTTATTTAGGTTGTGTTGATACCAGGAAAGTATGTGATGACTGCCCTCCTACTTCGTCTAAAGATGTGGATGATTTTGTTTTTGTAGAAAGAGAAAAATCACTTGTTAATGTTTGCAATCCTGAAGGATTTACTGCCTTACATATTGCATCAAAATATGGAAAACATGAAATAGTTAAAGTTTTGATAAATAGTGGCGCCAATCCGAATCTCATCACTTGTAAAAGCAAATCTACACCTCTTCTTCTGGCTTGCCAGTATGGTAACACCGCTTGTGCTCAAGTTATTCTTAACATGTGTAAAGTTAGTGTAAATGTTCAAGATTCCCTGGGTAATACTCCTGTGCACTATGCATGCCTGAATGCTAATCAGGTTTTAGTTAAATTATTACTTAACTATTCTCCAGATATTGGAATAAAAAATCATGAAGGTGAAACTCCTTATAATGTGGCTGAAAATAAGTTTTTTATATCAGTGTGCAGTACTTTACGAAAATATAGTGATAAATTAACATATAGTTAGTATTTTAACGAAACTTTATTTTTAAATTACTCTTAATTTGTTATATTACCAATAATTGCACTCCTATCCTTAGGCCAATCTCGTAATCATCTAAAAGATACCGTCAACATTTTTAATTCTGCTAATATATTAATAATAATTATAATTTCATTTTGTTCGATGATAATCAGTTTCTGACTGAAAATTTCGCTTTTTTTGTCGTTTTTTTTTCATGTGATATTATTAGGCTATTACTATTAAGCGACGAAATATGTACGTTAAAATCTGACTGAATCCCATTTTATTTCAGTTCTTTTCTATGTCAATAAAACAGGTCTTTTCTAGCATTTATTATATTACGTTCATATGTATACTTTCATGTATATAATTCTCTATGTGATTGTAAAACATAATAAGACTGAACATATATTGTAGCAAACTATTTTTACATGATACATTTGGAATTCTTGAAAAATTAACACCACGTTACTTTAAAAAAAAAGTAAGTTTTAAAAACTCCCAATTTTTTATACATTTTATTGTATTTCAATTAATAATAAAATCTATTAATTACAGTGATTGTTCAAAAATAAGTCAATGTAAGTATATACTTCATGTTATTTGTAAGCTATACACTTTTGTTAATTAAACCTAATTCCTTTTTAAATATTTCATTACGTTCAAACTGTAGTTTGCAATTCAAATTGTGGGCATCTAATTTTACAAGCAGTTTGAGTTATATTTTTGGACCATTTCGTTATGTCAATCATTATACTCTTAAACACATATTTGGTGAATACAGAATACTGATAACTACTTATCATTGTATTTAACGCAATGTTACTTTTGTTTTCATTTCTTTAACAAACTTATTTATTGTTATATTTGTGTTATTTGTTATTATTTAAAAGCTTTCCAAGTTTTGTTTTTTTTTTCATGAAAATTAATAATAATAGTAATGTTGTTGTAACAAATTTTATTTACCTACTTAAGTAATATATGGAAGTACTAATATTTATGTTTTTAGCGTACCATAAAATTATGTAAAGAAGTGTTATTCATTTCATTTTTCAATCTTTTAATAAGTCATGATGACCATTACTAGATACCTTAACTTTCTTGGAAAGTATATAAAAGCAGTTTACGTAGGAGCATATTAAGAAAACATGGTTCCTCTGTGTTTTACTCACTTATTGAAAAAAAAATCAGTTATGAATTATGTAAAAAATGACCTTATTTTAATGATTGTTATAAAATTGTGTATTTATGAATTCTGGTGCTTTCTGTGTGATGATCATTTACTGGCATTGCATAGAAATCATATAAAAGCGTTATAAAAGTCTACTTTTTTTTTTAGATAAAGCCTTAAATACCCCAGCTCTTAATTCTTTCTTTCCTTTATGCTATTCTTCAATAAAGGATTTCAAACAAAAAGAAAGGTCTATTGTACGGTTTACATAAGTATATACTTATCGGTTGATGGACGTATTCACGTCTCCACTTCTTTGTTCCTTCTCCTTTTCCTTTTTCTCCTCTCCTGAAGACGGCAAGATAGCCGAAATGATCGAGAATCGTAAGTGTTAATCTCTTTTTTGTGTTTTCTAGTTGTAACTTTAATTACATGCTTATGTATTAAAATTGGACATTAAATTTTAAATTCAAGTATTTTTAAAAACTTGAAATAATCTTATTTGTTAGTAAAAGAATTTGTACTGTTTCTAAAGGATTTGATTGTGATTGATAAACATTAATTGTTGAAGGATATAATTTATTTATATATATATTTATCCCTTCTCTACAACTTAAAATTCAATGAATTTTATGAAGAATAAAAAAGATATTTCAGAATTTGTATTGTTTAAAAGAAAAATATTAAATATCAGCAACTGACATACGAATCTATGTCTAATTTGTATGTAACAATTAATTATAGTTATTGTTCACATTTCTATTACAATGTCATTTTTTAAATGTTGCAACATTTTTTGTGTCAGGGTAAAACATATATTATTCAGAGCAACCCCAGAATACTTTCTAAAAACAATAGGAATAAATAAACGGACTTTTTAAAATTTATTATTTGATTTATATTTTAAGGAAATAAGGAACAAGGGGAAAAACAAGTTTTATTAATTAAAATTGAACTGGTCGTATAATACTTTGAACAAGTTTCAGATATGTTGATTTGCATACTTATAATTGTGGTCATTTATTTTGTTTTAGTGTTTCCTGTTTTTTTTTTTGTGATATTTATAAATAAATACAAAATCACTGAGAAAAATCCTCCACAACTTCTACGTTTCATTTCCTTAGTCTTTATTATTCAGGAATAAAGTCCTCCTGATTTTCATGAGAAGAAAAGGTAATATCATCAGAGAGAAGGATTTCATCCTTGAATTGTAAAGATAGTAAATTGATAATTTTTTTGCGGGTAAATGTGTATGCATATGTGTTATTAACAAACAAATTGAACGAACCCAATAAAATAGAAGAACTATATAGAGAAAGACAGAAGAAAACAGAAAAACTCTCTGTGATAATTTCGATATACGTCATCATCAAGAGGTTGAATGACCTGCCTTCAGAGTAGGCAGGTCAAAACGATTTTTGTGATTTCATTGTATAGTACATAGATGATTTCTTAAACGATGAGAAAATGATCCCAAACGGGCAACAAAGTGTTCTGTCCAATTTGTTATAAAACAATTGAGCAGAAGTCCAATATAAACTGAGAGATACAGATAATGAAAGAACAGAATTACAGTCTGAAATTGTAAGTTCTCTAACTTGAGAACTGTGATCAATAGAGAGGAGAGACCAGGTGCACCTGTTCAAGTTGCATATTTGACATTTACCTACTATGCTGTGATAACTCTGTTCATTTTAAGATAACTCACAGTCACTTAGAAATAGCATCGTTACCAAGTGTTCTTTAGGGTTTAAAATACTTCGACAATAATAACAGACTGACAATGTGACGCTGATGAGGGTCTTTTATTTTTGTTAAAAGACCTCAGTTCTATTTTTGAATTTCTTACTGTAATTTAGACGTCGATTTTTATTTAATTCGTTTATCCTGAGATTTTGTTCAGGTTGGACCTCAAAAAGAAAACGACTGCTTATGTATAAATACTTCATAACAAAAAGAAATTTTGAAGAAAAGATTAGCTAAAATTTTTACCTTTATTTCTTTTTGTTTTTGATATTATTATTTTGTTTAGTAGTATTATAAATGTATATAGTGGTGGTTTGTGGCTTTTTAAAGGAAGGATCAGCGAAGGTAATTTTTAGTCAGGTTTCAAAAAATTCTCATTGAAAGATTTACTCATGTAATTGTGAGGTAAATGAAATATAAGAATTAAATTAAAATTTAATATTCACCTTTATTTACATAAGTTTGCGATGCTGTTTAACCTATCTTGTGACTTGGTATTTTTAAGAAAGATTTTTATGGATTTATTGTGCAATAGCTTGTCCCTGATCAGAAGAAGAAGTGAAGTCCTGTTGCCGGTCAGTTGTAGCTGACTGTTATTTATGATCTTTACTGTTATAGTTGAATTGTTGGTGTGACGTGATACTGAGTTAGTTTCTCGAAAGACATAAAGAGTATGATTAAAGCTAAAAGAAAAGACATCAGGGAATATTTTCCGCAGTTTTTTGCCCATTCATGGAAACATTATGATATTAAGGTTATAGTCATCTAAGTCAGTTTCTTGGTGGAGTGAGGACACTATGGGCCCAAGGTGTGAGACACCTTTGCACACTTATGTAAATCAGAATTCGAAAACGGATTTTAATCTAAGGAACCAAAAAATGATCCAAAGCAGACAACAAAAGTTCAGAAAAACTATGGGTAACACACAGTAGATAAAGACATATTCTCAAATAACGGTTGAACTATTGACTGTAGGAAGGAAGGAATATGAATGTTTTAATGCCAATTAATATTAAATTTAAAAATTTTATGTTTCCTGAAGACTCAATACATAAATCAATACATAAATTACAATTTACATTTTGAGAATCCTTAGTAGATTTTATTCATAATCCTGGTAATAAAAACATTTTATGCTGAAGTGTTCAATATAGATTCTAATTATGTGTAACTTCATATATACAAATATATATATATATAATATATATCGAATTAGGTCTTTATAGTTTTCAGTTATTTGTTATTAACTCCGAATATATTATCAATTGAATAAATTATTCATTTGATAACACTTTATTTTTGTTTGAATAAAATGCAATTTATTTTAGTATGCTACTCATTTTTTCGTAATAAAATTAAAACAGAATAATGTCCTGTCAACAGAAATGTGAAATAAATTAGTTTTGATTTGTTCTGAATTTATATAAATAAGCTTTTATCGGTAAAAATAAAATGATAAATTCGTCTTAAAAACAACTGAAATATTGTTTTTCATTTTCAAATATAAATAAAATTATTTTCCTAGTTACCTCATAGGTTGGCAGCGCTGTTAGTTTTCATGGAAGGCCTTTATTTTGAAGGTTAGATCGAAAGTGCATATCGTTGTGATGACTGTAGGTTGATGGGCGTACTGAGATAGTAAATCTTTTGTAATCTGTCATTTATTATCTGTTACTTCAATACAGTATTAACTTTGGATCGAAAAACTGATTTGTTGGTTATGTAGTTTATTTTTTTAGAACTAAAGTAGAAATAGGAGTTATGGGAAATGATTGTTATTTGTTCTTTGTTGTTCCGTAATACAAGTGATTATTAATATTGTATTTAGTATAAATAATGTAATTTTATAGAAAAGTGTCAGTTCCTTAACACATTTGTGGACCTAAAATGAAAAAGCAATTCTTCAGAGTTAAACAACTTGCTGATCAAACGTTTTCTAGGTGAGTTCCATTTCCTCTTAAGTAAGTCTACTATACGATTAAGATTTAGTTGTCAGCATTTTCAGTGATACAAATTTTTTTGTAGATTATTAGATTTTATTTCTTAAAAATCAATACCAGCTTCATAATGTCTGTCACATTTGAATGTTATATTTTAAAAGTATCTGAAATCAGTTCAAACATTTTATTTATTCTACGGCTTGGAATGTGAATGATAAACAGAACACTTTTAATGTTATTGTACACAATTATTTATTTATTACTAATATATCTATTGAAAGGAGTATCATATAATTCATGTCACAGAGAAGCAAACTAAATTATAACTTTTTTGGTTTTGTAATAACTCTTATGGTTCAATCATAATTTCTACAATTTTAAATTGAACGAAATCAACTTATTTTGTCTAAAAAATGTTCAAAACAGTTTCTTCAATCCATATTATGTGTACACTTGAAAATCTAAAAAAAATTGAATTATTGATAATACTGTTATTGTATCTCTTGAATACTAAGACGGTGGTCTTAGTCGTCTTAGAATTCGACATCACACATATGTCTTTACCCTTAAATATTTGTCCTATTTTATTATAAAGTGTCAGCTACTTTGGTAATTACACAAAAGTACAAGAAAAAACTGTCAGAATAAAAAGTATTTATTTAATGACTGACTTCTGATCAATATGCGGCTTCTGATGAACACATTTGTTTACCTTACTGTCTGTCGAATAAGTTGGCAATCTTATTTTGAATTCTTTTTATATTTTTATTGGTGGTATTAATGGGGTTTATGTTTTATTTTCTACGCATGGTGTTTATAATTAGGAGTTAGTCATAGGTAAATAAACAAATTGAATAGTTTACCTTTGGTTATCAAGGTTAGTTGGTAGTTAATGAAATGTTTCTGAATAGTATATGAAAGAAAATATATGACCAAATTAAAGAGTTTAATATTTAATTTTATAGTACTTGTAAAGTATAATTTAAACAGTAGTTAGAAATTGTGCATTGACATTTAAATCTATTACTTTTTTTTTAAATTTATATTGAAGATTTCTTTGTCAACCTCAATAGATATATTCGAAGGCAGTGTTGGGCAATTTTCCACTTGAGCAAGTCTTGTTAGTTGAATAGGTATAATTCAGGATGTCCTTTAAAGTTTAATATTCGTTTTAGGTTGTGGTTTGCTTGAAAGATTTATATTTCTTGTTTTTATATTGCAAAATTAAAGTATTCCTGTAACTGTATACTTAGTTAATCAGTTTAAGTAAAATGTAATGGAACCTCATGTATCCCAATGACTCCATTTAGTTGAGTAAATTGGAGGTTTTTCATTAATTATGGGAAATGATCTACTGCTAACTCCTATTTAGTATGATCAAAAAAGGCGGAATGGCTTAAAAGTAAGTAGGCCTAAGCGAAAAGACATCTGCCATTGATAACTATTGATAACATAACTGAAGAAACATAAGCTAATTTGGATACTGTGCCGGAGATCAATGATCAACTCAGCTGGTTATCTTAATCAAACGAAAAGTGTCTTCGTTAATGTTATTTTTCCCAAAAAGCCTTTAATTTTTGCAAAAATTGACGATCAGATTCTACATTTCTTGGCTGTTAGGTGACAACAATGTTCTGTTGAACTTATTAAACATTTATATCGAAAAGTAAAATTGTGAAGTCACACATTTCACAGTTGTGTGAAATTCAAACACAGTCAAATTCAATCTGGATGGCCTAAAAAATTTCATTCGCAGCCACAATTAGGACTTTATCTTGAATGGTAGGTTCAAAAATAGTGAACACTATACAGGGGTGACTACTTTCCGTTCAGTATTAAATGTATCACAGTCAATAAAATGTTCAGAGTTTTAATAACTTATTATGAGTGAAGTACAGATTTAGGTTTATTTTTTATCTCACAGTGCTATGTTTGAACATGGTCTAGTTTTAACCTTATATTTCATAAAATATAAAATTCATTTCCGAAAAAGTTTGTGTTTTTAAATATATGGATATTGACTGGTCAAAACTACATGTAACAGATGGAATAGTTCAAAGTAAGTAAAGAAACATCCTGCAGTAACCGATTTTCGGTTTCAACCGTCTTCTGGGTAGTAAACGACAGAGACCAAACTTGCTGCATAATAATGAATAATTAACTCTCCAAATTAGAAGTATTATCTATTATTTTTATTTTGACATGTTTTTTGTAATATTTTGTACACATTTTTTATTTATTTATTATGTTTTATTCCTAATTTTATTTTATTTATTTGCTATTTAGTTTTTAATCATTTATAATCCTGTTTCATTATTTCATTTATTTCGTAATTGCATGTATTTTAATACCAGATAACCAAAATAAATAAATATATAAATATACCAAATACCAAATTTTAATACCAGAATAACCTACTTATGTATAATCTGTTTTCTTTTTCCTCAGTCATCATCTTCATATCCTCCCTGACTTTTACTTATAGCTCATTCTATTCCTTACCTTATTTGTCAGACTTTTCAACTTTTCTCGCCTTATTTCTGGCCTACCTTACATGGACTAGTTCTTTGTTAACCGAATGCCTCCATAGATACTCTGTAGGTTTGCAACCGCCGCTATGTCGTGCGTTTGGTCTCTCTCCTTTTGCTTTCCGAAACAGTTGAAACTGAAAATTGGAGTCAGGAGGTATGAATTTTAATTTCATTTGATGGATACAATAATAAATATATTGATACAATCATGCGCAGTTGTATTAATAGAGTATATATTAACATCGATAGAGAACAAGAATGTTAATAATCAAGAAACACCACATATAGTTAAGTCTAGAAATCAATATTCGGTCGTAAATGCAACAGATGAATGGATATTGAAAAACATCAAAGCAAACCTATGTAAAATTCCTGACGATCGTTAGAAACTGATATTATATCAGTTCAACTTTAGTAAGTATGGTAATTCGTAATAATGTGTGAGAACAAATAATAATACATAAGTGAAAACAAGTAATAATAATAAAAAGAATAAATAAACACACCAGAGGACCGATATGACATACAAATATGGGAAGCTGTATTTTCCTCTAATTACTTATACGGGTTCCACAATTCTATTACATTGTCAAGGACGCCAGCCATGTATCCTATACCTGGAGTCCCTAGAGGATACACCATGAGCATTCATAAAGTAAAATCTACTAGATAAATGATGTTAACCAGCATCACAAATAGCTTTCCGGGAAAACAATCGCTAATTACCTGCATCAATAATTAAGCAAGTATATATACTTGTCGGGTGCCATCCGACAAGTCACAACCTTAGAACCAAGTGAAACCTCACGGAGAATCTCCCCAAAAGATTGTCTAATTGTAACCATACAAATGCTAGTCCAAGACTGAATTCAAACAGTGATTAAAATCAAAGAGATAAATATATTACAGAGGGGAAAAAATGGAATATTAACTCACTATTCGGATTGAGTCCAGGAATTGATTCAGTATCAGGGAAACGATATGTAGCCCTCATATTGGCCATCGTGTTAGAATCGGGATGTATATGTCAGTAGTAGATTTTCCAAAGATGTTGGAAACATGCCTGTAACAGTATCGTCTTTCGCTTGATTCTGACTAATGCACTGTACTGCTCTTGCTGTAGTCCTGAAATCAGGAGGTCTTTTGAATAAAATTTGTCACGAGACGGCCGTTATAAGCGAGCTTTCGACCGCATTCACCGCTTACGAATAGTAAAAGTTTTAGTTCGTTCTTTTGAATTAAGTCGTTGTGAAAAATTAAACTAGGTCTAGATTTAATTAGGTTTTTGTTCTCTTTTTGTATGAATTTTATTATATTTTCCAAAAATATATATCAAGTATTCTAAAAGATATTAGCGTGTTAATTCAAAGTAGGACTGAAATAGGTAATTTGCGCTGAAAGTTTTTTATTAAATAAGCTGTGAACTAGAATTTTAAAGCTGAAGATGACTAATACGATATGCTCTATCAGAGGCCAATGTAGAACAGTTAGGATGTATATTTATTTATTTATCAGTTTTATGGGTTTATCGAGGTGTTCTCAATCTTAAGTGACCTGTTTTAATATAGAATCCCAGTGTTAGGCATATCAAATTGTTAATTTTGTAAAATGATTTAATTTGTTAGAAACGTTTTCTTTCTCGTGTAGACGGTGCAAATGCTGAAATCTGCTGAAGCAGTCAGCTTTCGAAGTAGATTGCTGGCACAGAAAAATTGTCAGCTATGATGTGTCCCCTTACTATTGAGAAAGGATTGATCATGAGCGAACAGTTTTAAAAACTCATACCATTCCAGGGAACTAGCCTAAGCGCTTCATAGGTTGCAAATTGATATTGGACACCCGCGATCATTTAACTTTGACAGGTCAGTCAACCCAAGTCCTCGTAGGGCTGTCAACCAACTATTTTGAAAGTTAAAAAGGTTTAAAAAAAAAACAAAAATTTAGAGGCAAAGTTTAAATTCTTCACTACTTAAAAAATCTGGAGTGGCCTACACTCTACTTTACTATAAGTAACTTAATGTCAAATTTCTTGAGTATATAAAACATAACGTCTCATTTAAGCATAACGTAAACATCTAAATGGGATATAATTATTAGCCTGTCATTCCTGAGGTAGTACATATAGTGATTGAAGGACATATCAATTTATAAGCTTATTTTTGTACATCACAAATAATTTATTATTTGCAAATAATTTCATTAGTATAACTACAGCAGTAATAACATTTTTGAAAAACCAAAGTGAACATTTCTTGAAACGAAATAGTATCCTACAAGAGAACATGGCTATTGTTCAAATAGCCAGTAGATTTCTTACATCGTTTACTTGACATCCTTCTACATTGAATATTAATGTAAAATTTTCAAATTTGAAACAGTAAAATACTCTTTTTTTCTCTGAAAAACTTCTTAAACAGCGAAGAAAATGTTGTTTTAAGGTGATTTGTTAATTAAAGATGTACGATAATTACAGTTATTAATCTCTAAACGAAAGATTTCAATTTTGAATTATCTTTTACATTTTTGGTTTTTAACAGAATTATTATGCTGGGAATTTTATGGCTTCTTAGTATTTAATAAGATCATTTTCCTTCCCCTTTGTCAAATAACATATATACGAATTTTTTTTTAATGAGTGTTATCATTTACCTGCACAATATTATTCCTCTTACATCTCTTATAAGTCAATAATATATTTTCATTTTTCCATTAGAAACATCAATTTTATCTCAGTGGATTCGCTCAAAAAATTTCTAAGTCAATGTAAACAATGTAAAAAAATACAAAAAATTCGACAAGTATAGCAGGTGATCTCTTAGTCTAGAATAAACAAACAGTTTTTATATCGTTATTGCTCTTTCCCGTAATTGAAACTTCATGAATTTTTTTTTGTGAATTGCTAATTTTTTGTTCCATTTTTGGTCAAATTTTCATTTTTTTTTAACAAGCCGTTTAGCGTCAAAAAATCATTTTCTGAAAACACAAATCGTTCTGTAACGCCCCTTTAGCGAAAGTAATTTCAAAAAAAAAAATATCTCAACTCATTCGCCATATAATGTTCTATTTGTAGGCATAGTTTCATTCTTGTCCGTCATACAGTATGGCTTGTATCGCTCTCACAAGTTTTGAGATTGAATTATAAGTCAAAATTTTTACATTTTATTGAAAAAAAAATATAACCTGTTGTTTTAAAATTCTGAATATATTTTTCGTTTGTTGCATTTGTAACTTCAAAGATAATGTCAAAATTTCAAAACTCTAGGATTATCAGTTTAGGAGAAATAAATGTTTTAAAAAGAACGGTTTTTGGCAAAAAAAGTGACTTTCCCATCATGCATAATTCTTCCCAAACAATAGGGATCTTCGTCTAAATGGGGCCCATTTTTGTGTAAAATATCAACTTGATCCATCAAAGATTCTGGACCGTAGCGTGGTAACAAGCAATGCTAACACACGCACCCACCCACCCACACACACACAGACATCATCGTAAAAACGTCATAAAACGACTTCTGGTACCTCAAAACATGTAATTCCGTCAAAATCTCGAGATCGAATTTTTTCACGATCACTATACATTACTTATAGTAAAGTAAAAACTATAAATAGGTAATTTTCCGGAGCAACAAAAAAAGTAGAAACCACTACTGTATGTATTAAATTACGAAGTTAGTGCTGGCTGTAAGTGGAACTAATTTTTATCTTTTTTTAGTGTGAGATCCTTTGCTAATTGAATTTCGTCTGTATTACTGCAGTTTATAGCGTTACGGCCCTTACAAGCCCCTTATACGTCTGTTTTAGAGCCGGGTACTTAGAAATCTCCAAGGAAAATAAAAAGGCTGTTAAGAAAATAAATAAGGAGAGCATTTTACACCAAAAAGAAAATAAGTTTCATATCTTAAGGTAGTAATTATCAACAAAAGTCGAACATACTGTCGTAGAACTTGGAACTCAATAAAGAAACAAATTAAAGAATTATATAGATGTTTTAAATGATCCAGTAGTTTGTTGTGTTGAAAGGAACATATTCTTATACTTGGGTGACTGTGGGTTGTACTTTTATAATGTTGCTCTATAACTTAAATTTCTTATTCGAAAAAAGTTGCGACGCTAAAAAGCACTGTAATTCATATTACATGATGATATAGTTTTCATTTTCTTATTATTTTTGCACTTGGGAATACACTGAATCGATCATCTTTTTAGGTTTACAAGCTTTGTGGGAGGCTGTTACAATATTTTGAAGGCTGTTATCACTAAAGAGCATAGTATCAATGTAACCATGAATAGGTGGGGCCGTCTTGCTTGGTATGTTGTTGTCTGCTCTCTGCTGCTTTTGGACCTGTCCATCTTCAAGAGAGACTCGATCGAAAATGAAATCCGAAACAGGTCGATCGCATAATACAACATACAAAGCAAAACGGCTCCAATTCCTTGTGATTTCTCTAGAGTTCAGCATACTTTCTACGTTTACAACGTAATATCTGTTAATTCCATGTAATATCCTTTACTATCAGACTATCATTTCCCATGTATTCCTAAAATACTGAACTGATTGAAACAAAGCTACACAGATGAGAATATTCGTTGAGTCAGATTTCATTGCTTTACAATGTCTCTCGAATGGCTGAACCTAAACATATCTAATATTGCTTGGTTGCTATATCTGACCTAAGGATTGTTTTCACCAATGTTTTTTAGCTCTACCGATGCGTGCTACTCAGTTTTACTATAAGACATGTTCTATGCGAAATCATGGAAAATTCCAAGTCATGCACAGTATTCCCAGTATATACTACGAATTACCTTATTTTGTTTTCATGTCAGTATATGACTGAAGAAATTTCTGCTCATAATTGTTACGTCATAGAGATCGACTGTCTTTTATTTCAGTGCTTATGTTTTATAAAGTATGAAGCATCTCATTTCTCATGCCTATAACGTTTAATCATGGCGTAATTCTAAATACCAGACCAAGTAGTGATAAACTAGTAGACGATAGTAGTTTCTTACATAGGCTGAAAAGTGGTAATGCGACTAGAAGTACTGGACATGTGAAATTAATACAAGTTCAAGAGTTCATTCCGTACATTTAATGAGGCAGAATTCCAATTTCAAAAGCGTTCGTGAATACTGCATTCTTTTAACGTTACAAAACCAGCCATTATATATGTTCTAGCAAAATCAAAATCTACTGCTAATTACTAGTGTGAAGTCCTATTCTAGTTATAATCTATTACAGTTTACTGGTTACACTGTTGACAAATCTTTTATCATTATGTTCTACTGATCTTATTGCTGACCAATGACCAATTGCTGACCAGTGTTTAAGGCTAAATTATTTCTAATGTATTTGTCCCTTTGATTTGAGGAAATCTTGTTATTCTTTGGGTTCGTTTGACCTGGTAATGCGGTATGTCTATTACATATACGTTAAAAAGATTTCACATGAACACGTGAAATAACAATCAATGATCAAACCACAATAAGAAAATGGGAAAAACAAGACTAAGATCTTTCAACCGTAACAAGCGGTCTTCGTCAGAGTTAAAAACCCAACTCAGTTGAGTTTTTGACTCTAACGAAGACCGCTTGTTACGGTTGAAAAATCTTAGTCTTGTTTTTCCCATTTCTTATTGTGGTTTGATCATTTACATATACGTATGTAGAGCAATTGAGAAACAATTTCCATTTTATTCTAAGAGTCTGAGTGATTTTCACTTACATTACTTTTAAGTAAGACTATGATCAATCAATTTAATTAATGATTTATTTTGTAATCAGAATAGAATTGGGGTGTTTTGAACAGAGGTCCCCCAAACTTTTCATCTCGTCTCAACCCCTTCCCAAAATATTTTCTCCTTATCGGCCCCCATAAAAACATTGAAAGTAATATTTATTTTCACATTGATGACAACAACATATTTTTTCCACATTAGTAATGTCAAGAAGTTACATGACCAGCATGGAAATGAAATCAAAGCATTTTTGTTTCCCAAATATAATGAAATTCCTGAATGACTGTACGATGCAGACAAAATTATAGATTTATGGCAGTTTTTCTAGGACTATTATATTAGTTTTACCATAAGGCCTTACAACAAATATATTTTAAAATGCAGCAAGAATGATATTGATGAAAATATCTTATCTGTTATTATAATACTGCAGGATAGCACAGGATTATTCTAAATACCTCATTTACTAAAATGGATGGCATTAACGAGAAGAATGCCCTTGGTGAGAAGCAATGAGAATGCTGATATTGGGTTAGATTTCAGAGAGATTTAGCCTGAAATCACCACTTTTTTTTTAAAGTTGTCTGTTCTTCTGTTTTGACACAATTGCGTTTGCATGCAAAAAACCAGCTCAATCTTGTAACTACTACTTGTCAACACCTTTTTGAATCTTCTTGTTGTTCAACCCTTCGATGTGTTAGTATTTTTACAAACTTAACTATGAACATTTAACATTTATTGACCTCTAGTCAAATAAATTGAACTTATCGACCTCTGGTACAGTGATACCTTGTTTTTCGACCGTAATTCATTTCAGAGTTATGGTTGTCAAATGAATTGGTCGAAAACCAAAAATAATTTTTCCATAAGAAATATATAAGGAAATGTGGAATAATCCGTTTGGTCAGATAATATATAGGTGTTATTTTTTTTTAAACACTGTAGGTTTCTCTAGGTAAAAACATTTATATAAACTACAAAAAACATTATTAAGTCTAAAATAACTTGGACGACTGTTCAAGTTCAAAAATTATGTTCGACGGGTGCTCGTTTAGGAGTAAACAAAAGAAATTGGTAATGCCAGAAAATAAGGTGAATAAAAAAACACACATGGAATACTCAATATGATTTACTATAATTTTCATATAAAAAGGGGATTAATCATTCTTTCCTTTTGTGTAGTAAAATTGTCGCCTTTAATTAACATTAAAGTACTTATATATTGA
This sequence comes from Hermatobates lingyangjiaoensis, assembly GCA_026182355.1. Taxonomy (NCBI): domain Eukaryota; kingdom Metazoa; phylum Arthropoda; class Insecta; order Hemiptera; family Hermatobatidae; genus Hermatobates; species Hermatobates lingyangjiaoensis. The sequence goes on from JAPFBL010000015.1 coordinate 2,130,832, forward strand.
TATAAAAAAATCTGTAACGAGCAGTAGTAACGTCCTGGCCTTAGACATACGGGTAGGAATATAGAACACTTTCTGATAAAGAGCGGAAGTTACTGTTACTATTTACAAATATAGCATTAGAGAAAAGGAATTTCTCTTCTTACTGACTTTAGAAAAATAAATACCGCAACATCCATTTTTGATAGGTAATAAATTTATTTCCTGTCCAATCAATATGATGAATTTCATTATTTATATACAAGAATAAGGCGCTACTTTTTTCCTGTCAACTTACGTTGTATTGGTGTTGTTTTACACGTGTCTTTAATGATATACCAGTTGGACAAATATAAATTTTATGGCAATTTTTGTACGGAATTCTATAAATACCACCGGACTCCAGTTCCCTGGGAGAGTTTTTTTATTAACATATGTATATAACGTTATTATGATTAGAACACACTATATTAAAATCAAATTGTTTGGCTAGCCTAGGAAGAGAGTCCTATGAGTCATGATACGGTAAAATTATAGAATTTGACAATGAACAGGGCTCTGTTGAAGTATTAGAGAAAGTTTTTTTTAGCACCTTTCAAAGCTAAATTGATATAAGAGGAGGGGTATTTTAATGATAGGGCAATTGTCCTAATGTTGTTAATCTCATCATTAAGGAATTCAGGAGAACTCTTAAGGCCCTCAAAAACATTATTTTTAAAAACAGAAATTTTAACATTTTTTGAATGGGAAGGATAAAATTGAACATATGCGTAGGAAACCTACGAATGTACTTGCATATGTTCACTTTTATTCAAAATATATGTTCCAATTCAAAAAATGTTAAAATTTCTGTTTTTAGAAATATGTTTTTGAGGGCGTTAAGAGTTTTACGGGGAAAATCGTGGATCAAGTTTTCCCATTTATTAGGTAAAACAATCTATTTGCATAGTGATGTACGAACTCGAACTACGAGTATATGGGAAGAAAACAAGCTAACCCTTCTTCAGTATGAATGTGTGACAGTTCCACACTAATACGCTATTCACACCAGTGCTCGAAGAGATGCCCGTTACCTATACTTCCTTTCTCACCATAACTGTCATTGTTGAATAGTCACCTCAATAGGACACATGGAAACGTACAATCTTCTTAACGTGGATTCAGATTATGTCTTCAGACAAGTACCTCTTATTTTTCATTTTAATTCATCGTTTGCTTTAGTTAATCAATATATGATATTGATTGAGGGCACAACATCTGAAATAAGTTAGATTCATTAATTCTATTTAAAGTTTTTTGAAATAGAATATTCGAAACTGAAATGATATTCCCTATAATTATAATCGCTTCTATTTACCTGTGCAATCTGCAAATTTAAGATTACCGTTTGATTGAAGAATTTTCAGTACCTTGTGAAGTCAGTTACTTGGGTCAAGAGGTCAGGGAACCTGAGTACCCATGTTGAAGACAGATCCCCACAGATTGTTCCATACCTTCAAGTAATAGTTGTATATTTCTCTGAACTTCAAGGTTTGTTTACACGTCTGCTCAACCTTGGGCAAGGACCACATCCATCATGATGTCAGCACCAAATACCATCGTCAAACGATTGACTTATTGTTTTGTCATTGATATTTGTGTATACAAAACTGAATTCTATTAGTAGGAGGAATTGGTTTTCACTTTCGTGTCCTATCGGATACCAAAGAGATAAGACATGGCTGTTCTAGTCTTCATAGTCTATAAATCCTTTAGGTATGGAAATATGTAAAAATGTTAACACTGAACTGTATTATAAGTAAACGTATTATCGACATGATTGACTATCAGTTGTTTGATAAGTTTTTTCTGTATTTTGCCACTGCTACGAAATGTAATCATACTTTCGCTTGAAACAAGGATTAAGCAAATCAGTAAATGGAATAAAAGAGATAAGTGATGTAATCTGATGCTTTATCAATTAGGTGCTGAATGGTTCAGGTGATGTTATGAAATACTCGTAGTTCATACTGAATTATTTGAAAAAGTATTTTATTTTTTTTCTATTTTTTTAAAGAAGTTTATTTCTAATAAGTTACCTATTTTGACCTACAGAGTTTAATACAATTATGGTAAAATCCATCAAGTGAGTACTTGTGGAACATGGTATATAATTAATTGTCTGTTGCAATTTTTTTTACTATCAAAAATGAAGTCTATCCCCTCCAGGATTTTACAAGAAATGCTCTCCAAATATGTAAATGCTGTCTAATTCCTTTTAGTTACACTCTTTGGAAAGAGCTCAGAGCATGCGTTAGAGATGTGACTTCGGTGCGTTAGAGATCTATTCGGCGAATGAAACATAACCGAAATAAAGCAATAGAAGAGCAGTCGCTGGACGTCATTAAAATTTGTTGGAAAACTTTTCAGCTGTGGGGAGAAACTCCAGTAACTACGACTGGGAAATATGTCCATTCACGAAGCAGTCAACTTCTTAACTGACACCCTCAAAGGACAGACGCCTTCGTCACGTGTTTCCAAACAGCCATGTCAATGCTAAGTTCTATTCCTGAGAACTGCTAAAGAAAAACTGGCATAAAAGGAGGAAACTTCGCAGAGTGGGATGCATTTCGTCGCACTTGTAGTGTAGTGGGCTGCGGTCACCGCGCGTATCAGTACGATTACTTGGAACCTCACCTCCTCCGTATTGGATTAGCTAAAATGTTTTCAGATAAGTAGGGGTTATACTACGTGGGCCCTCGAAGACCAAGATGAAGACCAAGTGCTATAATCTATCCAGTGATATGAAACGATACTTTTATTCGGGAGTCTGCACGCCATATGACTGCACTACCACAGACCACCATGTGCCGGTTTTATTATACGTAACTTATAATAAAATAAAAAACGTATGATTGCCTGACTGTAGTCCGACGTGATTTTTGTAAGTAAATCGCTGGTCCAGTTTTTAGCATTTCTTATTAAAAAACGTTTCAAATATGAATAATTCTTCAAAAATTTGTTGGATTTATTTGTATCGTCTTAATGAGAATATTTTGTCTTTAATGACAATATAAAGTCTAAGATGTGATCACTATGTCTCCTAAGATGGAACATAGGTCAAATTTTTAGTCAATATGGAGAATCTGTAGAAGCAAGTTGACACCTATTTTTTACTACATGCTAATTAATTGCTTTTATGCATCATCTGTGTTGATGTTTTCCACTTAACTGAGTTACTTTTTTTATAATCACAGTGTATTATGCGAAGCGTGGATTAGTAATTCTTCTGATTGAATTGTTTATTTAAAATAATAATTATTTTAATTAAGACATGTTTCTGTAAATTAAATTTGAGCAACTTTGAATTGGCTCTAGTGCCAGGCTGAAACATCTAACATACCAGTTGAAAAAGTCTGGCGTTGCCTACTCTGAACTTTATTGTAAATATTGCCTGTACTATAGAAAGATCATTCTATCATGTTATCTGTCACTATAATATTATTTTCAAGTAATATCAGTTTTGTTATTAGTTACAGCAAACTTGAAATCACTCATATAGAACAATCTGCCACGTTATTATGGTTATTATTATTGAACTGATTGTCGTAGTTCCGTCGGACTTTGCGCACCATGTCGAAATCTGTCCTAGTGTCCTTCCTAAATATTTTCTAAATTAGCTTTAAATTTTAAGTTCTTTAATGAACTTTATAGTTATCTTTAGATAAGAATCTGTTACTTTCATTAGCTGTAGGTATAATTTGCCAAAAATCGTTATCTTCTGAAACACTATTTGCTCGCATTAAAATTAAATAGATGAACGTCTTTCGTCTACATTTTTTCTTAAATCAAGAAAATGTCCGTCCTGAACGGAATAAGGACAATTTTAGCTGGATTTACAATTAGACTTTTCTTCTTTACCTGTCTTATAAAAACATGCAGAGTTTTTCTATGATATATATGGGGCCGAAGGATATCACCGTAACATAAGATGTCTTGGTGAAGGAATCAACCTAGGAAGAATTTAGGGTATCTGTGATTTGTCTCACGATGTTTAGAGTTCTTTAAGCTCAAAGCCAGTGCCAACTAACATTTTCCTATTATAATAACGAAGTCATCTGCATATCCTTCTATATCATAAATTTGATTATTTTGAGTATCCAGAAGGTCTTCCACAATTATTCATCACAATAGGATTGATACCACACCTCCCTGAGGACAGCTTTTAGTATTACAATTCCAGTTTTAGTAGATCGAATACTTATCTATATATAAATTCTCTTCGTGGCTCTGTATGTATGTATGTATGTTTGTACCTTATGCATTCGGCCTACAATGGACCTTTTTCAAAAATTCTTTTGCAAGGCACTTTTTATAGGTCTTGGGGTGGTTTTAGGCTATTAAACTCTGGGGGGCAGCCTAACCCAGGCCCCCTAGGACCCTATAATAGATAAGGTTTGCTGTATAACCTGTTTGTTCACATTTTGACTTTAATTGGTAATGACAACCGCAGGTAGGTTATTCTTTGTGATAATATTTCCACATGCTTTGTTCAATTATTTTTTCGATACAATGCTTCTTCATAAACAAATAATATTTCATCAAAATAGTGTTATTCAAACTTTTAAGAGACAATTTTGTTTACTGATATAATTTTAATTGGACATTTAAAACTGTGTCTTCAAAACTGTGAAGTCTTCAAATTGAAATCATTGAATGAAATGTAATGTGATATGGTTTAGCCTCTTCAACTAACTGGTTCCTAATTGAAACGATTTGGGGGTTTAAAATTCGTATCATATTTAACAGATAAGACATATCACATTTAATGAGCTTAGACTTCTTTCAAATTTCTTGATGTATTGTTCGGCAAAAAATATTCTTTTTATTATTTGTTTAATCTAATCTATCAACTTCCAATATTATTAGGCAATGTCTGAAATTTATAATCACTGTTAGATTATATATTTTTTGCGTAATCTATAATTTTAATTCTGTATTAATTTCGTTTATCTCAAAAAAGTTAAGTCTAACGGAACTATAGAAAATTTAAATTGTTTTCGTTATATGTAATTTATTATTAGAGTTGAAATTAAATTGTTTCCCGGGTAAAGCCGGGTAGATCAGCTAGTACTAATTATTATTGCATTAGATTGTAGTAATCTATTTTATAGTTTTTGGGTTACTTCTGTACATTTATAATGAATTAATGGATTCTTGTAATCAAAGGCTCCTTCTATGTCCAGAGTGGTGTAATAGCAGCCCGGAGTGATTTATTTAAGACTTATGGAATTTTATATTTTATTAACCATAATTATGGACGTGATTATTATTAGTTTGGTCTTGTGATGACAGGTATGTTGTCGATTATGATGGTGCTTCAAATATTCTTGAAAACTTTACATGTACTGTAGACGGAACGTAATAGTTTTTATTTTTTGTGTATAATTATACTCTTTTAGTATTGAAAGGTCATAAAATATTTGTACGAAGGCAATACTCAATAAGAAGTTTCAAGTTTATTGAGCGGTTAAAGTTAGTAGCTATTTGGTCATGAAAAAAAACAAGTATATTTTCAATATTACCAACGTTGGTTTTTTATATTTATGAATGGTATTCTTACATATATATTAACTCATTAAAACATTTAATTTTTTTGTTCATATGACTTTTGTTCATAAGACCCTTAAATCAAAATTTTTATTACTCGAGTGTCATAAAACAAATCTATTCAATATAAACAATGTAAAAACGTGACTTTCCCATGATACAATATTGTACAAAAACAATAGGACTAATTCACACTCTAAGGCAAATTTATGTGCAAAATATGAATTTGATCCTTCAAATGATTGGAGCTTATAGCGTGCCTTTAAACTTTTGGGTATACATCTACCAGTACATCAAAAAACCACCAAAAAAATGACTAGTGGTATCAAAATATGTAAATCCATTGAAATCTCATAATCTGTTTTCGTGGTTTCTACATGTATTTAGCAAAGTAACAAAGGAGTGTGATGATATGTTTCTTCTCGTTGGGGAGGAACGACACAAAAAAACAGTTGCGTTAGCCGATGCAATCAATACGAATTCTTTTATGTGGTTTTCATTCTGGGTCTGTGACCACCTGTGGGGCCGTGCAGGGTTCACCAAGATGAAATCTAGGCAATCTCTTATTTCTGTTGCAAAGTCCTATTTTGTCGTATTTTATTTTCATTATTTATTTACCTATTCTTGTTTTGTACTTCCGTTCCATGAATTCTTTAACCCTTTTGTGGTTCACCAAGCAAAACTCTCCGTGCACAAAAGCGACAGACGTCCATATCCGTCATTTTCTTAGCCGGCATACAATGACCCAGACGTGCCATGCCGTTGTGTTCCAATGCTATTTAGGGCGAAGATATTAAAGGTGTATATGTTGTGCATTGCTTTAGCCCACTCAGTAGGAATTTTGTACAAATTTCAGTAGCAAATATGTAAATTTCTCCGAAACGATGAGAACCTCATATGAACCTTGTTGTTGTTTCACAAGAAGTAACCCGGTTTATCGTCTGAAGTTTGACGTATACATTTTAAATTACTAATTTATTTCTATTTTATAGGTATTTTATCAATTATAAACCTAGAATAATGGCTAAAATAAGTCTAAATGATACAGAAATTAGTGAAATGTTATTGCAATTATCAGGTGTAGACGGCTCAGACATTGACAAAACTTTTGAGCCAAATGAGAGTAGTAGTGACAGCACTGATGTATCAGAGGATTATTAATTTAATTAATTATGATATTAATTAGTTTATCAATGTGACAAAAAACTACTTCTTTGCGTCTGTTATAAATGCATGTAATGAAGTGGCATCAATTGTGCAAAGTGGTGACGACGGTTATAGCCGTCATGGACCGCGAAAGGGTTTAAACTAGGGAATCAGACAAAAGTGGATAGGAATAATTTTATTATGAGTTAAGAGAAGTCGTGGTTATGAATAAATAATTATTTGTTGACATTTTTTTTTAAAAAAATAGTAATTAAATTAAATAAACTGCAAATAATAGTTAAATAAAATGTGTAAAATAAAAAAAGCAAATTAAAAAATATTATTCAAATATGAATGAAATAAATGTTTGGTATGTACGTATGTAATTGAAACATTATACTTAGCAGAGAATGCTTGCTGCAATTTGTAATCTCCAATCAAAATCACTTCCTGTTTATATCATTTTGGCAATCTATCTTAAGGGAAATATAACAAAGGAAAGAAAACCCTATTATAAAGAGTTAACCGTGTAACAGAGTAAAGTCGATATTAAACCATTAGAAAGTGAGAACTCGGTATTATGTTTCAGATTGTCTATAGTTTTCACCTTTCCTTCTTTTTGAAATGATATCTTTACTTTCCAGTTATAATCTGGAATCATAATTCACCCTAATTTCAAAATGTTACTGCATTTCTTTTCGTTGTTGTCTTAGATCCGTTTTATATTAAGTTTGTAAACGTACATAGCCTGCCAGATATGTTTATTGTACCTGTTATTCAGATAAATGTTGGACTAATAGCAGGTCTAATCAAAACTTATACCTTTTAGATTTCTAACGTAGTGCAATCAGTTATTATGTGGTATTTACTCATTATAGGGTAAAAAGCTAATGAAATGGTCTCCACATATAAAAATTTAATCGTATAGAAACTCGTTTCGAACACGTAGAGTTCTTCCTCAGGCATTAACTACCTCATATCTCAGAAATAATCATTAGGCTAATAGGCTATTAGGAATAATCATTATTCAGGAATAATTCCTCATGACATTGTATTTTTTAGTTAATGCCTGAGAAAGAGCACTACGTGTTCGAAACGTGTTGTTTATACAATTAAATTTTTATATGTGGAGACCATTTCATTAGTTTTTTACCCTTTTAGATTTGTTGGTACTTCCAATGTTTTTTTTACTTAATTCAATGTAATCAAATGCGACAAATAGTCACAGTAGGTAATCCATTAGTCTCAGGTTATATTTCAGTTTTTATATCTTTATTGTCTTTTCTGGTAATAAAAATTTATGATTTTTTCAATTTTTTTGTATTTAAAATTTTTTAATTTCTATTTCAATTTGAATTTCCTAAGTAAAGGCGTTTCGGATATAGATGACATTTGCTGAAAGCATACAATGAAAGCCCTCATTTTCGTCCATGTAATTTTGATAAAAATATATTCAGCTCATTCATCAAAATCTAAATATTTTTGAGTACAATTTCGTTATGATCCGTTAAACATTCTGACCTGTTTTGCGCTCACAAATTTTCAAAATCAGTCATGAGCGTAATATAGTGTTCATAATTAAAAGAATAATAGTTTGCCGACTAACATATTATCAACCCCTATTTTTTTATCTTAACTAGGACTACCCAAGAATTGTAGGTTCTTGTTTTTCATACTGTTCTAATTTTTGAACAGTAATGTTGGTCTACTTAATGTTGTGCAATTCGTTAAATAAACCGTTACTAATGTTTAACATATTGATCTATTAAAAGTAATTTATAAAAACTGGTAGTATCTCTTGATAACATCGATTTTGCATACTTGATCACTTTAGCTCCGATTTATAACATGATTCTCAATATTGAAATTTATATTTTGGTTTCTAAAAACTCCATTTATAAATTACTCAATATGGTGGGAGGATTAGCAAACCATAGATTGGCTAAATTTTTTTGTCAAGTTATTTTCAAACTGAAAATGAAAATCAACCATAGATGATTTGATTAACCAGATTATACTAGTTGTAGGTAGTAGTGAATCCCATTATTATTGGATCCTCTTAATGGAAACCTAGTCCTGAAGATATGTATACATTGGTAAAAAGAGACTTTACTTGAAAACTATTCCTTCTATATTGTTCCTTAATATTAATGTTGTTTAATTTGCATCAATTTTAATATGGATGCCTGAAATTTTATGAGTTGATGGATTCTAACGTTAATTATTAAAATACCCCATCTCATATTAAAAAATCTTCAAAGGTTAATAAAAAGTCGTTCACCAATGTAGTAACATAAACGCGTTTAATGAAAAATATCATAGTTCTGCAAATACTGTGTAAATTCCGTGTAAATATAAAATGTACAGTGATCTACTGTTCTAAATCATTAAAAATGTGTGCCAAACAACATCAGCAGCTGGACCTGAAGAAGTTAAATTGGAACGAAGCTAAAGTTAACACGTATAAAAGATCGATGTAGTTAAGAAATATTATGAATCTTCATTGATTAAAATTAACAAATAAAATGTTAGTAATGGTTCATTTAAGTTAGGCTAAGTACTAACGGGAGGAATAGCCTTGTACACCAAGGGTAACAGTACTACTTATTTCTGCTGTATATTCTACTTATTCATCGTGAACTCCTTTCTTTAACCTCACTTACCCAGCCATTGGTCTCTTTCCTTGTCTTTTATGTCCTTTAATATCTCAACGCTTACTTCCTCCTCTCTCAATGCCGAAGGTCTGCTTCATCTTGTCAGTTCAAGTGTGACTCTGAGGTTGAACAGTTTCTTGGTCAAATGATCTTAGTCTTATATATAAATTTCTTATTGTGGTTTTGAGGTTTGTTAGTAGAGAATTGATATGGAGAGATTTCAATGTTTTCACATTATCCCTTGTCAGGAAGATTAGTTAATGGTTTAGGGCTGAGTTGGAAGTCTGCTATGTTATAGCGCTTTTCTTCTATTTGAAAGTTATGAGCAAAAAGGAACATACGAGGTGTATAAATAAAGTAGTGAGACTGGCAACGTCGCTTTCGATCTGGCAACGCTGGAGACGCGTGGCCTTGAGTAGCGTCAGGTGCACGTGTGATGCGCCTCCAGTATGAATCTGAACTCGCCACAGTCATTTATTTGTTTGTCCGTAGCGTTGGTTTTCGTGAAATGGTTTTTTCTTGAGCGTTTTAAAAATGAGTGACCTCAAAGTTGAGCAGCGGTGTGCAATCAAATTTTGCTTCAGACTTAGACATAATGCAACCGAAACCGGCCTATGGAGAACGTGTTTTATCAAGGGCACAGGTTTTTCGGTGGTTTAAGGAATTTTCAGAAGGAAGAGAGTCGATTGAAGATGAACCACGAAGCGGAAGGCCTTTAAGTGCAAACACCGATGAAAATGTCAACAGAGTACGGAACCTTGTGCGTTCAGATCGACGCTTGACAGTCAGAATGATCGGGGAACAGTTGAATTTGAATCACACCTCCGTTCATCACATTTTGACCAATGAATTGGAGATGAGAAAAATTTGTGCGAAAATGGTTCCGAAAATTCCGAAAAGAAAACGAGTTTTTGGCCAGTAAAAACATTCCTGTTGCTCCTCAGCCTCCTTATTCACCAGACTTGAGTCCTTGTGACTTTTTCCTCTTCCCGAGATTGAAAAATCACCTCAAGGGAACTCATTTCGGGACACTACAAAACATACAAACTGCTGTAACCGACCAGCTGAAGGCCATTTCAGAATCCGAGTTCCAGCAATGCTACAATGATTGGAAGGACCGTCTCCAGCGCTGTGTGGCTTCCGAAGGGAACTATTTTGAAGGTGACAATATCACATTGTAATTATATTTGAATAGAAAATTTAAAAAAAATCAGTCTCACTACTTTATTTACACACCATGTACATTCTTGTTATATGAATTTTTGGGGCACATAAAGTAGTAGAGGAAGAGTTACTGAGTATTTTTGATTTATTAGACTGTAACGGATGTTAAATGTTGATTAGAACCCTAAAGTTTGAACCCATATAACAAAATTTAAATTATTTTTATTCAACTTTAAGCTAGTGATCAGTTAAAACATCCATGTTAAATGTTTTTGAAAGTATCTTGAACTTAAAAAACCAAATCAAAAACTTCTCATTTTTTGTTATATTCATTATACATAATTATGCAACAGTAATACCGACAGTAGTGAATTCAAATCCACGCCTCTATAGTCGAGGCTTAACTATCACAAATTTTATATAAATATTTATGTATATAAATAATTTATATATATATATAATATAATATAAACAATTAAATGAAACGATTCCACGAACTAAATAAACTATATTGACACAAAGAACACTCAGAAATGAAACAGAAACTGTTTCAACGACTCACAAGTCGTTGTCTGCCTGCGGAGCGACTCGTTTCTATCTTCCTGATGACGAGGAGATCGAAATATAGTAGTGAGTTTCTGTTTCATTTCTGAGTGTTCTTTGTGTCAATATAGTTTAATATAATATAAATATATATTTACATATATAAATAAATAAATGAATATGTATAAATATTTCATATAAATAAAGCTATCACTTTAACACAAATCTTCTGCTACTTTTTTGTACCATTGATTTGAGAGATATTTGGGTGCTACTTCAATATGCATACTAGCGATCAGTGGGTTCTTTCTACTCCCCCCTACTACCTGCGTTCTTTCTACCTGACCCACTACCTGCCTTCCACGGACTGCTTTGTATTCTACTTATCCTTTCTTGTCTGATGTTTATGAAATATTACATAAATACCTATATATGGAAATAAATTTTATCCTAAATCGATATTTAAGACAATAATTAAACATATTTTATTTAAAATAATATAATATATTATAAGTTTAAGGTAAAAATGAAATAAAAAAAGATATGATAATGTGTAATTATAAAAAAAAACATTATTCTTAATTTTTGTAAACAGCTTGAATATCCTCGAAAACGCAGTAAGTTATCTTCGTTTTTTCTTGCATACTTAGGCTACAAAAATTAAAATTAAAGAAAATAAAATCAGACAGTTAAATTTTTGTAGCGGCTAAAATAATAATATATTATATTAATATATAATAATAATAATGAGGAAAACAAAGAAATAATAGTGATAAAATTAAAAAGAAAAAAGATAACAATAAAGTAAGATAGCTTTAAAATTTTATAACGGTTTAAATTTAACACCAGATAATACTAAACAATTAAGAATGTGCTAAATGAGGAATATAAAAAAAAACGCATAAAAACTAATAATTACTATATATACCAATTACTAAGTAGTTATTTATGGATATCTAGTTTAGGGTTTTGGTAGTAAACATATTCATGTATACGGACATGACAGTACACATATTGAAGTAGAAACAAAATCGATAAAACACACAGTTATTGGTTTACTTGACTTATTATAGTAGAGAAAACGGCTTACAAAAAAAAACTGCAAACTAATAATACACGTGTGTATGAAGTTATGGTTAACTTACAGCTCTTAATTTCGCCCATGGAACGAAGTGCAAGCAATGAAACAGATGAACAAAAATTACTGTAAAAATGCTCGGTTAGAATAGCTGCTTCGCTGACCACCGGTGAATGCTAAACGTAAACAAATAGCTAGTTTTAGCTTTCTATTTTTCTTTTTTCCCCCCTCAATATTTGTTATTATAATTCGTCATACATTATCTTCAAAGAAATTTCTTTTCAACTATTTGATTTAAGATATCCTGCTCCATTCACATGTGTTAAGTAATTTAACTCTTTTACAATTTTTTGAGATATTAGTCAAAATACAGAAAACAGGATAGATATCCTTGAAAACGATTAAGGATCATATTCCGAATCAACCTCTTCTAAATTCATCCTTTTTTAGATATGACGATGTAAATATATATTTCCAATTCCTTAGACTGGAGGTTATACCCTATCTTACTGAGGGAATGAATTTTTGAAAATCTTTCTTAATAGTTATCCATATTATTAAAGGAATACACTTAACTAAGTTTTAGCTATTAAAAACTGTCCCATATTAAATCAATATTAAAAATTGAACTATTTATACAATTAATGTAATTAGAAACTTTACCAAATTGCACCATTTAGATTTTAGATAATAGAATTTACGCGTTTTGCTCTCATACTTTTAAATGTTTAAATTTATTCTGTTTGTATTTCTTTATTCTTTTGATTATTTATTTCAATTAATTTAAAAACTATTTTCTAAATTAAATATTAATTTTGTTTCTAAACTCCTAGGGATACTGAATAAATTACATATTTTAAACGTAAAACAAACAACAATAAACCTACAAACAAACTAACATCCTCTGTTAGGTTGCAGTGGCAGTCCCACAAGGGAACACACGTAGGCCAAGCATTGGCCCTTTGTGATACCACACAATGAAGATTGATTCTACAGTGGGAGTCCTAAATTTTACCTAACTCTAGTGTATTTAGAGTAGGGACCTTTAACGAGTACCTAACATCGTACAGGCTCGGGACCGACGGTTTAACGTCCTTCTCCGAGAGATGACGTGCTCAGATTTATTCACCTCCCGCGTGAATAAATCGAGGTGAATAAATCGAGGGCCAGGTAACATCTTCTGTAAAACAAACATTTATCCATTCATTGATTTCTTTTTCAGAGCTGGAAAAACTGAAGTTCTTTCGGATGACCTTCAAGGAGCTGAAAGAAGAATAGAATTCATTAGATCAGTATGTCAAAGCACTGGAAAGAAATTGGCCGTACCGGGAGTGGCAGCCGATCCAAGCTCAAGAGAAAAAAGACTTGTATGTATATCTTAGTTAATAGTTAATAACATTTTTTTTTAATAAAAAAAGTTTATTAAATTACATTATTGCAGAAAAAAAATTCAGATTACCTGCTTGGATCTTCAATGGTTGAAAGTGCCTCTGGGGAAGAAGAAAGACTGCTTCGGTAATCCATTTCCTAATTTATATCCTATTTATTCTAAAGTAATATTTAAACTTAATTATTTAAAAGTAGGGTAGTATATAAGCTAAGGAAATTAGTGCTTAGATTTTTAGCACTGTATGCCAGGTGTACAGGGATTACTTTAAAATTGAATTTTTAAAGGCGTACGTACATTGACGAGAAGTTTCAACCTATTGAAAATCTCTCTTAAATAAATCTAATTAAATAGACTCTAGATTTATATCTTTTATCATTTATTTGGTCCATTGAGAAAAAATATTGATTTTGAGCTAAAAGCAAACTTGTGGGTCCATTCTTATCTTAGGAACTGTATCTTCTCCACTTTAATCAGCAGATATTGGTACTTATCTTTTAGGTTAACATTTCTCCTAAGATCAGAAGTGATCAGTATGTTGTTTAATTTTAGAATATTTGTTTTATTCTCAGGATTGTTATCTCTGGAAGATAGATAAGGAAAATCTGGTTTGGTCAACACTCTACCCTGTATTAAACCCATAAACAAAGTTATTGACGCTCAATTATATTCAAAGAATATATATATGTTCATTTCGACTGTTACAACAAAATCGTGAAATTGTTGGAGCACTAGAAAAGAATGAGAGAGTAATGATGACTAATAATTAAGTAAAAATCTTACGTGGTTTTATAAGAGAATCTTGTAAGGAAGTACTATCGTACTCTTGATTTAATGAAAACTAATTTCATTCACAGTTATTAGATTTGAACACCATATCTAATGCAGCTTCCAGATTGTAGATCTAATATACTAGCTTATCCCTATTGGCAGTGTAACTATTGCTACGGAGTACTGCAGTAGTAAATAATATTCACTGAGGAGGTCGTCAAATTACCAAAACTATTGAGTCATCTCAGATCGGGAGGCCTATATTATAGTATGATGCATTTAGGGTGGATAATTAGGATGTGTATAAGTGGGTAGGGTTTATTTAATAGCCCTACAAATCCTCTGGGTGGATGATTACGATTTGTGTTGGTGGGTTAAGTGTATTTAATAGCCCTACAAATCCTCTGGGTTGATGATTACGATATGTTGTGGTGGGTTAAATGTATTTAATAGCCCTACAAATCCTCTGGGTTGATCATTACGATATGTGTGGGTGGTTTACGTGTATTTAATAACCTTACAAATCCTCTGGGTTGATGATTACGATATGTGTTGGTGGGTTAAGTGTTTTTAATAGCCCTACAAATCCTCTGGGTGGATGATTACGATAAGTGTGGGTGGTTTACGTGTATTTAATAGCCCTACAAATCCTCTGGATGTTGATTACGATATGTGTGGGTGGGTTAAGTGTATTTAATAGCCCTACAAATATTCTGGGTAGATGATTACGATATGTGTGGGTGGGTTAAGTGTATTTAATAGCCCTACAAATCCTCTGGGTTGATCATTACGATATGTGTGGGTGGTTTACGTGTATTTAATAACCTTACAAATCCTCTGGGTTGATGATTACGATATGTGTTGGTGGGTTAAGTGTTTTTAATAACCTTACAAATCCTCTGGGTGGATGATTACGATAAGTGTGGGTGGTTTACGTGTATTTAATAGCCCTACAAATCCTCTGGGTTGATGATTACGATATGTTGTGGTGGGTTAAATGTATTTAATAGCCCTACAGATCCTCTGGGTTGATCATTACGATATGTGTGGGTGGTTTACGTGTATTTAATAACCTTACAAATCCTCTGGGTTGATGATTACGATATGTGTTGGTGGGTTAAGTGTTTTTAATAGCCCTACAAATCCTCTGGGGTTTGATGATTACGACATGTGTGGGTGGGTTAAGTGTATTTAATAGCCCTACAAATCCTCTGGATGGTTCATTACGATATGTGTGGGTGGGTTAAGTGTATTTAATAGCCCTACAAATCCTCTGGGTGGATGATTACGATATGTGTGGGTGGGTTAAGTGTATTTAATAGCCCTACAAATCCTCTGGGTGGATGATTACGATATGTGTGGGTGGGTTAAGTGTATTTAATAGCCCTACAAATCCTCTGGATGGTTGATTACGATATGTGTGGGTGGGTTAAGTGTATTTAATAGCCCTACAAATCCTCTGGATGGTTGATTACGACATGTGTGGGTGGGTTAAGTGTATTTAATAGCCCTACAAATCCTCTGGATGGTTGATTACGATATGTGTGGGTGGGTTAAGTGTATTTAATAGCCCTACAAATCCTCTGGGTTGATGATTACGATATGTGTTGGTGGGTTAAGTGTTTTTAATAGCCCTACAAATCCTCTGGGTGGATGATTACGACATGTGTGGGTGGGTTAAGTGTATTTAATAACCCTACAAATCCTCTGGATGGTTGATTACGACATGTGTGGGTGGGTTAAGTGTATTTAATAACCTTATAAATCCTCTGGATGGTTGATTACGATTTGTGTGGGTGGGTTACGTGTATTTAATAACCTTATAAATCCTCTGGATGGTTGATTACGATATGTGTGGGTGGGTTAAGTGTATTTAATAGCCCTACAAATCCTCTGGATGGTTGATTCATATTTGGGTTTATATTTAAGCCTACAAATTTCTGTGATGATTAGATAGTGTGGGGTTAGTGTATTTAATAACCCTACAAATCTCTGAGGTAATGATTAGATATGTGTGGTGGGTTACGTGTATTTAATAGCCCTACAAATCCTCTGGTGGATGATTACGATATGTGTGGGTGGTTAGTGTATTTAATAGCCCTACAAATCCATCTGGGTTGATGATTACGATATGTGTTGGTGGGTTAAGTGTATTTAATAGCCCTACAAATCCTCTGGGTGGATGATTACGATATGTGTGGATGGGTTACGCGTATTTAATAGCCCTACAAATCCTCTGGATGGTTGATTACGATATGTGTGGGCGGTTTACGTGTATTTAATAGCCCTACAAATATTCTAGGTAGATGATTAGATATGTGTGGATGGGTTACGTGTATTTAATAGCCCTACAAATCCTCTGGGTGGATGATTACGATATGTGTGGATGGGTTACGTGTATTTAATAGCCCTACAAATCCTCTGGGTGGATGATTACGATATGTGTGGGTGGGTTACGTGTATTTAATAGCCCTACAAATCCTCTGGGTAGATGATTACGATATGTGTGGGTGGGTTACGTGTATTTAATAGCCCTACAAATCCTCTGGATGGTTGATTACGATATGTGTGGGTGGGTTAAGTGTATTTAATAGCCCTACAAATCCTCCGGGTGGATGATTACGATATGTGTGGGTGGGTTACGTGTATTTAATAGCCCTACAAATCCTCTGGGTGGATGATTACGATATGTGTGGGTGGGTTACGTGTATTTAATAGCCCTACAAATCCTCTGGGTGGATGATTACGATATGTGTGGGTGGTTTACGTGTATTTAATAGCCCTACAAATCATCTGGGTTGATGATTACGATATGTGTGGGTGGGTTAAGTGTATTTAATAGCCCTACAAATCCTCTGGATGGTTGATTACGATATGTGTGGGTGGGTTACGTGTATTTAATAGCTCTACAAATTCTCTGGGTGAATGATTACGATATGTGTGGGTGGTTTACGTGTATTTAATAGCCCTACAAATCATCTGGGTTGATGATTACGATATGTGTTGGTGGGTTAAGTGTATTTAATAGCCCTACAAATCCTCTGGGTGGATGATTACGATATGTGTGGATGGGTTACGCGTATTTAATAGCCCTACAAATCCTCTGGATAGTGATTACGATATGTGTGGTGGGTTACGTGTATTTAATACCCTACAAATTTCTGGTAGATGATTACGATATGTGTGGGTGGGTTACGTGTATTTAATAGCCCTACAAATCTTCTGGGTGATGATTAGATATGTGTGGTGGGTTACGTGTATTTAATAGCCCTACAAATCCTCTGGGTGATGATTAACGATATGTGTGGGTGGGTTAGTGTATTTAATAGCCCTACAAATCTCTGAGGTAGATGATTACGATATGTGTGGGATGGGTTACGTGTATTTAATAGCCCTACAAATACTCTGGGTAGATGATTAGATATGTGTGGGTGGGTTACGTGTATTTAATAGCCCTACAAATATTCTGGGTAGATGGTTAAGATATGTGTGGATGGGTTGTGTATTTAATAGCCCTACAAATCCTCTGGGTAGATGATTAGATATGTGTGGATGGGTTACGTGTATTTAATAGCCCTACAAATATTCTGGGTAGATGATTAGATATGTGTGGATGGGTTACGTGTATTTAATAGCCCTACAAATATTCTGGGTAGATGATTAGATATGTGTGGATGGGTTACGTGTATTTAATAGCCCTACAAATTCTCTGGGTGGATGTTTAGAATATGTGTGGGTGTTTAGAGAGTGTATTCTACGGTGTATTTAATAGCCCTATAACTCACACCGTTGGACGTATCTTACAAATGTTGAAAGATTTGTATTCCTTGGAGGCGATAAGAACCATGTTATTTCTGAAAATAACTATATATTAGAGAATGTAGCAAGTACCAATTTCTCCAGCTCTTCTAGTCATTGTAGGAACTTGTCATTTCCTATTTCGCATTTCCTTAATATCAGTTAAGGAAATATTTCTTTTAATAATTACATGATAAATATTTCATGACTTCTCGATTATAACAGGAAATAAACATTGAAAAGGAAAATAGTTAGTACTTGTTAGCCACTTGTTAGATTTGTTTATCACACTTTTTTGAAAATCTGTAGAAGACAAAATAAGTAATATATTAGAAGAATATTTTTTTTAAACTTTAATAATACTATACAATCACTCAAAATAATGCATATTAGAAGACAAGTATAAACAGTGACATAACTATTCTAGTAATTTCGGATTAAATTTATAAATAATAAATTTAAATTATAATTTCTATGAAATTATAAATAATACACACTTTTCTTCTTCCTGGAATTCGATCAGAGTTAATATATGGAATCACCTTTTCGCCAACGTTTCGTCTGTATTTTAAGACATCCTCAGGGCTATAAACTAACAAACTGACTGTTTTTGTTAGTTTATAGCCCTGAGGATGTCTAGACTAAACGTTGACGAAAAGGTGATTCCATATATTAACCCTGAACAAATTCCAAGAAGATGAAAAAGTGTTTATTAATAATTGTAGTCAAGAAAACAATAACTTATTATAATATACAGACAATCGCATAATTATTTATAACATTTGTAGTTATTTATCACTAAGCTTTTATATGATTAATTCTTAGGATGAAACTTATTATTATTTTATATTACTATTAAACTAATATCCATTTTTCCCCCATTTCATTTCATTTGACCAGGCAAATTAGAAAGCATCTATTAAGGAGCTTTAATAGTTTCTTTATTACTAACTTAGTATTTTTTTTATGATGCAATATAGTTTGAAGCAATATATTCTTTTAGATACTTAATTGAAACTCAAAAAAGGGAATTGCTTATTCCTCTCATTTCATTTAATGATTCATTAATAATATATTTCAATAAGGATTAACTAACCGTACTTACCAGTTTTGTTGTCTGATTTCTTCAAAGTTCTGCAACCATTTCATTATCCTTACAAATGTCAACATTGAGAAAACTGTGTTAAATTAAATTCTTACGATTCATTATCAATGAGTTTGGAATACATTTTAAAGAAACTTAATTTTTATTGTAATGCTAAATTTGATTGTAAAAAAACTATGGAGTTTTTTTTGTTACTATACATATCATTTGTCATTAAAGATTTGAAAGGAAAATGATTTTTTTTTGCTAAATTGTTAAGTCATAATGTTATACTTATTCTATTTTTAAGATATATGAAGTAATGATAACCATCTTTATTTTACACTAAACGACTTCCTCATAGTTCGTGATATATAAAATATTTAATAATTTCAAGAGGATACAAACTGTAAACATTATTTCATACTTGATATGACGATTCAGGAATTGAACTCATTCTCGATTTGCATATGTTTCTCGGTGTAAAACCTGATTTCCATAGCGTGATAAAGTAGAACAGTTTTTAGTTTCTTAACATACATACACACCCGAACCATCCAATTTTAACAAATGATCAATTTAGAATTGATTCGATTCCAAGTTGAATTTAAAAGTTATGATCGTTTGTTGAGGTAGCTTTAAGAAAAATATTAAGGAAATTCATTTATTGATCTGAACATGTTCAATGAATAAGTGGAGCCTTTCTCTACGTCACGAGGAACCGTCTGTATCCTCATAGATGAGGAAAATGAGACAGTTCTGGTGAAGGTAGACCTCACGAGACAGACTGTTTTTAAAATATCTTTGCCCACCTTATTAGAACTTCTTTTTTTTTAATATATTAATATGTTAAGATCAATAAATGAGTTTCTTTAATATTTTTCTGAAAGCTATATCAACAAAAAGATCATAATTTTTTAAATTCAGCTTAGAATCGAATTAAAATTGGAAGGTTCAGGTGTGTATTTTTGTTAAGAAACTAAAAACTGTTCTGCTTTAACACACTATGGACGACAGGTTTTACCGAGAAACATATACAAATCAAGAATGAGTTCAAAAAACAACTCAATGAGTGTGTTTTTTTTTATTTAATTGAATTTTTTTTTATATACTCAAGCAGGAGAATGGCAGAAGAGCTATGTTATTGTCCTTTCGAATTCAACCGTACTCGTTTGACGGTCTCACTGCCGGGACGCCAACAGTAGACAATAGAAATGAGAGACTTTAGTCTTGCCAAAAGGTAGCAGCCTCTGAGATCCTGCGTGCTTACTGAAGTGCACTGATCAGTGTAATAATGAGAGAACGCCTCGATGGCTTGGACATTAATGTGTAATGCTCACCAGAGATTCCTGCAAACGAATCACTTGACACCTTGTTCTTGTAGGCCAGATTTTTCATAGCAATCTCGTCATGACCTTAATGACCGTAGATGTTCATAAGCCTATTAAAATTAAAACTTTGAATTACACAAAAGATGACACAGAAAGAAGTTAAACTATACACTTACTAAATTCAATATTTTGAACTGTTGTTCGTCATCAGGAGAAGACTAGAAGAGAGGACGAGAGGTCTGCTCACGTCAAAGGAAGGAAATATTTCACTTCATCCTATCTTCTAGTCCCCTGATGACGAACAACAGTTCGAAATTGAATTTAGTAAGAGTATATTTTATCTTTTTTCTGTGTCGTGTTTTGTGTAATTTAAAGTTTAATAGTTCTTGTGGACCGTTTCTTCAATTTAGTATTAAAATTAAAAGACATGCTTTCATTAACGTCCCCGTTAGCTCTCTCCCTTTTTAGTCTGCACTTTCCTATTACATTTAATAAGTTTTTAAATCCTTTTCATTTTTATGAATAGTCAGCTAATAAATATTCTTTTTTAATTTTTTTTTAAAATTTGTCATAAAATAATAATTGTATTGATCATATGTTATTATTTCGTATAAAAATTGTTTGTTAATTTATGAGATGATCTCTCGGTCGTGTGATCGCATTGGTTAGCTCCCTACATTTGTCAGAGACGCATTTTATAAGTTAATTTTAATATGCGACGGAATTCAAAATTAAAGTTTACACTTTTTTTATTTTTTTTTTCATATGTTAATTTTTAAATTAATACTATTTTTTGAAATAGCACGTCATTTATATAGTTAATTGAATGGTTTCTTCAGCTAGCATGCTTTGTGTAGCTAACAAGTGGATATGTTATTCGGTTTCACTTCAGTATAGTTCGGTGGCTGGAGACAGCTCGGTCTAAACTAGAAGTAAAGATGGTGAGGAGCTCCCAGACGTGTTGCTCTATTCGTCTTCTTTCTCCCCTCGTCTATCCTTTATCACCGACGGCAGATATTTCCAGGTTATTTTTAATTCATGTCTGACCTTCAAAGCCCACCTTAATTCCAAATATAAAGCGAATATTACCCTTCTATATCTTTACCCTCTTTATCAACTTCGTGGCAGGATCCAAGTTTTCTCTTAAGCATTCCGATGTGAAACATTCTCCCTAACAAAACCGCATAGTACAAATGCCTCTATTACTTCATGTAAAGACACAGTATGAGTTTTCATGTAGAGACAATGGGGGATCTGAAGTAAATTTTCTGACTTTCTGTTACATATGAGGAAGGAATATTTCTTGTTAATAAAACCTAGATATTAAATAACAGAAAGGATTTCTTGGATACTAATATAAATCCATTGATGTCATTTAATAGAAAGATCTTAGTCTTTTTTTCTTTTTTCATATTTTGGTTTGATCATTGATTGTTATTTCACATATTTATGTGAAATTTTGTTACACCAAATTTATCTGATATCTGTTTCTTAACAAGTTACTCAATTTCCGTGTAGACAATATAAGCTTTAACACATAAGAAAGAACACAGAAAGACACTACAGAACTCTCTTCAGAAGTGAGTTTATAGTGTCTTTCTGTATTCTTTCCTATGTGTTAAAGTTTATATATATACTAGCTGATCTACCCGGCTTTACCCGGGAAATAATTTAATTCCAACTCTAATAATAAATTACATATATCGAAAACAATTTAGATTTTCTATAATTCCGTTGCACTTAACTTTTTTGAGATAAACGAAATTAATACAGAATTAAAATTAGATTACGCAAAAAAGATATAATCTAACATTGATTATAAATTGCACGCATTGTCTAATACAATTGGTAGTTGATAGATTAGATTAAACAAATGATAAAAAGAATATTTTTTGCCGAACAATATACATCAAGAAATCTTGAAAGAAGTCTGAGCTCATTAAATGTGATATGTCTTATCTGTTAAATATAATGACACGAATT
Organism: Hermatobates lingyangjiaoensis; assembly: GCA_026182355.1. Lineage (NCBI taxonomy): Eukaryota > Metazoa > Arthropoda > Insecta > Hemiptera > Hermatobatidae > Hermatobates > Hermatobates lingyangjiaoensis. Next base: position 2,153,336 of record JAPFBL010000015.1, read on the forward strand.
TTAAACCCACAAATGGTTTCAATTAGGAGCCAGTTAGTTGAAGAGGCTAAACCATATCACATTACATTTCATTCAATAGTTTCAATTTGAAGACTTCACACAGTTTTAAATGTTTAATTAAAATTATATCAGTAAAAAAAATTGTCTCTTAAAAGTTTGAATAACAATATTTTGATGAAATATTATTTCTTTATGAAGAAGCATTGTATTGAACAGTGTCAATTGAGTTCTAAATGTTAAGATCTACCTACATTTTTCATTAAGTAATGATAAGAGATATTATATGTATATTTTGATTTGAACATTTCTTCATCAATTTTTTATGCTGTATATATTCCCTTATAAGTTTTACTGATTTAGACATTCATAAACGTCTTCTAGTTAGATATTATCGATGTATATATCATAACTTATCATTTTGCCTATATGGAGTAGGGCCGGATACTAATTACTAATAATTAAATATTTTAAACAAACGAATTAATCAATCAGGAATAAATAAAGAAGCCTTACATCCATTAAACTTAATTAAAATACTTTAACTATTCTTTTAAGATTAGAATTAATGGTTCAAATACTATCATTATTTTCGTAATGCTATCATGCATATTTAAAGTCAATAAGTTATTATTTAACGAATAATTTACTTGAATGCTTAAAGCAAGTTAAACCAATTAGATATGAAAAGTTAATGGTAAACTGTTGCTAATGTAGCTTTGTTAAAGTTAATAAGAAACCCATATGTAATTACAATAATTGTCTTTAATATCAATCTGAAAACAATAATAAAATTTCTGGTACCTGGTTATTTCCAATTGAACAAAGAATGTGGAAATATTACAGGCTGGTTATTCATAAGGAATAACCTACTTGCGACCACCATTACCAATTAAAATCAAAATGTAAACAAACCGGTTATACAGAAAAGCTCATCTATTATGATATTTTTGGGATATTACCTGAACCACAACTCTGATTTTTAAACAAAATTACATAAACCTTCCCGGGAATATACCTAATAATTTCCTAAATTTTCACGGCGATTGTATGTATGGTTTTTGAATCTATCGAGTACAGACAGACATACGTTCATTTATATATATTTAGAATTAGTAATAATACAATCCGTCATACCTCGTAAAGTCTCAGAAAAGCTCGACCTTTACGAGGTATGACGGATTGTATTATTACGAATTCTAATATTAATAACCTCAGTGGAACTGACCCATTAACTATATATATATTTAGTCTAATGCACAGTACAAAATTGCAGAAATGGTACTATCTAAGTAAATTAGAATAATTTAAAATGAGGTAGGAGTAGGTGTCGCACATGGTATTCATTGAATACAACATTTCACAATAAACACGTGAAATACCAATCAATTTTCAACGAAAACACCTGGTCTTTGTCGGAGTCTCACTTGAGCAGACGAAGACGTTTTGTTTTCGTTGAAAGTCTTAGTCCCTGTTCTGAGTCTGTTACTCTGGATTAGATGTTTTTTTTTAAAGTTTTTACTATGAAATATAGTTAAATTTATATAAGAATAAGTGACTAATAGAGGCTTGTCTCAGTGAGGTTACCTTCCATGACTTGATTCACTAGTGCAGATGTTTCAAAGTTATCCTATTATTTCCTCCTATTTAGATGCCTTTCCCAATGATTGCGTGGAGATACTGTCCCGTCTGCTCTCAATCTTCCATGCCATTGTATACAGCTGTAGTTTTGAAATATTTTTGCCAGTGTTACCAAACTGAGAATGAAATATGTCCCACGATGTTCCCTTCTCCAATACATATTCTGCAAATGTTTGCAGAAACACAATATAATATCTAGTTACCTCATAGCATAATTCAACAAAGACTAATCAGAGATGATAAAATAATAAGGATTATTTCGAAAAGAATTTGATCCCTTGTTGCCATGGGTCGGTCCTGCAATCTTTATTTCGCGCCTTTCCCGGATTTAAACCTATGGTGTAAGAGAATAAGATAAATATCTTTTACGTATAGTGCTTAAACAAACTTAAAACTATTCTTGCCTACACACTACCCATATATACAAAATACCTGATAATTTAGTCAAATAATGTTCGCAAATTTCAATGTTCCCTAATTATCTTCTAATCTTATCATTTTGGTTTTTACCACTTTACTATTCTCAAGTTGACTTCGTATGTCGATTTATGATTTGTTTTTCTTTCCACTTTATAATTACTTCTGTATTTCTATTCACTTTTTTCATTTTTGATTATACCCTTTTTTTTATTTTCTTCCGAATATTATTCTCCTTATTTTTTTTTAATTTCGTTATCTCATATCTCTTATTCCATGTTCATTAAGTTGGTTGCACTATCACTTTTTTTGCTGTCTACGACCTGATTTACGTATAACACGTAGGTTTTTTTTTAACCAAAACAGCGTGAAATCGAAATGATTAAGAACCGTGTATATTTGTCTTTTTGTTATATGTTTTTCTCAGTTATAAGTTTAATTATATATATATATATATATATATATATATATATATATATATATATATATATATATATAAAGATTGCACATAAACACGTGAAATAACAATCAATGATCAAACCACAATAAGAGTTGGGTTTTTGACTCTGACGAAGACCGCTTGTTACGGTTGAAAGATCTTAGTCTTATTTTCCCATTTCTTATTGTGGTTTCATCATTGATATATATATATCTTTACTTAATAAAACGAAACACGATCCAAACTGGACACAAAACGAGTTCAAAATTCAAGAAGAGTAACACACAGAGTAAGGAAACACACTTACAGACTCAAGTTCTCGGGTAATCCGTCTTCAAGAGAAAAGAAGACCAAGCACGTTGTGGAATTTTTATTATAGAGAAAAAGAAATAGCCCGATATAATTCAAAATTTTTTCCAAATATATTAAACAAACTGGTTTTTGGTAACTAACTGGATTGACATAAAAATTTCTGAAACAATAATTACATATAATAAACTTACTTATATATATATATATATATATATATATATATATAATATATATATATATATATTAGTGTATTTGGGGAGCAGGCCTTCATCTATACAAGTTTTGTTAAAACTTATGCCTATTTCCAATTTCACTCTTTTTCGGGTTAATTTTTCCATTCTTCTGAGTTCTGGCTTCCAAGAGTCCGGGACTAGATATATCAGTTCTCCATAATTTTTATTTTTGTACACCAACATGTTTCGGTCCACATCGACCATTTTCAAGGTTATTTTTACACAATTAAACTATACATACTAAATAACAAATATACATACTAAATGTTAAGTTTTTATTGTTATTTAGTATGTATAGTTTAATTGTGTAAAAATAACCTTGAAAATGGTCGATGTGGACCGAAACATGTTGGTGTACAAAAATAAAAATTATGGAGAACTGATATATCTAGTCCCGGACTCTTGGAAGCCAGAACTCAGAAGAATGGAAAAATTAACCCGAAAAAGAGTGAAATTGGAAATAGGCATAAGTTTCAACAAAACTTGTATATATATATATATATAATATTATATATATATATATATATATATATATATATATATATATATATATATATATATAATATAATAATAGGTGTGTTCTCTAATCGGGGTTCGGTCAATTTTCCAGGATAAAAAATCAAACTCTCGTTGCCAACGTTTCGGTTTTATTTAAAACCCTCGGTTTTAAATAAAACCGAAACGTTGGCAACGAGAGTTTGATTTTTTATCCTGGAAAATTGACCGAACCCCGATTAGAGAACACACCTATTCTATCAAACGGTCGATATATTATTGAATCTGTTATATATATATATATATATATATATATATATATATATATATATATATATTTCTTAATTAATTCAGTAACTAAAATAGTATGATAAATTGAAGAAATTACCTAAAACTGCGACATTTATAATAAAATTAGGTATTGTACAATGTCTAGTATCAACGCATAGTATCTAGATCGTCTAGTCACTGATAGCTGAGTGTCTAAGTATGAACAAGCAGAAAGTCGTCTTACACCAGGACCACACCTAATAATAGCATTTTATTAAACAATATAATAAAACTGTTATTAACAATTTGGTGAATAAAATTGTTCACCGATAAACTGATAACTGATAGTTTACTCACCGATTATTTTATTAAACATTTGGGTGAACAGAGAGTGAAAGTTTGTGCTATACAAATTATCTGAAGTATATGCCGCTTTTCGGTGATATACCAGAACATGTAACAATGAGATTAGCGGGCATGTTGAACAGAACGTTCACAAAAGTATACTCGTATCTACAACTATATTGTAATTTATTGTATAAGTATCATTAGCACTTCGACACTGAAAGAAAGAAGTGATGAATTACAAATATATATAAATTTTGAAAACTATTTGGTCTAGAAACTTAGGAGATTAACAAGTTAAAATTATTTATTTTCTGTTAATGAAATTGAAGGACCAGCCAAATTAGCGGGGAAAGCCAAAGGCACTTGGTCCATGTGGCCCCAGCCACGCCCAACCTCCCTCAATATGAGTCATGTAGTAGCAACCAGTGTACCTTACATGACCGTTGGCAATATATAAAAGCAGATAACTCAAATGATAGTTCAAAAAAGTCATTTGAAAAGTCAAAAAATACGGCTTGAAGAATTGGTTTTATTACACAACGGAAGCGTAATACATCATCAATATATCAGAACCATTAACTTAATTGATGGAATTGAACTCAACGCTTTAGTACAAAATTGCATATACATGAATTACTCGTAGAGGGGATAAACCATTACTAATCGCAAGGCCATATTTTTTTTTTTTTTTTTGATAAGTCATTTTCAAATTGAAAATGATAAACAACTCAAATGACAAACCAGTTAATAATTTAATTAACCCGGTTATAATAGTTATAGGTAAGGGCTAATTAACCAATTCCTTATGAAAGAAACTTGAAAGGTCAGGTAAACGTAAATTAGTCAAAAGAGAATTTACCTCTGTCCCAAAACTGTGAGGAAAGGTATCTTTCGAAGAAACTTCAATTCATTAATGCCAGCAATCCAATTCACAATGATAGAAAAGAATTAAATATAAATAACCCTACATAGATGCTATTATCTATCTGTGGATTCTGTAAATAGTTACAATTTAGTATGTACAAGAAACCAACCAACTTGCTTCTTTACGACCATTTTCATTATGAACAACCTACAAATGTTGACAAATTTGGTTGTGAGTGCGTTAAAAGTTTTCTCCCCTGAAATCCTTAATAATTAACATCATTATTTCCATTGATCACTCCTTAAAAAACCCCACCTTCTATACTGACAAAGCCAAAAATAAAAACAAAAACTATCTCCAATGCAGTAACAGCCGTTTCATATCAAAGGTCATAGATTTACCATATCATGAGACATTGGAGCATTTCCTAGACCTACTTACAATCTTGAATTTAGCATAGTTTTCTTTTCTAATGGTAGTTCCGTAGGTAATTTAACAATTAAAAACTTTATTTTGGTCAAATGATCTTAGACCCATTTCTGATTGTCTTACTAGGTTTAGAAATTAATTTTAATATGTAGTGTTTTCTACTGAATTCTGTTGCTTTACTACAGAAGTTGGATTCGTATATATATATATATATATATATATATATACCAAGACCTCTTCATCATGGCAGTTGTTTCATGAAAGAATCTCTCAATTAAGGCAAACATTTATCAATAACGGCTATAGCAACACCTCTTTTGATAAAGTAGTTAACGCCTACCTCAAAACCCGGTCCAACAATGCTAATCAAACAATCGACCGAAGTAGCACAGTCCATAAGGTGTACTATAAGAATCAATACACAGAGGCGTATAAAGAAGACGAGAGAGTGTTGAAACAAATTATCCGCAGGAATGTTAAATGTAATAACGAAAATGAACGTCTTCAAGTCCATATTTACTATAAAAGTAGAACCACCGCTAACTTGATAATGAAAAACAGCCCAGATGCAGTCATCCCGGAGATACAAAAGGCCAATGTCATATACGAATATAACTGCAATATCGGAGATTGTGAGCTCCTAGACAATTCAAAATATATCGGTATGACATCGACCACACTCTCACGACGACTGACAATGCACTTGCAAGCAGGAGCCATCGCTAGACACACCTCCGAGGAACATGGAAGAAAACTCACCCGCCAGGACCTTGTTCAAAACACCATCATTTTAAAGAAAATTAATGATCCGGCCAGACTGCAAATATATGAAGCCATGAAAATCATGAAGCACAACCCATTAATTAATCGTCAACACACGGGGGTTTCACGCACACTGCAGCTACTAGGTGACCAACCACCAGCTACTCGCCAAGCAGACACTCAGTCACGGCCCAGTATTCAGAACAGCAACACCTAAGATATGTATATGAGACAAAATGTCGTAGGAAGAATCACAATGAAGAAAAATAAGCTCTGACACCTCCTAGATATATTATATATATATATATATATATATATATATATATATATATATATGGTATATAATATAATATATATATATATATATATATATATACTTTTTTTCGTTGGAAATACGATCCAAAACGGACAAATATAGTTCAATATAAACAAAGAAACATAGAGAAATCAGAAGAACACACTTACAGTCTCTAATTTTCGGTTTGAACCGTCTTCAGGAGAGATAAGAGAGGGAAACCAAGCGCACTGGATCAGAGAACAGAGACTGGTCTCTGATCCAGTGCGCTTGGTTTCCCTCTCTTATCTCTCCTGAAGACAGTTCAAACCGAAAATTAGAGACTGTAAGTGTGTTCTTCTGATTTCTCTATGTTTCTTTGTTTATATTGAACTATATATATATATATATATTAGTGTATATTGGCAGCAGATTCTCTTGTAAACATATTTTATTAAAGTAGACAGCAGCTTCCGCATTCTTTGATGTCTCTGGGACAACTCCTCCACGAAATCACTCCCTACCAGAAAAAACTAGTTCGAAAACTACAAAACACGAGCAAAAAATTACGACCATTTTCATTATGAACAATATTACACATAAAAATAAAAACCATGTAATATTAAACACATTTTCTTTTAACAATAATTGTTAATTTCCCAACAATATTTCTCTAAAAACCCTAAAAAAAAAAAAACAACTTAAGTTCTGTTCCTATATTTTTTTAGTCGATTAATAAAATTTTTGAATTCTTTTGTTAATATTTATTTATTTTATGTTCACTGTTTAAAATAGAATTAAGACTTTAATACCAAACCGCAAAAAACACAGAAAGAAATAAAATCGATAAAAAAAATACTTAAAACCATAAAAACCCGAAAGCAAAAGTCATAAAGTCATAGCACCGAGAAAACCCGCTTAAACTTTAAAAATACGCAAACAAAAACCTATAAGGGGTTGCACCCAAGCCTAACAAAAGAAAAAAAAACCATATATATATTTATATAATACTAAAATGTTGACAAATTGTTTTGAGTGCGTTGAAAGTTTCTCCCCTGAAATCCTTAATAATTAACATCATTATTTCCATTGATCACTCCTTAAAAAACCCCACCTTCTATACTGACAAAGCCAAAAATAAAAACAAAAACTATCTCCAATACAGTAACAGCCGTTTCATATCAAAGGTCATAGATTTACCATATCATGAGACATTGGAACATTTCCTAGACCTGCTTACAATCTTGAATTTAACATAGTTTTCTTTTCTAATAGTAGTTCCGTAGGTAATTTAACAATTAAAAACTTTATTTTGGTCAAATGATCTTAGACCCATTTCTGATTGTCTTACTAGTTTAGAAATTAATTTTAATATGTAGTGTTTTCTACTGAATTCTGTTGCTTTACTACAGAAGTTGGATTCTGTATATATATAGGTGTGTTCTCTAATCGGGGTTCGGTCAATTTTCCAGGATAAAAAATCAAACTCTCGTTGCCAACGTTTCGGTTTTATTTAAAACCTTTTTCATAGGCAGAAGTAAGAATTTTTTAACTAAGAAAATGAAATTTACATTATTTATTAATAATGTAATTAATTAATTAATAATTATTTATAATAATGTAAATTTCATTTTCTTAGTTAAAAAATTCTTACTTCTGCCGATGAAAAAGGTTTTAAATAAAACCGAAACGTTGGCAACGAGAGTTTGATTTTTTATCCTGGAAAATTGACCGAACCCCGATTAGAGAACACACCTATTCTATCAAACGGTCGATATTTAATCGTTATATATATATATATATATATATATATATATATATATATATATATATATATCAAGAAGATTATTCAGATCCCTGAGAAATACACAAGGAAACTAGTCAACCGTAAATATTCTATCAAACGGTCGATATATTATTGAATCTGTTATATATATATATATATATACAAGAAGATTATTCAGATCCCTTGAGAAATACACAAGGAAACTAGTCAACCGTAAATATGGCGTATTATTTAATCAAACCTGTATAAATGAAGGACTGCTTCCTAAATATATATATATATATAAATCAATGATCAAACCACAATAAGAAAATGGGAAAACAAGACTAAGATCTTTCAACCGTAACAAGCGGTCTTCGTCAGAGTCAAAAACCCAACTGAACACTAGATGCAGAAAACATCTGGTGAGGAGTTGAGAAGAGTGGGAGGGAAGAGTGGTATTTTAAAAGGGTGAAAGTGCAGGAAAGGACTAATGTCCAGAAAGGGATGTTTGGGAAACAAAGGAGTACAGTAAGAAAAAGTAAAAAACTATTTGATCATTGATTGTTATTTCACGTGTTTATGTGAAAGCTTTATATATATATATATATATATATATATATATATATATAAACCATTATATATAAAGTTCTTTATATATCTTTATTCCTGATATAGTCTTGTATAGTCTATATTTGATCCAATTTTTCTAAGTAAATTAAAACAAAATAACTAACTGGTTGGTTTGTTTGAATTGGAAGGGGTGGATAGAGTGTGTTGGGAGGCTTTTGTTTGCCCCAAGGTCTGGCTAGTGATTTTGTGCCATTCCATCCCATGACAGTCATCCACGATAAGATACTGACTCATCCCTCCACCTCACTGGGCCTTGAACTCCACAATCTCCCACTACCTTGACCCCTCCCCCACAACTAAGTCCATCAAAGGTTTTTAAAGTTTTAAAAATCAATTAACATCAAGTTTTATTAATATTACTGTTGTTTAAAAAAAAACGCATTACCATTAAGATTTTTAATTTCTCCTCCTATTTTCTTTGATTTTTATCTCTGTTATTATCATTTCGTCAGCTGACTTTCGTGAAAGTGAATTTCATTAAGTCTTAATATTCAGAAAGTTTAATGTTTGTTACAATTTTGCTGAATGGATCAGAATTTTGGGAGTTTTATGATGTTTTGATAAAAGGAAACAAAAGATAGTTGTCACTTGACAACATGGAATTGAAATACTTATATTTCTGACTAGTTAAATTTATGAATATGGTGTAGAAATCACTCACTGATACTTTAAGGCATTGGGGAGTTTATTTGAATTCTCTTTACTTACATTACATACTTCTCAATATTTCACAAAAAGTGTCGCGATTGGTAAGATGATTGTAGATCTTAATTTTAAGTTACGTTCATAATTTATGTTGGAAAAGGATGGATTTTCTAATATGGTGTCAAATAATAGTCCGTTTTTAGATGACCTCAAACTATACTAAAATGAATTTACAAATGCCATCAAATATTAAAACATGGATTATTCGAGAGTATCACAATTCTGTACAAGAGGTCCTACTTTTTTCCTGTTGGACTTCCTTACAGTAATTTTATCATTTGTGAAGTCTCGAAGGTCTATAAAATCTATTTGTTTTATTGTTTAAACCGATCTACTATCGGATGATAACGTTAGCCGTTTATCGGCGTTTTGTTTGATCGGTGTTTCTACAGATTCTACATTGGGAGTGTCCTACATTTTGCCTAACACAAGTTTATTTCGAGTAGGGATCTTTAACAAGTACCTAACATCGTACAGGCTCTGGACCGACACTCTCCGAGAGACGACATACTCAGATTTATTCATATCCCGCGTGAATAAATCGAGGGCCAGGTGGGGGTCGAACACCGGAAATAAAATCTATTGAGTACGAAGTGAATTTAGGATAATATATTTGATTGTGGTAAATAAATTATCTACTAACTTATATTCGTAAAATGAATTCAGAATATAAAAATCATTTTTTTACTACAACCCAGTTTTCCTTATTATAGTTGTGCAAATTTTAGTAAAAAAATAGAATTGTAATAGCTGATGGGAATATTTTTTGCCTGTTCAGTGCCTGTAGTTTTAATGCTAAATGTTGAATATAACCGGTCAGCTCTCCTCCGATTGATCCATTTTTCATTAAGTTATATTGTTATTTGAATGGACTCCTTATTGCGTAGCATGTGCTGTGCGTGCTAGTCCACGTGGTCCACGTGGATCTCCTTAGGAACCCAACGAAAGGATCTCATGGGGAATCTCTGACTCTGATGTATACGTTATTAATAAATTATTTGTTTAACTTTATTTTGTAGGCATATCTTCTCATGACCATCGTACATCGAATTATTTGATAATTATTGTAATGTTTCAGCGAAGTGGTAACTGACTGTGGAAAACTTCTCATGTGCCTTGCTACAACCTTTGTTGAAAATGAAATTAAAGTGGAAAGCAACGTGGTCTCTCCTTTGCTCAATATCAGTGACAATGAATATCCAAATATTATGAAACAAAAGAAAAATCTAACCAAATTAATTCTAGATATGGATTCAGCTCGAGCCAGGTAATTCAAATTTAGTGTTTGGGTCTGAAACCCAATTTTCTCTGAAGAAAGTAGGCATTTTCACAATATATATAACAGTTGTGAAAATATTTTTTAAAAAATATTATTGCAAACATTTTTACAAAAATTATTGGCATCAAATGTGTTTAAGGATAGGCATTTTTGCAATATATATAACAGTTGTTAAAATATTTTTTAAAAATTATTATTACAAAAATTATTGGCATCAAATGTATTTAAGGACAGGCATTTTCATAATATATATAACAGTTGTGAAAATATTTTTTAAAAAATATTATTACAAAACTTTTTACAAAAATTATTGGCATCAAATGTGTTTAAATATTTTTTAAAAAATATTATTACGAAATTTTTTACAAAAATTATTGGCATCAAATGTGCTTAAGGACACATCAGTATATTTGTAAATCTAACACTCAATAGAAGCCATCAATGAAATTGCAATGACTGTACTGATTACACTTTCTATACCACAAATTTAATTTGTTGTTTTTTTATATTCTTTTTTTTGTTACTGATAACAGGTTGCTAAGCTTTAAATTTGATTTTCTCAGGAATAATGCACTCCCCATAATGATATCTGGTTGATTGTACATAGATATTCCAAAAATTTGGCAGCTTTTTCAATGTTATTAGACCAGGGATCTTCAATGGATACCTAACATTGTACAAGTTTGGAACAGGCGGCTTTAGGTCGTTTTCTGGCCAGGTTGTAAAGAAGTTTTCCTGTCAGACATATACACGCTTGGACGCACGCTCACACACAATTTTCATTTGATAGAGTCCTATATATTTAAAGAAATTTGGTAGTAAATCTTCCACAAGATTGTAGATGAAAAAATAATAAAGAAATAATAAACGAAGGAAGTAATGAAAGAAAAAAATTGAAGTAACAGAAAGTTATAGTGGGCAGACTGGCCAGAACACCAACTCTACAAAGACCACATCCCTGGTATAAGGCCACCATAGCTCCCAAAATACGCGTTTGTTTCGGTAATGACTTGTTCATTCGACTCAAATCTCTTACCGCCCAGTCATTTCTTTAGGTTTGGAAACAGAAAATAGTTGCAGGGGGCTAAATCAGGAGAATATACTGGATGGGGTAGTAGTTCGTATCCCAATTTGTGGATTTTGGTCATCGTGACTAGACAAGTGTGCACACATGCATTGTCTTGATGGGACATCACTTTCTTCTTTGCCAAATGCGGCCTTTTTTGCTTCAAATCAATGTCGAATCTGTTCAAAAGCTTTGAATAATATTCGCCGGTGATCGTTTTATCTTTCTCGTGGTAATCGATGTGAATGACACCACGTGCATCCCAAAAAACTGTGGCCATGACCTTGTTGGCTAACAGACTCCGTTTGGCTTTCTTTGGTCCACGTTCGTCCACAGCAACCCACTGTTTCGATTGTTCCATGGTCTCTGGCGTGTTGTGATGGATCCATGTTTCGTCCATAGTAACAAAACGGCGCAAAAATTCGTCCGGATTACGTCTGAACATTCCTAAACACTCTTTTGAAGTGGTCACACGATTGCGCTTATGGTCAAGTGTGAGCAATCGTGGCACCCATCTCGCAGAGAATTTTTTCATGTCCAAATAAATATTCGTGTAAAATATGATGTACCCGTTCAGTTGAGATGCCTACAGCATAAGCCAACTCCCGCACTTTCATTCTCCGATCATCCAATATCATTTCATGGATTTTATCGACGATTTCCGGCATGATCACTTCTTTTGGTCGACCTGAACGTTCGGCGTCACTACTGGTACGACCACAACGGAACTCTGTAAACCACTTCTTAACCATTGAAATTGATGGTGCCGAGTCCCCTTAGTTTCTGTGATAGATTTTTTACGTAAAAAGTAATGCTTAATCAGCTCACGAAATTCACTTTTTTTCCATTTTCGTAAAAATACACGAGGTTGTCTGCTTTGAATGACTATCAAACACCGACTGCACATAATAGCTGGCTCATAATTAGATAGTTGTCCACTAATAGATTACTGTTGCATTTGGAGTAACTGCGCGGGAAATTCAAAAAGTCACTGACTTATCAATCCGCCTCGTACTATATGCATTAAAATAAAAAAAATATTTTTACTAAGGGTCTTTATTTTTTTTAGTCCTGCCTTGAATAGGCGATATTTGCCACAATAAGTTTGCTATACTTACTAAAGAAACTAAAAGAACTTACACAAGAACAACAAAGAGACACTTTCAGGCTAAATGGGAGATGACTGAATAAAGATCAATTCCTGTCAGTCATCAAAACTTACATGAACACTCGTGTTAGCTATCTGATAGCATGAGTCAACTTCGACCTTAGGAACAACCTTCATCTGGACCGCCACGGTAGCAACGCCTATGCCAGCGGCTTGTTTTCATCCAAACTCTGTATACAAATATAAAACGTTTCAGCCATCCTTATTTTCCCTTAAAATAAAAAAAAAAAAAAGTTGTTCTTTCATTAGTTTTACTAATGTATTGATCATTATGATATATTGATATCAAGGGTGACTCTTAATATTAGAATTAAAACAATGAATTAAAAAAAAGTAGATTTCTATTTTCCACATTTTACTGAAAAACTAAACTGATTAGACCTAATTTACCGACTGACACTTCTAAATTAATTTACTATTCAGAAAGTATAATCATTTAGTCACATCAGTATTTGTTACTAGAGTGATTACTTTTAATTATGACTAATTTGTGGAATTGAAAGAAGCAAAAGTGTTAACTTCATTTGGTTTTGATAGTCAAGGGTCTATACTCATAAGTGCCTTCATGGGCTGGGCTGCCTATGGTGGAGTTCGCCTATGGTTCTGCAGTCATTCTGGACGGTCTAAAACAAAAACCTACTTAAAATTGTAATAAAGCGAGAGGTATCCTCCCGAACAACTTGGGTGTTTCATTATACTCTGTGGAGTGTGAAGGATGAAGGTGATAAGAAATTCCTATATCTGAGAAGAAAAAGAGTGGATATCTCAACATATGAAGTTTCATTGGCATGCTTCTTTTCTATGAGATTAAAATATAAATCAAAGCTCCTTGTTATAATTCAGTGAGAATGTTGAACTTTTTATCAAAACCACAAATAAAATTATCTTTTGTGCAGAACCACATCACCACAGATTAGATACTAAGTATGCATATGAAATATAACTTATGAAATAAATAATCAGTTAAATATTTATCGATTTGTCTCAGTTTAAAATATTTAATGAGTTAATATCGTATCTGATGAAATGTATGAGATTTGGGACATAAATCGCTTAATACGAAGATGCAATAGTATTTTTCATTAAATTCTTTTATCATTAACAATCTTACTTTGCACGTTTTCTTCACAACTTTACCTGTTTCGGAACAATTCCAAAAGTGAACTGGAAATTATTCTGTACAACTGTAGAGAATAATAGTACAATCGACTCCAGACATCTATTGTCTTCATAAAACCACAGTTGAAGAGAATAGTATTTTGTTTTCTATATATTGCCTCATATTTTTTGTATTGATATTCGTTGCTTTCATGTTATAATTGTTATTTCCTAAGTTATTTTTAATTCTTTATTTTATTTAGAATTCTATAAGGAAAGTTTAAGCAAAATATATCTATTTATATTCCTATATGTTTCATTAGAAGGGTGTAGGGAGGTAATCCGTTATAATCTTTATTTCTGATATAATACCTATATCAGTGTTGTTGGCTTTCTGCATATTTTGAAACCAAGTTTATTTTAGTGTTTCCTTATCGTTAAATCTTGGTAATTTACAATACTATGTTTTTCTATTTATAAATAAATTGTCTAATAAATTTAAGTGATTGATGGTGGATTTCAAAAATTACGTTACCACACAGAAAAAGTTTAATATGAAAACTAACAATGCGTTTCGAACAATTAGTGTTCTTCTTCAGGGTTACATTTGTACTCTTGTGATGTTAATCTACGGAAACACGCATTGTTAGTTTTCATTTTAAACTTTTTTGAGTGGTGACGTTATTTTTGAAATCTCCAATATAATTAAATACCACGCTTTAACAGATTGCAACAAATACCACCGCATAACTACTGATTGCACAACTAATGAAATTGCAACAAGTAATGAAATAAGTAATTTCTAATAAAGCCTAGTTTATTATCTTTAGCGTTACTTGTAACTAGAAATTAGGTTCCAATGTATCATTAAATTCGTTGTTTGTATAAAAACAGTTAAAATTAATTTAAATTATCATAAATGGTAATTTAATTACAGTTAACAAATTTGTATATTCTTTCATAATGGGAAGGCAACTATAGAATCCAGAGGACTGTATTAAAATTTATTAATTTATAAAATTTAATTAGAACAGAAGATTTAAAATATCTGTTCCTATAACCACAATTGTACCGAATAACTTTCAGTTAATCTTGAGAAGAACGGAATCGTTGTGAAACTGGTCTAGGTGTCAGGAACACGTGAAGTAAAATAGTTCATATTTGTGGTAGTTTTACTAACAACCTCTGTACGCCTAATAGTGATATAAAATTTTGCATTATCAGTGTTGTTAAATCGGTTTGCATTGTTTGACAACACGCACCCACCTCCCTATTCCTGCACCTGATTGCCATTTTGCTTTATGCCTTATGTCATAATTCAATTTCTTATGACTTTTTCTTTAGATTTATAACAATTAGGTAGGTTATAAATTTTCTTAACATTTACACTGCTAAACCGCAGAGATGTAGTTTTATAATTCAGTTGTTATGAGTATCATCCTTCAAGAGGTTTATACATCCATCCATATATGAATGATTCTCCCTATAGTTTAATATACTTTCTGTTTTTATGTTGTAAATTCGAGTTGTGGTTCCTCAGGTACCAGACAGCGGTTAAACATCAAAATAGTTCCTCAGCAGGCTCCAAGGCTGATGCAATTAGAGATGAACTTGAAGAAGCAGAAACAAAAGTTGAACAATGCAGAGTAAGTTTTTGCACATTTCACAAACTTTAGTTGTCCTTTAATGAGGTATAAAACATACATGCAATGGTATTGAAGAATTGAAGCACACGTTGTTTAATGTGTAACAGATAGTCTTATAAATAAGAAATCCCAGAACTTCAATGAGCCAAGCGACACTTGGCTAAACACTGTTTAGATATTCATATGATTTTCATCTTATCACTTTATTTGCATCTTATATTAAATTTGAAATACTCTTGAGATAAGTGTTCTTCAAAAGGCAACAACTAACCTTTTTGAAGTAATCACCAAATTGGAGGATAAACAAGGTTTACAAATTGTTAACTTTTTTTTATTAACCTTTTGAAATTAATTCATGTCTATTTTTTTATTCTTTGAAAATATTTACTATATTGTAAGGGATGTGTGGAAGAAATAAGTAAAAGTTTTATTTCCTTTCAAAATGTACAAAAGCCTTGCCCTCTGGAGAGTATATGAGTTGTTTTATACAATCATACATTTTTAATTAGGTTAGTGATTTTTCACGAGTAAAATACAAACATTGTTTACATTATTAGGTTGATTTTGAATCAACGATATCTACTTAGCCTTACTCAGATTTCGATAGGAGCTTTTAACGGGGGCAAGCTGTCGTACATCTTTGGAGAAGGATTTATCCTGATATTCAGCAAATATATGGAAGATTGATTCAGAGATAGAAATATATTTTTTGACAAATGACACTTATATAATTAGAAAGATATTAATAAATTTCTATTAAGAAACCTAGGTCAGCTTAGTTTTTTTTTTTTTTTTTATTTTGTAGAGGGCTACAAAGTCAAACCTCCGATGCTAATTCCTCGGGGAAGTATTTCATCTCCCATTGATTCCACGTTGGGAGTCCTAGATTTTGTATAACTCAAATATATTTAGATTAGGGATCTTTAGCGAGTACCTGAGATCTTACAGGCTCGGTACTGACTGTTTAACGTCCTCTCCGAGGGACGACGTACTCAGATTTATTTACCTCCTACTCGCCTCTGCTCACAGTTCAGAGGTGAGCACGTTGCCACTGAGCTAAACAGGACCCTTTATGATAACGTACTCTTAAGGTTTTAAAATAATGTAATAAACTTAGTTTTCCTAGTTCATTTAATTTGTTAGGTTTACTTTTGGTCATGTAATGTTTAACTTAACTCCTTTGGGTATTATTTTATTTTTAGAATAAAAACAATAACTGTATTGATTGTGTTTTCAGGATGCCTTGGCATGCGACATGCTTCAGCTTATAGCCAGGGAATCTGAAGTGTCTTCCACAATACTTGAATATGCTAGGCTACAGCGAACCTACCATGCGGCTGCAACGGCCATTCTAGATGAAATAATACCTGAAATGGAAACTGCCATCAGTAACTTAAATTTTTTTTCTTACATTGAAATTTAATTCATAGCCTGTTAAATTGAATAATATTAACCATTTCCGAACTAAGAGTTTCATTAAAAGTATCAACCTATTACTGTTAGTTTTGTGTTTATGAATAAATGGGTATCTGGATACTTACTAAAAGAATTCCTCTCCTAGCTAGGAATAATGGAAAATATTAATTTAATTGCTGAAAAGACAAACAATACTTAGCCGTATTTTTGTTAGGTATATTTTTATATTAATATTACAATAAAATTCCACTCTTTTAACTTATTAAATCGATATGTGTTACTGTCTTTGCTCTTTTAAAACAATAACATTCTTTTTCTAACTTTTTCGTTTGTATAAATTACTATTTAGACAGTTCATATATATATATATATATATATATATCATATATATTATAATACTGAAAGGCGATCCAAATGGCACAACTTAGAAGATATGTAGCATACAAAGTACGGAAACACACTTACAAACTCAAATTTTCGGGCAATCCGTCTTCAGGAGAAAAGAGAAAGGGGAGACCAAGCACATTGTAGACGCAACTAGTTGACTAGCCGCTCGTTTACAACGTGCTTGGTCTCCCTTTCTCTTTTCTCCTGAAGACGAATTCCCCGAAAATTTGAGTTTGTAAGTGTGTTTCTGTACTTTGTGTGCTACATATCTTCAATTTAGAACTGTTATATATATATATACTGTATGAATAGGACACATACAGTGCTGTACTTAATTTAACCTTTCAAGTAAATTGGATCATGAAATAGTGTTTCTCTTGACATTAATATGTTATTGCTAAAGGGAAGCTAGAATTTGTTAAACTGAATTTCCAACATTTCTAATGAAGTTTAAGTTTACTTAAAAATACAGTCATATTAAAAAACAAATTTTGAAAGTATCAGTTTAAATTCTGTAGGTATTGTAATTTCATATGTTAATATATATACTGCCAATTTTAATATAGTCTTAATTTATTTCTAATTATAATTACAAAAAAAAAGAAGAAAAGTCCTATGAATACATATAGCATGGAATTGTATTAGATCGAATATGAATCCATCATTCAATATCGGCTTCTCAAGTCTCCAGAGAACGATGGCTTGTTTGGACCGACCAATGTCATTAACAGCCCATATTACTTCTCTCTTACTGGGTCGTGCAGTCGGCATACTAAACTTGTGGTGTTGGTTCCCACGCCTAGAATTTCACAAGACTCCATTCCATACTTTCCAAACTTATAACTCTGATCCTATAATTTTTCATAATGATATATTTTTTATGAACTATGGTATTATATATTAAATTCTCTTAATATATCCTGCACGATTCTATAAACGTCTATATTAGTTCCCTTTTCTTGATAATAATGTAATCCTTTTGGTGTATATTTAAACAGAAAAAAAAATGAAATGTTATGATAAAATAATTCATTGTTGCAGACGATAGTTCCTGTCGGCCTGTTTTTGGAAAACCATTAGAAGAACATCTTCAAGTAACTGAGAGAAAAGTGGCATACCCAGTAGAGTTATGTGTGTGCTGCATTCTTGAACTTGGTATCGCTGAAGAAGGACTTTTTCGAATTACTGCTGGTGAGTCCAAAACGTCCAAACTATTAATCATACGAATTATCGGCTTTAGTAAGTGTGTGTTCTAGTTTTGTATACTACGTATAGGTGTTATTGGTATAAATAGGTAGCAAATCTTTTTTTAATTATGTCTCATTAACATGAACTTCCCGCTAACAGGGTTACACTGGAAGCAGGAAGCTTCTTTTCCAGTTGAACCCCGTTAACAAGAAGTTAGTTCGTAGTATCGAATCTTTCAGTCTGAAGTTCATGAATGCTGAGACTGCGGTGCACTTTAATAAAACACCTATAAATGCTATGTATACATTATTAAATAAAAAGATTTCACATAAACACGTGAAATAACAATCGATGATCAAACCATAATATGAAAATGGGAAAACAAGACTAAGATCTTTCAACCGTAACAAGCGGTCTTCGTCAGAGTCAAAAACCCAACTCAGTAACAAGACCGCTTGTTACGGTTGAAAGATCTTAGTCTTGTTTTCCCATTTTCATATTGTGGTTTGATCATACATTATTAAATGTATAACCCTACTGGGCTATACTTGCTTTATATTTACATTTCATTCTTTCTAAATAAAGCTTTCGTTTTTATATCTGCGAGGTGTAGCATATTTCCAGTCAAAACCATATGTATCTGCAGTCAAGACATGAATATATGCTTTTTAAATTAGAAATGTGTATGAGGAGTCTAGAGGGCGTCAAAGGTTAAGCGGATGAAGGTGTTTTTCCAGAATGCAGATATTTAAGTGTTGTAAGTTGTTTCAGATTAGCGGTTTATAAATTTTATTTATTATTAAATAAAATTTATAAATTTTATATTACGTAATTATTATAAATAAAATATTTTATTTATAAAATAAAATATAAAATAATATAAATTTTAAGGGTGTAAAAATAGAAAATAGAAAAAATAAAAATAATAAAAAGCTAACAAAAAATATGAAATTTTAAACCAATAGGAGTTTTTAAGGTCGTAATTATTTGTATGTTTTATTCGTGTAATACTGTTTTGAAACGGATTTTTCAACTGTAATATTTGCAAATTAAAAATAAATGTATTTTAAATTTTTCAAAACTATATTTTAAAGTTGTTGAAAGTAAATTATATTTGTTTGTGAAGCTAGCTAATTTAATTTAACATTTTTTTTAATGATTTGAGCTATATTTTTGTTTTAAAAATCTTTGGTTTTCTTTGAAGATGACTGTATATGTTGATAGCTGGAATTTTGAAGGTTTTGAAATCCTACCACTGTTTTGCAATTATTATTTATACTAATGTAAAATAATATAAAAACAATAGTCTTTAAGTTTGTGTTTAATGCATTTTCTGCTATTATTTAATACATTGTCTCTAGGTGCTTCAAAAGTTCGTCGTGTCAAACTAAGCTTGGATGCGAATTGCCTGGACTTCGAAACAGCACTCCAGTATAGAGACCCCCACATTTTTACCGGTGTTTTGAAGTCTTACCTCAGAGAACTACCCCAACCTCTTCTCACCCATGAACTCTACGAGCAGTGGATGGCAGCTGCTAGGTAACACTTCATCCATTTAAGTTAATCAAAATTTATTGCAATAATAAAAACTGGATAGTATTATTTCCAGTAAATACTTTTACCACCGATTTGTCGTCAACATTTCTCTAAAAATTACCTTCTATATTTCCTCTTTTTTTAGGTTGGTTAAATTTTTGGTAATGTGTCAGAGTTTAATTTAAAGATAAAATTCAAAATTTATTAGTTTATGAGTTCACATAGATCCTAATCATCAGTGGGTGATAATCCTTGGAATGTTTTCCGAGCGGATGTCTCAGTTGAACATAACAGATATGGTTTGATATCAGATGGTTGCATTTCATTCATTACGTTGTTTCCTGTTGGTGGTAAATTTTTAAGTTATGTTGAAAAATGTTCTCTGAAGACCAAACTATTTGCAATTGTTTTCAGTTGAATTTCAAACTATAGAGATTTCATAGGGAACTCAAATTTACCATTTCTTGTTTTTTATAAGATTCTTGTCAGCTTTTACTTACAATTGTATGAAGGAAGTAAACAGTATATGTTCGTTTTAGTAAATATAAATATAATTTACAAAATTATAAATATAATTCGCATACTGATTTTTTATTCACTTTTTACTTTCTTTCCAAATTATTACTTTTTTTGTCATGGTCTTTGTTTAGATCAAATTGTAAAATTGATATGTGACATTAAAGGTTTATAATAATCACAATGTAAGTTTTAAAATTATTTCATAAATATGCCACGTTATATATATCAAGATATCAATAATCAAACCACAATATGAAATGGGAAAACAAGACTAAGATCTTTCAACCGTAACAAGCGGTCTTCGTCAGAGTCAAAAACCCAACTGGTCGGGTTTTTGAATCTGACGAATAGCGCTTGTTACGGTTGAAAGATCTTAGTCTTGTTTTCCCATTTCATACTTCATTGATTGTTATTTCACGTGTTTATGGGAAATCTTTATATCAAGATATATAAATCTGTCAGTTTTCCGGGCTCAAATCAAAGTTTCAGTTAACTCTGACGTTTCGGTTTAGTTTAAATGTTTTTCATAAGCCTTCGATACGAAGAATTTATTAGGAGTCATTCCAATCATTTATTAGAAAACAATCATTAATCAAACTCACATCATGGGACTCAAATTAATATTTAAGTAATACATAAAAACATAAATCTAATAATTTCACTGAAGAATCCAGCAAACTCGAAGGAGTATGGCATTTTGAAAAATAAGAACTAATAGTTCCAGAACTAATAGTTTCTTTTTCAAAGAGGCCTTTTGCATGCCGTTTGTATTTTTAGCCTGTGAAAAAAGTTTTAAATAAAACCCTTACGTAAGCTTGTAACTACCTGATAAGTGTTTGCGGGCCGGGCCGCATGTTGGCTCCGGTTCCGTCTTCACATCATCCATGTAATAGCTTAGCTACCTTGATTGATTACATTGTGAAAAGATTTTCTATTAAGCAACTGTTATGGAAACTGTAATCAATCAAGGGAAAAGTCATTGAGTACTGGGGGTATAGGTGGTCATTTATATTACCAAAAATGCAAGTTCATCGGTCATATGAAACCATTCAACTAGTAGGAGGTAATCATCAGATTATGTTTTTAATACTTTAATTGGTTTATAATTATTTTTTCATTATTAGTGTTTTTGATTTGACCATGATACTTTAATAAATGATAAACATGTACATCAAATATGTTGTGTGTTTCAGAATATTGTCTACAGGCAATACTGATGAAGGCCTAACCAGTATGTGGACTGTCGTCAAATCCCTTCCCCCCTGCAACCTAAATAACCTGCAATACCTTATTAAATTCTTTGCCAGTCTTGCCAGTAATAAACAGTCTAATAAAATGTCCACCCAAAACTTGGCCATAGTGATAGCACCTAACCTGATTTGGGGCCCCAGCGAAGATCCTAACAGCATCGGGTTAGTTTTTTTTTCTAAATTGACAGTTAAGTAGGTAGTAAACAAAGTTATTTGTTTTAAAAAGATTGACGGACGTTAATCGTTAATTTTTAATTGGCTTAAGCAACAAGCATTTTATATGTTTTTTGGAGACATATATATCCAACAAGCATATATGTTTTCTTCTCCTTCTAACTGGCTCGAAATTATGTTTGTATATTACAGTTGTAAATAAAAGTAGATTATTTAAGTTGTGGAACCTACTTACGAATTTTCGGAAGACTAAAGGACAGAAATTCTAAAAATATAAAAATTAAGCAGAAAAAGAGTAAAATTGAGGAATGGAATATTTTCAAAAAAACATATTTTTGTATCGGTTGGTGGAAGATTCACGTCTCCTCTCTTTCTTTTCATCTTTTTCTTTCTCTCCTCTTCTGAGAGAAGAGGGTAGAAAGCCGAAATGATCGAAAATTGTGAGTGTTCCTAGTCTTTTTTGTGTTTACTAGTTGTAACTTTATATATATATTACGAATTTTCACAATATACACGTACAATAAAATACAACGTCCAAACGACAGTAAGAAATCAGAAAAAAAAAACTGAGATCTTTCAACCCTAACAAACGGTCTTCGTCAGAATCAAAAACCCAATTAAAACACTAAATGCAGAAACATCTGGTGAGGGGTTGAGAATAGTGGGGGGGAAGAGTGGTATTTTAAAAGAGTGAAATGCAGGAAAGGACAAATTTCCAGAGAGGGATGTTTGGGGAAAACATCCAATTTCATTGATTGCTATTTCACGTTTTTATGTGAAATCTTGTTATATATATTATATCTTTATATATATTTTATCAATGTCCAAACTACAGCCAGAAATCAGAAAAATTGCATATATATATATAATATATATATTATAAAGATTTCACATAAACACGTGAAACAACAATCAATGATAACCCAATAAGAATGGGAACGCTAACCTTTCAACCTAACAAGGTCTTGAATCTAATTAAATTCTTCAGTTTGCTTATAAACAGTCTAAAAATGTCCACCCAAAATTGCTATGTGATAGCACCTAATCTGATTTGGGGCCCCAGCGAAGATCCTAACAGCATCGGTTAGTTTTTTTTTCTAAATTGACAGTTAAGTAGGTAGTAAACAAAGTTATTTGTTTTAAAAAGATTGACGGACGTTAATCGTTAATTTTTAATTGGCTTAAGCAACAAGCATTTTATATGTTTTTGGACATATATATCAACAAGCATATATGTTTTCTCCCTTCTAACTGGCTCGAAATTATGTTTGTATATTACGTTGTAAATAAAAGTACATTATTTAAGTTGGGACACCTACTACGAATTTTCTGAAGACTAAAGGACAGAAATTCTAAAATAAAATACCATAAAATTAAAAAAAAATGAATCTTTCAACCGTAACAATCAGTCTTCGTCAGAATCAAAAACCCAACTGAAAACAATGCAGAAACATACTGGTGAGGGGTAGAATAGTGGAGGGAACGTGGTATTTAAAAGAGTGAAAGTGCAGGAAGGACAAATGTCCAGGAGGGATGTTTGGGGAAAACATCCGATTTCATTGTTTGCATATTTCACGTGTTCATGAGAATTTTTATAGAAAAATATATATATATATTAAAATGTCAACCTCATTAAATGGAAAAAAGACTATAGATCTTTCAACCTAAGAAGGTCTTCGTCAGAGTCAAAAACCTTCGTGGATTTTGACTTGACGAAGACCGCTTGTTAGGTTGCAAGCTTAGCTTTTTTCCAGATTTTATCGTGAATTATATTGTATGTGTTTTCACTCTTTATGTGATCTTTTTAATATATCTATTATATATATATATATTCATAAAATATAAATGAAAATTTATCACTAAACGCGAGTGAAAATAAGAAGTAGGATTACTTAGTTTCGAAAGTTGGTTGTCTTAATTAACAGCTGACATATTTATTTTTCCGTCAATACTATGAAGATACGAAAACCTTAGTGAAGGAAGACTGAAGAAAGGAGAATAATATAAAACCGTAAATACTTCCTTAAAATAGTAAAACATCGTGATGAATGAATGGTTATCTGTAGGAGGACATTGTAATATGTTACATATCTACTACTATTATATATGATGTTTGTATATAAAGGCCATTTTATATATTTTTATCTGATTATTATATTTTACTTTTTTATTAGTGATATGTTACGTATCTACTAATATTTATACGATGTTTGTATATAAAGCACATTTTATATTTTTTTATCTGATTATTACATTTTTACTTTTTTTTTGTGATATGTTACGTATCTACTAATATTATATATGATGTTTGTATATAAAGCACATTTTACATATTTCTATCTGATTATTACATTTTTTTTCTAGTTTGAATATGAACACAGCTAATTTACAAAGCATTATCGTGGATACTCTTATTTCATATGCTGATTGGTTCTTCCCTGGAGGTTGGTTTTTTCTTTTCTTCCCGATATTGTGGATTAAACTTTAATCTGTGTGATTTTTTTACGATTTTTCAGAGATTGACTTTTATTTAACTCTTCCTCGCAATGTTCTTGGTGGTTTGGTCAACGGTCATTTGGGTGAAGATCAGCCGGATATCACCGTAGCTGCTGCAGGTGATATGAAACGAACGCAGTCGAACAGTAGTCTTTCCGATCAACACAGGTTGCTAAAGCTTTACATTTTTGAAACCTTCACATTTAATCTTTTATTTAAATGATTTGATAAACTTAACGTAGACAAGTCATGATAAACTAATTCAATGTGACGAGTGTCACAAAATGCCCACATTTTGATGGGTATGTAGAAAAGTAGTAATCTCATTTTTTTTTAAGAAGTAGTTCTTTTTCTACAACAGTTTGTCTATTTATTTATTATTGTCCCTTTATTCTTAGTTTTACTAATTGTTGATAATGCTTTTGTAAATTCTCAGATGATGTCCAAAACAAATAGACAATATGATTAACTGTGCAAACTCTGCAGAACCTAACTGATAGTTTATCAGTTTTCATCACTTATCTCCATCATTACATGGAATTATTTAATTAATGATATATTTTAATGAGTGTTTCTAATCTTAGCTAAGAGTTTATTATGTTATGAGTAGTTCATTAATTGTTTTTGAGTGGTTTACTCTCCTATTGTAAAGAGTATTTATTCCTGATTGTTTGTTGAAATTGTCATTATAAAAATAAGTATAAACATCAGATTTTTTATGTACTCGTATGTTGACGAAATGGTAACGTTTTTGTTTGTATCGTTTTTACAGTCCTCCTCAAGGTAGCCCTAAGCCTGCTGTCAGAGTGAGGCGGCAAAAGAGCGCTGCTCCTAATCCGCCGATTAGCAAAGAGATGAGAAATAGTTTAATAAAGGATGAAAGGGGAAAAGATCATCGAGGTAGTAGGGAAATTAATCGGGAAGATATGATTAAAGAAACTGCTGAAACTCCAGTTAAAGAAAGTGCCAAAGAAAGTAATGATACAGTGTCACCTAAGTCTTCAAAATTGAAAAGACATGAAAGTTTGAAAGAGGGAATGGAAACTAGTCAATATAGGGAGTCTTATTCAATTGGATTTGAAAACTACAATGTTGACAAGAGTGGGCAGGAACAGTGGTCTCCTAAAGTCATAGTGGGCGGACAGCTTAACAGGATGACCTCAAAATCTGGCGAAGACCTTCACAAGGTAACCTCCATATATTTGTTTTCATATATTTAAATATTTTTATGGAAGAATGACTTCTTTAATAATGTTTTTAAATGTTATGTCAACATTATAATTGTTTAGTTTTAGTTAATAGGACTCAATAAATCAAAATGATATTTTTCTCTTAATGAACTAAGTCAAGCACAACCAAAAATTTTTTAATTCGAATCGCTGAATTTAACGCTAGGAGCTGTATGAATGAAACATATATATGGCATTGGCAGATATTTGTAAAAAGGGGAGTTCATGTGTGAATTGTGCAGTTATAAGTGAATTCTATTAAATGTAGTTAAATACTTTAGTAGCCCGGATGTGTATACTGTGTATTATCCATGAACAAAAATTGGCTGGTATATTTGTTTTCCAAATTAAAAGTTGTCAAACATGTTTTTGTTAAAGAAAAAGTTTCTACATTGAAGAGGTTTTATGAAAACAAATAATTTTGAACAAGTAGTGTTATTCCTGAAGTTTCATTTTTCATTTAAATACGAGTTATAAAAAGGGAGTATGAATTATTGAGATTATTGATTAAGTGTTAAAGGAGGATACATGTTCCAGTTGATTTTCCTTGCAAGATATGATCAATGTTTGTTTTGAATTTGGTGCTTCTAGACCTTTAACTTCTATTGATTCCTTTTAAAGGATATGTTGAAAGTCTCTGTATCAAAATGCACATAGAGATTCCATTTCATTTAAGTGAATAATGTCTCATCTATAGGTTTAAATTGTTAACTTATCTTTTTTTTCTTCTTTAAGGGCAAGGCTCAAGAGTTGTATTCAACACTTGAACGGAGAAAGCCACTTTCTGTGAAACCAGTTCCTGCTCCAAGATCAAATATAGAAGTAAAACCTTCGATACCACAGAGACCAGCAAACCTTCCCAGACCTCATTCGTCTTCCTTTAGAATCTCAAGGAACCTGGAAGCAGTAGACACTTCTCCCGACGGCGAGGTACAACCATTCCATAAACTTCAATTATCAGACTTCATTTTTTCGCTTGATTCTTACTCAGATTGAAATAAGAACTTGCCTCTTTCATAGCAATTTACCTAACTTTCTTACCCACTTTTTTTTACATGTCAAGCATTTGTTTTCAATGTTTTATTATTAAATATTAATTCGTAACAAAAAATACATGGGAATTTATTGATGAATTACTTTGAAAGGTAACAAATGTGATGCTAAATATTACAATTTTTTTTTAATATTTTTTATGGAAAAATTTACAATACATAATACATTGCAAAAAAAATTTTCTCTAGAAGTGACAGGCGATTTAGCAAGATTGAAAACCAGAAAAGTTGAAGTAGACATATAACAACAAGGACACATGTAATTAGTTAATTGAAATAATTTTAAGATAAGAATGGTATGTGCAGGATTTTAACATTCGAAGAAATGTGGTGTTCTAAATTACTATTAGATTTTTAGAGATTCAAAATTTACAATTAATGTATGTTTGTTCAATGTTGCTGATTATTCTAATAAATCTTCCCTGAAGTAGTGAACATTTCGCAAATTGCCAACTAAACAATTTTTGGTAAAAAAAAATATAAAAACTGTATTTCCGTATTAAGTATACATGTAAATTAAAATATAAATATAAATGTAGTTCGTTACGTTTCCAACTAAGTATCTATCTTTCACTTTACTTTTATTTACTTGTTCTTTTCCAAAAAAATTTTTAATAAAAAAATTTAATTTCTGTATTAATATTAAAACTGTATTTCCGTATTAAATATAAATCTAAACCAAAGTATAAAATAAATATAGTTCATGATGTTTGCCAACCAAGTATCTTTCACTTTACTTTTATTTACTTGTTCCTTTCCAAATAGAGTTATAACTTTTGAATAATAAGACATATAATTTTTATATTTCTTATTTATTATATATAAAACAAAGTTTTCTTATCTCCATTACAAATATTTCACAAATTTTTTCTTCATCGAGGTTTGAAGACAATTCCCGCATGAAACATTTCTCAAAAAAACACCTTTCTATACCAATATAATTGCCTTTTTGTTGACCAAAAATACCAAAGTAATAATGTATATCCATGTAAATAGTATAACTAATGTTTTATTTGTTAGATATTTAACTCTGTATTGTTGTAACCCTTAAAATTTCTAGAAATAGAGACAATATGGTCTAAGATTTTTGGAAAATTGTTTGGAGACACTAGATCAGTGCTTTTCAACCTTTTTGCAGCCGCGGATCCCCCGAGGAGCTTATTTATTCTTGCGGATCCCCTTGTACATAAATATACTGTATATATAAGTTTTTTTAATGAAATAAAAACGGCTTATAAACACAAAAAAAAACAATACAGTACTATCTGAATTTTTTTATTCAAGAGAATTACAAATGTGAAATTTGTCCTTGGTGATTTTTGACCAGAACTGGAAAGTTTGGCCTGGTTTTAGAAAGACATACACGCATCTCTTCTTCAAGTGCTAGTAGTTTATTTCTTTTCTCACTTTTAATGTTCGTCATGGTGGAAAATCCTATTTCACACAGGTATGATGTAGAAAACTGTAGGAGAATGTGCAGAGCCTTATTCGAGATTGATGGATATTCTTTTGCAGTTAAAATCCAAAATGAGTCCAGATCAAGAAGTAAACAATCAGAGCGTCACGTATTGGCTAAATTAAATGTTTCAATTAAATGACGTAGGTCGTCATCATAACTGAACTGCCCGACTCAAATTTTGGCTCGCAGCTCTTCCCTAACGTTACCGAAAGTTGCTGGTTTTAGATGTGAACGACGAGTTATCTTGATAAGATGCACTAATTACATTGATAGTGTGCTACTGTACTTACATTGACGTGTACACATTGATAATACATTAATTGCACATTGTGAATCTGTAGGTCTTGCGGATCCCCTGGGTAAACGTCACGGATCACCAGGGATCCGCGGATCACAGGTTGAAAACCACTGCACTAGATCATACTTCATTTAAAAAAAAATAGTGTAGATATATAAAGAAATATATATTATTGTTCAAATAATATATAAATCATTCTTATACGTTTGTTCTTTATCTTAAAACAATAAAAAATAGTAACATCATTTTTTCATGATCGTGAAAGAGTAAGTATGTTTATTCTCGTTGCTTATACAATAAATTGTTTTTCGTTATATATGAGAGTTATTCCTCCTATGATGACTCATAATCTTTCATTGAGGGTAAAGTATGTCCAATTCACTTACATTTTTTTCAATAATTAATATTTAACACCTTTAGTATTTTTTTTTTAATAATTATCTTGAACAGAAATAAGCTTACTATTATTTTGCCTTTTTTTTTATCTATTTTTGATTGGTTTAGTTCGTTTTTTCATTCTTTTTTTTTATCCATTGTTTGATTTTTGTTAACAATTTTTGTTACAGACTAACCTAGAGAATAGTAATGTATGCCTAGAAAGAACGCATATGTATTCTGTAGACAAACAGCAGGTTGCCATTGTCCAAGTAAACAATGATAAAACTAACTCCGACAATAAATCAGGTCTATTTACTTTCATTTTCTTCTGTTTTTTATTTGATTGTGTCTTTTTAGAGTTGAATTTCAATTATTCTTTGTTTTGATTTAAAAATATGAATTGATTGATGGTATCAACATTATTTTTGCATGAATTGATACGAGTTCTAGTATATTGGTTGAAATATCTGAGGCAACTTTGTTGGAGTGATGTCAAATTGTTTTGTCTCTGAGTTTAGTAGAAATTTAAATTTTGTACGTTAGAAAAAAATTATAAAATTTAAACTGAGTTGATAACTCGTCCTTCCTGTTGTGTTGTGAAAGTTTACTGTAATAATTTTTATGTTTTGTATTTGTTATAATGTACAGTTGTGACGAAAAAATGTATTTGATATTAAGAGCATGTTCTTAGTAAAACAAGAAGCACAAACAAAGAAAACTGAAACTGCTGTACTCAATAATTTAGATTTTACTAAATATATATTAAAAATTTTGAATATAGCTGCATTTTGAACTTTATCTTACTGAACATTTTTACTGTTTAGGACTCATAAATTCGTACCAACTTTTTAGTAAAATAGTAATTTACATCGAATTCTTAATTTTAAAGAAGTATGTCCGTTACCACAACTGCCAGAAATGTTAGATGATTATGGTGTGCTTGCATGTTTCACTACCAGACGAACAAGAGTCTTGAAGGATAGTTACATTTTCACCTTGTTATAAAATGACTTAATTTTCTAAAAGAAAACAAGTTTGTTTAGTGATGAGTAATTAATTTTCTCGCAGCTTACAAGAAAATTTTTCTTGACAGTTCAAATCCATTGTCATCAGACGTGTTGGTGATTTTAGAACGAAATGATCCCACTTGAGGATTAATAGATCTATGTATAAGTTAGATTAAGTGGCTGTATCCACACGGAGGTCACCCATAGGCCCTAATATGTTTCTGATAACACACAAAGGGTTAATTCTGCTGTGGTAATACTAGAAATTTTATCATACTGAAGTTTTATTTTACGTGCGGATTTTTAATGAATGGATGATATTATATAGGGTTTGGACCGACGGTTTTAAGACTTCTCGTATAGGTGGCGTGTGGAATTATTTTTGCATTTTCCATAAGAAAAAAATTAAGATGTGACTGAGCTACGAACTATTGAGGTGACTACTACAACAATATGCCCTGATCGACCTATAACTACTGAGTAAATTGATTGATTAAGGTGTAATAAATCACTAAATTGATATAAACTTACTTTATATAGAAGTTGTTTGACTCTTGGGCTGTAGAATATGTTAAAAAAAAATACTCACTTCCATCTTAGATATTGGAAGTTGTGAGCTATCTGTCTTTCAAACTTCATTAATAAACCATCACTGTTGCTTTTATGTTGGTTACCTTGTGGACAATGATAAAGCGAAAAGTCAGCAGGCTCTGTGCAGGCTTTTTTGCTTTTCAGTCGCCACACTTTCAGTTGTATTTGGGATAAATTATCGAATTGATTTTACAACTTGAGTAGAAGATTTTATAATCCTCAAGTTCATTCGATTAGTTGCTCTTTAACATGAAGTCAACAGCTTGAGACTGATAGTTCAATTAACTACCTTTTCGAGGGTCAGAACGTAACGATATTTTCTATCATCTTATGATCAAATTATTGGATTATTCCTAAACTTGAACTCCATACCTTTTCAATTTCTTATAAAGTAAGTTATTGTAAATAGTTTAATTGAATTAAAAATGAATTTAATGTGTGCGTATGTATTTATTTACCATAAAAATAAAACGGACCTTAAGAACAGTAAAGCAGATAGAAAAACACTAACAAAAAAACTAGTTATAAATTTTTACATTCATCGTTGTCTATAGTAGGAGTACTTTGAATATTAGACACCAGACACTCAAGCATTGTACTTCATTCAGTGAATGTCGAAATACAGAACTACATAGAAATATAGGACAAAAAAACATTAAATTACGTACATCTGTGTATAATTGTGTTTGCAGTTGATTTTGGTAATAGTATGTAGTTCTTAGTGACAAAAGACATTGGTTTTGAAGCCCTGAAATCTATCTTTATTAGTTACGTCTTGTATTTGAATTTCCATCTGAAGCTGTTCAGTTGTAAACAAGGCTAACATTTAAAAAATAAGTATGATTTTATAGAACTATCAGCAGGCCTAATTACTTAGGGTCTCGCCTGCCGAGGTGTAGGTTCGTATCTTAAAATCTTACCATCCATTAGCTGTTTGCTGTCGACAATTTGCTCGACTTACATGTTGAAATGACGTTAATATGAAGTGATGTGTGAAGATTATATACGCTTATCTTCAAAGTCATGCAAACAAAACAAATGTCATGTGAAAATTATTTACGTTAATTAGTTACGAAGTGGTAGTATCTAAGTCAAGCTATCATTTAATGATTTATTACAGTTAAAGTTTTGTATTGGAATGAATGTTTTGATTTGGGGTTTTGAAAAATATAGATTATTCATTTTATAATGTTTCCATAAGATGTGTCCAAAAGAAAAAAAAAAGTTCTACAGCTATGTATGCAATAGCAATATGAGTTAATATGGTTTCTGTTTGACTTATTTTTCTCTTTCCTGCGTTTGTGTCAAAGGTACAAATTTTGTCAGGGTTTCTTTCTTTGTAGAAAATAATTTTTGATGTTTAGTGCTTTATCGATCACTGTTACAAAATATCTTTAAATATAGCAGCATCATGCTTAGAAATATAAGAATAAATGAAAGAAGTGTGCAGAAATATGTTTTCTGCAACGTTTGGTCAAGAGTTATTCTAAAATTCACAGTGTTGAGGTAATCTCAGAGAGGCCAAAGTAAATATATATTTGGCCTCACAGGGAGATGATCGGAAATTTTAAATATTTTCTACTTTTTTATTCATGGTCAGAAACTTGTTAACTATGGCTCGAGTAGTCTCAACTTAGTGTTGTGAATGATCTCATTCACCATAATATTTGGACCACTACAATGGAAATCATTAGAGTAGAGCGCACTTTACTGTAAAACTGAGTTAGAAATGAAAACTAATCTGTAAATGAACAACATTGATTTAAGTTATATATGTATCCATATATAGGCATTTTGTTGTGAACAAATCTTTTGTTTATTAATAACCTATATTTTGAAAAGTTGTTTAATTTCATAATTAGTTTTAGTTGCTAATTTTACTTATTTTAAATTCTCTAAAATTAGATCTTAACAAATGATACTATCATTTATAAAAATTAGCTCGAACTGGTCCAGTAGGAACTGAACCTGCTCTACACTATAATTATAGTACTTTTCAAATAAATGAAATATTTTTAGTTTTAAAAATTTTTAAATAATATTTAAAAGAAAATGTATATTTCTCACATTAAAATTATTTAGCTAATGTTGGTCCCTTTTTTTTTTCTTAATTTTAGTTGGAGAAAAGAAAGAATGCGTTGAAAAGCCAGAAAAGCCTAAAAAGCCTGAGATGCTTGGCGCGACTTCCGGACACCAAAGAGCAGCTTCTGAAGGAAGCATTATAGATCCAGGTAGGGTCCAGGACTCAGTGGTCTTAATCAATAAAATCCTTTCAACATTTTAAAACCTAACTATATTTGATGATGAACAAAATAAACTTTATTTGATGAGGGTTTCCTAATACGTGTTTAAGATGAATTTGGATTAACTTAATAATACTAAACATACTTATTAAATAAAATAAATTCAAAACGAAGGAAACACAGAAAGACACAGACATAACTCACATCGATATTTCGACCATCGTCGTCATCAGGAGGTGTGAGTTATGTCTGTGTCTTTCTGTGTGTTTCCTTCGTTTTGAATTTATTTTATTTAAAAAAGTCCGCTGGACCGTTTCTTTTAATTATAAACATACTTATTTATAGAACAAAGATTCTATTATTCCTTTTTTCTAGATGATTGATAATTGCTTTGATTTAGGAAGTTATGATACCAGAATTTTTCAAAGAGAAAATTAAAATTAAATTTAAAGAAAGTTTTAAATAAAAATTTAAATTTTTATTAATAAATTTAAAATTTATTAATAAAATACATTTATAAAAATTAAATTTGTATAATTTAAAGTTATAAATAAATCAGTTAATTGTTGATTATAATATGCACGTAAAACCCTGCATTTATAACTATCTAATTAAAAAGGTACGTTTTATTACTTTTTATTTATGTTATTAATTTAACACATATATTATTTATCAAGACCACAAATAGAGAAAAATAAAAATGTATATAAGTAATAACTATTAAAAAACATTAAATTTA
This sequence comes from Hermatobates lingyangjiaoensis, assembly GCA_026182355.1. Classification (NCBI taxonomy): domain Eukaryota; kingdom Metazoa; phylum Arthropoda; class Insecta; order Hemiptera; family Hermatobatidae; genus Hermatobates; species Hermatobates lingyangjiaoensis. The sequence continues at coordinate 2,187,140 of JAPFBL010000015.1, forward strand.
ACTATTAAATAACTATTAAAACTTCATTAAAAACAGTAATATAGTCATAATAACATTTAAATGTAAAAAAAATTGACTGGAGTTTTAGAATTTATTGAACAAGTTCTATAAATTCTGGAAAATTAATTTGAGGAAGTCCATACATACTAAGTAGCTTAGAAAATGATAAAACTTCTTCAACAAAATAAAATTATCATTATTTAATTTCGAATCCATGAGGCCATTTTGAGTTAATAAATTTCTAAATTTTAATGACTAAAGTTTAAATTTATTCTGACACAATATAGTCAAAGAGGAGTATTTCATTTCTCTTCAAGGTCTCTGTTTTTCGACAATTGTTGTTAACTTGTGGTATTAGTTGTGTAAATTGTATATTAGTTGTGGGTGCCCGAAATATATTATGACTTATTTAATTTTAATGAAGAAATGTAGGTATTTTATATTTCTGTAATGTGTTTTCATCTGTTTAATTCTGTTAATACTTTTTATAAGAAGGAACTAATGTAGTATAATCTAAAAAAAGAGATTTTAATGAAATGAAAATCTTACGAATGTTAAATATGGTGTATTCAGTATCCCGCATGCTTTATGTATATTAAAATAATTCTACAACAAATAACTGACCTACTTTTAACTTCTTATGTTTTTTGACGTAAAAAAAATAATGAAACTTACAAACTAAATGTTAGTTTTGCTGGCTACAATGATACTAATTAGCATTTAATTTGTTGTGAAGCGGAGTACACTTTTTTTTAATGTAATACATACTTTGTTATTACTGCATGCTAGGGATGTACTACAAAGGTCTAATTTCTAATGCCTTCAAAGTGCACTCAAAAGATTTATAGTAACTCAATTGAGATAGTATTGTTATCCATAGATATTTATTTTATTGAAAATGATCGCAGTTTCTACATTCATGGCCTTTTTATTCACAGATTCTAGCCTCCCGGCTATTTTCCTTATCGTAGTTCTGAGGCTATAATAGCCAGGAGGCTAAATCTGTGAATAAAAAGGTCGTGAATGAAGAAACTGCGATTATTTTCAATAAAATATGCTTGAGAGAAGATCTGCTGCCAATATATATCAAGATGTTTATTTCTGAATAATTTTCACTGGAGTCAAAATCGATCAATAAAGTCCAATCTGGTATTGTCCACTTCAACCAATTCAGTCATAGTTTACCCTAATAACAACACCCATTCCGATGGAAGTGGTGTTTTGGTAAATAATGACTGTAAACTTAATTTAGACAGGGGAATGTGTGCTCTTAATTAATAAGGTCCTGTTTATTGAATACTTGTCCTCCTCTCTGTAAAACACTCGAATATTTCCGTTGAATATGAGTGTTCATGTATGATCCTTGAAAGTTGAAGATTTCTGAGTGACGAAGGTGTTGGTTTGCTCAGGCGGAGAGCGGAGGCCGCCCCGACCCATGCCTCCTCCTCCTCCGACTCCGGCCAAGAGAGACAGCACAGACCTGTGACGATGCTGCCCACGCACACCTCTCCGTGCCCATTGTGATATCTCCTTTATCTCCATCTAACATGCTGTCGCTTTGGATGCCTTTCATTATAGTATTACTCCTATGTCTCTTACCTTTTTGGAGATGTGATTTACCATTTAAGACTTGTAATTCTGTTTAGTATTAAGATAAAACAGTTTCATTTAGTTCCATGTTATAAAACTCTCTTGTTAAATTATTTGTTAAAGTAATTTTTATTTCTTTCTTACTTTTATAATCACCATCTGTATTTTCAGTTTATTTTGCACAACTTATTTTCTTTTTTGGGAAACATTTAATTTTAGTATTATTTATGCATTTCTGATAAGTTATATTAACACTGCTTTTAAATGCTTTTTCAAGTAATTTAAATTTGTTTTGCTGCTTTCCAATGCTAAATAGGTAATTTTCACTAATGATTTATTCCTTACTATAATTTTCAAAACAATTTTACATCTCTTATTTTTTCTAAAGTTATTTTGTCGATTAAAATTGTTGAAGAAAATATAGTTGGCACTTCGAAATAAAGATAGTTCCCAAGTTACGAATCCCATTAATGATTTTTAAATTGTAAATTTTTATGTTAATAAAAATTGAAATTATACATGTTGAACAGATTTGTGTCTAATATTTCATCATAAAATATTCTTAATAGCTTGTATATAACTTCAAGTTCTCGCTACTAGTTAAGTCAAATATTAAAGAAGATTTTTTTAAAAAGAGAATAGACATTCTAACGTTCATTTTGATTCAAATTCTAATCCGATTCTCGTCTAAATAGAAATAGCGTTCATGATTCGTGATTCCTTATTCATTTACAGGAAATTGAATTACTTTAGGTAATTATTTGATGACCTTTTATCATGGAAAATAGATGTGTACTACTTTTGATATAATTTTCCATTTGATTGTGTACAGAGTATTATTATTTGATGGTGACTGTAGCACTGCGTCTTAACAACTATTGTACTTCCTCCCTTCTCTACTAAAGTACCCCAGCAGTTACCTTCAACGCCTCCAAGAAGCTCAGCACTTTTGCTGGGTCCAGCAGTAACATTTTCAATGGGTTTGTTGAGTGTCCTGAAGCACCTACCTCTAGGCAGCAAAGTTGCCTTACAGTCAGTCAGCAGGTGCAACGGTGTTTCTTCCTTTTTTTTGCATTATCTGCAGAAACTATCATTCTTAATGCCCATTCAGGCTCCCTACGTTTCAGGAAAAAGTGACTTCCTTTCTCCTTCTTCTGTACAGTCTTCTTCGGTTCCTCAGGTGCACTTTTGGGTAGTTGACTCCCACTAGTTAGAGCTTTTGGACCTTCTGTGCTTCCGGAGGATTAGATTTCAGGACTGTGGTCTGAACTGTGGTCTTGCTGGTCTGTGGACTTCTTTCTCCTTAGTATCATACAGGGGAAAATCCCTGTATCTCTATCGGTGGTGTTTTGTTTGCTCCGGCAGAGCACTGCATACCGGGGCAAGGCTATTTATTTAAGGGGGTCGCCTAGTACCTTTGAGGTTCCGTTCATAATACAGTAACCCCTGTATCATCCATCCTTCGGCACGGATCGCATAACACCTTAGATTGGGACTGGTATAAAAGGAGGGGATTTGGAAGGATGTGAAACGAAGGTGGGCAGACCCAGCCCCTTATCACCTTCTCCTCCTCTTTCATTTGTCCCTGCGTATAGCAGGTTAACAGGGTAACCTCGCGAAGGCTGAAAGTCGGAGTTGACTGCTAGAGGCTATCATAATCATAGAGCCTCATAATCACTCCATTACCACTCGGTGTACAGAGTATTGTGATGTCATACTTTCATGAGGTTGCTGGCTAGATATTTTTAATAATGATTCAGTGAGGCTCTCTTTGAACAGTTCCTACTTGGCTCTCTCAGTCTTATACTTGAGCATTATAAGCTCAATTTATAAGCTTCATTTTATATGTAATTACATTGTTCAGACGGAAAGTTGTATAACTATAATTGGAAGTACTTTCTTCATTATTAATCTTCCAGATCTTAATTTTTCTTACTACATTTTGCCCAGCAATCGTTAGCTCTGTGACTTTCACCATTGATTGTTGGAAACGTAGGAAGGCCGTGATTTTCATTGGCTATAAAAAGCACTTGATCGAATTGCCTAGTACTGCTTCAAAGCGTCTCACACATGTCATGTGCCCCTGCAGCCGAACACTCAGTATTAATCTTCACGTTTTCATCCACATCAATAGACTGCAATGTTTTTAGCATTGGCAGAAAAATGAAAATAAGCTGAAATCAAATTTATTTAACACACAAATGTACTTTTTGTACAACAATTAAAGTTATTTATTTAAAAAAAATTGAGCTCTATTATAGTTTTATTTTTTTAATTTTTTTGTTTCTAATAATAAACATTTTCTTTTTATGTTGTGATATCTAGTTTATTGAATATTTTTTCCTTTATATGGGAAATACTTTATTGTTTGAAATTTCATTAGGTATTAGTGGTACCACCTACCTTTAACCATTGATAAGTCAACATTTATATAAAATAAGTGAAAGTAGGGTGTTTACAAGTTTTTATTAGAAAACCTCATTTATACTAGTAACAGTAGGGTTTTATTAGACAATGAAAGAAGTTTTTCCAAAAGGTGGGTTTATTATACAACTTAACTTAAGAGAGACAATTTAATAGCAAGAACTTTGTTGAGGGATTTCCCTCACTTTGTATACATCAACTTTACTCTATCAAAAAACAAAAAAAACCTTCATGGTAAAACAAGCAATGTTGCTAATTTATTTGGTTTGAAAGACTTAGCCTACTTTTAAGATGAAACAATAATGAGTTTATTAATTCAAACCATTCGTTAACGAAATGGAAAAGAATTTTTTTTTTTTTGGTAAATTATAGCTTTAGTGGATATATTTCATCCATGGGAACTTTTTTGTACAATCTGTCGGCAATGTGCTTAAAAACAGTTGAGAGAACTTCTTCAAAGCCTGGTTTGAGTTCTTTTAGGATATCTTGCCAGTTGTCATTCATTGCTTTGAGTGTTGCGTTACCTGAGAAAATAAAAAATTATATCATCATCTATGAATATTCTTACTTATTAAATTACTGTGACTTTTTTATATTTATTGTGTATTACTAGTGGTGAACATTGATTTAGGGTTTGACAACATTATTCATTGTTGATATCCTGAGAACAATGTTTCCACATTTTTGTAATAATAAGTGTCTACTGTTAAGCAGGGTCCACACTATGCCGGGGTAGGCCGAGCGGTCTGACCCGGGCGGCCTAAGCGCGTTGATGTAGACACCCCGGGCGGCTTTGCCGGGTTAGAAAATGCCGGCCCGATCCCAACCCGCATAAAGGAGGGACAGATCAAAGGAAGCCGAGCCAAGCCGAACAAAAATATAGAGTGGGGACGTGCCGAGCGGCTTCAGTTACAATTAAACCTCCGACCGAACTAGACGAATTATTTTATTTTCGACTCAGTTTGTTTAAGTCGGGTGGTGGTTTAAGTCCACTTCGTTTTCGGTGTGGACGTCGTGCCGGCCCGAACGTACCGCCCGGTTTAGCCCGCCCGGGTCAGCCCGCTCGGCCTACCCCGGCATAGTGTGGACCCTGCTTTAGGTATACAAATATTTTTATAAACTCACTATAGTTTACACAATTTTGTAAATAAAAATAAATTTAAAAATGCGCATAATACTTGCTTTGAGGGACATCTTTATAGTAGAATGTTTACTATATGGAGAGTATACTTTACTCCAATAAAGGTGGTATTCCTTTTTTTTTATCAGTAATTGATTGTAGAGGGTAATATTCGAGTTGAAAACAATATTATATACAATGAGTAAACATTTTATAACTAGGGATCTAATGTAGTTTACATGAGATCATGGTTCATATATTAAAGGAACAAAGTGTGTACCAGGCTAACTTGATATATTTGTTTATGTTTATTGAACTCTACTTTGTCATTATTTTCCAACATATCTTCATTATTCTTCCCTGTCCTTTGAAGTCGGTTCCTTATAGTTTAATATTTTCCCGCCTCTATTCAGGTCAAGTGATTCAAGTTTTCTTTCATTATTGTATCATATTTTTTTATTAACATTAGTAACACATGTTAGTTAGCAATGTTGTTACAGTAATACACACTTTTTACATCAAAACATACAAACATAAGAGTGCAAAGCACACTTTGTATGAACTTAAATTAGATATATAAGAATGCATTGTATTAAATGGCTAAGAACTAAATCCAGACAAAAAGTGTTGAGGACAACGTATGACTGAATATTTTATGATTATGCTAATGTGATTGTTATATTAACCTAGAAGTTATATATTCTTACCGACATCCCTGTTGGCAATTAAATTATCAAATTCCATGGTTAATTTTTTCACATCAAATTTAAAAATGTATTCCTTCAAGTTCAGATAGTTTTTGCCATTTTTCATTTGTGGAATACCCGCTAGGGTTGAAGTGCCATCAACCTCATCTGAAAACAGAAATGTTTAGTTAAAAAATCTTTCAAAAGAGTGGTTTTATAGAGCCATTCCAGTTAAGTAAATTTCGTATCAGAACTTAAAGATATATAAAATCAAAGTTGTCAGGATTCTCTTTGAACTATTCAACAATACCTTTACTAGACTGAAAGCGTGTTTCTCAGGCGATTTCAAATGTAGATAATACTTTAAAATCATATGAAGTAGATTTTAAGATTTCTCTGACAGGTATAATAATTTGCTGTTTAATTCTAATTGCTAATCCATTTCTGCTAATGGTACAATGTAATTCTAAATTAGGTTTAAATATTTCGACCATTATGTTTGAAAGTGTCTTCACCAGTTTCAAATGTAGATACATACTTTTAAATCATATGAAGTAGATTTTAAGATTTCTCTGACAGGTATAAGTTAATTCTGGCTGTTTAATTCTAAATTGACTAAATCCATTTTTCTGCTTAAGTGATGGTATTCTATGTAATTCTAAATAAATAGAGTTTGATATATTTCGACCATTTATTAGTTTTTTAAATGTCTTCACCAGTTCTCACAGAATGTTAGGTTCCATTGTGTTTAAGACTTATGACGAGGAGCTATTGATTGAAGCATTTTAAAAGCTGTATAAAGGTTGATCACGTCCTAGAACATTAACTTCGGAAAATAACTAAAAATCCAGTAGATTTTCTACGTTTAAGTTAATGTTTATTTTCTATTGTCTGTTCAATATCTTGCAGTTTTATATCTTCTGTTTTAACTGTTACCTCAAAAATGCAAGAATGTTTATGTAACTTAGCTTTCAAAGAACAGAACATTTTCCGCAACGGGCACAGTGATTTCTATATGAATAAGGTAACTCAAATCAGGAAAGACAAAGAGGTGCAGTTTTATATCTTCTGTTTTAACTGTCACCAGAAGAGTAGAAGAGAGGGATACCAAGTGAAACTATGAGGAGATGATTGGAAACCATGAGTACAGCTTTGTCTCTTGTCCATAAGGAAAAACTCGATTTTTTGTCATTCAAAGTGTCGATAAAAAAAAAGTGCAATTTTGGTGCCAACTTTGTTGTTCTCTCTCAGGAATAGTAAGAGTTTAAATATGAAATTTATTAACCTGAGATCTCTTTATTTTAAGGATATCCTGCTCAAAAATAAATATCAGACACCCGAAAACAAGCTTAATATTTTCAACGTCTAATAAGTTACCTAAATGGAATCTAGCTTTCCCTTTTGACTTGACTGGGACGAGAAGAAGCTTTCCGTCGGCTTCGTAGTCGCCCTCGAAGAGAAGGTATGGGTTGAGAGATCTCGAAGTCAGCTTGACACTATCATCTGTGAAGAGACTCCTGAAATATCAAATAATTAATCATCATAATTGCAATATTCAATGAAGAAACATTTATATATATATAATATATATATATATATATATATATATATATATATATATTATATATATATGATCAAACCACAATAAGAAATGGGAAAACAAGACTATGATCTTTCAACCGCAACAAGCGGTCCTCGTCAGAGCCTTAACCCAACTGAAACATACAATGTCCAACAACATACATGGTCCAATGACTCATGATATGGCAAAACTATAGAATTTGACAAATAACTTAGTAAGTAACTAAGTTAGTAACTTAGTAACGATCTCTTCCAACTTGATACTTTCGTTACGAGGGCAATAGCCTCTTCTAAAAGGGTTGACAGCTAGCGGATAGTTTTTTACTCTTTCTTACTGTATTCCTTTGTTTCCCCAAACATTCCTTTCTGGACATTAGTCCTTTCCTGCGCTTTCACCCTTTTAAAATACCACTCTTCCCTCCCACTCTTCATCAACCCTCACCAGATGTTTTCTGCATCTAGTGTTTCAGATGGGTTTTTGTACTCTGACGAAGACCGCTTGTTACAGTTGAAAGATCTTAGTCTTGTTTTCCTGTTTCTTATTGTGGTTTGATCATTGATTGTTATTTCTCGTGTTTATGTGAAATCTTTATATATAAATATATATGTTGTATTGAAATCATTGCCATTGATTACACGTACCTTTTTTAATGCAGTTTTTAAACTTTCTATAACAAGTTTTGATAAGCTAATGTTGTAGTAGATTGCTATATTATTTCTGTTGCAGATATTACTATTATTTTGAGGTTGAAGAGGACTACAGGAGGAATGAAGGTGAGAGTGTAAGTTGTAGGAGCAGATGTTGTTGTCAAGGACTAAGGAAGAAGAACAAAAAGTATGAATAATGAGGAGGGAAGATTAAGAAAACGTTGCAAATGAACAGAGATTTGAGGAAAACTGACGACAACTCTAGAATAAATAAAAACTGTACCAATCGGGCAGTTTTTTTTATAACATACAAGGATGTTCTTGTGTTTTTAAAAAAAAAACACTTAATGGAAAAGTATTAATGTGGTTTAAATTTTCGAAAGATATACATGACATAAATTGATGATCAGACGAGAGTAGTAAAATTAAGTGAGAAACATACATTCAACATAAAAAGCATTCAATGTAAGCAGTTCTGCTGACAATTTTACTTGAGAGGTAGTCAACCTTATCCAACAATAATCGAATCGTTCATAAATGCAAAAATGATAAAATAACAAAGAAAGATCTAAGTAGACAAAGAAGTACGAGAAAACAGAAAAGAAACAAACCAAATTATATAAAGGAGAATAAAGACAAGATATACAATAAATTATCAAAGTAATTAATAATTTAGGATATATCTGGTTAGAGAAGGTAAAAAAAACTTAGAAATTAGACAGATAAGTGAACCGGGGGTTTATAGCAATAGAAAATGGGAACTCGGTGAGGATATAAGCACCTTATTGAGTCAGGGACGTTTTCTTATTGAATTTAATATTACTTAGTAAATGGCATATTCCTTGGGCACCTTGAAAGAAAATCAACTTTTATTAGAAATGAAAAAAAACAACTTTTACTTAATTCAGCTATTAGGGTTAGTTCTGTAAAATGATTCTTATGACCTTACAGTATCTGAGTTTCAGATTTTTAACTATACTGACGTTTGTCGGCTAAATGTTATATTCGTTATTCCATGGATCTTAACATCAGTGAATTTAAGCTTCATGTTGACAGCAGACCCTCCATTGCCAAGAGTGAACTCACTAATAGACAGTGGCTCCAGTGGGGGAATTCCCAGGCTCGGCAGACCTGCAACACAATCAATTTACACGTCACCTAAGCCAATAAAATAGTGATCTATATATAAACTGGTATAGATTCACCTTAAAGAGATAGAATAACAATTTCAGTGTAAGATTATCATCACTACATACATACATGTTTATTATTATGGAATGATTCCATTTTATTGATCAAAACATTTTTCATGTGTCCACAACCTAGATAATACGATACAATATATGCACTCTCTGGATCTACACCAACTTCATAAATCATCAAAGATATCCTATTGCCTTTCATTTAATTAGTTTATTACCTTGCTGTAAGTAGAGAGCCAGGGTAGTTCAGTGGCTTACGTGCACTCCTCTCAACTGGTAGATCCGGGCTTTGATACTCACTCTGTTTCTTAATTTAATTAAGAGGGAAGTGAAAAAAATGGACGTTAAGCCGTTGGTTACAAGTCTTTACGATGTTAGGTATACATTAAAGATTCCTTCTTTAATTATACTTGAGGTAGTACTACTAATGTAAAATGTTCATTGCGTGGTATCACAAAGGATTAATATTTGACCTATGTTTGTTTTTTTCATGGCACAAATTGTTCTGTTATTGGCTCTGGTAAATATTTAAGAAGCATGATGAGTTGTCAGTAATGACATAGCGCAGTGCCAACAGCACGTTCTATTTATGTTGCTGCAGCCTCTCAACTAAGGTGACTGAGGCTTCCTTGGGATAGCACCACTAATCGCCTTACTAATGCTGCCTCACACGGCCTTTCAGCAGTCTGCATCTGTTTCAATCAAACTACCGTTTAGGTTGTAACGTAATCATGCAAGTCTCTTAAGTCATCTGTCTAATCACACCCCTGTGCTTTTTTATTTAAAACCATCATGAAATTTAAGTATAATGATTAATATTATATTACCCAAGTTTACAAATTATCTTATCCCAATTGAAACGTTATTTCAATTTCAATTACTCCCTTTTTGTCTTAAAGCACATACATTTTGAGTATGATATATCAGTATTACACCTACTTGACAATTGAATATGCAATGTCCTTCAAACCTTCAAAACCCACCCCAATGGTCAAGGCAGCAATTCACCAAAATAGCTTGTCAAAATGTTTACTTCAGTTTCAGTTTTTTTGATTGAAGTTTGAATTCTAATACACTTTAATCGGATTATTAATTATAGTAATTAATTTATATGAAGTTGCTTTACTATTTCTTTAAATGAAATACAACATAAAATTCAATTTGAATAATACCTTAAAAGCTTAACTTAGAATTATTGAATAGTATACTTATTTTATTAAAGTGGTTCAAGTTAGCCAACCTTAGCATCTCCCTCTCTCAAACGTTATAACATCTGCAAGGATCTTTGTGATTTGATAAACGCTCTGATCTAGTTCTGTAGTGGGTTCATCAATGACTGAGGTTGTTAATGATTGGGAATCTTACTTCCACTATGGTTCAGGTACTTCTTCAGATGATAATTCTGAAACATCTACATTATCATCAAACACCATTTGATGATTGTACTGCTGTGTTTAAAGTATAAGCTTACAAAATTACCAATTTCACCTAGTAAATAAAGCAGGAAATTAACTATTAGTTTCTACATTCATATCTAGTATTCATGTCAATGATTCATCTGAAACAGAGCTGGATAACTTAATGTTTGGAGGTGGACTTATTGATTTCATCAATAGTATATAACATGATGATATGAAAATACTAGTTCAGGTGATAACAAACGGCTGGCCCAATGAAAAATCTCAACTGAATTCAAATGTTTACAGTTAGTTAATGGCTCTTTGAGAATGAAGTTATGTCGCTGACAATATTGTATACTGAAATCATATAATACCAAAAACATGACAAATTTGATACTTGAAAAACTAGTATTAAATATAGCTGTCAAGTATTTGATCATTTATAGCAAAAGAAATACTATTGGTCTGAAAGAGCTAATGACATAATTAACTCAGAGAGTCGCAGTGGGACATGCGCAAGCATTAAAAAAAAATCAAGTAGCTATGTGGCAACAGCGATTCAGAAAGATATTGCCAACAAATAGGACTGACCTGATTAAATGAAGAAATACACTTCTTTGGTTCAGTTGATTAGTTTTCTAGCTCTGTAGATTTTTCTAAGCTAACCAGTAAATAAAATGAGCATTTGATTCAAGTTGAGGATGGTATCTGACGTATTTGTTAAAATTGTATCTAAATAAACTGTAACTGACTAAGAGAAACAATTCACGCTGAAAATATTTCAAAACTTATCGAAAACCTATGACCTTTAACTTTTAACACACTTTAAGTATTCCAAAGCTTCTTTAAGTTAATGGTTTTTTTAGCAGACTTTTTTTACTTATAATTCCTCTCATTGTCTATTTAGAGGTCTTATTTCCTCTGTGAGGTCTAGTTGTGTATTTTGTCTGCAAGTTGATAAAAGAATAAATAAAAATTGAAAGTATAAGAGTGTGCTAATTATTTTTTATCTTTGTATATAAAATAAATTGAGAAATACTTTATCGAAACCATTTCTCTGCTGAAAGTTATTGTTCCAGATGTCATATGAAATAATCTTCATCAATATCGAGATGAAAAAAGTTCTAAGCATTGTATAAGCTGTTGTGATTACTGGATGAAGAAGACCAAGATGAAGTGTTCAACATGAATATTGTTTGCCCCAAGTTAGCAGGTGATTATTTTCACGACTCGTGATTTCAGTTCATGTACCTTGAATGAAATACGAATGTCTAGAGGTAATGTAATATTACCTGCAGCTGAAAAATAGTCAAGCGGAAGAAAGAGAACATGAGGTGAATGGGCTTGATTATTTACTATGTAACTGATTATACCATGACCTCATTGAAGATTACAAACTGCTAAGACAAGTGATTAGAAAAAATTAGAAAAAAAACATTGTACTCAGGGCAGTTTTTAACACTATAGACTATTTGTTTGGGTTACGTAATATGGATAAAACTGAAGACATGAGTATGTAACAATATTCAATCAAGGTGAATGCATGTTATAAGAAACTGTAAGAATCAAAACTTATTCGGAGATCAAGCAAAAGCTGAATCAAACTTAAGGTTTACTTAGATAGAAGAAATGTGAAAGATTTTCCGTCTCATGGAACTGCGTACAGATGAGTTTATATTTAAAGAAATTATTGACAAATTAATACTGGAAGAATTGAGAGACAAGCAGAAACTGTTGAGAGAACTGTTCTCAAAGCTCAACCAAATGTGAAGAAGAGATTGTACTTTAAGAAGAATAGTAAATAGAAACAAGACAAAAGTGAGAGCAAATGTTTTTATTAAAAAACTTGAAATAATAACATACAAGAAAGAAAGGTTAATAATTACTATCCAAATAATTTTGTAGTGTATGTTAGATAATCACAGATTATGTTCTAGAAAAGAATTTACTCGTAAAAAGGGGAGTGAAAACAAAAACAAGGTACAAAAGTTGTGACCCGTGAATATAAAACCCTTTATGTCCGCTTGTTTAATGTTAAAGGTATCTGGTTGTTGGAAGTTGTTTCATCGGATGACGTACTCGTAGCCCCATGTAAGGACGGACTGAGGACCTACACCAAAATGAAGTTCAAGGCTATTGTAGGAAGCAGATATATTGTTATCCTAACTGTGGTCATTAGGGTATTGTGCCGCTGGGATACGGCTAAAAAGCTCTCACGTAAAAAAAGGCATCTGTCTGGCTCGATATAATATGGGGTATTGGTCGAAAGTTCCAGGTACGCTTCATTATATCTTAAGAGGATGCACCTTGAAGTTAAGGGAAGGTTGATGATCCATATGAGAGAAGAATGTAGTAGTTTTGACATAAATCAAGAAAGTCTGAATTCTAGATTCGCAAGATAGTATAATTTTACAAAGATCATTAGAGATTCAAGGAATCAGGATTGTTAGTTTTGTTTGAAAGACTGAAGCATCGATAACGACAGATTATAACTCACTTACTATCATAAGAAAACTTTCTACTTCATGACAGTTTTCAATCATGACAGTATTTAAAATTAAAGAAGATATTTTGGAATGGAAAGAAGAAACCAAGTTATTTATCCGCTGAAATTGGAATGATCGATTACAACGTGTTGTTGACGAAACATTATTGATGACTTATCTCATTGCAAAATTGGCTAATGTTGTACAAAGTATAAGAAACGAGACCTGTATTGAAAGAATAATGAAATGTTCGAACCACACAAAATTAGTAGAGGATGAGATTTCGGAATTGTTGAAAAGAGTTCAAAGTAGTGTATCTGGCACTACGAAACCAGTTTCAATTGGTGGACCTTCACTGTTACATTTTTGAACCATTTTTTTTCAATTACGTTTCCAACGAATAGAGTGTTTTATTTGTTTTTAACATTTCAAAGAAGAGCCTTATTCCAACTGAAAAAAAAAAGTAATGGAATTTCAGTCAGAGAAAAGAGAGAGAAATGTACTTTCCCTCAATATCTTATTGCAGCAGAACTGAGAGTACTGATGGAAATTTTGCCAAACACTTGAAAGAATGTGAAATTATGCATTGACGTACTATTGTTGGCAATACTTATCAAATAAACCAAACTCTCCTGGATGGTAGACTTTTTTGCTTAACTTTTGAAGTATTGACGGCAACTTTTCTCAGAAATGTTTGTATATCTACTGATAAAATGGTACGATTAAATTTGAATAATAATGGTAGTAAAGTAATATTTATGGATTTGAGAATCTTTGGAAGGCCAATTCTGGGTAGCCAATGATATAAGCAAAGTTGGAAAAAAGGCAAATAATGTATTTTTCTAGAGTATTGTATTGCAGTTATATAGATTATGCAGCCTTCTATAGATTATAAGTAGTCCCGAACTTCTCTAAAATATGGTGAATAAATATAAACTATTGTAAATAAGAAATGTTTTGAGAATTTAAGAAATGAAAGAATCACAGGAAAATGAATGAATACTCAGATTTATTTGTATGACTTATTCTTGAATAACATCGTTTTCGTCGAGATCTCTGATAATGATAATGCTTCACTTACACTCAATACGGAAAATGTAGAGACCGATCTGAGGAGGAAGAACTGGTAAACTAGAAATTGGATAGACCCAAGTGATTAACTCCCGTCAATTGTCTTGATGGGGTGTTTAATGATACTTGATCATCAGCTTTGGATGGCTGAAGAAGAATAGATTGTAGGAGAGAGTTTTTTACTTTCTCGATTGTTTTAGCAAGTAGAAAATTTCTTTTGACAATTAACGGAATATACCTACCTTTGGTTAGAAGATTTTTGTCTATGTTCACCATATGTTAGTACTTATGGACTTCCATTTTTGTTGGTACTTACTCGAAAACATTCTTTAGTGGTCAAAAATCATCACCAGTAGAATCAATAAATATGTTGCTACATGGATACTATCACAGTGGCAACGTTTTGTGAAGCAAAAATTCAAAATCTTAATTTTAATTTGTCGTACTATGACACATGCCTAAAAATGAATGGAAGCTATGGAGGAATATGACTTTATGTTTGTAATTCTAAAAAAATAAATAGTTTTCCTGTATCTGTACTTCTTTCATTTCCGAACGGTATTTACGTTTGGACGTATGAATATATACTCTTATCAAATTTTCACAATAAAACATATAACCATATTAACCATGAAATTCTTAATTATAGCATACAAATGAAGGGTATGTATATGAATGCTTAAAAAACATATTAATCATATTTCTTATTCAAAATAAAAAAGTTAATTTTTTTGCTATACACACAGTCTTTAATTCTGAATTGATTATGTTACATAAAATATTAATTAAATTTAGGATCCTAAAATTAAATTACTGAAATTGCCTTTAATTATTATTTTTTTCATCTAAAGCAAGTTATTCAACAATTGATATTCACTTATTTTTTTTCTTGATTCCGGTATAGGGGTTATCAATATACAAGGATGACGTCAATTCCCATAATGTAATCAAGATACATATCGATGATGGAAAACTTTATAAGTATGCAAATTGTTTCACACAAGCATGTGATTTTAAAAACTAAATGTTCAGAAGAGGATTCCTTGAGAAATTATGAGGCCAAACGAGGCAGATACCATCTATTATTCAGCTCGTTTACTTGAGTGCAAACTATATGTGACCTTGAACTCCCAGCCAGTTGTTTCCTACAATCACTTCTTTTTTTTAATGCATAATTCAATACTAAAGGAAATTTTTGCAATAAATTAGAATCAAATTATGTAATCAAAATCCAATTACAGAGTTATTAATAAGATTCTAAGAATGAAAACCGAAAACACCAAAAAAACATTAAACAAGTCCTGTCCGCTTTTGCAATAATATTTTAAAGTTTCCTTAAGGCAAGTTTATAGCTACGTTCTCTATTAAACGACTTTCAACCTACTTAGCAATTTTACTTGTAATGAATGTATAGGCCAAATCTACAATCTATTTAATTGCTACATTATATTAATTAAATGTGGTATTATATTTATACGCTAGTATGTCCTTTATTAATTATTTAAATTAAATACTTAACTTTATATTAATAACAAATGTATAATAATTGTATTAAAATAAGATTAACAAAAAAGTGTAATTAAGCGTATATTTCAGTATTATGAATTATCAATTCTCTTCCATATGTTTTTGAATACCGAATGATGTAACAAATCTATAGTACTATTAACGTCAACCCATAGTCACTTGTATGGGCAGGTGTGACCTATAGAGTCAAAACGTGTTGAGTTACCGGCAGTCATTTGCTTTTTGTAAATATCGTTTATCGTAATCTACTTTGGTGTAATTAAAATCTCAGATCAAAAATAACAAATGTATTAGATGTACATTTCTTTTAAAAATTATGATAATAAAATTAGATATTAGTGATATTATTCATATTTGGAGTTAAACATGAACCTGACTTTGGTGTTCGTAATACTTTTATTACAGTTTTCCCATTAATCAAATTTCAAAAGTAGTTTATGTTTTTCTGATAATGAAATTTGTAAATAAAATTCTCAAATCTCTATATTTAAAAATAATAAAAACTTAGTTTATAAAACAATAATTATACAAACAAAAAAATACCAATTTAAATCAAATTATTATTTATAATGTTTGTAGTTCGTTTATTATGAATCTTTTAATAGTTTTATTCAGATGTTGGAGTACCATTAATATATTTCTTTGTTTTTGTTAATAATTATTATAATAATAATAATTATTATTATTATTATTATTATTAAATCCAACGTTTTACGTTTCATTTTGTCTAAACTGTATAATTTAAAATAATTTATTTGTAGAAATCTTACCGTTATTTTATTCTCAGCTTTACTATTCATTTATGCTTTTATGAACAAACGAATTATAACAAAAAGAAAAAGGTATTATAATTATGGTGAGAAACTCTGCCGCACAGCAAAATAACGTATCCGGTTACATGGCTTATTGATTATTAAGACGATTTCATTCTGGTATGTATTCCTAGTGAAGATTGTGTTATTTCAAGAAACTATCGAAATAAATTATATTTAAGTTTATTTGAATGATCTTAAACAAATTAAGTTATTTAAAATTAATAATATCTATGGATAAAATTTAATTATTATATTTATGGCCAATTATTTTTTAAGTATAAATTAACCTGAGTTTATCAACCTTCTCTTAGTGTTGTTCACATCCACTTTTTTTCCTTACCGATGAAAGAGCTTGTGACCAGTTACGTTAATACATGACAAACAAACAACCTTGATTTAAGTTGAGTCAAGATGATGCAGAATTAATGAATGTAGACTAGTAAAATAGAAATTTGTTGATTCATTAAAGAGAGAGCTTGATGATTGAAATAATGATGATAATGTAGAGAGCAGGTGTCGAAACAGCGCAGACAGGCTGGGTCTTACATCACAGTCTTGAGTTCCCGTCTGGTCGTGCTCGATTCAGTTATCATATATCCACACGTTCCCTACTCTTAAAAGAGGAAATAAAACAATATTGACGCTGCAACTATTTTTAATTATATTACTTATAATAAAATAATTTTTGAAAAATAAATTTTTGAGTGAAATGAATAGACTATTAACCATTCTAATTAAAAAAAAAAAGATATTTTGGTTAATTATATTAATTATACAATCAGATTGATTAAACATTTAACTAAAAGACGTGTTATTTTTCTGCTTACTCAAGTATCAGGAATATTTATGTCCTAATGAGTTCTAACAATAATTCTTTAAAGCTCATACTTCAACAGAAAATGTTTTTGTTTCTAAATTTTTTTTTGGAGAGATCTATGATTTAATATAGCATAGGTCTTTAATATTTAATAAACCGATATATCTCATTAATATGAAACTATAATATATATGCATTTATTATATATTATTATTTTTTACTTATAAATATATTGTATCTATTAAATATTTTATATAAATTATTACATTATTAGAATATATTTTTATAATTTTTTATACTTATATAAAATTTTAAACTGGGGTAAATTAAAAATAATACAATAATTATTCAGATCCAGTCTCTGTTCCTAAACTATCAAATTCCTAAATAACGGGTTTTACCTTTTGATTTAAAGGATTGTAAATTAAGTGGAAAAATAGTTTAAAATATACTATAATTAAAAAATGAAGACTATTTAAATTCTTTTTATTGTTATTTGTTAAACAAATTGAAATATAAATCATAAAGAAGAGAAAGCATTCGGACAATCAAAAGAATTAAATGTTTGAAATTTAAATTAAATCAAACTGGATTGTTGTTTAGCAGTGATTGTATTTAAGTAAATATAATGTGACAGTCTCCCGATGCTAGTGAATTCCATTCTTCAGGAAATGACAAGGTTGAATGAGAGTTAGAGTAATGGGCTCTGGAAGCGTTATTTCTGTCTACCTTCCAGCCCCTCTTCTCTTGAAAATCGTCCAACAAAATCAGACACTTGAGGTCTCAACCGCATAAACAACTAGTCTTCTATCTTTAAACATCAACTCTGTCAAGAGAATAGTGTTAACTCTTCTCTTCGGTCAGGTGTTGTATAGTAGTCAGAAAATAACGAAAATTTGCTATTCCAACCCAGCTAGTTAGTTACCTCCAGGTTTTTGCATTGTGGTTAATGGGAAATAGGTTGGTTATTTCTAATATTCTGAAATAAATATTTAGCTGTACTATAGATTTTTCTGTTTTTAGGGTCTTAACTATGACTGATTGTTAAATTATCACTCATTTAGCTATAGACGGCCAAGTTAACGGGTTAATTCAGTAGTGTCAGTACTAAATTTACCTGACCTAAGTTTATTAAGATAGAGGATTTCACCCAGTATTGCGTGACAATAAATTATTGAACAATAATCTTCTTTCTGTACAAATTAAAGCATAAGTTAAAGAGAGAAAAATTAAACTTGAATTTTGAAATTAAAGAATGAAATTCCCTTTTATTCTCTCTCATGAAATGTTATTATCAAAAAAATATTTTTCTATAAATTTTCAATTTAAATTTGCCATGTTTGGTGTCTCGATTAAAAATATTTCGTGGGCTAAAACCAAGCCACGTCAAAGGAATTGGAAGTATATACACTCTTGTATGAATTGGATGAAAACATACACAGTTTCTGGTTGGGTATGGCATATACTTCTTTAAATTCTGCTATATTTGAACAAATTAGTATGAACTTGTAAGATCGGCAAATACTGGATTTTTGACCAGTTGGGTTTTTGACTCTGACAAAGACCACTTGTTACGGTTGAAATATCTTGTTTTTTTTTATTTCATATTGTGGTGTGATAATTGATTGTTATTTTACGTGTTTATGTGAAATCTTGTATATGTATATATATAATAAATTTACCTCCGGCTCAATCAATATAATGATTTTCATTATTTATATGCAAGAATAAGACTCTACTTTTTTCTTGTCTACTTACGTTGTATTCATGTTGTTTTACAAGTGTTTTTAAAGATTTACGAGTTTGATCATTATAAATTGTATGGTAATTTCTGCACGGGATTTTATAAATACCACTGGACTCCAGTTCCCTGGATAAAATATTGCCTACGTTATTACGATTAGAAAACACTATATTAAAATCAAGTTTACGGGCAAGCCTTGGAAGAGGGTCCAATTTATTACGGAGCTAAATTTATAACCTATGAAAAAACAATGTTGTTAAGAAATATTATTGAGTCCTCGTTGATTAAATTTAATAGATGAAATATTGTAAACATTAGTAACGGGTTGTTCCGTTTTGACTCAGTGTTAACGAGGGTAATAGCCTCTTCTAAGAGGGTTGACAGCTAGTGGATAGTTTTTTGCTCTTTCTTACTGTACTCCTTTGTTTCCCAAACATCCCTTTCTGGACTTTGTCCCTTCCTGCACCTTACATCTTTTTAGAATACCACTTTTCCCTCTCACTTCTCTCAACACCTCACCATGATGTTTCTGCATCTAGTATTTTAGTTGGGGTTTGACTGTGACGAAGACCGCTTGTTACGGTTGAAAGATCTTAGTCTTTTTTCCCTTTTCATATTGTGATTTGATCATTGATTGTTATTTCACGTGTTTATATGGAATCTTGTTATTTGTATATATATAAGCATGGTGCCAGCATTCCCACATTCTGTATTATGTTGACTTTGTGTAGTTTATTTCAATTATTGTTTACTTTTAGAATTCGTAATAATTTTATGTATGTTATATAGAACTTGTATGAATGAAGGCCTGCTCCTCAAATATACGAATATATATATATATGATCAAACCACAAAATGAAGTGGGAAAACAAGACTAAGATCTTTCAACCGTAACAAGTGGTCTTCGTGAGAGTCAAAAAAATTAGAGAAAGTTCTTTTTTTTTGACTCCGACGAAGACTATTTGTTATGGTTGAAAGATCTTAGCCTTGTTTTTCCATTTCATTTAGTGGTTTGATCAATGATTGTTGTTTCAGGTGTTTATGTGAAATCTTTATATATATATATAATACACTATTTTTCTTTCTTACCGAGGTTTGGTCTAGCTTCAATAATGCAACACATTTAAGCCGACGTTTCGTCTATATTTGTAGACATCTTCAGGGCTACATCAATACAGAGTTTACAGTATTGTTTGCTGTATACAGAGTTTACTGTTTACTGTATCAAAGTACATCAGTTTGATGTAGCCCCTGAAGATGTCTACAATTATAGACGAAACGTCGGCTTTAAGGTGTTGCATTATTGAAGCTAGACCAAACCTCGATAAGAAAGGAAAATAGTGTTAAATGGTCGGGATCGGAAAACATTCGTATATACATATACATACATATATATATATATATATATATATATTCGAGATATACAAAAGCAACACAAGTAGGGAAACTTACAGACTCAAATTTTGGGTAATCCGTCTTCAAAAGAGATGAGACAACACGTTTAGACGCAACGATGTGTGTTGCTTGCCGTTGCGTCTACAACGTGCTTGGTCTCCCATTCTCTTTTCTCCTGAAGACGGATTACCCGAAAATTTGAGTCTGTAAGTGTGTTTCCCTACTTTGTGTGTTGCTCTTTGTTAATCTCGAACTCGTATTGTGTCCAGTTTGGATCGTATTTCGTTTTATCAGTGAAATATATATATATATATATATAAACACAAAAAGGATAAATTGGGATGCGGTCAGTTTCTTCCTCTTTCAATCAAACTCTCATTGCCGACGTTTTGATTTTATTCAAAATCTTTTTCTGAGGCCTACAGTACAAAAGAAATTATGAACTTAAATACGTAAATTTTTGACATAAACAAAAAGAATTACATTATGAAAAAACAAATAAAAACATGAGTATTAGGATAGCAATAAAAATAAAAATCTGATTTTTTCTAGATAGGTTTCTTCTGTTTATTTTATTTTATTTTTATTGCTATCCTAATACTCATGTTTTTATTTGTTTTTTTCATAATGTACTTCTTTTTGTTTATGTCAAAAATCTATGTATTTAATCTCTTAATTTCCTTTGTATTGTAGGCCTTTGAAAAAGATTTTGAATAAAATCGAAACGTCGGCAATGAGAGTTTGTTGGAAGAGGAAGAAACTGACCGGATCCCAATTTATCCTTTTTGTGTTACATATCTGTCCCACGGTCGATATTTTTTTTGTTTTGTGTATATATATATATATATATACAATAAGCTTTAGTCATGTGAAAAGTTGGTTACTTCAAGAACTACAATTCCATTTAATGTCAGTGTTGACACAATGCATGCTTTGTACACAGTTAATTAATGTTGACATACCATTAGCCAGTTTTTTGATTCCATCCTCTACAGCCTTCATTAGACAGACATTGTTTCCCTCGTCTGATTTTCTGACACATCTTTTAAATACTGTAGCTGGAAAAATAAACAAGAATTAAATTTAATGCAGTACATGAATAGTGTAAAGGGTATTACATGATCGCTTAATTCATTACTTAATTCATAAACAATAAAAGAGCGACTATTGAATTATGAAGGTAAATAGTATGGGATAAACTGCACTATATCAAAAATATGATGCAGCTGAACAGAAAGCTGATTAGTGTTCCAAAGAATTTTCATCAATTACCATTTTATAAGTTACATTTGAACTTGTAGTTGCTTGTTGGTTTAATTTGCTTTATACACACAGTGAATATAAAAAAATAATATACATTATAAAACAATTAAAAACTTAAAATTAAAAAGTTTAAACCCATTCAAAACAGTAACGACAGTTTACTGTACAAAACCAAATATAATTTAAAAAAGTTATTAACAAACAGTTATTGATTACATAATTATAGATAATAAATAATATTTGGCTGAACCAAGAATTGTCTTGTTCCAGGAATGAGCAATACTCCGACTGAATTTAGTGAAACTGAAGATCTCCGACAATTTACGGCAGACTCTTTCATGTTTTGGGGCTGCTCAATGATATATCAATGAATTGAAGAGTTAAAGTCTGCTAGAGTTATTATTTTCACCATTGGAAGAAAATTTACCTGGTAAGGAGTTTTATTATAATTTAAATAATTTTAAAAACCTCTGTAGTAGCAACAATTCTAGTCGAACAATTTATATGTTGCAACGTGGAGTCTGTTGATTTGTAGACAATATTTGAGTTTAGTATGATTTGTATTTTCTTTGTTTAGAAGGAATTCTCCCTAAACCGGAGTTCCTGACTAGTCAAATAATGGCTCTGAGTATGTGATGTATTTATTTTTATTTATATTAATATTGAAATAGCTAAATTCTTACACTTTTTACTTCTTTACAAAAAACTTTGTGATTCCTTTTAAAATTCCATTGAACTAGACTAATTTTATTTCATGAAAGTTCAGTATCAAATTTAAAATATTCACGAACATTCATTATTTTTATTACTTAATAAGTGGTTCATCTAGACTTATTGTACAGCTATGTCCGTACAAAATTCAAAACTGAGAGAAGTATTTGAAACAGTGGTAGTGAATTATGCGACATAGACATGGGCTATAAGACTCTAGATTATCTTATCTCTGTTCTAGAGTGAATTATTCCACTTTTCTCTTAAATTTCATGTAGTTTTTGTAATGGGATTTGGAGAACCTTGTTTTACAGCAAGGGCATTATAGAATTAGTAATATATCCGTACTATTAAATAACTAGAATTCAGTCAGATATATATTGAAATTGGATAAGGTTTAAATAATAAATAATTGTAAATTATTATTGAATAGAAGAAAATAAAACTTTTTAGAAGCTAAAAAACCTATTAAGTTAAATAAATTACTAGGTTTTTTTTATAATAAAATGAAGTTTTATTTAATTTATCACAGAACGAGTAAGTCAGACAGTCACGATGACCGAAACATGTTGATAATGTCACCCAATCCGATTCCTCTTTCATGCAAATTAAATGGCGGATAAGCAGGAATGGATAAACAGCAAGGTCAAATGGCTTTTAACAAAGTCACTAGCGTGACACCAAAGAAATTTCAACAATAGATATTACAAAACTTATTTACACACAGTTGTAAAATAGAGAACATAAAATCCAAAGCCTGTTAAATCACCAAACCTAAAGGTTGATAATGGTTGAGGAGACTATTAAATAAAACTTCTATTTAGGATTTACTATTCAGCAAGCACTAAGAAGAAATTATGCTATTTCTTTGCTAAAAGCCTTTGCAAATACTAACTTCTCAGGTGAAGGATATTACTTCTTTAAGTTTCACGACCTTCCTAAACTTTTAGTACAATTTGCTTTATTTTTTTATTCACAATACCAGTCAGGGTCATGGTATAGTTCACAATAACTATATCCAATCAAATTGAGATATTCAAATCATAGTTTAATACGTAACCCTTTTTGCGTGATATCATAAGTAGTTATTGGTGCACCTCTAAACTGCATAACCGAAAGGAATTCATTATAGATATGGAGAAGGCAATCAACTACAGTTTGTACAACAAGTACAGAAGGAAAACATATATTCTGCTAAATTCTCTAAAAGGACCAAAATCAGTATAAATTTTATATAACTCAAGTTTATTTAGAATGGGGATTTTTAACAAGTGCCTGACATCATACAGGCTCGGGAGACAGCTTTCATCCTCTCCGAGGGGCGACGTACTAAATTTATTCTCCTCCCGTGCGAATAAATCGAGGGCCAGAGTGGGTTTTGAACCCCAGATTTACTAGTTTTTTTCTATTTCTATTTTTTTTTTACCAGATTTACTATTTTCTAGTCACTGGGCTAACCTGGCCCCATTCCTACTTTGAATACACTTGAGTTAGGTAACATTTAGGACTTGTAATGTAGAATGTTGATTGTATGATATCATAAAGTGCAATCTTCTGCTTATTTGTATTCTCCATAATCCTGGGACTACCACTGCCACCTAACCTAATGTCAACCATTATGGTGGCTTTCTGTTCAATGTCGAGCTAATCTGCGAGTGTTCATTGCAAATTCCTGTATAACTGTTTTTATTACGATTCTGCAGTAACAAAAAAGTCACTGATCAGATGATTCATAGACACGTTGTATTTATTTTCATGACAACGTTTCTCTTTGGAATTTCTCTCTCCTTGGTGTTTTAATTACCCCTCTTATAAGTATGGTTGGTAACCAATAAACATCGTTTAAATAGGAAGCATAATACCATGGTTCTAATTTGTAACTCCTATTATACATTTCTAATCATTCCTTTTAAAGAGAAAGGACTATAATAATTGCTCTTTGTTTCTTGATGTAATTACAATTATTTCTCTTTACCACCTGTTATTTGCAATTTATTGTCAGAAATTTTGTTTTCACTGACATTTGATAATAGTCTTGTGCTTAACTGTCATTGGTTTGATCGTCTTTTGTTGATTCGCAATTTTTAACACTATGGACGCACTTGGTGCACATGGGGTGAACAAACATGAACTAGCACCATTTATTATAGATGATGTCAATAGAAATGTCTTCTATTATAATTAATTATTTTCAAAAAAATTTATTTCAATTGTTGATTGATAGGGGTATTGTAATAACAGGTGATTTAAATTTCAAAAACATAGACAATTGCAAGGTTTTTTAGTTTATCAGTCTCTCAGTTTATATGTTGTTGATAAAACTTCAAAACATATTTCAATAACACTCACTTGAACAAATATGACAAGTCTATAGTTTACAAAACATATATATACATATATAATATTGCGCAAAGGTTTCGACTTGAAAAAGCTCTTCAAGATCGTAAGTTTGAAATATATTTCCAACGTTGGGAGCTGCTTTAAAATATCTTAAAAAAACAGGCTACATGTCTCTTTTCAACGGAATTACGAATCCTCAATCTTTTGAAATGTCAAAAATCTTGTAATGGTTCTTCTCTCAATATATTTCTATCTCTACCATCTTCATTCCTCTGAACCATTTTAAAGTATGATCTTCTCCAAATAAAAAATCAGAAATTTTGTTAATTATTGAGAGCAGGAATATATTTGTGCACATAACTTGTCTAATCACATTTACAATTAAATTTAGTAAAATTCAATTAAAAATTATTTGAATCATACCCTCAAGAAATATTGACTAAACTATATATACATACAATATATATATATATATATATATAATACTGAATTTATCCACTTTGACGAT
Organism: Hermatobates lingyangjiaoensis; assembly: GCA_026182355.1. Classification (NCBI taxonomy): domain Eukaryota; kingdom Metazoa; phylum Arthropoda; class Insecta; order Hemiptera; family Hermatobatidae; genus Hermatobates; species Hermatobates lingyangjiaoensis. The sequence goes on from JAPFBL010000015.1 coordinate 2,212,468, forward strand.
ATTTTCGAGTCAGTATTTTATTTTTCAAATTATTTATATAATTAAGAACTAGTTAGTCAATTATTTTAATATTCTTCATTGAGATTCTTTTCACACTTTAGTACTAAGTCTTACGTCAGAGTCAACAAACCCAACGTAAAAAGTTGGTTTTACACCAAACTAACAATATGCCGTCTTAGATCTGGGCTATCATGCAAGCAATCTAATGCATATTACACAAGAATTTTCATATCCGCCTAGTTTTCATTTTAATAAATTAATATTCATTTATTTTACTTGCTGGCCGTTTAAAATGTAAACAGAATAAAGTTAATTAAATCTGCCAGGAATACACAATTGGCAGTATGGCTTCCTTTTTTTTTAGCTTTTTTACATATATTAAAATTATTATATTTCCTAGCTATACTAATATTGTGATATCGTTGTCTGTAAATTTTGATTTGTATAATAAATAGAACTGTAGTATCTATTTTGACAAATTATATGACCAAAAAAAAAAAAATCAGTTTTTTTCCTAAGGAAGCAGTAATTATGTGTGAAATTTCATAACTCTCTGTCAGAGCCTGTGGTTTTGTTGCGTGACCAGGAACATTTCGGTCACACAGAAATCTAACAATGTCAAAAAATATTCCAAAACAACGATTCCATTAACATTTTAATATTAAGTTTTTTCATGACTATATTTTAAATATAAATAAATGCATAAACGAAATGAAGTCTGTAAATCACATTGTATTAGACCAATAATCAAGAAATCTCCTCTAAATAATTGCCACACGTATTTACTGCTTCCTATTTAGCCTTGTACATTTTAAATAAAATTAAACTTGATTTAACTAATTACGCAAATTTTTTTCGTAATTTTATATATTACAATCAGAGATATTTATTATAAAAGGACAATCTAATGAACACTTTAATATTAATATTTTTATATTTAATTTTTTTTAAATGTGTCTTTTAATTTTAATTCAAGTTATATTTATGTTACCATAATCTAAACTAAACATATTCATAGATTATGTTTAATAATCATAGATTAAATGATTAGGAAAGTTACATAAAAAGAAGAAAAAATCTAAGTCCTTCTTTCCAAGAAAATTCTTTCAAAATTAAAGATTCAATTTAAAACTAACGAATATACTTTTTCTTCCTTTATAAATTATATATATTTATGTAATATATATAAATAAAACTAAACTAAAATCATTTCAACAATTTTGATTAATAAATAATTTGGTTAAACAAATTTGATTTTTCTTCAAAGATAAGGTGAAAAGTGAAACAAATTACTTTTGTAAAGTTTTTATAATTCGGTTATAAAAAACTGTGGCTTGCTGGTTTTTTTTCATTATTTTTTTGATAAGCTTTATTTTGAGTTTACATAATGTGGAATATATGAAACATTTCCTTATTACACCATGATATGCTACAAATGGTGCAGTAAACTTAAGTGTCCCACGATACAATAAAAGTAGCAAATTTAAGTCAAAGAGCTGACGATTTTGACTGCTCATAAATCAACATTTAATTGAATTTATGATTGAAGTAATGTTGAAGAACAAGTTTCAGTTATATAATTAGTAGAGAATCATTATAAATGCCTTGGATCTGCTCCATCTTAAGCTTAATATCAATGCGTGTTTTGTTCTTTCATTACTTCTATTTTTATGGCATCAATTGATATCATTATAACTGACTATAATCGATTAAAAAACACTATGTTTTTATTGGGACATTTCTATATTTATGTAAAATATGAAGCAATACGGGTTTTCCTGCCATCTGTAAGAAAATGTTTATAATAACAAACATTTATAAAACATAACTATAATTTTAAGAATGATCTTAGTAAACTCAATTTCTTGAATTACACATTAATTTTTTGAGAGAGTAGATTCACAAAGATATTATTATTAAATTACTATTTTGAAATGCAATTAGCCTTTGGTGATTGCTTTTAAGATATATTTGAGAGACTACTGTTCATTTTGCGCATCAATTTTAGTTTTAAAAGTCTTAAATCTGTCATCTAATTAATATTTAATGAGAGTAATTAAGAATATTGTCGTTTAGAATATTTTGACAACACGCTCAGAGCTTCTCTCATATAAATACATACACACATACACAAGCTTCAGAACAATAAAGCATAAATTTGTTATAACTCATGCGTAAATTTTCTTACATTAAAATAAAATTGTCTGTCTGAGAAGGCTACCACCACATCTTATTAACTTTTTAAAGTATTATCCTCATTAACTGAATCACTCTATTTGAATCATGTTAAATGGATCTTATATTATTATTATTTGAAATAGTATTTTATGCGTGAACTATTTGGTTCAAAAGGAAATAAACTAATGACTCCTAATAACTGAATTGTTTTCATCAGTCTGCAGACTGTAGACGTATTCTAAGCCAGAATAATTAAGATGCAATCCGGTATGGAAGTCTGTCCACTTTTATTCAAGGTTACTTCCATCCGGTATATTCCACTGAAAGAGGGTTGTTTCACAGTGTTGACCTTGGTATCTTGGGATACCCAATTATTTTATTAACAGATTAAATGATTAGGAAAGTTACATAAAAAGAAGAAAAAATCTAAGTCCTTTTTTCCAAGAAAATTCTTTCAAAATTAAAGATTCAATTTAAAACTAACAAATATACTTTTTCTTTCTTTATAAATATGTAAATTATATATATTTATGTAGTATATATAAATAACTTTGTAAAGGTTGTGAGTTTATATTTGTGTAGTAAACTTTTTTTATTTAAGACTGCCTGGTGACAAAGAAATTAATATGCGCGATTGTCTTCTTTGTGTTTTTGAATTTTTACTTTGATTTATATAAATTCATTTGTACAAACAGGAATGCATTATGGTTTATACATTCAGGTTTATTTAACGTCAACTGTCACGCAGTTGAGTGCTTGAAGTAATATACTTTCTTTTTCTGATGAGGATTCAATAATAATTAAAAATTATAAGTGACTATTTCTGAAGTTCTGTATTTTCATTTCTAGGTACTCTAGTTCTGAAGATCTCTATTTCTAAGCTCTTCAAGCTTAGACTTAGAGAAAGCCATGATAAAGTTTGTTAGTCATGGTTTACGTATTATTATATAGCGTTATGTTTTTTTGATAGGGACAGAAATATGGTTTAAAGACCTGCACCAGAACGGGACCCGTTATAGAACCAAATTAAATCTAAAGTGATAGTATTATTCATGAGTTCTTTTATTACTTTCTATATTCCTACATTTTTTATTATTTTTATATCATCATTTTTTTTTACAAATTTATTTATTTTACTACTCCTTTACATTTGAATTTATTTAATTTTAGTTTGATTTCACTTGATCTTCCAGTTCTGACGCTTATAGTGCGTGATAGCGCGGAGGTACTTTTGGTTTGTTCTTAAACTACCCTTCCTTGCGTTAAATTGCCTGAAAGATATAACTCTTTCTTCTCTCTCACTCTCACTCTCTCTCTCTCTCTCTCTCTCTCTCTATATATATATATATATATATATGTATATATAATATATATAATATAATATATATAAAATAAACAGTGACACATAGACTGAAACATAACAAAGACTCACTTTTCAATATTTCGACCGTAATGGTGGTCGTCCTCAGGAGAAGAAGTGAATTGACGGAGGGACGACAGTCAACTGATATATATATATATATATATATATATCCATTTACATGCTAGTATTCTCCTGACATGCAACCGTTCAAAATATCACCTAGAATAAGTGTATTTATTTGTTATATGTCCTATGTAAACTACGAGTCCTTTTCCGTCGTATTTTTATACTGGAATTCATAGGTAGTTGAAATAACTTATAAATGGTACTACCGGATGATAAACACAGTAACATAAAGAAAAAAGCACACACAGGTTAAACAAACAACTGACTTTGATATTTCAACACACGTTCTTCTCAGGAGAAGTACTCCACTTGGGTACGACTGGGCTACTTAATTAGAACTCCTTATCTAAAGACGATGGATGTCCAAAATGAATATCTATTTATTTGTGTGTGTAATTGCTTGTGTTCTGTGTTTCATGTTACCGCTTATCTGTTATATATTAATTTATCCCGTCTTTTCACTTATAGTTTCACTTTTAATACGTTTTTGCCATAATTTTCTAATATTGTTTATTAGCTTTTGTTTTTAAACCTTTTTTTCTTTTCTCACTTCTTGTATATGCTAAGAAGGCATTTTTATAGTTAATCCCGCATGTTCTGCATTGTCAGTAGCCGTCTGTTCTTTGATGGTGCTCTGGGTTTATCCACTCTTTTTCCTTATGGTGATGATTGTTTCAAAACTTAACCAATCATTAGTTTTTTAATATATACATTAAAAAACATATGTCTACGTGCAAGAGGTAGTAGTACTTCTTGCAAGAATATTTATCTAAATTGAATTAAAATTTTATTTCTTTTATATTTTTATATACATTTTTATCAATTCCTGATTACAGGCACTATTATTGATGGTGAAATAAATCTGTTTTCAAAAAAATTAGTTTCCATCAACTTAAAAAGCCCTTTTTTATTGGCTTTTCCTTTAGTTGCGTACTACAGGAGGAGGAGGAGGAGTGGTTAATTTTTTATTTGAGATCATTGTAATTATGCTTGACCTCATTACTGGGTTGATTCCGCATGGTAACCCTAATCTTACCATTACCAAGTCTATTAGCGGAGGGATATTTTACGAGTACCTGGCATCATAAACGCTCATATTATGTATTAGTATGTATTATGGAATTCATTGCTTCAACATTAGAAAGATAAATAAATACTTGCAAAATGTGGATCAAATTTATTCATGAAGATGCAAATGGAAAGAGATTAGCATGTTAAGAAGGCAGTTTCAGGTAGAGGAGAGCTAAGGGTAGTCTTAGTGACTAAGAATTTCCGGTCTGTCAGTGACTTCAGCATTCTTATTACGAGAGCCCTCTTTTAGCTGTCAAAGAAATATTGAAGGACTTAGCGAACTGAGTCGTCTGAAATATTCCATTCAGCTTAACTAATGTGCACTGCATGAATAGGATTTTCCAAAATATCCCCAAGTCCTACATGAAAATTCTAGAGCCATCACCAAGATTTGAACCTGCAATCTTGAGTACTAAAAGCTTACTCACTACCTGCTAACCTACACTTGATCCCGTGTAGAAATAGTTGTTCAATCGAAATATTTTGATTATTCGCATTTTTTGTTGTTTCTTATTCATGATGATCTAAATCTAACGATTGGTATCGTACACACTGTGCTGTGACTACCATTAACCTATTCAAACCCTCTTGTCAACCCTTCTTCTTAATGTATCATGTTCCCTAAAGGCGTTTAAAAAGAGAACAACCACGCTTGCCTTCCGTCACAATCGATTAATCATTCAACACAAACACTGTCATTTCTGGTCATGAGTGAGTGAGTAACTAATCACTTTATAATATTATATCTCAAGTTATTTGAAAAGTTTAATTAAATACACCACTATATTGCAGTTGCAGTGCACTAAAAAAAATTTATTTAATTGAATTTAAGAATTTGAAAAAAAATAGCATTTAAAAAAGTCATGAAGCGTTTTATTTGAATTGATTTATATAAAAATTAATTTTGTAAAAAGTTTTTTTTTGTACCTTATATAGTTGATTTGACTCGATAACAGCTGAATTAAGAAAATTAAATATCCTTATTGACTTGTTATTTAAAAACGAAATTCCTACTCTATTGATAGAATATAAATGACAATAAAGCTTGTGACTATAAGTATATTAAATGGCAGTAATTTTTTTATTTAATTTATGCTATGATGATATAATAAAATATTTTGAGTTTGAAATAAATTTACAATCAGGCAGTTTTTTGAAGTTCATTCTGTATATTATATATAAACGAAGTTAAATATTTGAAAAACAATTAATTGTCAATTCTTGCATTGCAAGTATTGAAAATGTAAACAGGAAAAAATAATTTACATTTTAAAACCTGTGTGTAATGAAATAATTGATATATGTCGAATAAAAACATTATAAAATATGCTTTTATTAATACAAAAATTATGGTAATAATGTTAGGAAAACTAAAAGTTTGTATGATCTTTTATTGTTTATTGTCTAAGAATTGGTTTTGATGGACTAAGAAGTTTTGATAAATAATTAAAACAAATATTCATATAATTGAGGATTTTTTTATTGATGCCCAAAGAATGATAGTTGTTTAAAAATATCAACTTACGAAGTTTGGCTGCATTAGCTATGAGTATGCACGAGGAAAGTATGAAGAGCCGGAGGATCATGGTGCTGTGTTCTTGGGAGATCGGCGACTGTCCGCACTGACGCAAACCAACCCATTTGTCCTCCACAACTTCGCAAAAACCGGTTCCCGCCAATCAACGCCTTTATGCCACCGTCATTTCCCAACTGTGGGGAAGTCGTGTGGAAATGAAGTTGATTTTGCCGTGTGTCTAACAAGGCAATTACAAGTGGATGTGATGTATCAGATATTAGGTAGACATACGTGATACCAGTCATGCATCATAACAAATGAACCATATATTCCGCCCCTGAACATGAACAAATCATTGTTACACCATAGTGTCACTCAAAAACACCACACATTTATTATATTATTTAATTATTAGAAGCTCTTCTCAACTTTGCATGGGTCAGTAACAAAATAATAGTAATTAATTAAACAGATTTTTTTAATACAGTAGAACGTCTCATAGTACGAGTGTCTCCTTGTAGGAGCAATTCGCTTTACAAGCAGCCATTCGTAAGATTTTTTGTCTCGTACGACGAGTAAAAATTCCTAATAAGAGTGACCATCTTCCTCTTGTCTAGCTGGTATCTGTTTTAAGTTTAGTTGATTGATAAAACATGATTATTTCTTGCATGTACTTATTACCCAAGTAATATCATTCATATTACATGTACAGTATTGTTTAGTTTTTCAAATGGAACATTTTCTGTGAAAAATATAAACGTAAAAACAGGCATTTTCGTGTTGGAACGGATTATTTATTTTCATATTAATTTCAATGCGAAAAAAGCTTCATAATACGAGTAAATCCCAATACGAGCTCGGTCTGGGAACAAATTAAACTCATACTGCGAGGTTCAACTGTACTAGTATATGTGTTTTTCCATTTCTATATGTAGACTATATTCGCTAAATTTCCAGAGAGTCAGATTTATTAGAATTAAACTATTAATACAAAACAAATACAATTCATAAATATAGACAATTGGTTATTTAGGAGTTAATGGTTATACGTATAAATTAGAAAGTAACATTTTCTAACAATTACCTTGCTGTTCCAAACTTCACCTTTTGAATTGTAATAATGCATGCTAAGAATACCTTTCAACACTGATGGGTGAGTTTAAAAATTAGGGTAAACAATTTTTCTTAAATCTATTGCTTTTAAAAATTGGAATCTGAATAGTTTGCAATTATTAATTTACTATAAGTAAAGTATAGTGATCTTGAAAAAAACTGATCTCGAGATTTTGACAGATTTACGTGTTTTGAGGTCTAAGTACTTTTTTTGATATTTTTTTGATGATATTTGTGTGTACGTGTGCGTGTGTGTTTATGTTTCCATCACCAGTGTTACCCTGTCATGAGGAAGTTTATGTTAACGCGTATTACACTGAGTCTAACGTGTATACCATAATTAATTTATACTAAAATAATAGTAAAATATTATAACTGCAGGTAATAAAGTAAGTAAGTAGGTAAGATTAAGTAAATTAACACACAAACATAAATTAAATAGTTTATAATATATATATCAATAACTCAACTAAAATAATAAACGAAAATTGTATCAAGAATTTTATATACATTTTAATGGTTTTCAAATTTTATTTTGTTTTACTCAATAAAACCATGGTAATTAAAATAAAATTACAATTAAATATGTCTATTGGCTAAAAGATGACCAATGAAATAATTGGGTATTGAATTTTACCCAGAAAGTGTTGGCTGTCAGTCTGTTACATGTACAACTTGAATTTTAATTAGTATGGAATCTTTTTACGTAATGTCTAGTCCTGTCATGTCCAGTCAGTATTTCAGCTAGTCTTTAGTCCATTTTTGAACTGTCTAGCTTCTTTCTGATTTGCATGGTGGGGAAATGTTTCCTTGCTTCTCTTCCTTATTTACTGTTATCCCATTCTTCTTACCACCTTTTTTCTGTTATTTCTCTCAGCTTATTCTTTAAGTAAGATTTAGGTGCGGCTATGCAGCTCACAGCCAGATTCTCTTTTACCGCAGATTCCTTCACCACTCTGTTTTCCAACTCATTCCCAACTGTTCCTATGTGTGCTTTTGTCCATTAAGTTATAAGCTTCTACTTGTAAAGCGAATTGCTCACAAAAGGGGACACTCATACTACGAAAGGTTCTACTGCATTAAAAAAAATGTCTAATTAATTATTATTATTTTATTGCTAACCCGTGCAAAGTTGAGGAGAGCTTCTAATAATAAAATAAAATAATAAACCAACTTTAAGTGCTCAGTTACGGGCCAATGTATGTTTCTATTGTTGATTGCTTCGGTTGATATTTTACTGCCTGTCTTTTCGACTGCCTTGATAGGATCAGATGATGTAACTCTTTCTTTGGTATTTTGGTATTGCAACTCAAAAAAGCGTTTATATTGTAGACATGCTTATAATTAAAGAGACAAAACCTTGAAAATCAACATAGAATAATTCTTACTATTTGTCCCTGATTTGTAGATGATTTTCGTTTAACATACAGATGATAATTTTCTTATTTCATTAGTATTATATTATAATGACAATAACAAGATATTTTTTATACTTTTATAAATTACTCGTTATCAGATTTTTTCAATGTTTTTTTTGATCAAAATAACAAATGCCTCATCAATAAATCCTAAAACATTTAACCGACATGTAATACTTGTTGAGGTGATTTTCTTATTAATTCTGGTTGTATTGTAACATGAGAAAAGGACTACCATTTTCTGTGCTCTAGAAAAGGTACTGATTTCAACCCACTCTATAGAAAATGTCACTATCATATTAATTAAGTCTTAATATTAACTTTGGTCAAAAAATACAGCTATTAATTTCCATCTGGGGGACTGTCAGGTTGATTTTCAACAATCATTACGATTTCGTTACAATTTTTGTATGGAAGTAGCTCCATTAAAATAAATAAAATCATAAAATTGATTGTCAGCTAGTTTGATACTAATAGTAAGCTGAGAGGAGCCCACTCCAGAGTTTTAAATTATATATGAACATCTTTTCCAAATTTTTGCGCACTAAAACGTTAGCAAGAAAATAGAATAATATCCGGTTATTTGTATGGTTCAAATGGACGTACATACAAAAAAAAACTTAATTTTTATATTTATAGTTTTAAACAAATATCTACTTTAATGTTACGATGTAGAATATCTAAATTTATCTTAAATAATTTCTGGAGCATTACTCACCACGCCTAGTTCCTCACAATTCTATTTAACTTTGTAGTGTGTATTTCTTGTGCATTTATTACAACAACCTCCTTCTTCAATGTTTAATATTCTTTTCTTTAGTTCATTTGTTGTAAATAGTATTTACAGTGTAAGAATACTACACCTATTTTCTTTAAAACATGTTCCGTCATTTCTATTTGAACTTAAATAATGATGTTTGATTTACCCTTTACATGTGTTTATAACTCAAATCATATTATTTGAATATATGCATCGAAGAATGGATGAGACTCCTTGAAGCCTTATAATGGATCTTATACAGGAAGATGAGGTACTCGTGAAAACGAATTACAACTGTTTGTGCCTTGATCACTTTTTATAAAATCTTAAAGACTGTAATTTTTGATATACTGCTTTCAACATCATTAAATAACTAACTCTCTGTCTATAGCCAGGTTGATGGCAACTAATTTAAAAATGCACACAGCAGGCACTGTGTTAACATTTTAATGCTTGGTAAGCATTGTTAAGTAGATAAATTAAAAATGCTAATTTATGTATTTATATTATGTATTAATATCTTTTTGTAATAATATGTTTTTATGTAAATAACGTATTATTTGAATAACTGTGCTGATTTGAAGTGATTTGAATCACTTCTATGCCCCTGAAATATAACTTTCTTATAATTCGGGGTTTTCTTCAGGATTGAAAACGTTTTCATTAAATAAAGCATCTTTGTTTAAGACCATTTCTTAATAATGTAGGTATATCATTCATAAACTATGTGATGAAAAATAAGATCACAGTTAGATTTGCTTGTTTAAGACCATTGAGTTGAGAATCCGGTGATAGTAGGAAACTGGAATGAAATAAAAAGTCATTTTATGTTTTTTTTTTTTATAATTGTAGTTAGATATTTGGTTAACGATATTTCTGAGCTGCCAATTTTGTCAATTGTGAATTATAAAAAAAAATCAATCAAAGTTAACAGGCTTTTAGGAGACATATGAACTATTTGATAAAGTTATTTACTTTCCGGTAAATTTAGAACAAACTGCTAGATTTCCTTCAAGCATAGAACGAAGCGTGGTGTCTAAAGTGTTCTGAATGTGGGGCTTGATGACACTATTAAGTAAATAGGCAAAAGTGGAGGAAACCTGACTGATCATAGTGTCAAGTCCAAAGCACCAGGAACAGTCGGTGTCCACATCAACAGTGATGCCTTCCAGCTTGTCTATCGTCAGCCTTTCAATGTTAAGGACACAGCCTGCGGAGAGCCCCACGACCATGCGCAATGTCATCTCGTTCTTGTCAACGCCAACCTTCACTTTACCTCCGAATGTCATCAGCATCATCTAGCGCAAAAAAAAACACTCATTGCAGTAAACGAACGCGATTTCTCTGAACGTGCAAGTGGGCTGCAAAACATTACTGCTCTTACTTGTCGAATATAATATCCCCTACTCCTGCTTGTGCATCTCATAGACAAGTAACTGTAATAATGGATATCAAAGCTGAAATACCAATACAGAATTTTCTTTCATGTTTATATTGAAAGATAATAAATAGTCCTACAATAAAATTTCATATTGTTTCTACTTTTATTATTTGTACATTTATATATGTAAAGTTTAGCATGAGGGAAAGAAAAATCAAGTCACTACCAAAAGATTATATTGACGCGTTTTAAACAGTTTCTGCTCATCTTCAGGTTACAAAATGCTTTTTATATTAGAGAGGTGTAACCTGAGGATGAACACTAAGTGTTCAAAATGCGTCGTTGTATAAAATCTCATGTATGGAGGCTTGTTTTTCTTTCTCTGATTCTAATCATGAGTAAATACCATGCGAGAGGAATTGCAAATATGTTGTAAATATATACCTGCTATATATATATGTATATATAAAGGAAAACAATAGAGATAAATGCTCTGGGGCCTTTCAATCTATGTCATCAGAGAGCAAACAGAGTAACAACAACTTTCTCATAACATAGATTGAAAGGCCTCAGAGCATTTATTTCTATTGTTTTCCTTTTTCCATTGTTTTTTAAACTTCATTGATTGCATCACGTGCTTATTTATTGTGATTTTTCTCCATATATATATATAACATTATTTTGAAAGTGTTTTGAGGGCTAGATCTTTGAATTGTAATACTTCTTATGCCAAAGTTTCGATATATTTATGCATCCTCATCAGGGCTACAAAATAAGGTAAAACTATCATATTTTCAAAAACAATATACAATTTCAAAATGAACAACAATAATAGCATTAAGTTTCGAATTTTTAAGTTTTAATGCTAGTATTGTGGTCTATATCGAAATTGTATACTGTTTTTGAAAATATTATAGCCTTATCTTGTTTTGTAGCCTTGATGAGATGTATAAATATATCGAAACGTTGGCAACAAGACTATTTCAATTCAAAGACCCTCAAAAAACTTACTAAATAATGTGTTAACTGAAGAGGTCAAGAACTATTATATATATATATCGTTATATTTAAAATAAAATTAAATACAATTATTTAAAAAGTAAAATACTTCCTTAAATTAATATTGCAATTAAAAGAAGTTATTAATATTTATTATATTGTCAATGACATTGTATGTGCCTTTGTTAATTAGATTTACGACGACGAAATTTTAAACAGGAATGTGTTGCAATTGAGACTAGTTCAATTTGAATTTTAATAAAATCAGCAATAATTATAAATCTAAAAAGATTACTTAATGGACCATTCAAGATTCATTATGGTTGAATAAAAACTTTATACCGTTTTTTAGACGGAGTTTTGAGATTGTTCTTGAGAAATTAATACTTCCTTGGACGCATTTGTCGACAAGGTAGACTAGTTTCAAAGAGGTAATTAACATTTGGAATGACATTCAAAAGGTCTTCATCAATTTAAAGGAAATGCTGTTATTTGGACAATGATTTGTTAGATAAAACTATATGATTTATCGAGTTAGATTTAAGAGGGCGTGGATGCAGTCTGCTGATTTGGAGGAAGAGGATACGGAGGGAGTAATACGATTTTGATCCGTATGACGTTGACAAGGAACCCCTTTTGTGATTGAGTACTGACGTATTAAATACATTCTTTATAAAGAATATACAGTTTGATACAGTTTACTATTAAAGGGTTTCATCGTAAAAGACAAGAAATTGTTGATATTTGGGGGAGAATTAATTAAGCAGAGGTCGACCATCTTATTGCAGTTTCCTGCATAAATTTTATTGTATTATATATTATTCTACCAAGTATTGTGTAACTAATTTCAAAAGTTACTTAAAATATAAAACAATGATGAAAATATTGATGTATAATAATCAAAAATAATAACTTTATAAGAAAATTATAATTAATAAACTTTAAAATGTGAATAAGCAAACGAAAACAAGTTTTGTTGCTTACTTTCCAATCTCTGAGCTACATTTATTGTCTGCATAGGTTATTCTCACAATTCTACTTTTAGCTGAAGCAGTCAACCGTTGAAATCACACACATCAATCAATGATTGTCTACAGGCTTACGTTCATAAAATTGGAGTACAAAGTTCAGGCATCGACCTAGTGTTGTTGACAGGGAGGATGTACAGTGATATTTTCTCACTTTGCAGATTTTTTATCTATTATTGTATGAAAGCCAGTTATATATTTACTGAGCGGCTCCTCAGATAGCGGTCAGACTGCCAATAACCACCATGGAGTACAGCTAAGCAAGTTTTGCGATATATGAGAGTACTCAAACTGAATCGTAGATCAATAATATTAACATTTTTTTAAAAGACAGTCTCATAAAAATTTCAGTCCCAGCAACTCGAGATAAAGAAAATTCATTTATTTTTTTAAATAATTGATTTTGGGATTACAACAGAGTAAAATAAAAAAAATATTTAAAAACATTTTTGGTTGAATGCTGTGAGATTGCAGTATGACTGACACAGTTCTTACATTACTATAAGTAAATCATAAAAAAAAACTGTTAATTTAAATGCCACTTCAATTTGATATTTGAAGGCTTTTGAAAACCCTATTATGGAATGTTTGAATTGAACTTTGAGTAATTTGTAATGAGTTAAAATGAAACGCTTTAATGAAAGCGCCTCCTGCGATGGGGAAAAATAAAACAAAAGTTTTAAATTAAAAAAAAGTCTATACTAATTTTGCTATTTTTTCATTCAAATTTAAAATAATGTCGTAATAAAAATGCTGTTATGTACATCAAAATATCACACTCAAAATGGGCTGCATTCAATACTTGTAGCCAATTGTAGCAATCATTGAATATTTTTCTGTATGTATCTCCCCTTCTTCGTTCTGGGTACAATTGGAATTTATGAAATATATATTTCTTGCCATATTTTAATTAATTAATAAAAAAACCTTTCCTTATGAAAATATTGTGTAGATACAAATCCAAATATGGAAATAAATTAAAGGTATATTATTACCTTGGTGTTCTAGTTTTAAACGTGATTAAATTAGAAGTATAAAAAAAATGCTATCTGATTGTTTATTTACATTGCAATTAATGTAAACTAATTACATTACTTTACAATGTAACGTCATTGTAATGACGTAAGAAGTTTAAACTAAAAGAAAAAAGGAAAATAATATAAATAAGTGCTCTGATGCCTTTCACTTTACGTCATCAGAAAACAGACAATGTTAGAACTATGAAGGTAATGTAAAAGTATCATATTGTATATTTGAATATTTAATATTGACATGAGGCTTATTTAATCCTTAATACTATTTGGAATACTAAGTTCTGCTATAAAGTATTTACTTAAGGTGCTATTTGCTTTTTTTACCATAGCGGTCTTCCCATGATTTTGTAAGTACTCTTATGACTAGAATAGCCGTGTTGTTTATTAGGCAGATACTTATAATGATTTTTATTCCATTCAATTCAATTTAATTGAAACGAATGTCAAATGTCCATTCATTTTATTTAATCAGAGAAATGATTTGATTATACTAATATAGTAATTCTTAAGAAAACCTAGGCAATGCAGTTGAAAGCAGATATTTAACAAGAATACCTTAATTTCAATTTTGTCGAAGGAAACTTCGAGGTCGTTGATGGAGATGGGTATATCAATGACCATGTTAGCACCCTTTCTGGTGATACTAATTTTGTCCCGTCGCGACAGTTTGCTAAGGCTTCTGAACTTGCCCTCCGATGCTGTTAATGTTTGCATCATAGATGAATATTCAATGTCAGGCAGAGATAGTTCATTCTTTCCAGTTATATTTGCTAAGCTTTGAATTTCATATATGACTAAATCGACTGCAGCTCCGATAGGGGCCAATGTTACATCCTTGACTGTGTTTGTAACAGTTCCGGCGACGTTTTTAGCAGCACCAATTATTTTAGAGAATATAGACCGCTTAACCAAAGGTGATTTGCGGAATTCATTTCCAAGCCATCCGCTGCCATCATATTCTTGCTTCTCTACAGCAGGCTTTATCAGCTGCCCATCGAACTCGCCAAAACCCTGAGGGTCTAACTTGGCAAGTAAATCTACAACTCCTTTTCCGTTCACTCCTCTATTTGACAAACATACCAACAACACTAGCAGCAAGCAGCTGATCTTCATTTTACCAACTAAAACAAAAAATTTATACCACCTTTCATATATACTTGTACTAATGTAAAACAAAAGCTAATATAAACATACAACAATATATTAATTTACCAGTTGTTTAAATTTCAACATGTTGGCTAATATTAGTCTTAAGTCAAACAATAATTAATTGAGATATTACTTAAACAAATATATGAAAACAATTGAAGCTAATTTTGTTTGTCTCAAAAGGAGTAATCCAAACGACGAAATATCAGATGTCAACTCTTAAATTTGAGTGACATTACAATGAAACTCCTGAATGTCACTCTGAATAAGATATTCTAAAATGTCTGCCCAAAACCTTGAAATGATTTCATTTCTTTACGAGAATATGAAAACCTTATACGATTTATAAAAACTATGAAATTAAAATTAGACTTTATCTATTTTTTTTATTAATGACGTTATTAACTTTTCTAATATATACTAAATATTATTGCCTTTGCAATAATGGTAATTAAACCAAAATTACTAATAAAAATAATTAACTATAAATTTGTTTGTATTTTTAAATACATTTTTTTCAATCATTTTTAGACGCAATATTGTAAATAAATAAAAATATAAAAATAAAAATAAAAATTAAATATAAAAATATAAAATATAAAATACGTGTTAATTTAATCTTATGATTTAGAAAAATAATGGTTAAAAGTTGAAGGGTTATTCATAAAATTAGTTCTAGTTTGACTTGAAATTCACAGGAAAAATCGCATCAGCCATATTTTTGCGGTTTATTTCTCATAAAATATGAACACATATAAAAACAAAAACTGAATGACATTTTTTTATAAATTGCTAAATAAACCACTTGTTTTATTACTATATATTTAAAATTCATAAAGACAATGATTTTGGTTTAACTTTTTTTGGTATCCCTTTTTTTTAAAAGGAGAACAATTTTTTATACTTTGGAAGCTAAGTTTGGTGAGGTAACCATTGTTGTCTCACCTATTTTTGTTACATATATATATATATATATATCAGTTGGGTTTTTGACTCTGACGAAGACCGCTTGTTACGGTTGAAAGATCTTAGTCTTGTTTTCCCATTTCTTATTGTGGTTTGATCATTGATTGTTATTTCACGTGTTTATGTGAAAGCTTTATATATATATATATAACGATAAATAAGTTTAATATTATTTGTATTATTATTTGTACTCTAAAAAAACAATTGAACAAGTAATTGCTTTTACGTTGTTCACTATAACTAAGACTACCAAGTTTTATTGATTGGGCTTTTGATTTATGAATAGTGTGGATATTCTATATCGTAATTCTTATTAACCAGAACTGAATACTTGTGGGACATCATTAATTGCCACGCATTATGAAATAACATTATTTTCTATAACAGTCGTTTTGTTTTATCTGGTACCATTTTGAAATTGGTTATAACATTACCAAAGTCTAACATCCAGCATTATTAATAATCTATATGAATAAAAGTAAGGTTTTGTCTGTGCATGGCTTAGAACTGACACATTTCAAGTTATCTTTACGTTTCATACAAAAGAGAAATCAAATTCACCCTTACAAAAATTTCTGTCTGTCAGTTTGTCCGCAAAATTTTATTAAAAGTAAACTCAAAGCTCAACTACCATGAGACATAACGAGATGAAACTTTGACAGTAGATTTGTATATGTCTAACTTAAAATCTTTGTTTTGAATGGATTAAAAATTCAACGTAGGAGCGAAGTTATGGACTTTTAAGCAGTCTTTGGCTAACTTCACAGACATGTTTATTTTGAAAATATACGGGTATAGCAAGTAGGTATTGTTAGTTGATTTTAATTTCCTTTGAGTTTGAGCTTCCAGCAAAAGATTATTGACAAGTTTTGTTTCCCGAAGTTCAAGATCTGCCATCTATTCAGAATAAATTAATTAGTGAACGAGCAATTCCCAACCCCTACAAATGAAAAGGTAGGTAAAATCAACAAACAAGTTTTTACGCTATATCAAGCCGAAGAAAGAACTTACAAGTCAGTAATCAGAGTGATTAGTTATAAGAATTCATTATCCAATTGAATTTTTGACTCCGTGACTGTTCCTGGACTGCCTGCTCATGACTAAAAACTTAATGTAGAGGCACCAATAATGCTGTTACAAAACTTGAGTGCCTCAAAAATTTGCAACGGAACATGACTCCAAATTCTTGCTTTGCACAGATACGTCATAGAAGCTGATATCATGGCTGGGTATGGTACTGGAAAGTCAGTGTTTATACCACGCATACCATTGATACCTAGCAACTCTCCCTTTCAATTCAAACTGTTACAATTTCCCGTCAGCGTCTTTTTCGCAATGACGGTAAATACGTCGCAAGGCCAAGCTCTGTCTACGGCAGCAATTGAAGTGAGTGAGACGCAAGTTTTTCTCACATGGTCAACTGATTGATGTTAATGCTCAAGAGTCAGAAGTTCTAACTCTCTTTTTTTTCCATGCACCTGAAGGACAGACAGCTAATGTGGAGCATACAGAGTAACTTACTTAACACTGTGTTAATAACTATATTTTTTCTCTATTCTACAATTTTTCTAATAATATTTAGAAATAGCACGTATCATCTCTGAATTTTTGTAAAATTTCTGTCAAAGACGTGCACGTCTGCTAGTTAATATCTGAGTTGATGTAGATACAGTAATGTAGGGATATAACATAAAAAAAAGTCTTAAGAACTACTTGCCTAGTACTTCTAAGCACTAAACAGCAAGTACTTAGCACTAAACACAATGAATATATACTTTACGGTAAAAGAACAGTAAAAACAAAAAGTTTGCATTTTACCAAAATAATGTTAATATATTATTTACTGGGAATAAATTAATTATAAAACATTCAGTTATATTAACATTTTTTAATAATGTTTTAATAATAAGAATACAAGTGGTATTCTAATAATGACATTATAGGTTATAATTAAGCCTTAATTATGAATCAGGAATGTTAATTACGTTAATATTAGGAGTCTTAATTCACGGTACAAATGATAACGTGAACTTCTGATTTCCCGATTATTTGTGTTATTTAAATGACAATTAGTGGCTTCTAAATAAGTAATACATTTTTTTAGTACAATGATACTAGTAGTACAATATTCTATAAAATATAATAGAATTTAAACAAACAAACTACAAAAAAAAATGGAAGGTTACATACTGTGTGATTGACGAGATTTCAGAGGAAAGTGGTTGGTTGAATTACTAGTAATGGGAGCTTATCATCTAAGAACGCCTGTCATTAGTTAGTTATTAAAGCAGAGACGACTTGATGATAGATGTCTCTCACTCAATTTTACCAGCTATATCTCTTACTAGTCTTCTGGATCTTGAATTATAAAGATAATGTAATTTTATTCCTTATTAGTTGTTTGGATAGATGTATTTTCCTTGACAAAATTATGTGTCTGTTGCCTAACAATAATTTAGTTTTAATAGCTGCAGTCTTCCTTGTTCTAAAAACATAACACAACTTCTTTCTTTTCTGGATATTCTGTTTTGAATTATGAACGTATAGCTCAGTTTTCAAACTGTGGTATATAATAAATCGTGAAGCTCTTTTTATTTTTTATACGTGCATTAAGCAATTTTTATATTTTTCAAAAAAAAAGTATTTGTATTTGCAATATCATTAAGAAATGTGAGTCACATATCTTCAATCTTAGGGCCGAAGACGCCTGTCATACATTTCTCTCTCCCCTATTTTTGCCATCCTGCGTGCCCGATGACTCTGCAGCGCTATAGAGTACATTTGAGACAAGTTTATTTTGAGTTAAGTTTTATTTTTGGAGTGACTGACGCAGTGAAGCATGTGACCATTGTTTCAATCATAGTTGTTTCACAAGTTTGCATTCCCATAGTTCAACTCCTTCTTATGCAAATCTTTTAATTCTTTGGCTCAAATTCAAACCAGAACTACTATTCCAGGTTATACTAATTATTTGTAAAAAATGATAATTTACATCTGACGTTCTTGAAAACATTTTTCTCTGTATGCTTGAAGACAGTAATGAGTTTTCATATAACATTGCAATATACTTGTTTAACCAGTTTTAAAGGAAGAAGAAATCATGTTTTTTGTCTCTTTCAAGGTTTATTGCAGTACAAGTGGTTTACTAATAAACTTAATAAATAGAAATAGCATTTACATAACATTTTCTTAGAATTCAGCTTCTCCTGGACCATTAAACAGTATGTTAGTCCGACCATATATGACTGTTTCTGATAGTTGGTTTTTGGTCTATTATACGCGGGGTGTTCCAAAAGTCTTGACCCAATTTGAAGTTCTCATATCTCCTTAACTATGAATGGTATTAAGATAAAAGTTTTGCTATTTTAAAGCTAATTACATCAAGTTTTTTGTAAGGCTATTATTTTTTTTTTCCTTTCAGACCCAATAATAGCGTTCTATCAACCGGAAAAGGCATTTTGTGTGCTTGAATTTGCAAAAACTGAGTCATGCACTGTTGTTCAACGTGCATTTCGCCGAAAATTCGGAAAGAAGCCACCATACAGGAAGACCATAGTGAGATGGCATAGTAAATTCACAACGGATGGGTGCTTATGTCCATCTAAAAGAACGGGACACCCCTCAACTCAAAGCACGAATAACAGAAGCTGTTTCAACCATTGACAATGCAATGCTGGGACGCGTTTGGCAAGAATTTGACTATCAGCTTATTGTGTGTCGTGTAACAAATGGTGCTCACATTGAACATCTTTGAACATTTCATGTAAAACTTGAAATAACAAGCTTTCTGATTTTACCAGATGCGTTTTTATATCTTTAATAGTTTCCGAGATATTCAATATCAAAATGTGGGCAAGACTTTTGGAACACCCCGTATTTTGATTGGTTAATAAACTTTTTTTTTTTTAAAAAATAACTAAGTGTCAATTAATTTTTCCGATTTAATTAACTCTCACATTTTAATAAAGTTAATGAATGATATGTCCTGCTGCATACGTTTATCATCAAACTGGTCATTTCTCTCATGTTGGTTCCCATTAACCTGAGTAGCAACCTTCCCATCGCAATCCATACCATTTCTCACCGTACGTTTTAATGACTGCTCCTGTTGAAATGCTAGTCAGATCACCATTTCTAATACTAATGCTACCTTGAAAGTTTCAAAAGAAACATGTTTGTCTCCTTGGTGCTTAATCACCTCTGCGAATCAATCCCGTTGATATTCTTCTTCCCTTTTTTTTATTTATATATATATTATGTTTATATATTATTTATTATGTATATATATACATTTCTTCATTTTCATATTAATTATTTTCTTTCATTCATTGTTTTTCTTCATATTTACATTTCAAGTTATTTTCTCTTTTTTTTTCTTTTTTGTTTTTCTTGCTTGGAAACTCTTATGGAAAATTATTCACTTAATGTTTTACTACTTAAGATGAAAGTGGAAATTAGAAGTTAGTTTATGCCAGGTTTTTCCGTATGGATTCCTGTAACATAATATGCGGTAGGTATACTTCCTAATATCCAAAATTTATGTATCATTGAACAGGAGATCTACCCACAGAGAAGAAGTGCAAAGTATAGTTCCTATGGAGTGGCCACCGCAGTATTTTTGCTTCTACTCTCGCTATATCTGATACATTATTAGTTTGCAATATATTTTATTAGATTTTTTTACTTTCCAATAATTACCTCTAGTGATAGTATTTCTATCTTGTACTCTATCTGATATGTTGCTTTTTATATGAGTATGGACTTTGATGTGAACAATCAAAAATTATCAATAATAAAACATTGTAGCTTTTGTTTTGCTATTTTCACCTATTCCAAAAACTTCAGTGAGTTTATAGATCTCAGATTTTTACATCTGAAGAAACACCCCTTTAGCTCCTAGAAGAAATCCAATTATAATAAAGAAAGTTACCTAGCAAAGTTCAATATTAAAGCAATTGAATTGTCACCAATACGATTAGTAAGCTCAGTCATGTAAGCCTCCATTAAATCAATTACTATTTTGAAAATAAATTAACAAACAATAAGAATCTAAAACCAAACCATCTAAATTTAATAAAATTCTAATTATAAACTGTCTTTTTTATATTATAAAAATTTTTTTTTTATTATTGTTCAAAATGTCAGTAAATATAAAGATACTAGACTACCTGTGACCCTTTGTGTCACTCAGAAATAATAACAATAGGTATTGAAAATAATTCACTGAACATGATTGACAGGGGTAATTTTAATTGTTGTTGCTTGTTATTAAGGCACGGAAACAGATTCTTATATGTCACAATCTTTTGATATAGTATTTTTAACATAATTCAAGATATATACACAGTAAGTATATTTAGCAAAATAAAAATCATTTAAAAATAAAAAAAAATCATTTATTTTATCATATAAATAAATAAAACATCAATTCAAGTCATATACACAATGAAATATTTTTAAAACAAACAAAACTTGTAAATTGAAATATTCAATTTATTTATCTAACATAAAATAACATTAATGAAAGGAAATGTGTCTTTATAATATTACCTTAGAACATTCGAATTTCATCTGACAGTTGTGTTCAAGTTTGTTTCTAAAATTATTCATTTTTAACCTCTAATGTAGTAGTTCATTTGTAACATTTATTTATAATACATTTGCACTACTGTCATCGGAGAGCACGTAAGCCAGTGAGCTACCCTGGCTCCATGCCTTTAGTTTA
The DNA here is from genome assembly GCA_026182355.1 of Hermatobates lingyangjiaoensis. Lineage (NCBI taxonomy): Eukaryota > Metazoa > Arthropoda > Insecta > Hemiptera > Hermatobatidae > Hermatobates > Hermatobates lingyangjiaoensis. Next base: position 2,234,295 of record JAPFBL010000015.1, read on the forward strand.
TTATCAGTGTTTATATTACGCAAATATTAAATTAAAAAAAATGTTATGCATTTATATATAATACATTTGCACTACAATCATAGGCGAGCACGCAAGACACTTGCTACCCTGGCTCCAATTTTGGGAATATAGTGATAATTTTCTTTTATTTAACATTATTCAGGTATTAAATAATATATATTTAATTTCAGGTCTCTATCTCCATGGAAAATGAGTGAACAAACAAACAAACAAATTCACGAACATTATATATAGAGATTACTAGTGACATAACGACAGTGGGATATAATCATTTACAAGGAGAAAGGAGGAAAGAAACAATCAAGTGATTATAACTCCTGACATGGAATGAAAAATATAAAAATACCTTTAAAAATAAAATAAAATTCAATTAATTTACCAGGAATTGTTGACTGCAGTAAACCCCTTGGACACTTCATTTTCTGACATCTTTGGATATTTCGTACGATATTTGTGTAAAAAATACTTGAGACTAAGGATTACTGTTGTAAAGAAGATGTTTCTGAAAGGCTTTGTAACGAAATGTACTTGTAGAACTGTTAGTATATTGAGGAAAAGATTTGTACATAAACGGGACAATGAAGGATTTTTGGAAAATTTTGGATTAAACAGATATTATCTTCTGAGAATTACTACATTTTGTTTCATTCCATTGCTGAATCCCGTAAGCACAATTAGATATGATGAAGTATCAGTTGATTGTTATTTATTGTTTATTGGTTATTATGGATTGGCAATTTAATAGGTGAAGTAAAATTGTGCATGTTTATTTAGTTATGTTCTTTTTAATTTTACATGGTGCTTTCCTAGGTGGTTGTAGCTTGAAAGATGGGGATATTGTTTTATAAGACAAGAAACAACAAGTATCCTGACACAAAATGAATGTTACGTGAGTATTTTCCTGTTTGTTGATAAGTATTCTCCAACTTTTTAACTATGAATTTAAATTGTTTTAGGTTTCTGAATATAGCAGACTGCTGTAAGAACATTCATCGGAAGGAAGAATTGCTTTGTCGTCAGCAAAAGTGGCTAGGACAGCGTGAAAAATGAAGGAATGTTAAAGGTATAGATGGAATAAAGGACTGGCCCTTGTATGCATCCTTAAGGTACACCTGCTTTACTAGGGAAAATAGGAGCGAGTGAACAACAGCTGATAACTTGGTCCAAGTGGTGGTTGTATGATAGGTTGTATGATAAGGAAGTATGTACGCGGAAGACTTTCTGCCTTGTCCAGAAAGACAGTGAAACAGAACTCTAAATGTTCAAACTAAAAAAAAATAGCTAAAAGCCGAAATCACATAAGAACGGATATATAAAATTACGATGGAAGGAATTACAAAAACACAATCTTAATGAAATATAGGTATTCAATCAAAAACTAAAGGACAGAAGGCAAACTACTTAAAACTAAAAAATATGTTCAATCAAAAATATGTACAAAGTCATAATTAGTTAAAATTATGGAATATTGGAAAAAAAATATTCGAAATAGTCTTAATATAATAATGCCAACAAATAATTATAATAATGTAAATAATCAGAAATACAAACCGAAGTAAACCGTATCAGCTTCAAAGATATTGAGCTGAAATGGCAGTCCCATTCTTACATATTAATTAAGAACCAAAACTATTCAATTCATTTGCATCACAATTTAAACTCTTACGATTATTCTACCACATCAGAACCATACAATTGATTACTGAGAAGTATAATAACTTTTATTTTAGTAAATTTTATTGGAGATCACTTCATTTTTTTTCTTTTGAATATCACTGCATCATTTAGATATATGGTTCCATCAATTAAAATTAGAAAAATTTTAGTTAGACATTAGTAAAATTAAAATGAAATAAAATAAAATAAATTATTTTCTAAACTGAAAAATAATCAAACAATCAGTTTTTTGAGTTAAGCAGTCAATTAACAAAGTTAAATTATAATTTATAACTTCAAATTAATTTTGAATAAAAGGAAAATTTTTTAACATGTCTCCTTTAAACATTAAATTAACAATGATAATTTTTACGTGTGTAATTTTTAGTTCACTTATGTCGATAAGAGATAAACGTCTTTATACCACTGGCAATCAACTCATAAAGCTGGTCACATCCAAGGCCAATGCAATTGTCTCTTAAAAGTATCTTCATTGTCTGACGACTTCTGCCAATAATCTCATCAAACTTACCTGCGAACGATTTTCAAGATGTTGTACAGTGACAAAGTGATTCAAGTCACTCTGATCAGTTTTATTATTTTAACTAAAATAACTTTTTCTTTTCTTATTTTAAGTAAAGTGTTTAGAAGAAAAGAACACGTTCTTAAAAAGATCGTAAACACTGAAGCCGCTTTGGTCTTCAGTGATATTTATATAATATATATATATTATATAAATAAAGATTTCACAATAAACACGTGAAAGAACAATCAATGATCAAACGACAATATGAAATGGGAAAAAAGACTAAGATCTTTCAACCATATATATATATATATATATAATAATATATATATATAATTTCGTTGAACAGCTGACCGTATTTCGCTAATAGCAAAATACGGTCAGCTGTTCAACGAAATATGCTTAAATGAAGAACTGCTTCCAAATTTTACATATATATATATATATATATATATATATATATATATATATATATATATATGAGGCATAAACCACAAGGAGAAAAGAAAACAATTGAAATAAATGCCCTGAAGCCTTTTGCAAAGAGTAAGTTCTGAGAGCATTTATTTTTATTGTTTTCCTTTTTTCTTGTAGTTTTATACTTCGTTGATTAATACTTCGTGGTTTGATCATTGATTGTTATTTCACGTGTTTATGTGAATTCTTTATATATATATAAATGATCAGACAACAATATGAAGTATTAAGATCTTTCTACCATAACAAGCAGTCTTCCTCAGAGTCAAAATTTCACATGTTTTTAGTAAAAGGTTGTATATATATATATTGATCAAATCACAATATAAAAAGGGAAAAATTGGTTTGATCAGTTACATAAATTAATAGATTTATGTAATGATGATTCATGGATGCACTTATTGTCAACGATTTGCACTACCTTATAAGTAACTATTTGTGTTTAAGCTTCTGACTGAATCAATATGTTGGACGCCTCAAACACACTGAAACTTCAATTTTCAAGGTACGCATTGCTAGTGAAATCCATTTTAAAACCGATATACGATAATTAGTCGAGCAACTTGAGAATTTCAAAAGTAAACACTCTGTTTGAAAGCATAACAGAGTGACAATGTTTTATCTTAGTCCAATGGGTTATCGGGCAATGCACCAGAAATAGCCGACTCTACGAAAATAGACATCTTTTCTGAGTGGCTCAGTAGGCAGAACGACGCGGACTCCACTGTCGCCAAGCTTCGTTTGATTGACTCCTGTTCGCTCCCCTTCTTCACAAATTGGCTCTTTCTTCTTCATTGGTACGTAAATGGTTGAGATATGTTAAAATATAATATATAAGTTTTAGTGTTGAATGTTCTGATTAAAAATATGTCTTTGTGAATTATTTATAATATATTAGGAATGACTTATCAACATATTAAATTTACACGAAACAAACAGTTCATTCTGTAGTAATATAATATTTTTTTTAATAAATTACTTTTGTATTTCATACAGAAAGTTTTCTCAGTTTATTTTTTGTTGTCTGTACTGATATTAATTATTTAAACTAACTTAAACTTCCTAATTTAAATATTTTTTATAGGATGCTATATTTTAAGGAGCATAAGCCTCATAGATTTTTTTTTAGTGCCACAATTGATCGGAATTCTCCACAATTTTCCTACTATTTTACGTTTGCTCCGTTTTATTAATAAGTTTAACAAACACCCTACAACCTGACTCCTCTACTCCAGTCAAAGACATATCTTACAAATAACCAGTCATCCCGAACGATGGATTTCTCAGAATCAATTAACATAAGTTTATTGATGATAGCATTCATCGAATTACCTGGAAACGTACTGATTTGTTTATTATGGTACTAGTTGTTCTTGGAATTTAACTACATATTAATAGTCTGACAACTCTACTGAAGGTTGTTTCAGTTTTTTTATATTGGACATAACATATTTGCCAGAATAGAAAGAAATCGCCTAATTGTATTGATATATTTTCTACATCTAAGCACAATGAGGAAGAAGTACTCCGTCAAATCGTCAGTCAGAAAATGAAACCTAAATTTTAATTAAAACTAATGTTGAAAATAAATATAATGTTGATGAGATCGTTAATCAAATAAATATCTTTCACAAATAATGAATCATATCAAATATTCAAATAATGAATCATATCATATCAAATGAATGTATATGATCAAATCACAAAATGAAAAGGGAAAAAAAGACTAATATCTTTCAACCGTAACACACGGTCTTCCTCAGAGTCAAAAACTCAACGTTGGGTTTATGACTCTGACGAAAACCGCTTGTTACGGTTAAAAGATCTTAGTCTTTTTTTCCCTTTTCATTTTTTGGTTTGATCGTTAATTGTTCTTTCACGTGTTTATGTAAAACCTTGTTATCGATGAATGTATATATACGTGTAATATATAATACAATGGCCTAAACAACCATTAAATTGAATGCTTGGAAATATTGTTATGACGGTCATATTTTCCAATCATGATAGCTCTGTAACTTCATTCATTAGTAAAATCAGAGACTTCAGTTGTTTTCTTTACGATTGACTGGTCTTCAGTCTTAATGAAGGAAATTGGTAAAGCCATTAGGACCATGCAACTGATAGAGAAAATTGTGCAGCTGGTTGCAACACTGTAAGTCAAATTTGATTATTGTGAAATCCTGAACATCAGTAGATAATGAAGTAATAGATATTCAACGTTTATTTAAATTCTCTCTTTGTAGGTATAGCACTCTTATGAAGTGGAGGTTCAGTTGGAATGAGCTTTTTAAACTAAATTGGACACTACTGGTCTTGCCATATTTAACTGCTTCCTTCTTGATTAATTCGTCAGTTTCACTCCTGTAAAAGCTGAGGTGTGCAGTGCAAAATATTCAAAACTGTAGCATATTCGTATGGTTTCAAACATTTGCGAACTGTTTACTCTCTCTTACCCAGGTATTCCTTTGTTTCCAGGCACCATGAAACATAAAAATCCAGTTTCTAAAACTGTTTTCATTAATAATTTATGACTCCTCAGTATATCAGACTAAAGCCCTTTTATTGAAATCAGAAAGAATTCAATCAAGGCTGTCATTTGTGTTAACTTCGACGCCCCAAGTAAAACAACCTAAGTATGCCATTGTTTCTAACCAATATACTGGTCAAACTATTAATATTTCAATCTACTAAGTTTTTTTTAGTATTTTATCTCCCAAAAGCCTTTATATTTTGTAAAATAAACAGAAAATGAATCATGTTTTATATACATGTTTAAGAGAGAGATGCTTACATGTCATTTAATCTTGGAGGTAGCAGATAGTGATTGAAGCAGTTATCTCTATACTTACTTGTTTTGGTATATTACACAACCGATACATCTTTAGGTTTACCAAAGCAGTATTAATACTGCTTTACTTTTGTAAAGACAAAGTAAACGTTTCAAATTAAGACAAACATATTCTACAAAATAATTTAATTCTGATTCGTCAAACAGTATGACTTGTATCTTGATAAGAAGCTCTAAGGTAAAAAATTTACGTTTGTAAAAAAAAAATCTTTTCAGTTGTTTTGAAACCTGGTTGTTTTGAAGCTGTTTTGATTTAAACACTTAAAATGTAACTTGCCTTCATTTAACAAACACTTCTTTTCATATTCTATGAGGGCTTAAAATATGTTTTATTCCTGATAGTCTTAAGGAATTAATTAATTAATTAATGATAGGCATTAAAATAATGCCTCATATAAAAATATGTTAATTTATTTCTTTGATTCAAAAAGAAACACTATCTGTCATTGACAAATAAATCAATTATATATATATTGAGTAGCAGTTTGCTTCTCAATGCGAGTACTTCGCACTTCTTCCCGATGACGACGGATGTCGAAATATCGAAGTGAGTTCTGTAATGTCTTTCTGTGTTCTTTTCTATGTGTTAAAGTTTTTAAATATATATATATATATACATTTAAAAAATAATTAGATTTGTTGGAAATGAAGTTTTCAGATACATCCGTCTCCTGAAAACCCCGATCGACGATCACTGAGTGTACCTAAGTGTTAACCATCCCACAATGTAGAAATTTACTGTTGGCCAGTCATTCTACATCAAATTTATAGGTCAGAATTGCTGTCAAACCAGTTGCCTGCAATCATAATAAGTTTTTTCGATGATTATACTGTAAAACTTTTTTTAAGTCGGTTGGCTAATCCAATATAGGTGAGCAACCTATTCTTGTGTATAGACATTGTATATACTAATTAATTCTTTGTTTTAATGAACGGAACTAACTGAGCCTATTCGCAATTCTTAATTCACTGCAAATTTATCATCGCCCTTTACTACCCAAATTCATTTCAAGTGATTTTGATATAATTTAGTTTGCAGCGTCAAGTTTAACTGTTTGTTTGCTTTCTATTCCATATAGGCCTTGATAGTGAAAGCATTTCTGAACTTTTACTATTTTAACTAAAGTATAATAATTATGAAGAAACTAGATCTCAAGTTTTGACGAATTTTTCCATGTTTTGAGGTACCAGAAGTTCTTTTTTCACATTTTTTTTTATTATGTCTGTGCTCGTGTGGGTAGGTGTTTATCCAATTGTTTGTGCATACTATGAAACCCACATCATTTGATGAATCTAATTCATATATTTTTTCGTTGATATGTGTGAAAGTGAGTGGTTAGTTGTGTATACAAAAGCTTTGTGGACATACTGAAGCCCACACCGTTTGATGGATCGAATTAATATTTCACACAGAAAATGTGACTTATAATGTAGCTGTACACTATTGTTTGGAGCTAATATTGCATAATGGGAAGTCTTTTTTTTTTTGGCCAAAATGTGTATTAAACAACTTCTTTTACACTAAACTGCTAACCTTAGAGTCTTAAAATTTTGCCATTATGATAGAAATTTGAGGACTAATAAATGAAAACAAATTCAGAGTTTTAAAGCAACTGGAAAGGTATTATTCAAAAACATGTAAACATTTTGACTATCATTGATTATGAAAACTTATAAGGAAGATACTATCCATTCCGTTTGACGATTAAGAATGATTATACCAAAAAATACCATTTTATTAGCGGATGAGTTGAAAAATTTTATTGAAAATGCATTTAAAAAAAGGAGCTTTGTGGTACATTTTATGATTCCAGAACAATTTTTTTTAATGCTAAGCAATTAATAAAATTTTGCCAATAAGTTATATATGATATTGGCTATTTATAAACAAAATGCCTAACATTCCTTATACTGGAAAGGAAAGTAAAGCTATGAAAACGAAACACTTAGTTTGGAACAATGCATCATTTAAAGCAATTGACAGATTTGTTTACATTGACTTAGACCTTTTTTAAATAAATTGAGTGAAATAAAATTGTTATTTAGTAGTTTAATAAAAAGAATTAAAATATTTTAATAAATTAATGTGATATGTACGAAGAATAACATTCTTCAATGTAAAGGTCAATGCCAATCATCCCTATATTTTCTCATGTTCTCCGTTCTAATCAAACTACATGATACAAAATTGAAGAAAACTTGGTTTATGAATTCAGAAGTAGTTCTTGGTTTATGAACCCTATTATCTTTGGTAGTACATTTCCCATGCTTCTATTATCAAAGTATTGGAAATGTACTCATTCGTTTTTTAGTACAAAATGGATACTAATATTTTGTTACTTCTTAAATAAGTCGACGAGCCTAATGGTACAACCATTCATATCAAATTCGTCGGTTGTGTGATATACGAGCACTAAAATAAGCGTGTATAGGGTACAATCAATATATGTACTTCTTCCAGCATTGAAAGACTAATCAATATCTCCCACTTAGACAGTTACATCAAAAATGATTAATTTTCTTGCTTATTTTACAGAATCCAAAGGCTTTTGTATTCTGTACTCTTTCTCTATGGGAGATGAAATATCAAAAAAAAAATAATAGAATGAAACTATAATAGTTTGTCTTCATTTGTTGGATTGATATAATTCCCTCTAAGGTTATTTAATAACGGTTATAAAGGTAATTTATAACCTTTATAACCTTTAAAAAACCTTTATAAACCTTTATAAAAGGTTATTAGCAGAGGGCTTCTAATTTAACACAAATTATCACCTGTATTAAATTTTCTCATTTCAATAAAATGATGTAGTCTGATATATTGAGGGGTCATAAATTAATACTGAAAACGGTTTAAAAAAATTGATTTTTATGTTAGTACCTCGAAACAAGAGAGATCCTGCCTGGGAATAAGTTAATAAACAATTCGGAAAAATTTGGAAGCAAAGAAACATACTTCAATCTTTACATTTCTGCAGTCGACATGTAAGCTTTTACAGAAATGGAATTGGTAAATAAATCAGGAAGAAAGCAATTAAAAGATGGGAAGAACAACGGTGATCAATTCATTTTACAATGCTCATTCCAACTGAACTTACATTTGTATGAATACTATATCTTCAAAGGGAGAGTTAATAGATATATATTGAAGATCAATTAGAAATTTTTCTTTTTAACTATTCTGACTAGAAACTACTATTACTATAAATACATTATAGGAAGAGTGCAGACTCTCTGTCTAGAAGAGATAGAAACCTTTGATCACATAACATCTGAATGCAAAACATTCGCCTAATGATTCTTGTCAAATCATGCCTAAATTATAGAAGTGAAGATATTTTTCTACGTACATTTATGAGTTTCATCAAAGAACTTTGAAATCTGAAATTGAATAGAGCGTACCAATCCTATGAGATTCGGGTCCATAATTGCAATAACATGTCAGATTGATTGATGATTTTAAGTTTCTTATAACAATAAGATACTTATGTTATAGTCACAGGTAATCAAATAATATATTATTAATAAACATGCTCTGTAGTCACATTAAAATAAAACAAAAAATCTGGAGTGGCCTACACTCAACTTTACTATAAGTAACTTAAAGAAATATCACGTCTTAGTATATTTATTATCAAAAAATGTTTGAATCAGATTGGTTGAGACGTGATATTTCTTATAAAATATATTCTTGCAAATGTACAGTTATATTTTATGAATGTTTATTTATCTATTATAATTAGTTAAAATGTCCTTAGTAATGTAAAAGTGAATAGGGAGTCAAAGACCTTTATATTATCACCAAGAGCCAGTGGCAGGTGGAAGTGACTTATGCTATGGTTTGTTGCACAGGGAAGATGAATGAAGAACAGATGGAGGATCAGAGACAGGTGGTGCAGAACGTCATCCTGGGTTCTGTGTTCCTCGTCGTCGCCTACGTAGTCCTCTATGTCGCCGGCATAGAGTACGTCGCAACGCTCTTCATCATTTCCTTCATCGTCGTTCTCATTGCCTTTTTTACTTACCGGATACGAACATTGAGGCAGTCTAAAGTAAGTTTTTTAAGTACCTGCTTCCTTAAACTTAGAGATGTTTACATGATTTCCAGAACTTTCCAACAATAACTTCTAGAAACTAACTATAATTGACTGCTGATAAAATACATTAGTCATGTATATATATAAATAAATTAAATGAGGTTATTTCACGAACTGGATAAACTCAATTCACAAAAACAACACATATAATAGAGATCACAAAAACTCACTGCTATATTTCTACTGCACCAGATTTCTCTTGAGTTGTCATTTCTCTTCAAAGTGACTCACGACATTCAACCCGATAACAAGGCTTTTGTTATGAATACATAATAAATAAAAATGAAAATAGTTATATTAGTTTGCAAATGATATAACTAGCCTTAGTGGGACAAAAATAACGGTTAATTTATCTCTTTGATTATCATTTGTTTAACAACAACCTGAACTACCCAGATACACCCTAGGTAGTAGATATATGTATCTAATATATAGAATAAACCGGAACTATGCCAGAGGTGTAAATCAAAATTTTATTTAAATTTTTTAATAAGAATATAAAATTATCAAGCAGATGAACTATGGCATTACATTAAAGCTTTAAACAAAGTTGTTTAAGAGAATAGAAACATGAACATTGCATATGGTTTAAAATCTTCATTCTTAAACATACTTATTTTAAACCTTTAATATATTAGTTTATACGTTTCCTTTCAACTTTTTAAGTTGAAAGAGTGACCATCCTCATAAATGTTGATTATATCCTATTTTACTGTCGTCGCTTTTAATAAATTGTATAAATATATTACATGAATACATAATAATAATAATACATAATTTACATAATATATATATGTAATATATATAATATATGTAATATATATATTACATGTTATTATATGAATATGTAATATATTAGTCAGAACGTTTACTAAGGTAATTGAAAGGTAAATGGGATTAAATAGAGAATCATTAAATAAAATGTAGACAAATGAAAACGTAATTGCCTCGCAGTATAGGGTCTGGAGACTAGTTGAATTGTGACTTTGAAAAGATAAAAACCAGTCTGATAGATCTAAAAGAGATATGCTTTACTTTCCAAAAGATCAAAGTTCCAAGCGATGGAATTTACCACAACTTACAGAAATGTGCTAAAATGTATTTAGCATTCCACTAGATTAAACTGTGGTCCTGGAAAGAACAAAAGAAAAAATAGCTGGTTTTATCAAGAAAATGACCAAACTTTACATGATTAGAGATTTGCAAGAAACAAAAAATTTATATTTTATGTTTTCTTGTTAATAAAACATAAAATATGTTTAAACAATTTTAAATTAATATATCAATATTAATTTAATATTTATCAATATTACTCTATTTATATAAATAGACAAATATTTATATAATTAATAATTGCCTTCTTTTTAGTTTTAAAGTAAAATAATAACAACTCGTCATTAGGTCATGAAGAAATTTAATGGTTCCAAAAAATGTTATCAAACATTTAACATTTTCTTTTATAATAAATGAATATAGGAAAACCAAAAATAAAAATGTATACAAAAAGAAAACTGCAAAATACAACTTATTTTTTGGTTTTTGTCTTCTTCTTTGAATTTATAATTACTTATTTTAAAAAAGTATGATTATAAATATTTACAAAAAATATTATAAACAATATATATATAAATAATTTATAATCAAACAACTGCCATAAATACGAGTATTATAATTAATTTTAATTATGTATTATTTATAATTAATTTTTATTAATCTTCTTGTTCGCAATCATTTCGTGTATGCAGACATCACAGAGTTGTCACAATAAGAATACCTAAAGGATATGGTATTATAAAAATACAAAGAATTTAAACAATATTAATATATCTTTAAGGGTTAATAGTTTTTGTTTAGTATTTATTTATTTAGCGTTACCATGACTTTATGAGGTGTTTAGTTGAATTTGTTTTTCAATATACCTCTTCATCCATCTATTGATAACGATCAAGATAGAAAATATATTTTAAATTGAGTTTTACAATACAAGTCAGTTCTCAATCACTAGATGGAATTGTGTAATCATGATTATCACCATTAGTAAATAGAATTGGTAAATCTAATTTCATCATAAGTGGTTGAATTCAGGCAGTAACTATATAAATTGACTAACAATTTTTTTGCTGAAAATCAACTTTATTTCTTGCTGATAGTATTGGTTTTTCATCTCTCTTTCTAAGGCCATCAATTACTGTTCTTGGGTATTACAAAAACATAAAATCACTCATGAAGAAATTAGACTTATCAATTGTACTTACTAATGGTGATAATTTATCAACTTTTTAATAATTTAAATTGGTTGGTGAACAATCGTGTAGAATTCTAAAAATAACCTTGCGTTTATGATATACAATGAAGAGATTGTGAACTGACTCATTGTGATGGATTCATAGACTCATTTTTTATGATTTTATAGTAATAAATAGAACGTCAAGTATCTGGTTGATTTTCGTTCTTGAAGGCTGAAATTTATGACGAAAAGAAAGGATGCCAGTGAGATATATCAGAAAAACCTATGATGAAAGAATAGAGTTAGGATTTTTAATGTTTACAATAACAACATAAAATAGTATAATCCTAGTCATAGTAACTTATATCATACAATCATGTAGTAGTACAATTTTATTATGATTATTACAAACAGTAAGGTAACTATTTGTTTATTTATAAACTTGCCTTGCTTTGTTTTAAAAAGTTTTAATACTTTTTGCTTGAGATAAATGTTGCTAAGTTTTAATTAACAATTTTCTAAGTTTAATAATCCTTGTGAGTTTAATAAACACCTACTGAATTTTTCAAACTAAAAATAGTGTATTCTTTTAAAATCGTGTCAACAATTTTAATTATTGAATTCATCGTTTGTTTATTCATATATATTCATATATATATTCAGTATCAGTCTAATTTAGGTGCAAAGTGAGCAACTAGGAGAAAAGACGGTTTAAATCTGGTTCTAGTGACATTTTTTTCACGGTTATTGATACATGTCGAAATAAAAAGTTTGAGATAGATAAGTGTAAGTATTCCTTTTTTTTTACAACACCTGAAAGCATTGGCTGATTAAATAGAATGAGTAAGTATTATCCGAAACCCCCAAAAGTTTTAAACCTTTTAATGATAATATGAAAATAATTATTATTGGAAATATAAAATTAATAAAAATTAATAATTATTTCATTCATAGACTATTAAAAATAAAAAAAAGTTGGAGACCAGAATTTAAAGTTCATTAAAATTTATAAAACATTGTAACATTTTTTTATATTATTATATAATTTAAAAAATATAGAACTACAATTTTGAGTTCTCATATCCTAATGTAGAACAGTATTACTAATGAAGCTGAAAAACTGGAGCATACAAGTAGTGCCATCTCCTGGTAGGACGGTAATACATCAATTTTCTATTTCCAAATGAATATTTGAAATTATTTTATTATTAATGTATTAAATATGTTGTTACAAATGAAAACAATTGTTTGGTTGATGGTTTTAAAGTAATAATTCGTCAAAACTATTTAGAAGAAGCATTTTCTACCTCTAACTGCTATTAGAAGAGGAAGTTTATTTCAGTAGGTTTATATAATATCACAAAAATCATTTCATAACTAACAGTGAAAATACAAATCAACGCCTAAGAAAATAAGAATTTGCGATTAGTACCCTTCAATCAAAAGAGCTGGTCTTCGTCAGAGTCACAATGAGACTAAAAGTGATAATCACATGAATTTCAAAAGATGGAATAAAGTCAGGATTTAAAATATAGTACTTTATATAAAGTTAAACAATAATTGTTTTAACAATTAGTTAATTAAGATAGATTCAATAGTAGGTATTAAAATAATGAAAACCAATAATGGACACACACACAAAAGAAAAGCTTTCGAATATTGTAGCAAATAATTAAGTTAATAACAAATTCTTTTATAAATAATTAATTAATATTATGGTTATTTCAAATATTATTTTATTTACAAATTTAAGAAATAAATTATAATATTCATTGTATTTAAAGTGATAGATCAATAATTTCTGTCGTAATTATTAACTGTAGAAAAATCATATTTTAATGTGTTCACTGAATACATTATTACTCTCAATTTCAAAGTATGAAGAATCAAATTCTTGATAGATGAATAGGTAAAAGTCACTTGTCTCTCATAAGAACAGTTATCGTAGTTTGAATCTCCTAAAAATATGTTTTTGTGTTGTCTCTAATATTGTGGTGTTTTTTAAACAGGATAAGAACAGTTCTTTTGAGTTGGAACCCTTTAAATATATGCTTTATGTGTTGGACCTAATATTGTGTTTTTTAAACAAGATAAAAACAGATTCTTGAGGTTGAATCCCCTTAAAATATGTTTTTTGTTTTGTCTCTAATATTGTGTTTCTTGTTTGAGATTGCTTTAAAACAGATTCTACGATAGTATTCCGAACTCAAAAAAATGGGAAAGAATAATATTTCCATTTGCTATTATAATTTTTGTACATGGTGGTTTCAACATCTGATTCTATAACACTTATCATTCTAGTTTCCCGTAAAAAATGATTTAAATGTGTACATTTCGAAAAAATTGACCTTCCATATAAATAACTAAATAGCTATACATTTCTATTCTATATTTTTATAACATAAATCCATAAAGATAACATTTTCGAATTTCCCTTAACCAATCAGTTCATTCGTTCCTGAAATTAAATATGTCTACCCAAATCTATTTTTCAGATACCTTCAGAATCCGTAAAGAGGTTTTATGTACAACTGTCCCCTGTACAGCCGAGATTAAAACATGTCAATTTTGAAGGTTTAATGATGTCTTCCCAATGAAAAATAGAAAATTGGTTTGTATACGTTTTTGAACTTTATCGACACTTTAATAAATTAATTAAATAATGGGAATAAACTATACTTATTGAATCACACATTTTTAAACAAATAGAAGACAAACAAAAGGTGTTTTTAAATCCTACAAACTCATAAACTGTAATCGATAAATCATTAGAGTAATTGACACAATACAAATACAATTAATTGAATGGAAAATAATAAACAAACAAAAGTTTTTTGGGAACAGCAAAAAAGAGACAAATGCTGAAGTGAGTGATTCCTTTAATGCATTTCAAATCCTGCTTGTACTCCTGCAGATAAGATTTGCATGCCTTTCATTAAATAAGCAGTATTAATTTAATGTCAATCCATTATGCATTTTTTCTATCTTTACTAATATTTATATAAATATAAAAAAAACAACTGTAAAGCAACCACAAATCTTAACTCGTGTAATTTATTTTATTGCAAAAACTGAATAAATCTATGTAGGTAATGTTAGAGTTGAAGGTAATAATTAGAAATCATTGATGAGAAAAGAAAAAGTGGTGCTAACAATTATTTGAGGATAGCAGGGTACTTGTGTCTATGTTAAAAACCATTTTAAAAAAAAGTTATCAATCATAAACAAATTCTAAGTTTTCTTATATATATATATATATATATATATATTTATATAATATGGATTAATTTACCACAATGAAAACAATTTTTTTTTGGTGGTAAATTAATCCATCTATTATATCAAGTGTTATTTTGATTATTATTCATATATATATATAATCTCCATAAATTGTTCTTATCCTCTTCTATTCTATTCTACTCGTATGTTTTGTTATTGAGGGCTGGGTCAAATAAAAGAAAATAAACTCCTTCCTAGGCCAACGTTTCAATGTACTTGTACATCGTATTTGTACATCATCTGATGATGATGATGATGATGATGTACAAGTACATCGAAACGTTGGCCTAGGAAGGAGTTTATTTTCTTTTATTTGACCCAGCCCTCAATAACAAAACATACAAATATATATATATATATATAAAGATTTCACATAAACACGTGAAACAACAATCAATGATCAAACCACAATAAGAAATGGGAAAACAAGACTAAGATATTTCAACCGTAACAAGCGGTCTTCGTCAGAGTCAAAAACCCAACTGAACACTAGATGCAGAAAACATCTGGTGAGGAGTTGAGAAGAGTGGGAGGGAAGAGTGGTATTTTAAAAGGGTGAAAGCACAGGAAAGGACTAATGTCCAGAAAGGGATGTTTGGGGAAACAAGGAGTACAGTAAGAAAAAGTAAAAAACTATCCGCTAGCTGTCAACCCTCTTTGAAGAGGCTATTGCCCTCGTGACGAAAGTATCAAGTTTGAAGAGACCGTTACTAATGTTTATAATATTAGATCTATTAAATTTAATTAGAGACGATTCAATAATATTTCTTAACAACATTGATTTTTCATAGGTAATAAATTTAGCTCCTGTCCAATCAATATGATGATTTTCATTTTTTATATGCAAGAATAAGGCACTACTGTTTTCCTGTCTACTTACGTTATATTGGTGTTGTTTTACACGTGTTTTTAATGATTTACCAGTTTGACCAATATAAATTTTATGGCAATTTTTGCACGGAATTTTATAAATACCAGCGGACTCCAATTCGCTTGGAGAGTTTTTTATTAACATATTACCCACGTTATTACGATTAGAAAACACTATATTAAAATCAAGTTGTTTGGCTAATCTTGGAAGGGGGTCCAATTATTAGCTTAGGGGGTCCAAGATTAGCCAAACAACTTGATTTTAATATAGTGTTTTCTAATCGTAATAACGTGGGTAATATGTTAATAAAAAACTCTCCAAGCGAATTGGAGTCCGCTGGTATTTATAAAATTCCGTGCAAAAATTGCCATAAAATTTATATTGGTCAAACTGGTAAATCATTAAAAACACGTGTAAAACAACACCAATATAACGTAAGTAGACAGGAAAACAGTAGTGCCTTATTCTTGCATATAAAAAATGAAAATCATCATATTGATTGGACAGGAGCTAAATTTATTACCTATGAAAAATCAATGTTGTTAAGAAATATTATTGAATCGTCTCTAATTAAATTTAATAGATCTAATATTATAAACATTAGTAACGGTCTCTTCAAACTTGATACTTTCGTCACGAGGGCAATAGCCTCTTCAAAGAGGGTTGACAGCTAGCGGATAGTTTTTTACTTTTTCTTACTGTACTCCTTTGTTTCCCCAAACATCCCTTTCTGGACATTAGTCCTTTCCTGTGCTTTCACCCTTTTAAAATACCACTCTTCCCTCCCACTCTTCTCAACTCCTCACCAGATGTTTTCTGCATCTAGTGTTCAGTTGGGTTTTTGACTCTGACGAAGACCGCTTGTTACGGTTGAAAGATCTTAGTCTTGTTTTCCCATTTCTTATTGTGGTTTGATCATATATATATATATACATGTAAAGTGACTATTTCAAATGTTTCAAATACTCTTTTAAAATTTATTGAGTAAAAATATTCAGATAAGGAAGGACAAAAACTCCCTGCTGAGTATTCGCTTGCCTTCAATGTGGTTCGCTGCTTCTGCTTATAACAATGGAATATATATACGTAGGATATATGTGTCAAAAAACACGACACAGAAGAAAGATAAATTACACAATTACTAAATTCAATATTTTGAACTGTTGTTAGTCATCAGGAGATGACTAGAAGAGAGGACTTAAGTGAGAAAGATCTCCCCAATCGAAGGAACGTTAGGATATCTCTCTCACTTCGTTCTCTCTTCTAGTTTTCTTCTGGTGACGAACAAGAGTTCAAAATATTGAATTTACTAAGTGCGTGTTTTATCTCTTTTCTGTGTAGTGTTTTGTGTAATTTAAAGTTGTATATAGTTTGTTTGGACGGTTTCTTCAATTTAGTATATGTATATATTTGTATAGACTGGCAGCAGGTCTTCATCTAAGCTTGTATTCATAAATAGCAGAGCAGATTCTGCATTCGAGATTTTTTTTCAACAATTATTCTTTTTTCTAATCACTTTTCTATGCTGCAAAGGTAATGAAAAAACAGATTTCCCAGGGACATACTGGAGGCAATAATACAGTCCAATAACTCATAACATATATTAAGTACTAACTACAACTAAACGCTTTAAAACCGTTTTAGCCACAATATGTAACTGTAATAAAAATTAGAAGCCGTATTTGAAAAATTGTAAATGCATATTCCTACTGAAAGATCTTTACATAGTAATTATACATATTATACATAGCTACAATAAAATAAAACAAAAAGAATTTTAATTAAGTATTCATGAGATTATTTTAAATTAATAATGTAACAAACAAGTTGTTTTAATAGTAAATTACTGTATATTGTCAATAAAATAGTACAAATAATTATATTTGAATGAAAAGTAAAAAAATATGAATTTTAAAATTATTAGTTAATTTTTTTGTGTAAATAAGAATTATAAAGAAATTATTTGATAAATTTCAAATATTAAAATTATAATTCTACGTTATGAAAGTTATAATTTACTAATTATAAGTTTAGCCTGAGTTATGTTGGGTGAACTGATTAAGTCAGAGTTATGCATTGTTATTTTATATGAGAAAATATTTCTATTTCAGCAAATATTTTTGTAGAAAAACATTTTTTTTGTCAGCAAAATCAGCGATTTCTGGGTTCTCAGGGTCCTAACATTGAAATAAAATTATTTTTCAATTTTTAATTATAAAAAAAGACAAATAAACAATGTAGTGTAAGTAATGCCAATAAAAATTACATTCTTCTCAGAACCCAAGAGATTGTGGATACATTTGGCAAGTTTCCTAAATAATCATATTGAAATGGCGTATTTTCAGAATTACTATAAACCAGACAAATGTCACCTAAAATCAAGTAGTGTTATTGGGGCGTATTAAGTTTATTAACATGTGAATATTGTTATTAACTGCTCAAAATTTATTGTTTTCCTATTTCTTCATCGACTAATAATTACAATCAGAATATTATAAAAAGAAATCTAATAAAATTAAGAACTTTAATAATAGATTTTCATTAATAATTTAAATTTTGTTTAAAAAATATAGAAACAACATATTTAGAAGTCTTACAAAGAAAAAAAATAGAACATTTAAATGAAACAAACAACTATATATACCAAATTCATATATTAAGTTTGTAATTGATTTATTTCGTATTTAATTTAAGTAGTTTATCAGATTTATTAACAAGGTCGTATGGTAGCCTTCTATTGTGAATATTATCTCAAAAAATTGTGTTGGTGAAAAGAAAATTCTGTGTAAAAATGAACTCAAAAAACAATAAAGAATGAATATAATCATGGTGATACATTAAAATTTATGCTCGTGTTCTTATATTAATGATCAAGGAAATTATTAGCAATGATTTTTTAAGATATTAAAATTAGCATATTTATTTTTTCCTCCTTGATAATTTTTCTTATTTTTTTTTTACATACATACATTATTGCATTAATAAATATTATCATGTTTGATTGTTTTAATTTTTGTTCCAGATCAACTATGAGACTGATTCGAGATATATAAAAACTGAGGAAGTGTAACCTCATCATTATACTTTTTTTTAAAAAATTGTTTTAGGGGTGTTTGTTATGTAATTTCAATAATTGTTTTAATTTGTAATTCATTATTTGACTGGCTGAAAGCCATTTTAAAGTTAAATTCCCTTAGAATTTAGTATTCAGACATAATTTAGAAATATTAGTAATGTTAATTACAAGGAGCTACAAATATAGAAATGTGTTGTACAAATAATTGTATTTAAGGTTTTCTTAAATAGGGATAAAGAGAAGGAGGTTTCTTATTTGTAATGAAAAGAAGTATATTTTAAATACAGTTTATAGATCAAATAGATTACATTACTACATTTTTTTATGCACGAAACTTTTTTGAATATATAAAGCAATTGAATATACACAGCTTGAAATCTTTGACATAATTTTATTTAATTTATTTTTTATTAATTAATAAAATAATATCATTTAAGGTTGTAATGATATTAGAATAAAGTGAAAACAGGTAAATTACTTTATTATATTTTTTTGTTATGATGAAATCCTTTTAGTAATACTGTAACTTTTGTTTAATTAATTTAGAATAATTAATATACTTTTTGTTATGGTTGTAATGAAGTTAGAATAATGAGAAAAAAGTTTCTTTTTTTATAACGAAAGTAAATATATTTGAAAAACAATATAACTTGACAGTGAGATGTATTAGATGTTTTTTTATGGAGGAACTCATTTTAATTAATTAATTGTTGAACACTTTTTTAACTTAACATTACTTAAGTTGCAAACATAACTTAATCTAATAATAGAAATAATTATACCTAATAGGAGAAATGAAACAAAAAGATGTATTTATTCTGAATAGACCACTATTGGTATAATTTTAATTTCAGTTCTAAAATAAAACAATATAAGGTACATTCGGGAGACATTTTCAAATGCTTTAATTAATTAACAAAGGCGATGTATTAATATTGATATTGTAACAATTGTAGGAGTTATTAATTCATAAGCTAGAAGTAGTTTATGAATTCGTTGGTTATGTATTATTGGCTGTTTGTTAGATGATGAGACTGTACGTTATGTGTGGCTCAAAACAGAAAAGTGGGGACCAGTAAGCTAAATGATTCCATCCTATGACTGCTTTGATTTTTTTTTAGGGTAAAACTACATTTTTATGAATAATAGAGTGGACATTTCTAAAGCAAACTATATGAAAGCTCTAGTTAACTAGTTCGTAAGGCAATCTCTCAAGACAAATGGTAACAAAAATAACACAAATAAGAACAACAGCAATTAAAGAAGATTATTACTTAAAAAAGTATTCACTTTAAATAGATATTATTACTAATTCAATAAGTTCAATATATATACTTCAATAATCGATGAATTTGTTTGCACTTGAACTCAGTGATTCAAGTTCAAAAAATTAAATTCTTAGGTTCCTCCTTTTCTTTCCTGGATAGTTCTATTTCGAAATAATTTATTTTACACTTTCCAGTTTCTTAACATTTGTAAATATTTTTTTGTTCTATAATGCAAAGTGACTTTAAAAAAGTTTATAGCACAAATATAGTACACCTAATAATATTTTTAGAATGTAGCAGAGTTTTTTGTAATTAAATATTAATACAAAATCAGTAGAGATCATTTCTAGAAAGTTTTTTTGTAACTTACAACATAATTATATAATAAACATTTTCTAACATTTTTTAATGTTATTTGTCAAAGGTATTGATTTGAGTATGCATTATCATATCAGGTGATTAAATATTCGTACTTATGAAACAAAAAATAAAATGACAGGATAATAATAACTAGTCAAATCAATTGTACCAAAGTGTATAGTGCTATTTAAATGTATTAAATATATAGTATTCCAATAAGATACCTATTAATTTTAATTATGGATCACCATCATAGTTGCTTATTATAAAAGAGAGTCATAAGTAAATTTGTTTATTGTTAATAGCAATGTGCTTTGTAAATGCTAAGCTCAAGATATTTCAAATTTTTTAGCGCAATATCAAACTGCAAAGACTTTGTGCTTATTTATTTTTGACAATTGATGCTCAGATGCTACGCAAGTATTAGTTTTATTTGTAGCCTTGATAAAAAAGTAATTTAATGTGTTGGTCAGTAATGTAGTACCTAAGAGTTTCAACACAGAATATTTGTATGCGGTCTGTCAGAAAACTCAGCTAAGCACACTATTCAGAACTCAGGGGATGCAAATTCTTTTTCCTTATGGTTATGTCTGAGAAGGCCATTCTTTGCCATCTTCTCCTCTCCATCTATACTAAAGAATGAGGTGCACTGTGGTTACCTTGGCATGGTATAATTATATGATCAGGTATCTGTAGTGGTACCATGCTGAAACTTATTGAAAATTCTTCATCATGCCTTTGATATTTATATGAGAAGTTAGAAATTTTGTGTTTGCCAAAGCTTGTAAAAGACTTAATGCCTATACAAAGTTAGATACTACTTAAAGATTCCAACTTTAATCAATTGTAGTAAGGCAAAAGTGTATAACTTCTATATAGAAATAATCTGTTAATGTAACCTCCCGTAGCTCTAGTGGGCCCCAGTTAGAAAAAGAGCCACACTGTTTACCCTGGGAACAGCATGGACATCTTTTAACTTAGATCTTACCATTTTATATTACACATCTATTTATGTCAGTTTTATTCGTATTCATTGGGTATGATTTGTTTTTAACTGATAAAGCACTTCATAGACGAGCAACCTACTGTAAATAAATAATCAAAAATAAGAAAAAAACATAATAAACTATAATTAATTAGTAATATTAAAATCATAGTAATCCGTCTTACCTCGTACCCTGCTGCTGAAGTTCTTAGACCGGTTTCGGGCGTCACCCATCTTCAACAAGAACTGATCAACTAAAACTACGGAGTCCTACCTTTCTTTTTATATAGCCTACCTACTTTCCCAATGCTGCCTAGATTTTATTATTTAATTATTTTAACTTTACTTTTATTTTTATTTTATTTTACTTTTATTTAGCGAATTATTTTTTTTTTATTTAGCGACGACTTTTTGAAGCGACGATTTGACAGACTTAACAATAACGAAAACAATAAGAAAAGAATTAAACTAAATAATAATAATTAAAATAAAAGTAAAATAGAATAAAAATAAAAGTAAAGTTATAATAATTAAATAATAGAATCTAGGCAGCATTGGGAAAGTAGGTAGGTTATATAAACAGAAAGGTAGGACTCCGTAGTTTTAGATGATCAGTGCTTGTTGAAGATGGGTGACGCCCGAAACCGGTCTAAGAACTTCAGCAGCAGGGTACGAGGTAAGACGGATTACTATGATTTTAATATTAATGATACTAACCTCTGTGGTAATGACAAAATGCATGAATATAATTAATTAGATTCAGAGAATAAACTGTGGTCTATATATGAGCAAAAATATGCTCATAATCGACAGACTAAATCCAATTGTGAATTGCATTAAAATAATAATATATATATATATATATATATATATATATATATATTTCTGAAATGCAGGCAATCATTAAAATAGTTACTCATCTGCTTACCATAGATGTTTTTATAGCACCTATTTCTTTCCCTTAAAACAATAAATTGTATTAAAATTTAAGCATATATTATACTTAATTATTAATATATACATTTTTTTTATTATTCACTTGTGAATTCATCAAACAGAAAATATATTTAAGTATTTATTAAATATATTTATTATTCAATTGTTTATTAAAAATAATTAAAATTGTATTTTGCACTACTTAATTTTTTATTTTAAGTCGTTTTATTTTTTATTTTAACTACTTATAGTGTTTATAGTTCTTTTAAAAATGTTCTTTTTTTCTGGTAGACAATAGCATAAGAAAATAGAATAGCATATAACAATAGAATAAGATAGATTATGTCTGATTTGATTAGAATTATTCGGAAGTAATTTTATTATTATAATAAATTGTAATTTTGTTGTTTAAAATTGTTTTAAATGTATATTGAAAAAGAAAAATCATGTTTAAGTTGTCATCAAAAATGAGTATAGAAAATAACGAAGTAAAAGGTTCAGATCCATGATATCGTGCCACCACTAGTAAAACTTACTATCCATCCTCTGATAAGTATTTGATTTAATTGACAAAGTTATGTATCCTCTCTCCAACGTTAGTTGATCATTAGAGTTTACTATTATAGTAACCTATATATTTGGCAGAGTATGTTCTGCTAAAATACACTGCAAAATGCATACTAAGGCTTGCCCTTTGCTTGGGAAGGGTTTCTATTTCACAAACGAATTATGCATTTATAGATAATAAACGAAGGAACATCACAAATTCATTAGAACAAATGTGAAGAATAAATACTATTTGTGTGTGAATATATGGAACAAAACAGCCGAAAAACTATGATAAAGTAGAAATAAAAAGCTACGGACATGAAAATCGTACAACTCACTTTATAATATGTATAACATTATAATATTTAATTATAATTATAATATACTTTATAATATTTGAACCTATGTGATTTTCGTAAGGAGAAGTTTTACTTGTTGAAATGTGATTCATGCAGTTTGGGTTATTTTCAATCATATATGCATTTATTAAAGCAGTTTTGTTTCTGTTAATTTTGAAATTCATATCGTATAATGAAATACAATAAATAATTTGCTGTCTATTTATTTGTATTACAATATTGGTATTCTCATTCTCATATGTAACGTTTTTAAACGTTATCTGGTATCAGAGTAAACAAAATAAAAAGATTAAGAACCTTCTATATATTATATGAATCAGCTGAAATAAATAAATACATAATTGAAGAAGTCATTTTATTTTGAAGATATATTAAATCATCAATGTGTACTGACAGTTTGATTGTAGAATCATTAGGAGTTATTATTGTAAAATATGTCAATGAGAACATTATTTCCAGATTCATCAGTATGATATTAGAAATATCTGAAATGTATGACAATACATTGTTATTTGTATTTATTACTTTCTTTATGTACAATAAGTTATTTGGCTATATTTGAAATGATCAATATGG
This sequence comes from Hermatobates lingyangjiaoensis, assembly GCA_026182355.1. Classification (NCBI taxonomy): domain Eukaryota; kingdom Metazoa; phylum Arthropoda; class Insecta; order Hemiptera; family Hermatobatidae; genus Hermatobates; species Hermatobates lingyangjiaoensis. The sequence goes on from JAPFBL010000015.1 coordinate 2,258,409, forward strand.
ATTTATATTTTATCAGTATGGATACCTGAAGACTTATAATCATATACTGTTCCATTTATTGTAATTATAGTATGTCAATTTTGTAATTTGATAAAATGTTGTATCAGTCATGTCATTTATAAAAGATGCTCTTTTCTAAATTATTAAATTAATCTTTTCTAAATTATTAACTAATTAGCAACGAACTCTGCTGCAATAAAACAGTAGGAATTAAATCAATTAAATTAAATTAAATCATTTTAAATCTTATTAAATATAAATACTTCTTAATATTTAATTTAGAAAGAGGCCTGTCTTTTTTCTTGTTAGTCTTTTCAGTATAAAAAATTTGGTTAATTAAAAGGCCACTTGACCAGAAGGTCAGATATTTATATTTTGTGAGTAGAAAAACCAAATTTTCGAATTATATAGTTCTGGAGAAACTGAGCTTTAGCATCAATATAGGAAATATTATTTCTGTTTTTCTACTAATCCTAAACCTCACTTCCAAACATGGAAACGTCGATTACATAAATTAAAGTACATTGAATAAACATTGAATAATCCACTTTGAATAAACTTGTCGAATTTTCAAAATTAAATGAATAATGTGATTAATAGTAAAAATTATAATTAATCATTAAAATTATAATAAATCATAAAAAAATCATAAAAATTATAATAGTGTAAAAATTAGTTTTTGATGAAATTTACACTTAATGGGAGACTGTGATTCCCAATTGAATTTGTCTTTAATAGTTATAGAGCGCAGAATTATGCGTCTAATGAGACACAAAAAGTTGATATTGAGTCAGTTTTAGTATACATGTGGCCAAACATTTTAAAATTGCCATTCCATGGCTTTCAGCCAGGTCTCTCTATAGAGCGTGAATTATACACAAAGCTGTACATATGAATAACTTTCATATTGATACGGTTAATCAATATTAAATGGAGTTAATCCTGTTAACTCAATTGAGTTCTGAAATAGGGCAATTTTTAGAAAAAGAAAGACCCACAAACATGTTACCAACTGTAATAATGATATGAGGTTTATAAATGAACAAGTTTTATATTTATAATTTATTTGTAGTTTTTTACATGGGCCATTTTTTATGGCAATATTAGCTGAAGATAATTTAATGGAAGCATTTTTGATTTGTGAAATGAATGAATGAATTCAACTTTATTAACAAAAGTACATACCTCATGAGCTACGATTGAAACCGGTTGTGCCTAGGCATATACCTTGGTGCACTGGATTCGATCTCATCGCCCTGCAATAGCTGGTATGGTGAAATTACAATAATTATTATAGTGGTATTAATATGTATGTATTCGACTTGACTCGAAGGCCCATTAGTAGTTGACTCTGTCCTCTTCGTCCTAATATGCAGCCGATATGATTTCATCTTCCTCTATGAAATCATATGTGTTGAAATCTTCTTCCAGTGGGACCAATGAGGTACTCATATTCAAGACTGGCCAGTACTGTGAGTACTAACAGAGGAGCATTTCAGGCATATTGCAACTACGTCTCTTTCTCATTCGTTTCTCCACCAATAGATTGTGCTGCAGTAATGACTTAGTTTTCACAGAACTCTGGAATTCCAAGACTTTGACTTCTACCAGTTATGTTATTCCTCAGAATATATATATAAAAAAATAGAAATACTCGAATTTTGATTGTTATCCTTTTTTTGGGAAAGTATTTGAGTCAATATTTCTCAAGCAGATCTTTGCCACAGTGTTCTACAACATTTTCCACGTATATTTTTATTTCCACGTATATATTTTGTGCCTCTTTATCAGTATCCATTTTGTAGTAGTCTTCATCCAGTGCTTGTTGGATCAATATAACCAGATCAATCCAACTTCAGTTTCCTTAGTGAGACCAACTAAAGAAAAATTGTTATGTCATGTTATAACATGACTATTGATAAACAGTAAAGATAGTTTGGGTCAAAGCAAACATACATCACACAACAAATGTTTAAATTTATTTTAAATATCATTTAACATTGAAATTAAATAAGTTGTTTTAATAAATAATTAAAACAAGTTCTTTATTTGCTTTATGATATTTTAGAATTAAATTTATTGAAGGATCGTTTAATAACATGCTTTCATTTCTAATTTATGCCAACATTTGCTATTAAGTCACTTCTTCAAGTGCGATAACATTACTTTAAATCATTCAAATATTTCTCCTGCATCAATTAACACATATATAGTGTTTTGATTTGAAATCATGCTATCAACCTTTCGGCCATTCCATGAGCAAAGCACAACAGATCGATACTTTTTAAAGTGAGACCCTTTAGCCGCATCTGGAAGCCCACTACAATCCTCTTATATAAGAAGGGTTGTGACGAGCTGCAGATGCGCCCAAGGTGGACCTCGCGGAGGCGGGCCCCACGACCACATCACACATAAAGACTATAGAAATAAAAGAAAAGAAAGAAAGAAAGAAGAAAAAAGAAAAGGAAAGAAAGAAAAAAAGAAAAGAAAAGGAAAAAATACCACTACCTCACTTGTTCTATAAGTCCATGCGCCTTCTTTCTTTTTCCTATGTAGTGCACAAATATCAGGACATGTTTACAACTAAAAATTTTCCTGTACATCTGGTCTACGTACTTCCCTGTCGCCATCTTCAGCTCATACCTTTATATGTCATAATGAGAGCATTCCTCTAAGAGATGTTCAATTGATTCTGGGCCTGTCCCACAGGGATATATCGAGTCATCGATTCTTTTAAACCGATTGAGGTATTTCCTGAAATCCCCAAGCCCTGTGAAGACATGGCATATCCAGTGAGTAACCACAATGTTTGTCATTCTTAATCGCTGTCCGACATCGGGGAAGAAGCGGAATGTCCATCTCCCGGTTGTTCCACTTGTCAAGCGCTCATTCCACAAAACCAAAGCCTATCGTTTCAATATTAATTCCATTTGTTCTTCCTGATTTTCACTCGCAATTTGTGCCCATAATGGGAGAAGTCCCCTCCTCAATCTAAATTTTTCTACTCTATATCTGACCATAACGTCAACAGGCAATTGTCCTTCTATCATCTGCTCGGCCAAAGTTGAGACTGTTCTATATGACTTCAGGACGTTAACCAGGGCTAATCTCTGCTTTGAAATAAGCAATCTTTTGTTAGTAGACGTCAAGGAAACTCCGCATAAAGGTGCACCATTGCAACAAACAGCGTTGAAAACCGCATTATACAGAACTACAAATTGTTTAAACTTCAAACCCCTCGTGAGCCTCGATATTCTGCAAGCTGCTATAAAACGCTCCTGTGCCCTAGCGGTAATCTCTTTTATGCGAAAACACATAAATACTGCCAACACTTAATCAGGGAAGACTGTACCGTGCCAGAAGGCCGCAGACAGTTACTTACCAACCCGAACGTTCGGGGCTTTAACTCCGCTGCAAATCTTAACAATTTGGTGAAGGAAACGGAACTCGGGCAACAGTTCTAGACACTGATCTGAATGGTTGTATCCAAACATAAGGAATGGTGCCTTTGACCCGCAATGGAATCGGTTTCTATTCTATTTACCTATCTATATGTCTAATCAGGGAAATTTTAGAGACAACATTTACTTATTGTTTATTACTTTCCCTAAAATTAAGCAACTTTCCTATGTAAAATAAAAAACAACATTGTCTTAAGTTAAATTGATGATTTACGGCCTTGAGGATCTTCTTTAAACTGTATTAGAAAAAAATGATGATAATGATAGAAACAAAGATATTAGTGTATGGAGTAAACGTTAAGGTGAACCAGTTCATGGTGATAAAAGATCAAGGAAAACCCAGCATAACAATATTAAACCGAAAAGGAATTCCTGTTGTTAAATTATAGCCATGAATACATTTCCGGGTAGAAAATATACATTTGTAAACATAAAGAGTAGAACTTGAGTTCCTGGAGCACCTAATTTAAGTAGTGATATTTTTCAGCAACCAAAGTAACTTTTTGGATAGTCATTTCACTTTGCAATATGGAACTTTTCAAATGAAATTTCTGATAAAATAAAATTGTTATACAAAGGCATATTGTTTTGTTTCGTATTAAATGTTAAAATAGTCTTAGCCTGTTAAAATGAATCACAAGTCTAAGCCTGAATTGTACATAGATTTAGATGATCCTTTTTTTAGTGTTTTTCTTGAAAATATTTGAATTGACACAGCCATATAATCAACATTATTTGAGGTAATCATAGCAAGTTTGAGATAATTTTAACATGGAATATCAATTGAAAATTTGGAAAATACTACTTTGCATGGATTAATATGCAGAAACGAGAAAAAATACTAACTATAATGTTTCTGAGAAATCTTTCGGAGATTTAGAGATACAGTAGGCATCTACTATGCAGTAACAGTGTGGATATAGTATAACCATTTGGTTGAAAAAAAAACCGGACTAAAGAAATTTATAGCAATTGATGAACTAATAGAATATTGAGAGATGGATTAATGATTAGTTTAACATAAGGAAGAAACAATTTGGATTTCTCCTAAGTCTGGATTAAACTGATCGTAATAAGTTTATCAATGATCTGAATATAGAATTTAAAGTTTTGTAAATTAAATCCATGAATAGCTGTAAGTAATATATTAAATGAGTACCATAATATATGGAAAATTGAATACTATATTACTAATTGTTATTTTCCAAATATTAATAAACGTTTTTACTGATGTAGTAGATTTTATAGCATTTTCAACACATGATTGTTACTAGTAGTTAATAGTTCACAACATAACAATTAACATAATTAATGAACCTAACAAATGTCTATAGACTATTATTAATAATAAGCATTTGTCATTAATAAACAAAGATTTCCGTTTTCCAAAATGACTGTTCTCAGTACTGCACTTTGACAGCACTTTGCGGAAGTTTTGTATAATTAATTTTTGAGAGGCATGCAAAAGGCACATTATCAAATTGACAGAACAAGATAATTTCTTGTTTCAACAGTCCTGACAGCTTGGATTTAATCGACTGTCGCATTCCTTCCAAACAAGCGAGTCTTTCACCAATAACGTCTAAAAACGCAGCTCTCAATTCATTATTCATCCAACAAAGTAACCCTCACCATTTTTTAATTAAAGAAAAAAACGTATGCAAACTACATTACTAAATGAACTATTCTTTACAGGAATTCAATGGAATTTTTTCAAGCAATTATATCATGTAAATTAACGGTAATATATTAAATAAAAAATTTCTTACGTATATGATTGTAGTTGTACTGGAAGTAGTAGTTAATATATAAAATGTAGCAATGTTTCTAGATTGTTATCAATATCCACCTAGGTTTAAAGAGACAGACTCTTGTAATACTCTCTTTAACAGGCTGTAATATACGCATAAGCTGCTAAGGAACAGACTAATATTGTTAAATACGTATTAATAAGCTCTATATGGAGAATGTTTCAGATCGTGTCTGTATTTATATCTGTTCAAGCCATACATAATAAGGAATATAAACAGTTATAGCCCAATATTTATCTCTGAACGTGATCTAAGACTTTGAAAGTTTAATAGAACTGTAAAGGTATAAAATTGGTGTTTGCCGTTTGTTTGCATTTAGACCATTTACCTCTCAGTGATGATGATAGCCTTTTCATATTATTATTGTGTACGTCAGGATCTGATTACATTTTAATTATGCTTCAATCTATTGGCTACTTTATAAACAGTTGGCAGGGCACAGTAACTTATATGCAATCCGGAGCTGTCGCGTAATTTACGTATATTAAGTTAGAAATTTAACAAGTTTTGATATTTAAGTCTATCCAGTCTATTATTTCCACAGAATTAAGCCATATTTTTCAGTTTCTATCAAAATTCCTTAAAGGTACAAATCAAAAATGTTAGGTCTCAAGGAAGTGCAAAAAATTCACTTATTTTCAATAGTGATTTGCATTGTAATAGGTGGCATATAAAACTGGATACGGTAATTACATTTTAATATATATATATATAAAAGTATCGACCGTGCAGTAGAAACAAAATAAATTGTTTTATCAGCACTCGGTTAGTTCTTCAGCTTCAAATTAAACATTCATAGCCAACGTTTCGATTTTTGTTTAAACCTTTTACATTAGGTCTACAAAACAGTGGAATAAGGAATAATACAATCATTAAAAAATCAGACATATATAAAAAGCATAAAAAGTTACAAATAAGAAAAGACAATAGAAATTTTGACAATAGGTTAGTAAAACAACTTATAGAAGTATACAATTTTGAAACAGAAAAACTGAGTATTACATTAGTGATTTTTTTACAAAGAAAAACACTTAACGAATCTCAGAAACAACTGTTTATTTTGAATAAACCCGTAACACTGAACTGAAAAACAAGCAAAGCAACCAAATTTTACCAGACACTAAAACAATTTTGCATGGATCAACAACGTTTAATTGAAATCGAGCAATCTCATTTAAACGATCATGAAATTTATATTAATGCTAATACTATGAATTCTTTAACTGTTGAATTACAATAATTTGAAAGTAACATCCAATTGAATGTTACAATTTCAATTGAAGATTGTTATTATAATTATAATGGTAGCCATTTTAAAAGAATTAATGAATGAATTGAACTGACTACCATGGATAATACTTGTGTCTAAACATTTTTCTATAAATACACACTACTAAGTGTATGAACATCAACCATTACATATGTACTTTCGCGTATAATTGATGAAGAAAGTTACTGGTAATATTCATTCTTGAATTTGTACCCTCCTCTCATTAGTTACGAACTCTCACCCTTATTATAAAGCGTATGTCAAACCTAGAAAACCAAGCGTTAAAGCAATAAAAAATTGTCCGCTGGAAGTGCTAAAGGCTTTTATTGTCTAGAAAATACGATATACTACGATAATACCTTTGTAAATTAACTTATGATAAGATTAGTTAGGGTGATGAAAACATTTATTTACAGCATTTTCTTATTAATTGGTTCAACATCTTTTTTTGATCAGCAAGAACATATCTGAGCGTTTTATCAATAAACATGATCAATTTAATGAACTAAATATATATTTCATAATATTTATCGAAGACTATTAATAGGCCTCAATTGCAACGGAAGAGACTGACATAACGAAGGAAAAGCGGTAGCCAGTCAAGCGTATAGGAAGTAAAAGTGGAGTAAATCACGATTACTCCGTGGCCTTTAAATCGCTACATAGATAAATGGTGGTCTTCAATAAAATGAACTGCAAATCTTGACAATCATATCCGCTTATAGAAATTTATTTTCTTCATAGCATAACAATAGATTTAGGTCATTCAGAAAAATCTGGAGTGGACTAGAAAAAGCTTTAATGTAGGAAGACATAATGTCAAAGTCATTCATAAACAATTTAGTTTTGGTTTTACTTTAATATGGTTATCATTTAGACATATTAATCAAACTCTTTTGCAGAGTATTATCAAACTTATGGGCAATTTATTAAATAACATCATTATTTTGGGTGGTTATATCCATTTTATTAGTTATAACAATATTGGAATCATATCTGTCTTATTAATATTATACTGAATTTTCTTTCAGCATCCTGTCTGGCAGCATAACATCCTGTTATCTCAAAACAGACTTGTCTGCATTGTTTACTAAGGTTAATTTGGGTACATTTTTCATTTGTCTTTGATTATCATGCTACCCATTCATATGATGCGTCGGTTTTTTCACAGCAGTATATAACCGAAGTCTAGATTTGGGACCCCACATTCTACTAAAGAATGCCTTACAGTAGAAAATTGCTATTGCTGCCTTAGCCGGTATATCTTACATGATTTTTCTCCTTCGCCTTGAATCAAAAGAAAATCCAATGTATTTGCATATTTTTCAGAGTTCAAAGTATTTTGTACTTCTAATAGACTTCTTTTTGGCTCCTACTCTCATTCGATTTAAGAAAAGTATAAGAATCGTTTTAAGTAGATTAACGAGTTTTTTATACTTTACCCATTTTTTAACAATTTGAAGGACCATTTGAATAAGAGGAAACATAGTACCATTACTATTTCCTCTTCTTAAAATAACAAAGTCATCCAAAAATCTTTGCATATCTTAATTCTGGATCAAATTGATATTTTACACGAAATCGGGTCTCATAGTACATGTGTTGTTTAGTTTGGAAGCAGTTATGCATTATGAAAAAGTCAATTTTTTCCAAAATATGTTTTCTTGACAACATTTTTTTTCTCCTAAACTACAACTTTTGAAGAAGGTCATGTAAACTACTCGTATATAAGAGATCAACTGGCCTCTAGAACAAAAGCCACGTTCTCCTGTTAGAGATTATTTCATAACAAGAAATCTATACTTTTGCCTTTCAAAAATGTTGTAACTGCTGTATTTATACTAATGCTATTAAATAGATCATTGGTGTGATATACAAAAATAAGCATATATATTGATAAGTAGATCAATCACTATCTGTACTACCTCCAGGATTTAAAGACAAATAAATCTCTCCCATTTAGACATATATATGATGCCTAAATGTGGCATTTAATACTCAAGAAGTTTGATATTATATTTAGTTATAGTAAAGTTGAGTGTAGGCCACGCCAGATTTTCTATATTGCTAACCAAAGTTATTAGAGCTTCTTCTGTTTATTTGCTCTTTTGATAAGCATTTTATATCTTATAAAGGGGCTTAATTATAAAGTTTTCTTATATATTAAGCCGGAGCTTTATATTTGTCATTTTTAATGTAATATTTTACCACACTAAAATATGAGTATAATATGTCATACCAATGTAATATATTTTATACCCATTTAATTAAATAATAATCCCAAATTTAGTATTTAAGAAATTTTAGTCAGATAATACCTAATACGAAATTTTAAATATGATGAATCAGGGGAGTAGTGGCTTAATTAGTAGTTGTTAGGTAATAAAGGACGTTGAAGTACCTTTCTCATGATTTGATATTATCCATAAACAATAGAGCTCTTTAACACACACGGCTATCTGTATGAGATTAAGACTGTCATAAACGGTGTCATGCAGATTCATTGCAACACTTTCGTCAGACAAAACATGCTGCAAAACCTTATAACATATATGGTTTACGAGGTGTGTAAATAAAGTAGTGAGACTGGCAACGTCGCTTTCGATCTGGCAACGCTGGAGACGCGTGGCCTTGAGTAGCGTCAGGTGCACGTGTGATGCGCCTCCAGTATGAATCTGAACTCGCCACAGTCATTTCTTTGTCCGTAGCGTTGGTTTTCGTGAAATGGTTTTTTCTTGAGCGTTTTAAAAATGAGTGACCTCAAAGTTGAGCAGCGGTGTGCAATCAAATTTTGCTTCAGACTTGGACATAATGCAACCGAAACTTTTGAAAAACTTCAAGAGGCCTATGGAGAACGTGTTTTATCAAGGGCACAGGTTTTTCGGTGGTTTAAGGAATTTTCAGAAGGAAGAGAGTCGATTGAAGATGAACCACGAAGCGGAAGGCCCTCAAGTGCAAACACCGATGAAAATGTCAACTGAGTACGGAACCTTGTGCGTTCAGATCGACGCTTGACAGTCAGAATGATCGGGGAACAGTTGAATTTGAATCACACCTCCGTTCATCACATTTTGACCAATGAATTGGAGATGAGAAAAATTTGTGCGAAAATGGTTCCGAAAAACCTTTCCCAAGACCAAAAAGATCTCAGAAAGGGAAGGAGTCTTGACTTTTTGGGTTCAATTGAAAATGATCCCCGTTTTCTTGTGACTTTTTCCTCTTCCCGAGATTGAAAAATCACCTCAAGGGAACTCATTTCGGGACACTACAAAACATACAAACTGCTGTAACCGACCAGCTGAAGGCCATTCCAGAATCCGAGTTCCAGCAATGCTACAATGATTGGAAGGACCGTCTCCAGCGCTGTGTGGCTTCCGAAGGGAACTATTTTGAAGGTGACAATATCACATTGTAATTATATTTGAATAGAAAATTTAAAAAAATCAGTCTCACTACTTTATTTACACACCTCGTATTTGCATATGCTTTTACAGTTTAAGAATTTTATTTTTATCAGCATATCTGTTTAAAATACCTTCTTATTTCTGTTATTGAACCTTTAAACATCAATGTCATTTGATTTTATTCTGATAAGTAAACACTAGCTGGATGTAATCAATCCAACAAGTATAGCAGGTGTTCATTTATCAATGTTGGTTTCAAATCTGTAGAGCTATATTGCGTTTTGCAGTAAAGAAAATTTCTGGAAATATTTCTTAAAACATATTAATTTTCTGTAAATTTTATATATATTTTAGCATAAAATATACATGTATATTATATTATAATACATTGTCATATATATATAATGTAAATAGCATACTTAATTTATGTAAAGATTTCATTTTTATCAGTGAGTTGGGGTAATCTGTATTGTGTCTATTGCAAATCTGATTTTCTCGATTATTTATAATGTGTAAGGTTTTATTAGTTACAACTACTATTATTTTGATATAATCCCAAAATTGCAACTCTCAAGAGTTATTAGGTTGAAAGTAGAAATATCTAAAATCACATATTGGACAAAAAGGTGACTTTGCTATGATGCAGTATTACCCAAAAACTATAAAGCACATCTATACAATATAGGCCATTTTTGGGTAAAACATTAAGAATTTCATGTATTATATAACAGTGTTACTGCAGCGTGCCCACAACATTTTAGATAGATAGATACCGACTCATCCAACCACACACACATACGCACTCATGGGCATACATAATCATTAAACATCAAAAATAGACTCAAGGTATAGTAATTTTAAAACTTATAATGTAGATGCCTTACAATATTTTATAATTCTTGTATTGTACTTTAATTCAAAAAGGTGTTCTAACGTATATTCTAGTGTTTTTTTAAGTTAAAGCAATTTTCGCTAAACCTTATATAACTAGCTCATTTTTCTGGAAGGAGCTATTTTTTTTGTTTGTTTTCAGTTTGATCCATGAAATGGCGTGGTGTTTGATCGATGGTGGATTGACCATCATCGTGGTCATAAGCTAGCAGATTAAGATTCCACTGACTCCATTCAACTTGGGCCTCAAATTCCGTGGCTTATTTTTATTGATGGTTTGTTTATTCTATAATTTCTATTTATCATATTTATAGAAGTTTAGTCCATTATCTTACTTATAATAAAAAAAAAACCTTATAACTTCCTTAGTATATTATATTTTATTGTGGAATTATTTTATTTTTCTATCCTATTTAGTGATATCACTTTTTAAAGTTTTAAGAATAAATGCTCTTTGACGTATAGACTGTAAGAAACAAGACCCTTTCAGACCCATGAGACTTTTTTAGACTCGTGTTTGACAAAATCAAGCCAAACGGAAAAGCTTAAAATATATAAATGATATGATTAATAATAAAATATGGTATTCAACACACATATGATATTGTTTTCCACAGAATTTTTTCCTTATGATTTTGGAAGTAAGGTTGAAGCATTGCTTGATCTTTTACATTAATATAGTATAACAATAATATTAATATGATTATATGAGGAACTAGACACCAAAGTATATCGGTGTGTTTGTGAAGTGGTTATAAAGATACAAGCAGATTTAACGACTGTCGTTTTATTCAAATGGATAATTGCTTACGATGATTGAATAAATGTGAAGATGATTTATTAAAGGAGGTGCCCAGGATCAGCAGTGCGGTGGTGGCGAACAGGAAGACTTCTCCCTCCTCCTGAAGCTCTTTCTCCATTTAAAGATGATTTAGTCTTCCTAAGGGGTCAGGCTAGCTCGGTGGCTACGTGCTCGCCTCTGAACTGATAGGACCGGGGTTCGATCCCCACCTGGCCCTCGATTTATTCACTCGGGAGGTGAATTTATTCCTTGTCGGTCCCGAGCCTGTGCGATGTCAGGTACTCGTTAAAGATCTCTACTCTAAATACACTTGAGTTAGGCAAAATTTGGGACTCCCACTGTAGAATCAATCTTCATTATGTGGTATCACAAAGGGCCAATGCTCGGCCTAAGTGTGTTCCCTTGTGGGGACTGCCACTGTAACCTAACCTAACCTAGTCTTCCTAAAATAACTTTATGTTGTAAAAGTTAAGAAAAAGTAGTCAGGAACTATTTTTAAAATTCATATGCACGTATCTTCTTTCTCTTTTTTAATTTATTCTTCAAATAATAATTTATTTTTGTACAATTTTTCTCATATTCAAATCTCTTCAGTTCCTGTTGAAAAGTTACAATAAGTTACAGGAGATGGCTGCTGCAAAGTCATCGTAAGAAAAAAACAAAAATTATTATATGTCTTCAGAACACTACTAAACTTCTGTGGTTCCTAACAAACTATTGGAATTTTTCAAGACTTTGACATATTTAATTAATTATAACTGGATGATTCATATAATGGTTGTAAGATTATATTTATTATGAGTAGTTTACTGACTGTTTTTGCCATAACACCCGGTTGAAATTTTCCTTTTAGAGTTGTTTTACGCTTTTACTTTCCTTGTTCCTTTACGACAATTATAGTAGATTACAATACCTATAGCGCCCAACACAAGGGAGTAATCGGTTAATATCCTTAAGACAGATATCCTTTGTCAAGAGAAAGTTAAAATGCCAACAAGACTACTCTATTATTGTCATAAAAATATTTTGATACATCCTCTAATAAATTATAAAAAATCATAATAAATGACCTGAAAACTTTAATTATTTACAGCGTTTTAAGGGTTTAAACATATGGGATTATCTTGAGCTGTTATCTCTTAAATTGTTAAAACAGTTCTATTTGCTGCGTGCATATAAATTATGTAACTCACTAGTAGGCCACGTTCAATGCCCTCAATACTCATTATAAATGTCAATAGGAAACATAAAACAAAGGAAATAGTATTTTTTAATGGAACTCATGAACTACTTAGCCATATTAATTTATACGTGTTAAGATTTTTTTTTAGTGTGAACTATCATGTAGCTTGTTTTGCCTTTAGAACTGAAGATTAGAGGTTTGAAACTTCATCATTGCTATAGATTTTACTTATGGGCTATAGAAAATCTTAAGTACTTTGCTTTTCGGAGAGGACGCACAAATGTTGGCCCGTTGCGTATACAATAACAAGAACTTATTAAATATCCACAATTCACTTTGATGAAGTATAATTGATGGTACTTTGTAATTGATGGTACGAATTGATGGTACTAGGACAGCTGGTTCGTAAAGTTATGGCGAGTTTGATCCATTTTACTTCTTAGAGCATCACCAACTCCTTGGACTAGAAGACTAGAAGATAGAGAAGTTTAAATACTTGTCAAGCGGAAAATAAATACGAAAGAATATAGGAAAGAAAATAATGAATAAAATATCATTTATTACTAATCTCTTAAGTAAAACAACCAAATTTTACTTACATTTCATGGCGTTATTATTAATTATTGCAATTTTATTACCTAACCAAAAGTATAAACATCCTCCTATAGAAAGATCAAGATTATCTGCTTGAATGGATGAAGTTGGTTGACCTTATAAAACATTTAGCGTGAATCAGTCGGCTCGAACTGATTTCACAAGGTCTTAGGACCACCACACAAGGACGCGTCAAGCTTCAAAAACTACAAACAAGTCCTTGTTCAGCAAAGATGTATAATCATGTTTCAGTGAAGACGTGTATTTTTTTTTATTTGACCTGCAAAATAGAACTGTGTAAAATAATACAATGACTTGTCAGGATATTTTCCTTAAACATGTATATACATGTTTCTTATTTCCTTCAAATCCCGTTTTCTTATGAAACTGTAATATGCTATTTATCGCCAATTACAATCCTTCCGCAGAAAACTGCTCTGTACGACCCCAATTAGATTTGTCCCTTGGATTTTAGTAAATGATTTAACTTAGATAATAATAGTAAATTTTTTTACTATTTATTCTAAATGGGTTCATCATTATTAGTCTCTGTATGAACTGACTATTCTAGAGCTTCAGGCAAATGCACTTAATTTCTAATTGTCCAGAATGCCACAAGGAAGCTGAGTTGACCATTACTTTAGGTTTTAATGGAAATAAATCCTGCTAATTAATGGGTTCTTTTATAGCAGTAGAAGGAAAACTGAAGTTTTTTTGTAAAAGACATTATTTCTTGCAAAAATTTTAGGTTGTTTAGAAGTTGAATAAAACCAGTGCACTGGACAAAAACAAGTATAATAATAATAATAATAATCTTTACTAGCAAAAGTTACGTTTTTACTATTGAAATGAAAACATTGTTATATTCTGGAGGATTGCTGTTCAATGCTGTAAGTGAGGGTTGTGTGTTTTAGATTTTAGTTTAAAAACGAACCAAGCCCTCATCAATAAAATAGTTTCTCAAATTATTTTCTATAATATTTCGTGGATTAAAAAGATAGTTTGCATAAGCAGTGTTGATCTAGATTGAGCTATAACAAGAACTTTTTTTTCCATTTTTTATACTTTTCAAAGAACATTACAAATGTTAAAAATAATTTCTGAACAGTACTCGTACCATTCATTTGAAGAGCCAACCAGAAGTTTCATTCAAAAAGTTACTCACCAGAAAGGTCCATCTACCACTAAACCACTGAAAACAATCACTTTTATTTTGTAACCTTAAGAGGTTAAAATATTATCAGTCAAAGTATTAGCACTAGAGAAATTGCTATTTTAGTATAATTGCCATTGTGGAATAATTGACATTGATAAAGCTGTCAAATGAAAAGTTACAATTTCTTAAGTTATAAGTAAAAATATATTGAGAACAAATCCATTAGATAAAAAATACATTTCAACTTGCATAAAAATGCCATTTGTTACTTACTCTCCTTAGTAACTAATGTGTAAATAGTTTATTTATTTTTTTTAAACTCGCATAATGAAAAATATTTGAAATGAAAACTAATATGAGTTATCAATTTCTTAATGAAAAATATTGCAAAAATATATAAAATACACCTCACATAGGGCATTTTGTTATTCTTATTATTGGTAAAAATTTGCTAAGTCGAGCAGGTGGTGATTTAAGATATTAGACATTTCATTTCAACGAATTGTTTTTTTTTCACTTTTGTGAATGTTCATTATATACCCGTCTGTGATTTTGTTTTTCTGCGACTCCTTTAATGTTGTTCACTTACTCAGAATAAGCCTTTGATCAAATATAATTACTCTACCAAGTTTAAAGTTTTCAAAGGACATATAATCATTAAAAAAACATGAAAAATTAAACAATATCAGTTTGATGAAAAAATTGATAGTCTTTTTGCAGAAGTTTATAATCTGATAGGTTTATTTCTATATATATTTATGAAAAATAGCAAAACAATACAACATATATTTTAACCAACGTCAAATAATTATCAATGCTTAAACCTCAGTAAAAATTTCAGAAATGGAATTGAAAATTTTTGACCAAAATGATTGGTCAGACTCACACTTCAAATTTTCAAATTTTGATATTTATAGGTTTTAAGAAATTTTACATAATAAATAAGATTTATGTTGAAGATTATATTATACTTACTTTAGTTTAAATTATGATAAAAATTTTTGCCTAATGATTTAAAAAGTGATCAAATTTTACCAGACAATTCCTCCATCGTAATTTTCTCAAACTCGCAGTTTTCCTGTTGTCGGTTATTCCAAGGATAACTTTTACAGTGCAAGTTTTCCTGGAGTGAAAATATCTTTCATTGAGGAAAAAGGAAACTAGTCCTGCTTAATGAATAAAACACCTTCTTAGAAATGTAAGAAACTCCTGTAACGAAAAATCCTGAATAATTCAATATTCCTTGTTTTCTACATTAGAACAAGACTAAATGACTATACTTTTAGATGTCATAATTTGATGATAATTGTAATGTAATAAGTTATGCTGTCTGGAATTATTATTTATTTTGCAGTTGAAGATAAGTCAGACAATATTTATGAAGTCTTAAGACATTCATTAAATATTGGTTTAATTTCAGAGATAGAAAGTAATATCTAACGCGCTCTCTATCTTGTCGAGTTATGGCTTAATGAAAAGGTGTGATTAATGTATGTACAGATTTTGTTCTTTATTTCGTGGTAATCTGAGTATTATTTGTACTTCTTCATGAAATAGAGAGGCTGAATTAAAAAAAATAAATCACAGTTACACTACTCGACCATAGCCCACAAACGAGTGTAAGTACTTTAGAAGTCATTTAGACTTCTTGAACATAAAAACATCTAAGTCATAACGCTAATTTTTATGTCACCTTGTAAATGATTAAATTTTGCATTTTTTAAATGTTTTGTATTGTATATATATAATATATAACATTTAAAAAATGCAAAATTATATATTAATATATATATACATACACATATATATTATATACATATATATTATATATATACAATACATAACATTTAAAAAATGCAAAATTTAATCATTTACAATATATATATATATATATATGCTTTTAAAAACTGGATGTCTGTTTCCACTTGATTTAATTTTGTCTTATATTTTTCCGAAATACGAAATTTTTTCTTCAACTCAGAACTCAACTTAAAAATTAAATTATTATTAAATTATTAGATTCATTTGTTAAGGTAATTGTAATTAATCGTGTGTTTTGCTGAAGATGGTGAACGTACACCGAAACATGTTCAATAATAAAACAAGAAATTATGGTGAATTAATTTTTAAGTTGAGTTCTGAGTTGAAGAAAAAATTTCGTATTTTGGAAAAATATAAGACAAAATTAAATCAAGTGGAAACAGACATCCAGTTTTTAAAAGCATGTATTGAAGAAGGACTGCTCCCAACTTTTACAAATATATATATATATAAAGCAGATTCAATAATATATCGACCGTTTGATACAACAGGTGTGCTCTCTAATCGGGATTCGGTCAAATTATTGGAAGGTTTTGTCCGGTTAACATTGTTGTTCCTTTAAATAATGTAAATTTCATTTTCTTAGTTAAAAAATTCTTACTTCTGTAAGTAATATTGTTTTATGTATTTCTGAAATACTACTGCTTGTAATATTCATAAATTGTAACAATCCATTTTCATATTGTGTACTAGCAAAAGTACCCGTCTTTGACGGAATCAAAAATTCTATTATACTTGGTATTCCAAAATTTCAATTATAATATTATACTAATACTATAATTAGAAATTATAGAATAGTAGAAAATACCATTATTAGTACAGTGTTAAACAAATGTCTCTGTATACACCACATTAGCTGTCTGTCCTTCAAGTTCACGGAAGAACAAACAGTTGGAACTTCTGAATCTTGAGCAAGTAAACTATAGTTGACCATGTGAGAAAAACTTTTCTTGCTAACTTGAATTCCAGCGTTAGATAAAGTCTCCCTTTGCGACTTAGTTGACGTCATTGCGAAATAGAGTCTGACAGGACTTTGCAATCATTTCAACGGAAACAGACAGTGGCTCGGAATCAATGGTATGCGTAGTATACACACAGACTCCCCAATACCATATCCAATCATTATGTCCGCATCTATGGCATATCTGTGTAGAGCACGAACTCAGAGTCGTGTCCCGTTGCACAGTTTTGGGGCACTCACGTTTCGTAACATGAAATTTGTTACTGCTACTAAATTGCAGTATGATTGGTGCTCCTACTTGAAGTTTTTACTCATGAGCAGGCAATCCAGGAGAAATAAATTCAGAGTCAAGAAATTCTATTAGATAATGAACTGCTTCTTCATCACTAATCCAATCTCTTTACTGACTTGTAAGTTCTTTCCTCGGTATGATATAGCGTAAGAACTTGTTTGTTGATTTTTCCTGCCTGTTAATATTAAAAGTTGAGAATTGCTCGTTTACAAAACTATTAATTCGTAATAGATAGTACATCCTCAACTTTGGGAAACACCTTTTCAAAGATGTCAAATACGCAATATATTCATATGCTCCAATGAAATCAAAATCAACTAACAATACCTACTTGCCACACCTGTGTATTTTCAAAACAAACTTGTCTGTGAAGTTAGGAAAATACGCTTAAAGCCCTATAACTTCGCTTCTGTACTGAGTTATGAATGTATTTAGAACCCGTATTTTAAGTTAGGCATACACAAATCCAGTGTCAAAGTTTCAGCTCGCCATGTCTTTTGGTGGCTGAGTTTACTTGTGACAAACGTTTTTGCTTTAAACGTCCATAACTTCACTTCTACGTTGAATTTGCAATCAATTCAGAGCCTATATTTTAAGTTAGACCTACACAAATCTACTGTAAATGTTTCAGCTTTATATGTTTTATGGTAGCTGAGTTTACTTATGACAAAGTTTTGCGGACAAACAGACAAACCGACAAAAATTTTTCTAAGGGTGGATTTGGTTTCCCTAATGTATGAAACGTAAAGAAAAGTTGAAATGAGTCAGTTCTAAGCAATGTACAGACAAAATCATTATTTTATTTATATAGATATGTTTGATGTTGATATGTGATTTTTTATTATTCTTTGTTTGTAGGCCTATGAAAAAGGTTTTAAATAAAACCGAAACGTTGACACCGAGAGTTTGATTTTTTATCCTAGAAAATTGACGGGATGATATTCCCGATGCTAAAGAAATTTTCTATAATAATTCAACAGAGCCTTGAATTCAACTAAAATTCTATAGTTTTACCGAATCATGAGTCATGGGACCCGCTTCCTAGACTAGCCCGTAAACTTTATTTTAATAAGTGTTTTCTAATCATAATAACGTGAGCATAATGTTAATATAAAACTCTCCCAGGAAACTGGAGTCCGGTGGCATATATATAATTCTGTGCAAAAATTGGTATAGAGTTATATTGGTCAAACTGGTAAATCTTTAAAGACACATATAAAACAACACCAATGCAACGTCAGGCCAAGTAGCGCCTTATTCTTGCATATAAATAATGAAAATCATGATATTGATTGGACCGGACCTAAATTTATTACCTATGAAAAATCGGCGTTGTTAAGAAATATTATCGAATCTTCTCTGATTAAATTCAATAAATCAAATATTATAAACAATTAGTAGTATAAAGCTCTCCAAGGTTGATTCTTTCGTGACGAAGGCAATAATCTCTTCTAAAAGGGTTGACAGCTAGCGGTTAGTTATTTAGTCTTCCTTACTGTACTCCTTTGTTTCCCCAAACATCACTCTCTGGTCTATTGTCATTTCCTGCACTTTACACCCTTTTATACGTAAAATACTACTCTTTAATCCCACTCCTCTCAACCCTTCGCCAAGATGTTTTCTGCATCTAGTGTTTCAGTTAGGTTTTAGACTCTGATGAAGACCGCTTGTTACAGTTGAAAGATGTTAGTCTCTTTCTCCCATTTCATATTGCGGTTTGATCATATGAAATGAAAAAACCACATTTCATATGATCAAATATAGATATATAAGCTATATTCACAAAAAGAATACACAGAAATGAAACGGAAACTCACTACTATATTTTGATGGTATTGGTCAGGAAGATAGATGTGAATCGCTCAACGATATATATATATATATATATATATATATATATATATATATATACAAACATACATATACAAAATCTACTCTCCTATTGGTCACCTTTGTAACGAATCATATTCCTTTTTCCCGGACAACTAATAGAAAACAATATTATATAAGTACTTATCAATGATCCAATGAAATTAAGAAATTTCATATTCATATATTAAGAAATTTCATACACAATATGAAATTAAGAAAAAAGACTAAGATTTTTCAAACGCAAGAAGCAGTCTTCGTATTTCTTATTGTGGTTTGATCATTGATTGTTGTTTCACGTGTTTATATAAAAACTTGTATATATATATATAGTTTAATTATATACATACAACTAAATGCAGTAAAAAAAATGGGAGTTCATGGCGGCGGATACGATGATGGTGGTGGTTACTATTAATTAGAAACACTCATTGTACACCTCTGATGAGGACCGTCGACTAATATCGAAGGATATTAGTTCTGTTTCTAAAATTTCTAGTTGGTTTAGAATATTACTTTACTTGCTTATATTATACACAATAAAACCATACAAGAATACAATACATAGTTCTACACAAATAATTTTATTACTTCTAATTATTAAGAACGGTTAACCTTAAATAATGGTTATTTAATGTAGGCCGATTAAAACAAATGTAATGCATATATATCTGCTTATCAAATAGAATAAATTTCATGAAATCATACATATAATTTATACTTTCTAATGTATCCATGCACTATAACCCATTTTGTGAATTCCTTATCACATATTTCAACTTAATTTTTCATATCATACATCGACATCTATTTAGTTAAATTATGTAATAATTATAAATATAATAAGACTACTAACAGGCTTTGATAATCCTTATTTAAATGAATATAATAAATTGGACGTTTTTAAAGAAGGAGAGAATTGTATAATTATAAAGAAATTTATTTACCATCTATATATATGACTAGTATTGGACTGATTTCTAGTTAGAATATTATGAATTGCCGGTGTAGTTTTAAATAAGATGAATCTAGTTATAGTTAGGTTTTTGAAAAAAAAAATCTAATCTAATCTAAATTATTATTTTAATTATATTTTCTAATAAATTTGAAGTTGAATTTAATCGGTTTTACTATTGATGAAACAGTAAGACTGGAATTCGAAAGGGATAAACGTTGCTGTTTACATGGCTGAGATAACTTACTGTTGCCGTTTACATGCCTGGGATAACTTACTGTTGCCGTTTACATGGCTGAGATAACTTACTGTTGCCGTTTACATGGCTGGTGTTGAGTGAAGAGTCAGCGTGATGAATTCATTAGCTATTGGAGATGGTTAAAGATGTCGACGAGATCCTTGAAATTGATTAACTAATTGTATTAAGATCTGTCATTGGATATCCTTTGGAACAAATGGAAACAAGGATAGTTCTGTGAACTGTAAAAACGATACTGATCTAAGATTAATTACTATTAATTGGCTATACAAGTTCAACTGTCTGGAATATTTTCAGTTATTAATTTGCATATTGTAAATAAACATGGACTTTTATAAAACTCAGATTAAAACCAACAGTTTTTTCATATACATTATTAAAAAAGTCCAACAAATATTAGAAATGCCACAATAACGATTCCGTTTGTAGTAGTTGCAGTGCTAGTGTTGCCTACATATATGCAGGGAGGTTAGAGAAATCAAAAACATACGAACAAATAGATAAAGTAAGTAGAAAATAAGAGTATACTATAAAAATCAGGAATGGTGTCACTCAATATTACTATAGGTTGACTTAATATCTAACTTCTTGGGTATATTATATATAATGTCCCATTTAGGCATAATATAAATGTCTAAATGGGAGAGATAGTATACAGTACAGTACAGATAGTGATTGATCTACTTATCAATATATACGAGCTTATCTACATATCAATATCGTATGCTTGTCTTTGTATATTACACCAATGATGTATTTAATAGCATTAGTATAACTACAGCAGTTACAACATTTTTGAAAATCCAAAGTGTAGATTTCGTGTTACGAAATAATCTTTTACAGGAGAACATGACTTTTGTTCTAATAGTCAGTGGATCTCTTACACAGTTTACCTGACCTCCTTCAGAAGTTGTAGTTTATGAGAAAAAAAATGTTATCAAAAAAGATATTTTTTGCAAAAAAAGCGACTTTCCCATAATGCATAATTGCTCC
Source organism: Hermatobates lingyangjiaoensis (assembly GCA_026182355.1). Classification (NCBI taxonomy): domain Eukaryota; kingdom Metazoa; phylum Arthropoda; class Insecta; order Hemiptera; family Hermatobatidae; genus Hermatobates; species Hermatobates lingyangjiaoensis. The sequence goes on from JAPFBL010000015.1 coordinate 2,280,131, forward strand.
CAAACTAAACAGCACATCTACACTATTAGACCCAATTTTGTGTAAAATATCAATTTGATCCAAATGATATGCGGATGACCTTGTTATTTTAAGAAGAGGAAAGAGTAATGGTACTATGTTTCCTCTTATTCAAATGCTCCTTCAAATTGTTAAAAAATAGGTAAAGTATAAAATACTCGTTAATCTACTTATACGATTCTTATTCTCTAATCAAATCGAAAGAGAGTAGGAGCCAAAAAGAAGTCTATTAGAAGTACAAAATACTATGAACTCTGAAAAATATGCAAACACATTGGAGTTTCTTTTGATTCAAGGCGAAGGAGAAAAATCATGTAAGATATACTGGCTATTGAATGTGCATGCAGGATTATTGGTAAATTTAAATCGAAAGAGATATTGATCAAATAATTTGCGGCGAATGATGTACCGAGTAAATCAGTAATTGATGATAAATTAATAAATTCAGTAATACCTGAAGTGTTTGTAAATTTTGAATTCAAAACAACATGCCGTTGAGGAAGATTTGTGAATGGTTCTTTACGAGACACTAAAAATGCTAATTAATAGTTTACTCTTCAGTTTTAACTCTAAATATAACTCATATCATGCTGAAGGTTCCGTAATTTCAATTCGGTTTTAGAGTTCTATGTAAAGGTGTGTATTCAAAGAGAGGAGAGAGAGAGAGAGAGAGAGAGAGAGAGAGAGAGATAGAGAGAGAGAGAGAGAGAGAGAGTTGGAAATAGTAAGAGAGAGTGAGAGAATGAGAGAGAGAGAGGGGAACATATTGCCCAAAAACTGGTTTATAAATTGGTTTGTACAAACCTTACAACAAAATTTAATCCTGTGTCATCACCAAACTACGACATAACATTATCTATTAAGATTAGGAGAAATTTAAAAAAGTTTGTAATAACACTGCATTAATAATAATTTTCTGTCACAAAACAGTATATAAACTATATTGTTGTCTTATAATTATGTGATTATTATGTGAAAAAAAAGCTATACATAGGTAGGGTTTGCAAAAGGACTTCAGAACTCCTTCTATAGAACATATTAACAAAATATACTTATTAATATGGCTTAATTTCTTATTTGCTCTAATACACGTCTCCAGAAACATGCATATTTTTAATAGTGACTCAGTTTGTACAGATTTTATACACATGAATAGTTATAAATTGATTAAAATATTGAACATAAATTAAAATAATACAAATTAAGAGCATTTTAGTGAACGTTTTGTGAGCATGTAAATTCCTTAATCTAGAAAAATATGAGATCAAAAAGTGAATATATCATTACTTTACTGTATGTAATTATACAGTAATTCTATAGTAATTATGGCAATAATTTACAGATTTTGACTTACTTATACGTTTTGGGGTATCTCAAGTCCTTTGTTGGGTTTTTTTGATTATATTTGTATGTATAAGTGTGGGTAGATGTACCAAAATAACACTATTTTTTTTCATAAACTATATCTGTTTATTAATTATGATATGTAGAATTATTCTAGAACTAGTATAAGTATTAATGGTACACTTTTAGAATTTTGAAATTAAGGCCAGTATTGCCTAAAAATGAAAAATTTGACTAATGAATGATTTTGAAAGTTTATGAACATGATACTGGTAACTTCATTTGAAGTAAGATTAGGTCATTAAAGATTAAACTAAAAAAAGCCCAAGAATAGCCCAAAAAGAGAATGGGTTGTTTTTTCTGAAATTGTTTTTGCCATCCCCTCCTCATGGTTACTATGACTTTATAACCACACTATATACTAATATTGAACATAGTGAGGGACTGAATTCCCTTCCACGAACTCAAAACTCTCCCCCTTATACTTCTACTAATTTTCTAATTTCCTTAGCTAAATTTTTACTGAAACGTAATGCCTTTGAAGAAGTATTATAAAACTCTTGTCAACAAGAATTTCTATTTAAATACTAGACTATACGTGACCCGTTGGGTCACTCATAATCTTCCTTTTTAATGCAATATTATCTTTAATGCAATAGATAAATTCTAAATGACTCTACTGAGAGCAACATATAACTGGTCAAGTTGAAATACTGCTTTGCCTAAATGAACTAAAACTTTCTGTAGAGTCTCTCCTTGAGACTTATGATTAGTCACGGTAAATGCCAACTGAATTTGAAATTGAATCCTTGAAAAAGAAATGTTGCCCTCTTTAGATAAAACAAATTTCTATCGTGGAACTAAAACTACTTCTCCTTGAAACCGCGATGCGATAAACAATTACTCTATCGTAAAGCTTCTCAGTTATTAGCCTTGTTTCATTATATAAGCACGATAGATCAGCATTTTTCATACATATGACAGGAGCTCCTTTTTTAAATTCATGCTTATGTTTTAGAAATGAAGGACAAAAAGTTTCCTTGGCGCAGAGAGTAGTACCAAAAATTAAAAGTACATACGTCCAATAAAAAAAACATCATCTAAACAACCATAAGATTCCAAAAATGGGACTAAGATCTTTCCAAGAAATAACTGGTTAGATTTATTCTATAACAGAAATAGATTTTACATCTAGAGTCAGTAAGTTTACCTGACTTATGTTGAGAAAATTTATATTTCATTTTTCTTTCTTTTTAATGCCGTTATTTGTAAAGTCATATATTACTTATTGTTTTCTTTAATATATATTTGAATGATCCAGCATAAACTGAAATTAAGAGGTATTCAATGTTTCATCTGTGTCCAAACATGATATCATCTTTAGTTCATATAAACAAAACATTATTTAGTTCATATAACAAAACGTCATTTATTTGTAACGTACACGTTATTTAGGTTAGAAAGTCTCCACAGCCCAGAGGAAAGCGAACAGGACTTCCAATGCAATGGTCGTGAATTCGAATCTCACAAAATTACACTCATTTAATTATTTATTAAGGCTATGCACGGTGCCAAGAAAACAAATAAACAAGATCGGTCATGAGAGTTTTATAAGTATATGGATATATTAAATAAAGATTAACATTTCACAAAAATTGAAAATATATTTTAAATAAGTTAATATGATATATAGAATAATTAATAATGAATCTTGGTAAGTCTAAGAACCTAATTGTTTTTGGATAATATTAAAACATAGCAAAGATACCTTTTCTTTCTTTATGATAATGGCTACTTATTATTAGCACTCTTCAGAGAATAATTTTGTTTTAGGAATTGTCTTACTATGACTATTTCTCCAGCTTCCATTACTGGAAGAGTAAAATTACACTAAAATGACAAATTTTAGGATCCATCTGTAAATAAGAATATTTTTAAGAGACAAAATTCTTATCCGAAAGATAAGTCAATAGTCAGTTCAACAATTTTTTTGTAAACAAAATAGGAATCTTTCTAATTCTTAAGAGAGTTATTCTGTGCTGCTTCTTGGATATTCAATGTGCTTTTGATAACATGCCTTAGAATCTATAGAATCAGAATTAATGTATAGATAAATGCATGTTGTTAGTATCATACATGTTAAATATTCATATTATTGATAAATATATTTTATCTCGTAAATAGCTGTTGGAGATATAAACTTGGTTTCGTACGTAGTGCATCTTCAAGGAGGACTACCTACTTAAAAATACACTGGCTGCAAAGCCGGTCAGACGACTAAAAGAATTATTTACTAGTAAATTGGGATTTGTCTACTAATATGATATAAAGATGATTAATCCAAGAACTACAGGATCGATTACAACAATCTAATACTAGAATAATTAGTGTAAGTATAGATTTTATTATAACTCCAATTTGGACCACTGAAGGATGTATTCAAGGAGGCAAGCTATCACTGTTATGGTGGTAATTAGTTGTGGATAACCTACTGGATACTCTTAACATTCAAAGTTGTTAAGAGGAGGAATGCTTGATGGTACTGCTTTTGAGCTTTGCAGCATGTTCTGGAAATTGGTTACTGTTGGGTTCTTCTGAGGAAAAAATGTAGGTGTCAAAGTAGCAAACGTTACAATCTCTTTAGATTAAACGAGACAAGCTTTGTATCAGATAGATTTGCTAAGTTATCTGCAAAAAATGTTATAAAAAAATCTTCTATTAGTGATACAAAGCAGTTTTCCCCGAAGATATTTTTTTGTAAAACATAGGATTTTATTGGATAACAGAGGTAAAAATAGGTAAAAATAGGATAACAGAAATCAACTAGTTTGTTACTATCAATTACTATACTGCCATGATAAAGCAATATATATATAAGGCTTTTTCTTGTGTTCTCTAGCTTAACTTTAATTATATATATATATATATATATATATATATTAGAAGCATACTTGATTTAAGTATGTCTGATTGAATATTGCACCGTATTTCCTGTTTATAAGTTTACTTGTGCACTTTTCAAGGAAGGCGAATAATTACTTTGCGTCTTGGTTGATCCAACTAAACCCAGCGCAAATCTCATTATCCTGAGGATGACTGATGAACAGTTGAAACATGTTGATATTGAAGAAGAAGAAGAGAGAAGATTTGGAGATGTTTTGTACAGAATCAACCAAGGCGCAAGGAAATTATTCCGCCTCCTTGAAATGTACACAAGGAAACTTACCAGTAGGTAATACGGCACAATATTTAATCAGATATATCATATATTTATCTAATATATTATATATCAGATATGATCTGATATCATATATCAGATATATATATATATATATATATATATATATATATATATAAACGATGAATCACAAACTCAGAACTTAGTGCCTCTAATTTTCGGTTGAACCGTCATCAGGAGAGTTGAGATAGGGACGCCAAGCGCACTTGTGAAGCGACGGTTGGTGACCGTTGAGAGTTATCTCAACTCTCCTGATGACGGTTCAACTGAAAATTAGAGACAGGAAGTCTGTTTGTTCCTAAGTTCTGTGTTTGTGATTCTTCGTGAAACGTTTGTGACCTTTTGGATCGTTTTCCTGTTTACAATATATATATATATATATAAATTTCACATAAACATGTGAAACAACAATCAATGATCAAAACACAATATGAAATGGGAAAACAAGACTAAGATCTTTCAATCCTAACAAGCGGTCTTCGTCTGGTGAGGGTTGTTTTCTGCATCTAGTGTTTCAGTTTGGTATTTGACTCTGACGAAGACCGCTTGTTACGGTTGAAAGATGACATTGAAGTGACGTTTCTTATTGAAGTGATGCAACTGTGGAAGTTTTGATATCAAAGTAAAGTTGGATCATTTCTGTGTTTCCAGAACAACTTCGGTAAAATAATAGCTTTGTTTTGAAATGTTAGAAGGAATTAAATAGGCTTGCTCCTCTCTGTGCTTTAAACATGCATCTGAGAATTAATTCTTTGATGTTTTTGTTTCCCAAACTTTTCACTTTTGTGTTGTATGTCAAAACTAAAGTTTCACATTTTTCATACATACATCTTCAGCGTGTTACTACTAGTGAGGAAATTATTTTCAATACTTCATTGCTCAACAACAGGTGATTAATAATACAACGTACTTTTTTTCGATGGTTATATTTTAAAAAGTAACTTTATCTTAGTAACGATCGACATAACAATAATGTTTTATGAATGCTATATTTACCGTTATTATAAGTAAAATATAGCAATCATGAAAAAAATTATCATTGATATTTTGACGGTTTTACATGTTTTGAAGCCCTTTGAGTCTCTTTTACAGCTTTTTTGATGATTTGTGTATGTGCATGTGTTTTTCATTTGTCTTCAACATGTAATACCTTATTGTATAACATCAAATTAATACTTTATCAGAATGGGCATTTAAAATAGGTTTATAATGTATACTTAGAAAGGGATAGTTATATACATATATAGATCATGTAGTTATTAGGTCGATCCATCAAAGACAGTTGCAGTTATGGATTGATTTCATGTTGTAACAAAATAAAGTCCAAAATAAAGTTTAGGTTTAGGTGGTTGTTTACTGCCCATATATTACTTTAGCTTTCCAGGGCTGTGAGTCGGACCTATTATGGCCGATTCCGACTCCTCTATTTTGTAACAGCCGACTCCGACTCCAGTACCGACTCCAGCTCATCTTTTTATTATTAAAAACAGATGACAGGTGGCTAATAATAAGAATTAGTACTTTGTAGCTTTGCTGCAGCTCTAAACCAGACAGAGCATCCATAGGTCATAGCCGAACGAACAACCTCATTATAGACAAGGTCCTTGACTGAGTCGACCGCCAGGAATGGAGGGCTAATAAACATTTTCTATTTAAGCATTTATATTATGTATAAATAGGACATTAAATAACGAAGAAGTTTAATATTATGTTTACTTATAACAAAGTAAACACTGAACATGCAACACCATATATTTTATATTAAACTAGACATTTTGTGTTCTACCATCAAATGTCCAATGTCCTTCTCCGGAGGAAAAAATTCTACTTGGACTAATTAATCGTGTTTTATCATTTCATGTCATTTTCATGTATACAAGTAAGAACTAGGTGAGGAGTCGGAGTCGGAGTCGATTGATTTCTTCCAACTCCGACTCCGCACCTCCAGGTCGAAAATTTGCCCGACTCCGATTCCGACTCCACGACTCCGACTCCACAGCCCTCATGCTTTCTTTTTTGATTTTCACCTTAACTGTTCTTTGTACCTGCCAACTATTAGCCTGTTATGAATTATGGGATTTATATTTTGAATATCTTGTTGAGAGGGGCATATAATAATTAATTATGCAAATCTTGTACATCTAATATAATACATCTTCTCATAACCCATATCAGCAGTGTTGTTCAGTATGTTGATTTGAAATAAGTTATTTTTATTCAAGATCGCAGTATAGAGGAAAAGCTATTTTGTCACTGAATCAAAAGATTAATGATTTCTCTATTGATAACTAACGACCCATTGTTTATTCAACTTTTCGAACTGCTCGTATGCAGTTTCCATGATATTTCACTTTTCATGACTTATTGATGTCTTATATCTGTTGCCATTTGCTTTGTAATATAATTATTTACTTTAATTCAAAGCAATGAATCTTGTTTAGCTCATTTTCAACTTAAGCTCTTATCTATGTAAAGGTAACTTTATTCATATAATTGAACACAGCGAGGTGATCCCTTATGTAAGATATTAGTCAATAATATCTTCTGCAATTTAGTTTAAGATCAACGCTAGTTTTACTATTTGTCATAACAGTTGTTTTTTTAATATTTATGGTATTGTTTGATATGAAGTAACAATCTTAATGCCCGTTGAATAGCTTAAACTCTCCTTGTTCGAGCGCTTTTGGTTTAACCAGTACTCCTTACTTTGATAAGTGACTCTCTGGTAAAAATGTCAAAAGCCGCACAATTCCTCACTTCTGGGGTTGCTGTTGGTTTCTTGTGACAAAGCCAAAGAGCTGCCAGTTAAAGAAACATCAACCTGATTTACTTTAACATGGTATGGGCGAAAATTGAAAGTTGTGGGGGGGGGGGGGTATAGGAACTGAAGGTAAATAGAATTGCCATAACCTTCCAACATTAAGCTAAGAAAAATAGTTACTGTTGCAAATGTAATAAATAAACCTGAAGTTTTAGGGTTATTTTTAAGTAGAAAAAAGATATAACCAGTTTTCCTTTTTTTAATAATAGATTAAATTAACTTATACTATTCAAATTATAAGAAAGAAAATTTTTATTTCATAAACCAGTTGCATATTAGAAAAATGATTTTAATAAAAAAAAAATACATCTCTTTTGGTGGTATTCAACATTGACCGCTATGATAAAGTTGAAGACGCGTTCTTTGCACTACAGGAAGTGAGGACAGGGAAACCTAGAGAGACAAGAGGCACGAGCGACTGAAAGAGAATAACGTGAGGTAAGCAGTAGTTAAAGGGGAATGCTGATTGGCATGGGAATATAAAACAAACAGCAAGATGCTCAGGTAATCTGAGCACCAGAGAAACGTCTTTGAGCAATAGAACTTACTCTTATATTAGATGATGATTATATGTCTGTATAGCTGAATTATCTGATATTCAACCCTTATGAAATTGTTGTTCTTTGTTCGTAAAATAACTGTATTGTTATTGGTATGTCTATTCTGATCTTCTGAGGATTCCTTAAGTTTTTAATGTCACCAGTCTTCATACTTCACATTCCATTTGATATCTTAACATTTGGATTTGTTTATAAATTGTTTTCTTTTAGTGATTCGTGTTTTCTATGGATCATTACATAATAAGTCTCTCTGTTGCACAAAGTACTTCTGTTTTATATTGTTTAAATCATGCAAGGCATCACTGGCATTGTTGTGCATTTTATAAATAAAATAATATGAGTTACATTGTTCTTGACTCTTAGAAATGAAACATCATCTACTGCGAAATATTGTAATCTTTTTTGTGGTCAATGGTATGGTGGCTCTGGTAGATGGTGTAGTTAACAGTAATTCTGAGGAGAGCGTAATGATAGGATAATTCTTTCACTTAACTACTCCGATTGGTTCTTGATCAATGCATAAGTCTTAACTTTAAGAATGCACAGTCACTGTGTGTGGCAGGCACAGTGAATGATTGGATTGAAGCTTTGAAGTAAGAGGCTCACTAATTGATAGAGGGGCTCTAGTGTCTTGAACAATACAATGATGGCTCCAAGTGACCCTAACCTGCTATTCAAGTCTGCAAGTCATATATGTTTATTATATTGTATGACCATGGACAAGCCCAGTGACAGTCAATTGAAAGTGTTCTTACCCTAGTCATTGCTCAGTCAGAGTCAGCCTATCCATGTGCTTTCTAATTATCAGATGTAAGAGTCGAGGTGATGGGCACAGATAACAAAGAAAGAAAAACTGGCCAACTGCTACAAGGAACTATTACTGTTCAGAATTTCTCACCTGAAGGAAGAGGGACATTTACATTGAATCAGATACAAATGAACCCAATACAAACAAAAGACTACAACCTAAATTAGCGACTATGGTATAAACATCTTTCTGCAATAAATCCCCTCTACATCTACTTTACCGTGATAGTCTGTAAAGTGTTTTACTATATTATACCAAACTATTTTACTATTATAGTCGTTTCGTGGAAATTTCACGTGTCCTACAAGAAGACAGTTTAATTATGTTAAATATAATTAATATATTTATTTAGGGGGGGGGGGGGGGGTAAGAAGGTGAAATGCATTTACGCACATAGAGATGGGCTGCCATCAGTTAAACCAGACCACCAACTAAAACACCCCCTTTTCTTCTAAGACACTAGCCTGGAAACGTTTTCTACATTACCTCAGGCTATGCCATTTCCTTACGTAAGGCAGCCTTACTTTAGAATTAAATACACTAGCTCTTCTATGTGTCTCGTTTTGGTTGTGATATATTTTGACCAGCCTGTCAACCATTTTCCACATCTCAGCACTCTGGATCATCTTGACTATAATAGTTTCTGGAGAGAATATACCGATTCTCTTCACGAATGAATGAATGAATGAATAAAACTTTATTTGCAAACAGTACAGCCTGCACTTACAAACTAGGAACTCCGATCGACTCCTGTTGTGCCTGGGCTTAGCCCCGGTCCCAGGAGTCGATCTCACCGCCCTGCATTAGCTGGTTTGGTGTTTTACATTATATTATTATGTTAAATTAACTTAATTCTAATTATCCTGCTTACTTTTAAGGCTTCTTATAATAAATAAATCTAATTAATTACATGAGAAACTATAAGATTAACGATTACATACAAAATAACTTAAATACTTCTATTATATTATACATTTAACACTCTCCGGGCCACCATGATTCTCTGGGAATTTGTCCGGTCCTTGAAAGATTCCTAATAGTCCGGTTAGAAGCCAGGGCATTTTTCTTGTCTTCTCCTTCTCCTAGACTCCGGATGTACTGGGAGACGGGTTGCAAATCTACCTCTTCATGAAGATGAAGATTTGTGGAGTACCTCGGGGCACCCAGTATCATTCTCAAAGTCTGTGCTTGGAAGGAGAAGAGTCTTTTGATGCTTGCAGTTGCTGCGGGTGCCCAGGCCGTAGCGCCATATGTTAGAAGGGGCCTGAGAAGCGACTCGTAGAGCCTCACACGTGTCCTAAGCGAGAGTGCCGACCTAGCACAAAGAAGGCTGTATAAAGCCCTCCTCGCTCCAAATGCCTTGGCCAGTGTCGCCCGTATGTGCGGCCCAACGGACAGATGCTTGTCTACAATTACTCCTAAATATTTCAGTGTCTGTGTTGTGTGTATAGCTTGCCCCATGAGTTTAATAGTGGGAGGGTACTGGGGCCTTTTTCTCGTCAGGAGGAGTAGGGTGCTCTTGCTGGGGTTTGCATAAAGCTCAATTCTCTTCACCAAGTCACTCCTCTGATTATTCCATTTTTGGTATGAAAAGAATACATGCTCCACATCGTCTTCTGTTGATCAATACAGGCACTTGGATGTCTGGTGCTTTCCTATCTTGTATATGTAGGTGCGGAAGATTCAATGTCCGCTGAGAAACTGTGTCAGGTAATACCGCACCTCTCTATGACCCCTCTCAACCCACAATCGGACATCCTAATTACTTTAAACGTTCAGCGCCCTCTAGTTTCATGTTTCCACACGTCTTGTCATCACTCTAGAGTACGCCTTCTCTCTTCTAAGCAAGCATATTCCCTACCGACTTCTTCCTTTCTTCGGTAGAAGACCTTCCACTAGTAGTAATAATAATTGTATAATTAATATACTTTCAAGTAGTATAGGGCAGTGATGTATTAGTTGATACTATATGTGTAGACAGTATTGTCAACTGATATGAAGCAAATGATTTATACTTCTTGAGAATGAACTTCTGACACTACCCCTATACAGGGATGAGCTTCCTCTTCTCTCCTGAACCACAACAATTACCTCCAGGTCCACCTGCTATAGTCACCACCGATTAATAATATTTATATAAAAATACTAAACCAGACTTAGACCACCAGTTCAGATTTATAACAACACAAACTCCAACTTGATCCCTTTCAAGTCCAACTAAGTTATGAAATAGCAGTGATGCTATGTGGACTCACTTAGTTCAATAAAAACAAAATGTTCATATTATTGTCCTTAAAAATTAAGTTCTCATTCGTTTATACGATGACTGATTTCTATAATTTCTATAATTTATAGAAAGCGTATTTCTATAAGAAGACTTTGTTCTATGACGCACAGGTATTATTCAATGTCATTAAATATGGTGTAATTAAAAAAAAAATCAATAATGTTAGGCTATTAGAAGAAGCACTACAACACTAAAAACGTAAAACTTAACTTGAAATAATGCGAGTCTGTCTTAATTTTAGGATTTGGTCACATGAACTGAGATAAATCAAACTAAAGAAATTGATTAACACAATTTTTTTAACATTATTTAATATTAATAAGGAAATTTAATATATAGGAAGTAAAAAAAGTGTAAGTTATTAAACTGGCTATGATGAGGACATATAAGTTTCAGCCTGCTATATGGTAATCCAGGTCTCATGTGGACAGGAACATTACATCCTTCTTTATTTTGTCATGATAATTTAGTGAAACCATTGTAAAGCAATCATAAACATTTATGAAGTATAGAGTTGTAATTTTGAAACTATGTTCTAGGAAACGATTGATCTATAATCTTTATATATAGTTTGTTTGGTTTTTTGAACCAATATATAAAAAGGTTATTTGTTTGTTCTTAACGTACACATTGTCGTTTTTACTTTACTATAAGTAAAGTATAGTGATCGTGAAAAAATTCGATCTCGAGATTTTGACGGAATTACATGTTTTGAGGTCCCAGAAATCGTTTTATGAGGTTTTTACGATGTCTGTGTGTGTGTGGGTGGGTGAGTGTGTTAGCATTGCTTGTTACCACGCTACGGTCCAGAATCTTTGATGGATCAAGTTGATATTTTACATGCGCCCCATAAAGACGAAGATCCCTATTGTTTGGGAAGAATTATGCATGATGGGAAAGTCACTTTTTTTGCCAAAAACCAATTTTTTTAAAACATTTATTTCTCTTAAACTGATAACCCTAGAGTTTTGAAATTTTGACATTATCTTTGAGGTTACAAATGCAACAAACGAAAAATATATATAGAATTTTAAAACAACGGAAAATATTTTTTTTCACTAAAATGTAAAAATTTTTACTTATAATTCAATCTCAAACCTTGTGAGAGCAATACAAGCCATACTGTTTGACGAATCAAAATGAAACTATGCCTAAAAATAGAACATTATGTGGACAATGAGGTGTGATATTCTTTTTTGAAATTGCATTCGCTAAAGCCATATTCTCTTGTAGGAGGATATTCGTTTCAAGAAATGTTCACTTTGGTTTTTCAAAAATGTTATTACTGCTGTAGTTATACTAATGAAATTATTTGCATCAGCTGTGTGATGTACAAAAATAAGGTTATATATTGATATGTCCTTCAATCACTCTCTGAACTACCTCAGGAATGAAAGACTAATAATCATATCCCATTTAGATGTTTACGTTATGCTTAAATGAGACGTTATGTGTTATATACTCAAGAAATTTGATATTAAGTTACTTATAGTAAAGTTGAGTGTAGGCCACTCCAGATTTTTCTAGTTAGTTATTATAAATCATAACTATGAAATATATGTTCTTTAAATTTTTTATGAATTTCACATTTGAGAGCCAGTGGGGTTCACTTTTGATTATGTCTTGGGTTCCCATTCTGACGCTGAGTGGGCTGTACATTGAATGCATTCAAAAATATTTACATGTTGATCTACTTAGCAAATGCTATTTAGTATTAGTACTTGATATTTACTAGTACTTTTCATAATAATAACTTTATAACTCCTAAAGTTTGATAATATATTTAAAGAATAACCCCACTATAATAAATAAAGTAATTAAATTGATAGTCAATATGGTTGTTAATATGTCTTCTTATAGTAAGGCTGAGCGCAATCCACTCAATATTTTTTATTTCTATTCTAAACTTTATTTACCAAAAATTAAATTATTTAAATCTAAAAAGGTGTATTTAGTATTTAGTGCAAGGTTTGGTTTAAGGAAGCGATGTTTGGAGCGCTCCCAGCGGTAGAAGGCGACACCATTGCTACTCTATAAGACAAGGGTACCTTGAGCAGATCCGAGTTCCTACCAGAGCTCCAGTGATGCGAGTCCTATAATAACCATGTACTCTCTGTGTTTATTTTTAAACTCGTAAATTATATACATTTATCGTTTACTTGACTATATTCATCATAAAACTAAATTGTTTTTAATTATAATTCTAAAAGTGTTATACAAACATCATCATGGGTGACGAAACCACCAAACCAGCCAAAATTGAAACCAAAGGTAAATATATTTTTAATTGTTAGTAATTTAGTTTAACTTTAGCTTTAACGTGATAAATAGAAAATTCATACATTTTTTTCATGATTATATGTTTGAGATAAATCACCTTACAGGAATGATTATAAGTATAATTTTTAAACAACTATTGTTGTTCTAAATTATCGTTTAACATATTTCAAAATTACTTCTTTTAATATATTTTAAGAAAAGTTTTTCGATTCTTAACATCCACTTGCTCGATTCTCCATTTAGTTTCTAGAAATCATTGTAATGAAAGAAATATATTATGAGATTTTAACGGATTTCACGTTTCAAAAAAATTCCAAGTGAAGTAAAAAGAAAAAAATACGTAAATCCAAATATCGTGAATTTTTAATTCTGCTTTAAATTTTGTATTTTAAATACAAATAGTATTTTAAAATTTTATTATGTTTCTAATAATTTTCAAAAAACGAAATGATTGCCTTACTGTTACTGATAAATAATTTACAAATTATAAAAAAATGAAAATTTTCCCTAAAATTATTGCATACATTTTGTTTAACTGAATACAACAACTTTAACCAATGAATTTTATTTTTTAGCAAACCTTTGGTATTATTTACTACATAATTATTCCATTAGAATTCACTGTAAAACTTATTTATAACACTTATTTTAACTTTGTATAGCTGCTGTTATTCAAATATATATGAGATATTCATTATGTTACTGAATGTGTTTATGCACTAAGTGGAAGGTCTGTGTTGTCGTTTCATTTATATGGAATATACTTATTTCATATATATATATATATGTACATATATAAATATTTCACATAAACAAGTGAAATAACAATCAATGATCAAACCACAATAAGAAATGGGAAAACAAGACTAAGATCTTTCAACTGTAACAAGCGGTCTTCGTCAGAGTCAAAAACCCAACTGTTGGGTTTTATTATATATATATATATATATATATATATATTATAAATGATCCTTATAATTATATATATATATATCCATATATATGTATATGGACCTAATACATATTGATTATAATAACTGGTCCTCGTCAGAGTCATACTAAAACTGGACATTTTTTTAGTCGAACAATATTAGCCCTGTTTTTAAATTTCTTAAAAAATATTATTTCGATCAATAGTATCCACTTGCTCGATTTTCCGTTTCGTTTCTAGAAGTCATTGTCATAAAAGAAATATATTTCGAGATTTTAACGGATTTCAGGTTTCAAGAAAAGTGTATTTTGTAATTCTGCTTTAATTTTTGAATTTAAAAATTAAAATAGTATTTTTTTAACATTTTTTATATCGTTCTACTTGAAAAGTAATATTTTTTAAGATTATTACTATTTGAGAGTGCATAACTTCATTCATTTACTACTCACCTTTTTAATAATTCATTATATCAAAAGGTTTCAAATAATTTTTTATCCTTTTATTGTAGAGTTACGTATATTACTCTGAAGTTTTTGCTAGTATAGTATAAACATATATATATATATATATATAATTTCACACAAGGAGTTCTTGAGGATTTTGGTCATAAAACATACTACTCCTGATTATAAGCCGACGTTTCGACAAAAATTGTTTGAATGAACCGGTAAATGGTGTTTCTTCTAAGTCAAGCCTTGAAAATGCCAAACAATTTTTGGCCAAACGTCGGCTTATAATCAGGGGTTGTATGTTTTATGACCAAAATCCTCAAGAACCCCTTGTGTGAATTTGAAATATCAGTGGTCGAGAAGCTATATCAATATATATATATATATATATATATATTGATATAGATTCTATGACCTAAAATAACCACTAAAGTTCAAAGTAAACAACGAGACACAGATTAGTAAAAAAACAAACACTTATAGGCTCCAATGTTTCTTTTAAAACGTCATCAGGGATGAAGAAAGGGAAACCAAGAGCACTAGTTCAGAGACCGTTGGGCTTTCTCTAACCGTCTCTGCACCAGTGTTCTTGGTTTCTGTTCCTTTCACTCCTGATGACGGTTCAAACCAAAAATTAGTGACTACAAATATGTGTTTTTCATTTATTTATGCTTTCATATAAATATATATATATATATATATATATAACAAAATTTCACAAATAAACACGTGAAACAACAATCAATGTTAAAACCACAATAAAAAATGGGAAAAAAGACTAAAATCTTTTAACTGTTACAACCTGTCTTCGTCTGAGTCAAAAACTCAACTCAGTTGGGTTTTTGACTCTGATGAATACCGCTACGGTTGAAGGATCTTAACCTTTTTTTCTCCATTTTTTACTGTGGTTTGAGCATATATATATATACAAACACTTTTTCTTTTTCTCGGAGTTTGGTCAGGATAAATATATGGAATCACCTTTTTTGCCAACGTTTCGTCTTTATTTCAAGACATCCTCAGGGCTATAAATGAAGGCTGGGTTCTGTTACATTACAGAACCCAGGGTACAGCCCAGAACCCAGGCTGGGTAATGTAACAGAACCAAGCCTTCATTTATAGCCCTGAGGATGTCTTGAAATAAAGACGAAACGTTGGCAAAAAGGTGATTCCATATATTTACCCTGACCAAACTCCGAGAAAAAGAAAAAGTGTTTGTTAATATTTTGTGGTCAAGAAAACAGTACCGATTTTATATATATATATATATATATATATATATATTATTATATATATATAACAAATTCACAAAGCACGACACAGAAAAGAGAATACAAAGAAAACTTACAGAATTCAATATTTCGAACTGTTGTTCGTCATCAGGAGAGTAGACTAGTAGAGAGGACGAAGTGAGAGAGGTCTCCCCACGTCGAAGAACGGAGCACGAATATATATATATATTTGAGACCTTTTAATTCATTAGATTTGTTTGTTTTTGAAGGTAATGCGAGTAAGATATTCAGGAAGTAAACTTTGCCAATTAATCTTCATCAATTTCAATTGTCTTCTCATTCATGAGGCTAAGATATATTTAAATGTGAATGACCTCCTTCATATAAATAAATTGTTTACAACTATTATTTGATTAAATATTGACATAGTTTATTAAAGAATGATGTGTTAAACTATAAAGTGTAATTTCAATAATTTCATTAGTTAATTAATATGGAGTGGGTTTTTAATCAATTTTGAAACTATCCGAAATTCTTTCTCGATTTTGGAGATGCTACTAAGGTTGTAAGCCTTCAACTTTTCCATTTGACCATGGACCTAATGTTAATTGCTTTAATTGAAGTTATCCCATGAATAAATTTAAATTTATCTTAGCCTTGACTTTATGCAAGTATTTTTTTAAGCGTCCTCTAAGTCTGTAATCGTTTTTATAACAGTTATTTGTCCCAATTATAAAATTGTTTTCAGTCGTTCTTAAAATAAAGATATACAAATTATTATATAGCAAAAAAGACTTCTACTAACAATATAAGAATAATTCTAATTCTATACCAGTATTTTTATGTAATATTTCTGTAAGAATAATGGATGTTTTCCATTAAGAAGATATAGTGGTAATATTTCTCTGAAATTAAACCCCCTGCACATTAAATAGGCATGTTATAAATAATTCAGAACTCTGGTTGTTTCCTGCTGGAGTGATACATTTTTTTTTGTAGTCTTATGCAATGTAGTAACAAAAATTTGTAACACTATAGTTTCAGATAATAGAATGCAATATTTTTATTATAAAATATTTTAAATCTAAAAAATGAATACTATGGATAGCAAAAATAACAATCTTATGACTTGAATATATTAAACAAATTTCACACAGTATCTTTGAAATAAGTATCATACTTGGAACACTAAAAGTGATATTGTTAATACATAAATTCAGTTTATATCAGAAGTGCAATAAGGTTACATTATACACACAGTATGAGATAGACACTAAAAACAGTTCTGGATTGTGATCATATTCCTCATTACATATAATTGAATATATATTTATATGAAAGCAGAAAATGTTTCAGTTGTGTAAATAAATAAATTATAAAAAAAATTCTTAGAAACACTGACATTTTGATGAATCGTACGACATAAACTGTATGTGATGACGACACTTCATCGTCAAAACAAAGAGAGTTCCTGTCGTGTCTTCCAATTTATTTCTCTTTGTGATTTGGTATATATATATATATATATATATATATAACAAGATTTCACATAAACACGTGAATTAACAATCAATGATCAATCCACAACATGAAATTAAAAAAAAACTAAGATCTTTCCCCATTCCATATTGCGGTTTGATCATATATATATATTATATATATATATATAATTACAAAACTAAAGTTTATTGGGACTCGGTCAGTTCTTCAGATTCAAATTAAACTCTCATTGCCAACTTTTTGGTTGCTATTTAATTTTATAGTCAGAAGTATAAAATTGGAAACAGAAATACTATTATTACATTACAAATTATTTTACAAAGAAAAATAGTCTGTGCATTTCAACAGCAACTGTAGTTTGAAAGAACATATGACACTACATGTCTCAAAAAAAAATTTTTTTTTCCGTTTGTTCAATGTCATGTGTTCATTTAAACTACAGTTGTTGTGAAATCCACAGACTATTTTTCTTTGTAAAATAATTTGTAATGTAATAATAGTATTTCTGTTTCAAATTTTATATTTCTGCCTATGAAAAAGGTTTTAAATAAAAACCAAAAGGTTGGCAATGAGAGTTTAATTTGAACCTGAAGAACTGACCGAGTCCCGATAAACTTTAGTTTTGTTCTATACCACGGTCTATACTTTTATCAATATATATATATATATATATAACACTGTCGTATGTAGAACACAGAACAGATCAAAACATTTACTGAGACAATATTTGAACAGACAGTTTATAATATTGGTCTCAGTAAGTGTTATATTATGATATTCACTTCATGTATTTTAGTTTTGTGAAGTCATTTTGGACAGCTTTAACGTTCTGAAATATACATATCGAAATCAGGTATTCTTTTAGGCATGTATTATTTTTTATTGCAGTAGCTCCTGCATTCAAGAGCTTCTTGCAGGTCTCCTGGATTCTTTAAACAATTTTCCTCTCCCTTCATCATATAACTATCCAAAAAAACTTGTTCTGCCAAACCTTGGTAATCATCAGCCAAAAGAAATGGAAAAAGGTCTGCGCAATGTATTTCTTGGTAGATTCGTGAGCACATCAGCATCAATTCTGATTGGTTGATTGATATTGGGTGCCTCATACTATAAATTTACAATTTATAGTATTAAAGCAAGCAACAAAATAATAACAAGGATTGACTTTCAAAAATGGAGGTGGAGTGTAAAAAAGTGGAGTATGGTCTATTACAGATTTTCAAATAATTATTGATAGATATAGAAATAAAATCATCACAATCATACTACCAAGGTAATGTTATTACTTATAACCTAAAATGGATGTTCTAATTAAATGATCATTGATGGTTTCCTAACAGCTTACCATAAATCGTGATTACAGCAGTAATCACTTAGCGGTACTCACTCTTCCACCGAAGTAAATATTGAAGCTATTTATTAAAAAATAGCTTCTTTATTTTTTTTTTTCATTAAATAATGCTGATATTAATAAATACATTAATTAGTCTAATAAAAGTAATAGTTAACATACGAGTATATCTGTAATGATTTACCTAACTTTCATCGTGGTCTGAGATGTGATTTCTGCCTTCTATAAAGAATTTATAACTTCACTCCTTTTAATTTAATTTTCTAAGAAAATAACCAATGTTTTTGGGAACGATTAATAAATAAATGACAATAAGTGTTTGTTATCTATTTAAGCCTTGATTAAGCTGCTTTCTATAGTAAAAAAAATTGAGCAATAATCATGAAAAACTAACAAATTAATAGATTATATTGTTCATTTAAAGAATTTACTGGAATGTTCGATTCAATAATATTATGAATAAAAAACTAGTCATTTGTAATCTATAAGAGAAGCTATGAATCGCCTTTATATTTGCCAAGCAGTTTTATGAGCAATAAAAAGAAAATGACTGTGGGTATTCTAGTAGGGGCAGAAAAGCTCTCGCATCATCCAACTACCATATTTCAAAAATCTTTGGTTTTTGTGGAACTCTTTCTAAACATGTTGACTCTAGAATTCTTAACAGAAGTATTTGACTCAATAAAGGTCTTTACTGGAGATTTTTATTTCAATTTGACTATATATTCTCTAAGGGTATTCACCGCACAATCTGGCAGGTAATGAGCTTATTGATATAAACGTTTTAAACTTTTAAAGTGTATGGAACATTTTAAAGAATTTATATAAATATATAAAAATTACAGAGCGCAGAACAAACTTCCAATTACAATCGGTATTTCGAAGAACACTTTTTCATCAGAGTGAGACCACAGGACAAATAGGGAGAAATGTATTTAGTCCTAACATACCTATATAACTACCTAAGAATTTAGATTAAATGAAGATGTGAAATTAATTTAATCTTAATTCTTACTCTAACTTGTTAGTTTGATAAACATATTTATAAAAACAGAAATTTAACATTTCTTGGATGGGAAGAATAAAAATGGACATATGCTAGTACATTAGTACACTAAAACGTAACTCTTTAGGTAACCTATCAGGGCACCTAAGTAGAGCAAATTACAACTTACAATACATATTCTATGTATATTTATATATACAAATTTAAATGAAAATATTATTATAGATAAATTAATTCATTATTTGTAAAATGATAAATTAATTAATGATGAATAAATGTTTTGACCATTAAATCAATAAAATTACCTATTTTGTAAAGAAGAGACAACATATAATTGGAATAACAATAAAATCATATTTATAAAGTAAATAATATTTATAAAAATATAAGCTTAGGAATTTTAATGCTCGTACTAACTTTTTTAGTGCTTCATAAAAAGCATTAAAATTTTATTTCTGTTATACGATTATGCCGTGTGTCATTAAAAGTTTAATAATGATAGTAATAAGATTTCAATGAAGAAATATATTTTACAAAAAGCTCCATAGTAGTTAATAAATTGTAGAGGAATCTCGAGAAATGAGTCAAACGAAGGTAATTTGAGGGGCTATGAAGGAAACCCAGGACTGGCTTTTGTGCAAATGACATGTTTGCTTGTGACCAGGTTGTAATTCAATGTTGTGACACGCTGATCTGCCAGACTAACTAACTTTACTCACTTCCTTCATTCGACTTACTTTTTCAAAGTATTACATTTCACCAACAAACGTCAAAAGTCACCCAACTATTTGATTAATGAGACTGTTTTATTTACATTTTGTTAAGTATTAAATTACAATTAATCAATATTTGAATTATTAAACATCAAAATTTTATACATTATCACATAATCTATGTTTGAAGTATGTCAAACTTTGGCTGGTACGCTTTCAAAAAACTTTTTCCTTTTTAAACAATCATAAATATTGGAAATCAAGTTTTCTGGTAATTTGTTCAAGTTCTGCAAGTCATAGTACTTTGACAAATGCTTTACACATTTGAATTAGTTGTCTATATTTGTTTTCTGTTTTATTTCCTATCCAAACTGCTTAACTTTTTACAGCTTTTGCTCAAAACTGTTTTTGATCGGTGAAGTTTTGATGAAGTTTTACAGAATTTTCATTTCCTAAAATTAATTCATAATTTTATTGAGTATAATAATCTCGTACTATTGTGGCTGTTTTTCTCTTATACAACATATTTCTCTTGCCTTATCACCTCTTTTTTATTTAACTAGGTAGTTAAAAGTTTATTTATCATTACTCATCAGAGCTTGTTTTAGCATGGGGAAAAGTAGTAAATGTCTATTGTTTGATACGTATAAATAGCATATGGAATATCCATACTTAGGAAGTACTGATAGAAAGGGCATTTTGATATTTGAAGTCTCCCTGCCAACTTCCCGTTTCACGGTATGGGTTATTCTCGATCAATATCTCTGTAGACAGTCAGTCAGTCTCCGTTATTCTTCTTCGTCAACAAGGCTTACGAGTTCTTTAAATTTCTGGGGTCAACTTCCGCATAGTTCTGTCAGTTAATCAAGTTCGTCATACGTAAAATTTACATCTTTAGTAAAAATTTAGTACATTTAGTAACATTACGGAAAATTTCCCTTTTATACGATAATAGGAAACACCCCACTCTTCAGACACACAACATTAATCATCATGTTTGAAGACTTTGAACAGTCACATTGCTAGCTGAAATAAGCAACTTGACATATTAGTGCTATATGGACTAATATCTCTGTTGTTTCTACTTTTCAATGATAACATGTGTATTTTACCACATATCAGTTAAAAGTTATTGAGAACCAATAATTTAATAATATTTATAGTTTTAAATGAGGCTGTTTTTATGAATCAAAATACTTTAATTTCTGATTGATTAATTGACATTTTCAGTGTATAGTGTGATGGTTCCTTCTCTATTGATCAATTAGTTCACTATTGCAGTTTAACCATTTTATCGATTTGTCTTTATAATAAACTGTCTACATTCAGTAAACAATAATTTTCTGCTCCCCTTTTTTCTGATTGGTAAGACTTTATTAATACAGTTATGATTAATTCGAAATGCTTACATTGATGATTGGAAATAGCAAAACTCCAGATTCGTATATGTTGTGATAAGATATAACACTGACCGACAAACAAACTACAGAGGCTATTGCATGTTCATGCATGATTAAAATTGAGAATTTCTGAAAATTTAAAAAAAAAAATGTATGACATATTTTGACATCCATATTTTCGAATATCTGAATATTTTATAACCTAGAGAATGACTGACTTCTCTTTATATTTGAACATATCTCTAAGTTGTGACATTGTAGTGACTTTTTAATACATTTAAATTATGTTTTCTTCGAGATGTGTTTCGGTTTATTTTGATTAGTTTTAAAATAATATAAAAAAATCATTTTTTCTCTAATCGAATGGTGAATATTTTGGAGTATACAAAGGTTATACATAATCATTTTTTAACGTTAGTCACCGTAAAGGCTAGAGTTACTAATATTTTTATTGTTATAAATATAATTTACTATAAACCAAATAAAGAACTATGAGATTTGCCTTATGCTTAACAGCATTCATATATTTAGTCAATGCATTTATTCTTAATATGATAATTTAACCAGGAAATCTCCAGCGCTAGAAACATTTACTATATTAGCTGTGATACTGTAAATCAGTTGAAAAATTCTGACACTTGGGGAAATTTTGTTACGTCAATAAATAGAAGAATACGTATCGAGAAGTTGCAGCTAATCTTAAAAGATGACAATCAGGAACATGAAAAAACCCTAATTCCAGGAATAGCTGTCAGTTTATGTTGTGGTCACCGCTATCTAATAAAAACTGAACAACATACTGTCAAGACTTGAAACTGTTTCTTAGTAATTAATTGAATATATAAATATATTATATATATGAATATGTAAAACATGTAATATAGAAAGGGGTAAATATTTACCGGATAAAAGTAACTGATAGACAAGAACAACACAAAAAGTAGGAAAATAATCACTAGAACGAAATTGAATGCTAGAAATTTTGATTCTAGTGTTTTTGTCCTTTTTGTGTTATTCTCGTGAAGTAGAAATGAAATAAATTTTTATTAGGACTAGGTCAGTTCTTCAGGTTCAAATTAAATTCTCATTGCCTACGTTTTGGTTTTTATTTAAACTTTTTTCATAGGCCTAAAAAAGAGGAAATATAAGATAATCAGATAATAATCAATAATCAAACAGACATAAAAAGCGTAAACAGTTACAAATAGGACAATTCAATAGAAATTCTGACAATAGGTTTAGCCGTGAACTTACAGAACTATAAAATTGTGAAACAGCGAAACTAAGTATTACATTAGAGAATTTTTTTTACATAGAAAACACTTTCCGGATTTCAGCAATAACTGTCTAGTTTAATTTTTGCAACCAATATTTTTTGTTTATATATATATATATATATATATATATATATTATATATATATATTTAATATTAAATAAACCACAAGCATTATTTCTCAAGCTATACATTTTTGTAATGACTCATAAATATAAATCATTTCAAAGTACTCTGTACTGTTCTAAAATAAATAGAAATACATGGAATATCAGTCGATGACTCATACTCTAACTTCAAAACGAACTCTTAGTATATAATTTTTTAATTGTTATAACTTACAATTTTTAGATGTACTAATATCGTTATTATGATTTATAATTATATATAAATAACAAAATATTTTAAGACTGTAAAAATCTTTTCCTTTTCTCTTTCTTTAGACATTAAAACATCTCATTCAATACTCTGTCCGGAATATTGGCCAAGAAAATTGAAATAAGTATGTAAAAGTATATAATTAATTTAGAATTTTAAATGGGAAATATCCTTGGACCTTTGAGGTCATTATCAGAGTTCTGAAAAGCTCGTAGTTCCATTTCTGAATTTCAAGTTGGGCTGAATTATTCCTTTATTCGATTTTACTTTTTTTTCATAAAAGTATATTATATTCAGGAAATCTTGAAAAAAACTATAATATCTTATTTCCTAATAGAATTTCCTAATATTAAATATGAAATTTTCGATATTATTGAATAAAATTGCAATACACCATATATACACGTATTATAACAAGCTGTATTAATCATAGAAGTGAATGGTGTAAAAACTTGCCAACTATGTCTCTAATCTCATCATCTAATGATGCTGAAATGTAATAGTTTTTGGCCAAATAATTCTGGTTTCTTACTTGAAATTTTATTTTTCTTTTTGGTGGACGGTTTTCATTTCGTCATATGATAAATTAATTACCACTATTACTGTAAATCAAATAGAAGATTGATATGTACAGAAAGGAGAGAGGAGAGAGAGAGAGAGAGAGAGAGAGAGAGAGAGAGAGAGAGAGAGAGAGGAGAGAGATAGAAAGAGTTGACAAAACTCTCACGACTATGCTGTAACATAGCGGCCATGTTGGCTAAGTAGTTAACGCACTTGCCTCTGCGGTGTAGTCCGGGGTTCGATCCTCACCTGGACCTCAATTTATTCACACATGAGGTGAATAAATCTGAGTACGTCGTCCCTGATACTGTAACATGGACCGTTGACCATATGTGAATACTATGTACTAGATAATTTTTAAACACATTTATAAGGTTAGGTTGAAGTGGCAGTCTCATATGGAAACATACACAGGCTGGAAATTCTCTTCGTGATACCACACAATGAACATTCTGCAGTAGAAGTTTTAATTTTTACTCAGGCCAATTGTATTTAGATTAGGGATCTTAAACGAATATCTGAAATCGTACAGGCTCAGGACCGACGATTTAGCATCCGAGAGATGAGATACTCATATTTATTCACCTTCCGAGTGACTAAATCGATAACGAGAGTAGGTATTGAACCCTGGATCTACCAGTCCAGAGGTAAGTATTGACAATAATCTAATCTGGCCCCTCACATACTTATTAAATACCACACCATTTTTGTATGGTTTTATTCTTTTTGTTTTCTTCAATTTTTTTGCACTTCTTATTACTCCTTAATCGATAATGTTTAAACAATAATTCAATTGTTTTTGCATTCTTAAACAACAAAGAAGGATTGGTTAAGAATATGGAGCTCATGTCTCCTGAGAGGAAGAGTGACCTAAACATTTAGACAAGGAAGGAGCGACTACGACATACCTAATCAAGCTTGGCTATCATGTTGCTTAGCTATAGAAGTGACGTAATAATGGTATGAGCAAAAATATTAGTGGATTGAAGAAAGTTGTAAATTCATATTAAATAACTGTTACTGCGAATCCATTATAGTGGAGCACAAGGTTGGAACAGTTGAGACTCCGTGTTTGCGATTCCATCTCCAACAGAATATAATTTCAAAGTAAAAACGTTCATAAAGTAAACTTTCATTGTTCATATAAAGCATTTAGTTTAATTTCAATAGTTTACCATTAAATAAGTTGCTTCTTAACTTCCTAAATCTGAAGATTTAGTAAAATTACAATAATATTAACCTTAAAAGTAGTTTTATTCAACATTTGAACAAATCATTAACTAAGAAATGAGAAAAATATTTTAAAAATATGAAAATTGATTCATATTAATTGAATATTGTATCTGTCTACCAATTCAATTCGTTTCTTTTTTTTTTATCGTCTTTATTTGTAGTATCACTGAATACTGAAGTTTTTAAAAGATTTTTTTTTGTATTTTTCTTATGCAAAACAGTATCGAAAAAACTTTAGGAGAAAAAGTATGTTTATTCTCTGATTATAAGCTAAGTATAATATTCGAAATGAACCTATGTAGCGGTTTTATGAATTTTTCCATTCATTTTCTAATCAAATAAGAGATTAGTGTTATTTGTCAGTTCAAGCAATGTAGAATCTTTAGTTAGTGTTAAGAATCGCATAATTTTATAAAACTGATAAACAACTGCAATAGAATGAGTCATTTTAATAGACACTTCTGAGATAAACTGAGATACTGCATTTATAATGTGAATACATTTTATTGAAATTTTTATATAAAAATATTAATTAATAATAATCTTTATTTATTCTTTAATTCTATATTAAAATTTCAAGTTTCTAAAACAATGTAATATTCTAGTCTTTAAAACAGTAGTAATTTTGCCTTTCACTCTTGCATAGAAAGTGTACAGGAACTTTGCAATCGATAAACGGTACTAATCTATTTTATGAAAGATTTAATTTCCGATCTAAGGTACTGTTTAATCCGTTATTTTACACTATCTCTGAAATATCCACTCTCTCTTCTTCTATATATATATATATATATACATATACAGTAATATGTTAGTTTTCTTGAGGGCTAGGTCTTTGGACACAAAATTCTTCTTCTTGTGCCAACGTTTCGATGTATTTTTACACTACTTAGCCCTTAAGAAAACTTACATATTACTCTGTTTAATAAAGAAGTCAAGAACTATATGTGAATATATATATATATATATATATATATATATATATATATATATATATATATATATATATATATATTAGTCGTTATCAGCCTTTGGAGCGATTCACTTCTTTTCCTGAAGACGAGGACATCGAAATATAGTAGTGAGTTCAGTGATTTCCTTTCTATGTGTTCTTTTTAAATTCTAGTTTATATATATATATATATATATATATATATATATACGAAGGAAACACACAGAAAGACACAGGCATAACTCACATCAATTTATTTTATTTAAAAAAGTCCGCTGGACCATTTCTTTTAATTGTATATATATATATATAAAGATTTCACATAAACACGTGAAATAACAATCAATGATCAAACCACAATAAGAAATGGGAAAACAAGACTAAGATCTTTCAACCGTAACAAGCGGTCTTCGTCAGAGTCAAAAATCCAACTGAATATATATATTCAGGCAAATTAATTTAAACGCTTCTACGAACTAAATGAACTTAATTCACAGAATGCACACACATTAAACAGACCAGAAAAACTCACTACTACATTTCGACTCCCTCGTCATCAGGTAGAAAGACAAGTGACGAGTAAAGTGAAGTCTCATTGAAGAGGTACTCAATCAGTACTGCCAACTTACGGAGGGAGGGGAGTAATAAGATAAATAATAACAGAAATAAATGAATAAGTATTTAAAAACATTTCAATAAATTAACAAAAATACTAACAATTTGTAAATTCGAACTATAAATAAAAAATAAATAAGTACAAAAATTGTTTAAAAAGACTAAATAAATTTAGAACATTTAACGATTAACGCTAATTCCAGGAGTAGATCTACTTCCCATGAGACTAATAAGTGCTTGTTATCTTATCTCGTCTCATTACAACACTAATGTCACTTTAAGAGTTTGAGAAGGGGCAAACGTATAAAGCATAAAGAAGGAGTGAAATAAAATTAACATCTAAACCATAGTAAGAAATATATAAATGGGGCAAAGATTATTCCACCAAAATAACTCTTTTTCGCCTGAGTTAGGTTGATGTTAGTTCTACACTAAGACCAATTAATTATTATGATCGAAATGTCTTTGTCTCTTTTCTGAATTTCTTACAATCGTTTAGACTTTTATGTAAATATATATAAGTAGTATATATTTACTACTTAAACAATGTATAAGGTATCAAAAGAGTGGGATTTAAACAAAATTATTATAAAATCAAAACCATTATCTAGGAAGTTTGTAGAAAATTACATGAATAGGAAATTGTTAATGAAGAAAACGTGGATACTGATATAAAAATACATATTTGAAAATATGAAACTAATGATTGTTGCTTACCAGAGTAGTAATAAATATGAATATACAGTAATGGTGTTTACAGAAAGAAATCTTACAATCTACTGATGAAAACAAGTTTTCATACAAACAATACATAATAAACCAAGAAACAAATCTTTACTAAGCACTGAAAAACAATTTTTTTCTTAAACTATAAAAATTAAATATATTTTAAAAGAAATGTTTTTGAACAACTTATTTGATTCCATTCAAGTTACCTTTGTCATTTCTATAATTAATAAAGGTATAGTTCTTTTTGATAGAAAGCAATTCTTTTTTTTTATTGTTGCTTCAGGTTATTTATCTTTAACAATTATATACATTACATGAAATTATTTGGATATAATTGTTCGTATCCAATGAAATAGTTTGGATCCAAATCCAAAGTACTTGTTTTATGCATGAAAGTTGCTTACTTTTATTCCTTCTTTGTTAATATCTTTGTTATATTGTACTCCTTCCAGAAAACGATTCGTTTTATAATAATAAATTTTGTCATATATTGATACAAATAAATGAATGCAGACATTAGTCTGAAAGTTCAAAAGAAAAATATAGGAAATTTCCATATATATATATATATATATATGAATTATTTTAAATTCTTAAAAAAGTTTTTTAACTATTTGCAATCAACATAACTTCAAGAGTTTTGCAACAGTGAAATGTAAAATCATTGTTTTCTAATTTAAAAGAAAAACTACCGAGAGAGTTGCAAATTAATCTGTGTGAATTAAGTAACAGAACAGATTTCAAATAAGCTGATAGAAGAATTAGATTATCAATTAAAAGAATACAAGGATATCAAATAAATGGGATTTCAGGAACTTCATGGTAGAGCTGTCAAACCAAAAAGATAAGAACCACAAAGCAACAACTGACACTCTTGAATTACTCGTCGAAAGTGAAACAATCGGGAATTTTACTTAAAACCCACCATTAAAACATTTACTGTGCAAGTGTATTTCGTTTATCATCGCAAGATATAAATTAGTCAATCCTGTCAAAGCCTGGTACAAAAACTAGTTATAAATAGATCTGTTGTATTCTTGTTGAATATGTTCACAGTCTATGAACATGTAAGTACAGCTTCTAAGTTGATCAATAATCGTTGTCTAATCACTCATTTTAAAAAAAAAAATGTTTAAGAAAAATAATGGAAAAATACCATTATTCTGAAATAACTTAAGAATTCACTTTTGCAATTTACATTTCAATGGCTTAAGAGTTTTCACAAGTCAATTGGCACTAATTAACTTCTTCGTACAGCTAGCTGCTAAATATAGTCATTATTGAAGTGAAGAACAGATTTTGCCAGTACAACCTAACCAAAAAATATAAAATAACTATCCTTCCATTTCATTTCAAAAAATATTTTTAGTCTTTATAGAAATTAGGAATAGAATGAAGTGTATATTCCTTATATCGTTATATATAACAAAAAGTGTTATAAAATTCTGTGTTATTGTTGTTGTCTTTTTGTGTTACTGCGTTTCAACTTTATCTTTATATTTAAGAACAAAGGACTGAACGTGAATAATTCTTTAATGTATATATTTTCCCAATCAATATATATTAAGACAGAGCAAAGGCTTATTAAATTCAAATTGTCACTACCATCAGAAAAGGAGGAAATAATATGTGCATTCTTGAGATGTGATCAGTGTCGACTCAGAGATTGACAACAGCGACTTTGTTAAAATGGTTAATTGTTTTTCTCTTTTCTATCCAGTTCAAGTGATAAGGTGATAATAGAATTTAGATACAGTGGTGTTTCTACTACTCCTATACAACTGACAAGTGATTAAGACGAAACAAAAGTGGAACTTCAGAGTTGCAGCCTTGTCAAATTTTGACATTATCTTCAGAAGGTGGTAACAAATACAATTCCTCTTTTCACCACTTGAGAAGTATGCTGCACTATACAGAGAACTGATTGTGTACCGTTTTCTATTGTTTACGGTCAAGATGACTTAGTGATGATCATGGCATTATCTCTCACTGAGAATGTCGACTTAATAGCTCACTCAGATTCCATATGCCATCTTGAAAGGGAGTATCTACCAGTGCCAGTGTTACTTTGAATCCTTTTCAGAGCCAACCGATCTGAAATGAAACCATCATTTCGTGCAGCTCTAAATAAAGTTTAGTTTTAATGTTTGCTCTATTTTGCTTTATTACTTTAAAAAAAACCGAAAATAAGGTCATCATAAAGTACAACTTTATACTCGTAATTATCTTTATATGTCACCACTATTTGCACATTCACCACAATTTGCACGTTATATGCTTAATCATTTCATATATTTACAGAATTTTACCATCAGTTAGTTGTTATTTTATATTTCTTCTTTGTAAAAGAATGTTTAAAGTTTATGATTAAGTACTATAGAGTTTTGATAACCACTTGAGTATACAAGTGTAACAGAATGCATGGTTGGACGTGTTGTCTTAGTTGCACTAAATAAGGACACCTCAACCGGCGGAGGTGGCTTACTAACTGTCCCTTTGTGCAGTAATTGTAAGCAGTCTCGGTCAGCCACGTGTCAGTAGTACAATAACTTTCTTCTTTAAGCCTTCTAGTTTTCTTGCTTAAGTGGTCTTTACAACTTTTTGCTGAGTTGTAATAAGAAGAACTAATTTTTTTTTATGTTTTTAAAGTAATTAATAACAGGTTTATGAAAGAAATTATGATATTCAGGGTGCTAAGTGGATATCTATAACTTTTAAAATGTAAGAGTTTATTAAGTACCAATTTATTATTTAACAGTCATTTATATACATATTTCATTTTCTATAGAAGCATTTCTTGTATAAAGAAAAAACTTTTTCTTTATTTTTTTATTTGCACAAAAATTATGAATTTCTGGATAACGAGAATATTTTATGATAAGGAAGAGTAGGAATAACCTTAAAAATAATTTATTTTTATATGTTTGGATGTATTTACAGAATCAGATACATGAGAAAGTTGAAATCCTAAAAACTACTAGGTGACTTACAGTTCTGTATCACAGCGATCGATTGATAATTTACTTTGTGTTCAGTTCGTGTTTTAGAAGCATCGAAAGGAAGGGATAATACATCAGATAGCCCATTCTACTCTGCTGACCATGCCCATCTGCCTGTCATTATATGATAAAGCCACGTCTACTCATATCAAAATTTTCAGTAATAAGAATGAATCCAAATAACATTTTTCTGAGCATCTTGTTCTTACAATTTTATCTAGTCTCTAATACTGCTCATTTATTAGAGTAACTTGTATCATGAAAGTTAATTATAATTTAATTTTCATTTTTTCGTAAATTAAGTGTTTTTTTATTCTAAAATAATTTAATTTATTAAAAGAGATTAAAAAATACATTCATCAGAAATCATACGAATAATCTCAAAACAAAGAATGTTACACTTTAAATTAAACGTATTTTCAATACATTCTTTCTTCTTCAAAATATAAACTCGTCCTTCTTTAAGTTTATCTACTGTAGTGAAAAGGAGAGTCCGTGTTCAAAATGCGTTCTTTTCATAATAAAATAGAGACTGACAATAACGTCGAAGTATGGTGAATACGAATAGGTCAGCTGCGCACCGATGTCTTCACAGCTAAATATTTTTGATATCGTACCTTGACTTTATTTCCAAGATTGTTTCTTTCCAAGTAAGAGTACTCTGTACACTTGCTATAACTAACTGTGCTGAGCATGGATTTCGGAGGGTATTGTAAAATATAAATCGTTATCATGAGATTGATTATGGAGGTAAAAACACTATTGTCATTATACGACTTGTCCATGTGAAATTCAAGTGCTCTTAGATTTTAAGTTGATGTTTACTATAGATGATTAATTTTAAGCTTCATTAATGTACAAACATTAGTGTCCATTATCATAATTGTAGTGTTTATTTAAAGGAAACATCAGTTTTACTGAGTAAATTACTCTCACTGAGTATAAATGCTTACCACATGAAAACTATATCAAATACAGTAGCACGTCATAATTTCTAAGTAGCGCTGAAACAAAATATTTTACAAAGTAAAGTCAATTTCGGTTTTACTTTTGTTATGTTTAAGTTTACTATGTAATCTTTAATGATGGATATAATGTGAACTTAATCTATCAAAGGGACAATAATACCACACATAATACTTACCTGTATACACAAATATACATATTTACAAATATACGTATATACAAGTAAATAACAAGATTTCATATAATCACGTGAAATAACAATCAATGATCAAACAACAATATGAATTGGAAAAAAAAAAGACTAATATCTTTCAAACACAACCAGCGGTCTTCGTCAGAGTCAAAAACCCAACTGAAACACAGTATGCAGAAATATCATGGTAAGGAGTTCAAATTAGTGGGAGGAAAGAGTGGTATTTTAAAAAGTTATAAAGTGCAGGAAAGTGAACCCCGCAGCATGTTCTTTCTGCATCTTGTGTTTCAGTTGGGTTTTTGACTCTGACGAAGACCGCTGCTTGTGGTTGAAAGATCCTAGTCTTGTTTTTTTCATTTCATATTGTAGTATGATCACATATAGACATATGCACGCACACATACGGAAACACACACATATAGATATTGTAACAAAAAACACTTTCATAATAACGTCAGAGGATTTGAGAGCCTTAGAGCAAGGAGATTATGAGAGAGTACGATACCAGACTGTTTCATATTCTATTTTATGTCAAAGAGTTACTGCCATCATTTTTCTAAATATAATACACTCAACACAGGAATAGCATCTTTTCGTATCAATCAGTCAGTGTAAATATAGCTCAAGTTTAAGAAGTGTAGTAACAGTCAATGTCCATTATTTCAACACATATTAATAACTAACGAATTATGCATGCTCATAATTCGATTTAGATTTAAATTACCAGCACAGACGTTATTTAAGATTTGCCACGTATGCACAGCACTCAGTGTCAGCAGTGTTTTATAGTTCTTCTTAATTAATGGTTCATAATTTTCCCGTACTTTCTAGATCCTCAGTTTTATTAAGTTTCCTCACATTGCAACACAAAATATACATTATAAAAACACGCTGGTGGAAAAAACTATATATGTTAGAATTAAGAACTATTAATCACTGTAGTTGATATCTGTCAACATTATGAATAACATCATTATTAAAAGATTTCAAAACTGTAAACAAATATTCACATCTAAATCGTTTTTCCTTCTCATAAAAGACAGGCATACGTCTTCATTAAAGGAGCTTGCAGGCCAATGGGACATCCCCAGTAAGCTTTCGTCATACTGCGGATGCCTCATTTTAGTGATATGATGATAGAAGGCTTTCGAGATAAAACGTCAAAAGTCATATGATGCTTTAGAGACGCGGAATTGTTTTCAAAAAAATGATTATAAATGGTAGACACATTTTGAAGTGATATTAGAATATTATAGTGTTCTGATTATAACTATTTCCTACTATAGATTGACTTTATTTTATTTTATAGTCGTTTTTATCCCTATATAAGTGTTCATATATATATATATATATATATATATAATATATATATATATATATATATATATATATGATCAAATCAAAATAGGAAATGGGAAAACAAAACTAAGATCTTTCAACCGTAACAAGCGGTCTTCATCAGAGTCAACTGTCAATTGGGTTTTTGACTCTGACGAAGACCGCTGGTTACGGTTGAAAGATCTTAGTTTTGTTTTCCCATTTCTTATTGTGCTTGATCATTGATTGTTATTTCAGGTGTTTATGTGAAATCTTTATATATACATATATATATATACCATGATAAACGGAAACGGTCCGGCAGGACGGATTACACTTAAAATAAACTGTGACACTTAGACAGAAACATAACAAGGACTCACAACTATCGACAGTTGACTGTCGTCCCTCCATCAATTCACTTCTTCTCCTCAGGACGACTGACATTACGGTCGAAATATTGAAAAGTGAGTCTTTGTTATGTTTCTGTCAATGTGTCACAGTTTATTTTAAGTATATATATATATATATATATATATATATTCTAAACTATTCTACCCTATTTTGAACTATTCTATAGTTTGCTGTTCCGTCTATTATTTTCCTATTGAGTTAAACTATACGAAATGAATGTATGAGAATTTTCTGTTTAAAATCGTAGACCATGGAGTCTGAAATAATTGATCAATACAGCTTAATAATTCTTTTTTTTTGTTAAATTTTAAATTGAACCGAAATAATTATATATACAGACTTTTGTTGTTTATAATTAAACATCATTCGACGGATGAGTTTATAATTGGAATGTTTTACTCTTTTTTAAATGTCTAATATGAAATACCAGTTATGTAATCCTCAGTTAGGTTATTTTAAGACAGTTATTGTCACAAAGAGAAGACATGTTGACCAAAGGTGGTTTCATTTTCCTCTAGCAATGCTAGTTTCTCTCCGAGAACCTTATATTGTGTCTTGCTCAGCTTTCAGAGGAGTAAGCTCGAAAATCTCAAATACACAAACTTCGGGTAAGAACTTGTTTTGTTATTCTACTTTTTAAACTTTTTTTTTCATATATTTCTATTTCTCATAAAAGTAACTATTAGAAAACATAATGTGCTGATTATGTTTGTATTATTTACTTCAACATTGAGGAAGGAAAATGCTTTGAACAAATAAGACAAAGTAATTCTTTTGAAGCTGCAATTCTGTGAAGTTGTAAGAAGCATAAACGGCAAGTAACACTAATGACTTAACCACTCTAACCCTACATGTTCCCTTAATACTCTATCTTTTTCATAAAAAAAAAATGTATATCTTTGACATAGAAATGTATAGTCGATAGTTCAAAAAGTTGAGTTCTTTCATGTTTTACTAGCTTCAGAACTTAGCTTCTATTATGTAAAGTACAAAAATACTTGTTTTTTTAATGTAAATATTGCCTATATTAGCGGTAATATTGCGGTAAAATTCATGTTTTATAGTTATTGGAGCTATATCTGCATTTTTTCTGTAACTGAAGTAAGTAATTTTATAAAAGTAGATACTCTATGTTGGTGCGAACTGTAAAATTAAAATTGTAGTGGTGATTTTATTAAATTTAACCATCTTCATAATCCATTTAACTTGATTTGATGCAGGATCTGAATGGATCTCTCAGAGGTACATGCTGGGCATTATGGGCTTCTTTGCAGTGGCAAACGCTTACGCCATGCGAGGCTGCCTGAGTCTTGCTATCACGGAGATGGTTGTGGAACCCTCAAAACTCAAAGCAGGACCTCTCGACCCCAACGCTTGCCCTGGTCATGTCGAGAACATTTCCAAGCCTGTAAGTTACAAGAAAGCATAAACTTTCTAAGTTTTCAAAATTAACTTATATTTATCTAATTATAAATAAATATTACATGAACGGTCAATAGAACTTTAGATAAAAATTATAACGAAATCAACACCCAGGACATATACATAACTCACTATATTAGATGTTTCTACAATCGTCGTCATCAGGAGGCTAAGTGCCATGCAGGGGGAAGAGTCACCGCCTTGTTTCCCTGCGCGATATTTTGATTCCTGATGACGACGATTGGCGAAAATTAGAAGTGAGTTATGCATGTACCTACGTTTGTGTTCTTTTCATTATATATTATATACACACAATAAGATTTATCAGCAAACATATGAAACAAAAATCAGCATAACCACAGGAAATTGATTATAACCTTCCAACTTAAACAAGTTGTCTTCAAAATTTCACACATACTGAGAATGAGTATGTATAGAATATATATTCTATAAGTACAGATTTATAATATATATATATATATATTATATATATATATATATATATATTTATATATATTATAAACTACGATAATTTATATAATATATATATCTTTACAAATATAAACAAGTGAAATATAAATCATCGTCTTAACAGCTGAAAGAAATCAGAAAAATGGCTAAGACCATTCAACCAAACAGGATGTCGTCATCAGAGTCGAACTAATATTGCCATTTTCCTTGTTCTTACTGTAGCTTAGATATTGATATATATATCAATTCGCGCTCCGTTCTTCGACGTGGGGAGATCTCTCTCACTTCGTCCTCTCTTCTAGTCTACTCCTGATGACGAACAACAGTTCGAAATAATGAACTCTGTAAGTGTTCTCTTTATTCTTTCTTCTGTGTCGTGCTTTGTGTAATTTATATATATATCCTTTTCGTTCAATAACTAACCAGATTTTTCTGAAGTCATTAGCATTTGAATTTAATGACTTCAGCAAAACATGGTCAATTATTCAACGAAATATTTTTAAATGAAAGATTGCTCCCAAATACACACACACACACACACACACACACATATATATATATATATATATATAACAAGATTTCACAATAAACACGTGAAACAACGTGAAGTTTCAATTTCAAACCCCAATGAGAAATGGAAAAAAATACCAATATCTTTCAACCGAAACAAGCCATCTTCGTCAGACTCAAAAGCCCAACTGAAACACTATATGCAGAAACATTATGGTGAGTGTTTGAGAGGAGTGGGAGGGAAGAGTGGTATTTTAAAAGAGCAAAAAGTGCAAGAAAAGCAATAGTCCAGGATGAGATGTTTGGGTAAACAAAGAAGTACATCAAGAAAAATGAAAAAAACTTCCGCTAGCTGTCAACCCTCGTAGAATAATCTAACTGCTCTGGTTAGGACAAAGTCAAGTTTGAAGAAACCGTTACTAATGTTAATAATATTTGATCTATTCAATTTAATTAATGAGGATTTGGTAATATTTCTTAAGAGCACCGATTTTTCATACGTAATAAATTTAGCTCCACTCCTATCAATATGATGATATTCATTATTTATATGTATGAATAAGGCGGTACTTTTTTCCTACTTACATTGTGTTAGTGTTGTTTTATAGGTGTTTTCAAAGTTTTACTAGTTTGAGCAATATAAATTGTATGTCAATTTTGGCACGGAATTTTATAAATACCACCGGACTCCAGTTCCCTTGGAGAGCTTTTTATTAACATATTGCTTACGTTATTACGATTAGAAAAAATATGTTAAAATAAACTTTACGCGCAAGCCTAGGGAGAGGGTCTTGAGTTATTGGGTCCTGATAAGGTTCAGCTGGTTTTCATAATTTACGCCCGAATATTGGCTTTGGTTATGCCTTTAAGATTTCTACATCATCTTAAATACTTTGAAATATTGAAAAATTTATATATAAATAATTATCACTTTTAAAGTACTATTATTTTAGGATTACTTGAAGTTTCCTTGCTATAGTATGTGTTAATAAAAAATTTAAGAACTGCATAACAATTTGGTTATTAAAACTCCAGCTCTTATTTTTGTTTGAAAAAAAAATTTTTGT
The DNA here is from genome assembly GCA_026182355.1 of Hermatobates lingyangjiaoensis. Lineage (NCBI taxonomy): Eukaryota > Metazoa > Arthropoda > Insecta > Hemiptera > Hermatobatidae > Hermatobates > Hermatobates lingyangjiaoensis. The sequence goes on from JAPFBL010000015.1 coordinate 2,317,170, forward strand.
AAAAAATGATTTTCATACTTCTGACTGATGAGCAAAAACAATGTTACAACCTCCTCTCTGCCAAAAGCATTTTTTATTTAGAGTACACATTTTTTTAATCTAAGACAATTTTCAGGGAAACGAATTTCACTGGGATGAAAAAACTCAGGGCTTCATCCTCTCATCCTTCTATTGGGGATACGTTGTTACCCATATACCTGGAGGTCTCCTCGCTGAAAAGTAAGTCATTCATTATCATTATCTTTCATTGACACATTTAATTATTTAAATTTAAGCATAATAATTCCATAAATTACAAGGATTAACACTAAAGAACAAATTTTATTTCTTGCTGCAAAAAACTATACAAAACTGAAAAGACAGGACCTACTGCGACGATATAAGACGCTATCCAGACTTCTCGACAAAAGATCAAATCTGATTCTGCAGAACAAAAGACTGATATGTACTACCATACTTTAACCGATCTGGACTTACGGACCCGAAATCTGGGGATCAACCAAGCGTTCTAATATCCAAAGAATACAAACAGCCCAATCCAAAATCATTCGAAAAATTGTACAAGCTCCTTTTATGTTTCCAACGATACCATCCATAATTATTTGAAAATTCCTTTTATTCACCAAGAAATCCAATCCCGATACTGCAAATTCCATAAATCATTACCAACAAATCTAAATCCTTTTATTCTGGAATTATCATCCCATCAGATTCCTACCAACCCTATAAGAAGGCTAAAAAGATGATGTTGGCCCCGAGACCTACTCAGAAATGCTAACTATTGACAGATTATCAGAACAATCTATATGGAGTACTACCAATGGGTAGTTTCTCCACTCTTATATTCAATGTTACTTATATACCATGTATCAAATTACTTGTTACCCCTCTAAGGGTAGTTGTAATTAAAAAAAAAAATGCTGCAAAAAACTAATTGTAAACTCATAATAAACAATATATTTCTTATTATAATTCAATATTATTGATTATAATTTAATATTAATTACATAATAATAATTAACTTACAGTATGTTTTAAGTCGTACTAATGGACAGTTTGCCCATTCCTTACCGTCAGTCATTATCTTCGGTCATTATTAATGACCGTGAAAACAAGAATTTTTTGTTTTTACATTTTCCGAACAATAAAGAAAAAAAGAAGTACTCTTCAACTGCTTTCTCACTATAAACCAACTAAGTGTTGGTTTAGTCCAAACCTATTTTAGGTACAATCTGCTTCAAGGATTTTGGTGTTAAACCGTTAAGTATGAACTATAACAGTCCAATATTTGGATGGTAAGATTATATTTTTATTAAATATAGATGATTGTTTCATCTTAATATATAATTATAAAAACTCCAATATCGCGTAATTTGTCTCATAGTTTAAATGGACCGGTTTAAATGTAGTCCATCAATCGTCAAGCGCAACTGAACCTTAGTATGTGCCATAGTGCATTGATACCTCTCTCGAGTCGTCTAAGTCTTCATGCTAGATATGATATTAATACATCTAAAATATTAATAAACTATTTATTCTTCATCACAGTACAGAAATAGTACATTATTGCTTAATATGTAGGTAAAGCCACATTAATATGAAACAGAAAACCAATTGTTTATCAACAAGTTTGATATATGTTTGCTTATAGTTAAGTCGAGTGTAGACCACTCCAGATTTTTTAATTTTATAGCTGATATTCATGAAGTTTTATGTGAAACCAATCATGGTAAATCAAACTAGTGATGTAGGCAACTCACGAGGGTTCTCTATTCTCAGACAACCTTGTTATCAGTTCTTTGATAATAACATTTACGAAATACTTCAGTTTATTTATATCCTACTAGCAAACGTACCCGTCTTTGACGGAATCAAAAATTCTATTATACTTGGTATTCCAAAATATCAATTATAGTATTATACTAATACTACAATTAGAAGTTATAGAATAGTAGAAAATACCATTATTAGTACAGTGCTAAACAAATGCCTCTGTATACAAAGATTAGATTTCAAGTTAGACATATACCAATCTACAATCAATGTTTCAGCTTTATATGTCTTATGCTAGCAATATTTTGTGGACAAACCGACAGACAGAAATTATTCTAAGGGTACATGTGGCTACTCTGAAGTATGAAACGTAAAGAAAACTTGAAATAAGTTAGTTCTAATTAACGTGCTCCCAGTCAAAAGCTAGCACGCAAGCCACTGGGCTACTCTGGTTCCATACCTTACTTTATTACCAGTGTTTATATTACGCAAATATTAATTTAAAAAAAATATTTTGGTTGTATTTATTTATAATACATTTGCACTACTGTCATCGGCGAGCAAGCAAGCTACTGGCTATCCTGGCTAGATCCCTTTACTTTATTACCATTTTTTATATTATCCACATTTTCAATTCAAAAAAATATTTGTTTGTTACATTTATTTATAATACATTTGCACTACTGCCATCGGCGATCACGCAAGCCACTGGGCTACTCTGGTCCCATACCTTACATTATTACCAGTGTATTTATTAAGCAAATATTAAATTAAAAAAAAGTTTACAGTTATATATAATACATAGCAAACGTACCCGTCTTTGACGGAATCAGAAGTTCTGTCATTCTTGGTATTCTAAAATGTCATTAGAATTTATAGAACAGTAGAAAATACCATTATTACTAAAGTGTTAAACAAATGCCTCTAAATACACTACATTAGCTGTCTGTCCTTCAGGTTCATGGTAGAAGAAAGAGTTGAAACCTCTGACCCTTGAGCAAGTAAACTACAGTTGATCATGTGAGAAAAATTTGGTTTCGCTACCTTGTATTCCTGCGTTAGATGAAATCTCCCTTTGCGACTTAGTTAACGTCATTGCGAAATAGACTCTGACCGGACTTTGCAATCATTTCAACGTAAACAGACAGTGGCTCGGAATCAATGGCATGTGTGGTATACACACAGACTCCCCAATACCACATCCAGTCATTATGTCCGCCTCTATGGCATATCTGTGTAGAGCACAAACTCAGAGTCGTGTCCCGAGGCACAGTTTTGGGGCACTCATGTTTTGTAACATGAAATTTGTTACTGCTACTAAATTGCAGCATGATTGGTTCTCGTACTTTAAGTTTTTACTCATGAGCAGTCAGTCCAGGAGAAATAAATTCAGAGTCAAGAAATTCATTTAGATAATGAACTGCTTCTTCATCACTAATCCAATCTCTTTACTGAATTGTAAGTTCTTTCCTCGGTATGATACAGCGTAAGAACTTGTTTGTTGATTTTTCCTGCCTGTTCGTATTAAGAGTTGAGAATTGCTCGTTTACAAAACTATTTATTCGTAATAGATAGTACATCCTCAACTCTGGGAAACACCTTTTCAAAGATGTCAAATACGCAATCTTATAAATAAAATAATGATTTTGTCTGTACATTGCTTAGAACTGACTCATTTCAAGTTTTCTTTACGTTTCATACATTGGAGAAACCGAATCCACCCTTAGAAAAATTTCTGTCGGTTTGTCGGTTTGTCGGTTTGTCTGTTTGTCCGCAAAACTTTGTCACAAGTAAACTCAGCTACCATAAGATATATAAAGCTGAAACTTTTACAGTAGATTTGTGTAGGTCTAACTTAAAATATAGGCTATGAATTGATTGGAAATTCAACGTAGAAGTGAAGTTATGGACGTTTAATGCAAAAATGTTTGTCACAAGTAAACTCAGCCACCATAAGACATAGCGAGCTGAAACATTGACACTGGATTTGTGTGTCCCTAACTTAAAATATGGGCTCTAAATAGATTATTAATTCAGTACAGAAGCGAAGTTATGGGGCTTTTAGCTGTATTTTCCTAACTTCACAGACAAGTTTGTTTTGAAAATACACATGTGTGGCAAGTAGGTATTGTTAGTTGATTTTAATTTCAATTGAGCACATGAATATATTGCGTGATTGACATCATTGAAATGGTGTTTCACAGAGTTAAGGATGTACTATCTATTGAGAATAAATGTTTTGTAAACGAGCAAATCTCAGCCCTTAATATGAACAGGCATGAGAAATCAACAAACAAGTTCTTACGCTATATGAAGCCGAGGAAAGAACTTACAAGTCAGTAAAGAGATTGGATTAGTGATGAAGAAGCAGTTCATTATCTAATTGAATTTCTTGACTCTGAATTTATTTCTCCTGGACTGCCTGCTCATGAGTAAAAACTTAAAGTAGGAGCACCAATGATGCTGCAATTTATAGCAGTAACAAATTTCATGTTAGGAAACATGAGTGACCCAAAAACTGTGCAACGGGACACGACTCTGAGTTCGTGCTCTACACAGATATGCCATAGAGGCGGACATAATGACTGGATGTGGTATTGGGGAGTCTTCCGAACCACTGTCTGTTTCCATTCAAATGATTGCAAGGTCCCCTCAGAGTCTATTTCGCAATGACGTTAACTAAGTCGCAAAGGGAGACTTTATCTAACGCAGGAATTCAAGTTAGCGAAACCAAGTTTTTCTCACATGGTCAACTGTAGTTTACTTGCTCAATAGTCAGAGGTTTCAACTGATTGTTCTTCCATGAACCTGAAGGACAGACAGCTAATGTAGTGTATACAGAGGCATTTGTTTAACACTGTACTAATAATGGTGTTTTCTACTATTCTATAATTTCTAATTATAGTATTAGTATAATACTATAATTGATATGTTGGAATACCAAGTATAATAGAATTTTTGATTCCGTCAAAGACGGGTACATTTGCTAGTATATTCATATGCTCCAATGAAATTAAAATCAACAATACCTACTTGCTTCACCTGTGTATTTTCAAAACAAACTTGTCTGTGAAGTTAGGAAAATACGCTTAAAGCCCTATAACTTCGTTTCTGTACTTGATTATGAATCTATTTAGAGCCCATATTTTAAGTTAGGCATACACAAATCCAGCGTCAAAGTTTCAGCTCGCCATGTCTTATGGTGGCTGAGTTTACTTGTGACAAACGTTTTTGCTTTAAACGTCCATAACTTCACTTCTACGTTGAATTTCCAAATAATTCAGAGCCTATATTTTAAGTTAGACCTACCCAAATCTACTGTAACAGTTTCAGCTTTATATGTCTTATGGTAGCTGAGTTTACTTGTGACAAAGTTTTGCGGACAAACAGACAAACCGACAAACCGACAGAAATTTTTCTAAGGATGGATTCGGTTTCTCCAATGTATGAAACGTAAAGAAAACTTGAATTGAGTCAGTTCTAAGCAATCTACAGACAAAATCATTATTTTATTTATATAGATTTCCTTTTATATCCTATATACTTTTAGTTATAAAAACATAATTATTTAAAAATTTCTTAGAGTTACGTAATATTAGGTACGAGTAATAATGAATTTCGAATTTCATAGTTATATGCATATACTATTGTGTAAGTGTATGTCTGTTTATGTTATTTTCTTACATATATTAAATATTTATCACATATTTAAAATAATTTAATTTAAAACATAATACTGAAATATGTTTCAATAATACAGACAATCACATTAATTTAAGTAAATTATTTACATCATCATATGTATAATTTTCTTTCATTGATTTTGTATGCTTGATTCAACTCTTCCCAAAAATTTAAACTATAAAATAAGTGAATTAGAACGTATTATTCTAATCAATATAAGAACATATTGATATTATATGTAAACTACTTGTAATTGTATGTAAGTTTAACTAAATTTAAAAAAAATTATGGTAGATATTCACTTAATAATTTATTATTATTATTAATATTATTATTATTATAACGTAATGCATTAATACTGCTTGCTAATTTTTCTTAATACGTCGTTACTAAAAGTCTATCTTTTATTAGTTTTGTTTTGAATATATTGCGAATGAATACTCGTACATTTTAAACATTTTTGGAGTAATTAGTTTTTGTCTGGAGGCTATGAAAGACTTTGTCAATACTCTCCAATTCACTTTGCGTTTCTTTAGTTTAACACAGGACAGATTAAGAGGAGATAGTCTATAGTTGTAAGCTGATGTTGAAAGGCACCGTAAGTGTAGATTACTTTCCATTTTTCTATACCCTATGATTATTGAAGTTAACTGAAAGTTTGTATTGAGATACTTCATTTTTAATCTTTTCTCAATAAAGAAAAGAATTCTATTCCAGTATTACTATTATCAAACTATTCTACTTATTTTACCGCTGCTTTAGAGTTCAGTATTCAACACATTTTTGAGCCGTTGGTATCTTTGAGTAGCTTGCTGGTAACGTAGTTTGTGATGCAGAAATCTTAGCTGATTAGTTTGATCTCTAATTGCCTACAAATCCTAGTTGTGCCTTTAGTCTTGAGAGTGATATCATGAAAGTGCTTTCAGATATTTTAGACTTTCCTTAATCTGCTCTATCAATGCGAGATGATTTATTGTATTTTTCAAAGAATGAATGAATATTTTGTTGTATTTATTCTCACCCCTACATCAGTAGGGAGGTTCTTTTGTATCTACTAAACACTTTTTAGTATCGTCAGGTACTCAGCCTGATTATTTGAATAGAATGACTTCAGTCTATACTTCTTTTCTGCTAAAACTACATTTGTTTGTAAATAACAACTGCAAAATCTACTTTTTCTGAGTCTTCACTGCCATTATTCTATAATATTCTAAATCTAAATATTCTATAATCTAAATAGGAGCTTACGTACTCACATAATATAACCCTATGGACTGTATAGGTCTGCCCAAATTTTCCTCGTCCCAGTGTTCGTGATTTGAAACTATGTCTATAGATGTTAATTTCTACGCAAGTAAGCTTATTTGAGGTATGTTTTGCAACCTTTAACTAGTATAATATCAAGCGTTTGATAAAATCATTCTAATTTTTTCCTACTTGACTTCCTCCCGTGGGTATCGCGTTACACTTGTACTGCATAAAGGACAAGGAACACAATAGCTTCATGGTGAATTTTCTTCACTGCTTTCAGCTTAATCCCCAGTGAACTTGACAATAGATTGACTAGTTACTAACTTTTACTTTCCATATATGCAATATAAGGTCTACTAGAAAGTTTCTAGTCAATAATTACTCCGAGGTATTTCAATGTGTTTACTTGCTTTCTCATTTACCAATAAACTTTGCACACAGTATTGGTTTTTCTTCCACCTCGTAATATAAATAACTTTAGATTTTTTGTTATTAAATTTAACTGAAAATTTTAACTTTACTATAAGTAATGTATAGTAATCGTGAATAAATTCGATGTTGAGATTTTGATTGAATTGCATGTTTTCGGGTCTCCAAAGTCGTTTAATGATGTTTATTCGGTGATGTGTGCGTGTGTGTGTGTGTGTGTGTGTGTGTGTGTGTGTGGGTGGGTGTGTATCCTAAACTTTATGTGAACGCTACGGTCCACAATCATTGATGGAACAAATTAATATTTCACTCAGAAATGGACCTCATATTGTAGATGTGCTGTATCGTTTGGGAGGAATTATGCATGATGAGAAAGTCACTTTTTTGGTCTAAATGTGCTATTAAACAAAATGTTTTCCTCCTAAACTACTAACTCTAGAGTCTTAAAAATTTATCATTAGATTGAAAAAACTGCAAATACAATAACTTCAAAAATCTTCAAATTTTTAAAATTTCTCAAAATAATTTTTTTCAATAAAATGTAAAACAATTTGACACGATTCTTGTGAGGACGATATAAGCCGCACAAAATCACAATGAAATTACACCTTAAATATGCCATTACATTGGCAATGAGTAAAAGTATTTTTGTTCAAATTACATTAACCAAAGGAGCATTATAGTACACTTTCTGTTTTCAGATTTTTTTTTTTTTGACGCTAATTGGCTCAATAGAAAATAATTACATTTTGCGAACAAATTGAACAATAAATTAGCAATTTCTGGAAATTACAATTAAAAAATTACAATTACTACATGTAGTAAAAAAGTAATAAAAACTGAATATCATCCTGGACTAATGACTCACCTGCTATACTTGTCAGATTTGTTTATATATATTTATTTTCTTTATATTGACTTAAACATTATTAAGGAACTGACTAAAATAGAATTGATGTTTAGAATTATAACAAAAAAATAAATGTTTTAATAACATAATTTGAGATTCAAGAACAATAATTTCTTACGTATAAAAAATCGACGTGAATTAAACATATAATTTCTGATGCTTTCCATGGTATGATGGATTTGACAAGAAAATGCTCGAATCAGCAAACATGTTGCATCCTTGAACATGACTTAATATTAGATGTAGATTTGGTTGTGTTTATGGATCACATCATCTTTCTGTATCACATTATAATTTATTTTAAAAAACATTCTAACTGTACTTATATTAGTAAAGAATAATATCTTCAAATGGAGGACATACAAATATTTGCAGAGCATCTATTTGAATTTATTTACTTAACTATCATGAATGGAACCTGTATTTGACATCATTCGAATAATGCAAAGTCTGTGTCTAGAAGAAGTAGAAACCCTTGATCATTATATATCTGTATTCAAGCTAATCATCTCGGAATGGACAAAGATTTCTATCAATTACACCTAAAAGTATAGTAAAGAGAGGTACTTCTCTATCAACATTTATGAATGTTATTAATGAACTTAAAATCTGAAGTTGAATTTAGTTACAACAATAACATAAACAGTATGACAGCTGTGGCTGTGGAGCGTACGAATCTGATGAGTTTCAGGTCCTCAGTTTAATAAGATATCATTTCCATCGCTGATTTCATGATTCTTATAACTAATGCAATTATTATATTCAAATATAAACAAATGCAACATATTGATTTAAGTGTTAAAAACACAATTCATCAGTTGGTGGTTAAGAAGTTTGATGTTATGTTTACTTATAGTAAAGTTGAGTGTAGGCTACTCTAGATTTTTTTCTAAGTGGAATAAATCAACGTATTAATTTTTTTTGTCTCAGTTTCTGCTAGCCACCATTAAGAGGATAACGTTTGTAACGCTACTAAGATTTTTAAGGAGAGTGAAGTTCTACGATAAGAAAAATAGGCTCTTATCAAGTTTTATAAGTTTCGTGTGTAACTGACCTTTTGAAGAATTAATAATACCCTTGGTCACCATGCTGAGTCACCTTCAACATCTAGCGGTATTAATGCTACATCGCAGTGGACGTTAAGATGATTCCTGACATCTACGTTAGCTGTTTTATTGCTTCCACAGCATTATGCTATGGTGTGAAGCCAAACACTCTTACTGGAAAGGCTATGACTACGTTTCAGAAAGTGCATTATTCTATTTTTTTTAGCTCTAGAACTTTATGTGTTACTTGTAACAACCCTATTGGTCGATACTTAGATTGCTCCGTGGTGTCCCCTCGAACTAGCTTTTTAATGTATAAGCATTTGATTTTTAGAAAACATTTTAAAAAGTTCCTTTTTTGAGACAAATGTTATAAACCTCAGTTATTAGTGCTGATGGATACTTGAACAATCTGTATACAATTTTAGCAATGATTTGATCCTCTTCAAAGGTTTTATTAAGTTTAAAAGTGATAATACTTCCATTATATTTGACAGGAATGAAACAACATCCGGTGTGTTTATGTTTTTTCACAGTTTAGTTCTAAAAGTTTATATCTCTATATCATCTGCTTCATCGTTGGCTGGAAAGAATTTCTGGGGTAAAAGTTTGATCATTTCTTCTAGATTGCTTGTGTATGTTCATCCTGTTCCAGGAGTGTTGTCATACTTCTAATTAATCTCTTACTACACTTCATACTTTTTACCGGTATCGATTTATATGTAAACCCTCGAAGGTAATTTGGACTTATATGGGTAAAAGCTTGCTTCTAGGACTCTACTTATGCTTTTAATAAACTGTTCTGTTAATGTTTGTGACAACAGTAGTAGTTCTTCTTCCTTGATCCTCTTAGTTCTTCGTTACTAAATGTGCGTTGATACTTTCTTTGGCGGCATTGGCATTCTTACGCAGTTATCTTCAGACCACCAGCTATCAGTTCGGGGTCACCCCCTTTTATTTATATGAGTTATCACATGTTTTTATTATTATTTCATACAAGTCATTAACAAAGTATTCTAAACTAGGCAATGAAAAAGCAATTTCCTTGATAATTAAATTAATGTTGTTTCTCTTCTACTCTAATATTATAGCATATAAAAAACTTCTCGATTAAAGTACCTCTGAACAATTCCCAATTAACTGATTTAGCAAAAAACTTTTTACTTCATTTAGGTAAGCTAAAGTCTGAAAATGCGTAATAAGATGCAACACTGAATAAAATGTAGCGGTGGCCTGACATGGATACTTCACAACTTACCTGAAATATTTGCTATTCAATAGCACAACTATTTTAAAATTAAGGTCCTTTAACACATTCAGTGTGTTGTTTGATTGGATACTATAACAATGATTGCACATTAAATAAATATCTAACTTGAATTTATAATGAATGTGCTGCCTATATGCCAGTAATCTGAGTAGTTTTCTTAATTGTCTAAGATGTGACGGAAATATTTTACTTGGAATTCATATGGTATTGCTGGCTACATATTAAGACAGTGGCTAGAAAAGGAGAGCTTGGTGAAACAAACATGGGATTTGAAACGGTAAAAGCGTTCAATCCTTAATAAATTCAGCCTCTTATAGATTTATCTAAGATAAGTAACGGTAATAGATACGTACTACAACTTGATTAATTTTATTGGGAGAAGATAATATGTGAGTGAGTTAGTGATTACACTTGGTATAAAGTGAATGGTAGAAGTAATTTTGAAAGCTTTATTTATTTCTTAGCTATATCTATGAGTAGCTGATTATGCTTCCTTAGAATAAATATATTGATTGGCCTAAACCCTATTTTAAGGTAACTGATCATATGCCACGCTATCATTTAAAAAGATGGATCATTAACATAGGGAAGTTAGGTCAGTGTCCGCTATTGTGAAGTCTGAATAGCGATCAAATATCAATTTGTACATCATCATTATTCATCATCTGGTGTATTTATTAGCTTGAAATCACGTCATAAATTACTTCTTTTTAGTAACTTTTTGCATGATGTTTAGAGGAAGGAATCGCTGTAGGAAAAAGAGTTAGCTTGCTAGGCGATGCTTTGTGGAATGAGGATAATAATTTCAGCAAGTTGGCGTTCTATTTTCTTTTCACTGATCCATCGAATGGTTTGCCAAAAGCTTCCATACTTAACCAAAAAACCAACGTCCGGGAATCATCCGCTATACTGGCTTCTACGTCCACATGTAAAACTCAGTAAGGTATTGAATTTTGTGTTACTTCCCTTTACAAAACTTTCTAAAATATATCTTACATGTATTTTGGAGAAAACAATGAACTTTGTTCTTCGTCTGGTTAATGTTGAAATAATGTTTTCTAAATGTTCGTCTTGTTAAACCATAAAAGCAGTGGTACTCAGAAAAATGTGATAAAATGTCACTTCTACGATTTGACATTCGTACGGTTACGTATTACATCATCACTTGAAAAACTTTGAAAATATCTGTTTACCTCTCAAGATAATCTGCTCTTGGTAGACAATGCATAACGATATCTTTCCGTGTTTAATAATAATGAGTCACGACTCTACTTTTGTTATGAAGAATGAAAAATAATTTATTATCTATATAAATACCGAATTATCAACAAATATATCAAGATAAGATGTAAATTATCTCTAGTGAATTCCCAAAAAATCTATCATTGCACAACTGTTTTTGTATTGACTAGCTAACGTAATAACATTTTTTGATGCGTAATAATATTTGTTTTTACAAATATTGTTAAACCATAAATTTAGAGAATTTTTTTGTTGACTAAAATTAATTAAACATAATCTTTACAAATAGGATAAATTTTCCTACTTCCCTGTTTAGTGTTAATGAAAAGTATCAAAATAACTTGTTGATTTCTGGAATTGAGAAGGAAGCTTCCGTTTTATTTATTAAATTATTTGAATATTCTTTATAAATATTTGCCTCGTTGTATGTGAATTATAGGTTTTTGTTAGATTTTTTTTTAATTGTTATTTAAATATTCACTGGTGAATTTAGGTCATTAAATATATATATAAGTAATTTACAACATTATCTTCTTAAAAGATGTATCGTCTTTCGTAACTGACGTCACTTTTCACTGTTTTAAAAATAGCCATTCATTATTTCAAATTAGGCTTCAGACGTAATGTATTTTCAAAATGCCTATGAAGGTTTTAGCAGAGCTGAAAACAATCATGTTTGTTTAATGAAGCTGACGTGAATACAATCACGGATGGCAGTCCACACTGCAGACCTGCTCAACTTCTGATTCCATTCCCCCCTTCAAACAATGTCAGCGTAATGCCCTCCGCTTGCTTACCTCCTTTCAATCTAGACCCTTCTGTTTATTACCTGATTATTAATATGAAACAAAAATGTTCTTACTGTACCAAAAAAAAAGGAAGGCAAATAACTTAATCTCACCTTTTTATTTAAATATTTAGTTGCCTTGGCCCTAGAAGCGGAAAATGTAAATGCTGTAGATTATTGTCACAGCGTTCACTTCCTCTAATTGTGACAAAACAGCATTTCAAAACACGAGCACTAAAACAAACAACAGACATCAGATTATTTCAACTACAAATAAAGGTCGTTTGAGAGAAACATTCTGCTCAGAGTTATAAAAAGAAATCATTGAAACTCTTTCAAGAATTTACTGAACAATATTTTTTTTAATTTAAATTATTATGAACCACATTACATTGTAAATTTATGATTTCAAAACACCTGGTTGTCACTCTTAGGATGGAGTTGTTTCGAAAGTGCTCTAATGAAGTAAAGAATTTACGAGGTAAGTTGGTTCATAATAATATAAAATGTAATAACAACCTCAATTATACTTGATCCTCAACTTTGATGTATTAATGTTGACTAGTTTTTGCATTCAATATTCTTTCATCTGATTATATCCCCTTGAATGCTGGTTATTATGGTAAGTAGTATAAGTTGTTCTATTTTGTGTTAAGTCTGAATTATATTCTACTCTCTATGGCATATTGACTCAATTGATGCAACTTAGTAGAATGTTGTCAAGTTTTCTGTTCTTCAGTAAAAGTAAATTTTTTTATGGTTTGGTGGAACATGGCCAAATCGGATGAAGTTTAATGGTTCGTTGAATCAATAATGTAATAGTTCTTTTTTTATACATACCTAGATATTCATTATGTAAATTTACATGGATTCAACTATTAATTAATTTAAACGTAACTTTAAGTCAGAATTTTGTCATTATATTTGATGCCGTGAAAGTTATCTAGAAGGTTTATGGGTTTTACTGCAATTAAATTCATAATAAATTTCAACACCGCAGATGTTGTTATTGTGATTTGACTCCATCTGAAACGGTAAACATTAATCTGCTGAAGGCACAAGCTGACTAACAGATAATTCTCAACATATAACATCCAAAAAAAAAAAAAAACTACACAAAGCACAACTTAGTGAAGTAAACGAAGGATGTTTGACGCAAATTGTTCTACTTAATGGCTTTATAAACCTCATATCAGGGCAAGAAACCTGAAGAAGTTTTTAATCGGTGACTTAACTCTCATATTTACTCCAAACCTTGTTAGGTAATACTGAAAAAATAGCAGTAGATGAGGGGTTACGGGAGGAACTTCGAGAGAAGCCAAGATTGACTGAAGATACGTCAGAAGATCTGTTTTAAAACATAGGTATCTAAATGTAGTAAAACCATTTAAGCAAGACCTAAGTACGGCAATCAAAAGAGCAGACAATGCAGGAAGGAACCCGATGGAGGACATTAAGATAAAGACAAAAGCAAAGTGAATAAAGAAGTGAACACTGCAGCGGTAAGAACTTTACTGTCTCTTTAAATTCGTGATTTATGTTGGTGTTGATGAACGTAAAAGTAGAAAATCCCTCTATTAATCTCCGACTAAGAGAAATGTTTTTCATTCATACATAAAAGCAGCCTACACTCAACATGTTATCGATTAAGGACGAAAATTCAATATATCAACTATGCCTATCTTCTATCTGAAGTCTGTCTTCGAGTCAACGATAAGTATGCATCACTGGAATGGTTTACAGGACTGAGTTTCAAATAAAAGCAACGTCCTTCTTGTATGTTTTACCTTTTGCTTCAATTAGTTGTGTTCCTACATTTCTCAAACTGTACATGAAAAAAAATGTCCATACAATTATGTTTAAAGTGCATGTGATTTATGTTAATTCCCGGAATGATTTTCAAAAGTTGCCAATAATCATATAAATCTGTTTCACATTTCCAGTTAAAATAGAGAATTACAGCAAGTTTAGGAGTAGGACATCATTTCTCAAACAGCAGTGACAGTTTGCAAAACTCTATATAAAACAGTGCCCCCATATACTTCTAACGCTTTGACTTATAAACATTGAAATTACCGCTTTTTTTTTTTCTTTTTGATTAATTTAGTTTGAATAAAATTTCAAAATTCTGTTCAATTCCAATCAATAAATATCAAAAACAATATTGTTGGACAAGTTAAAAAAACACAAGTTAAATAATGAAAATGATTTATTATGAAAAGATTGGCTGACCAGTGATTTTAATACAGCAGTTGCTGGAAAAACAGGGAAGTAAAGTGGTTGTTATCTGACCTCAATGGGATGAGAACTACTTCTCAACTCAGAAAAAAAAATATAAGTAAATATTTGAATAATCCTTTATAAGGAAATTAGGTATATATTTACGCTACAAAATATTATCTACACTACATGAAACATGAAGTACTCTATACTCTCGCTAAGAAGTACACTAATACAAGTTATTTCAAAAACAGTTGTTAAACAAACATACATACTACCATAAATAATATAATGGTAAGCATTTGATTATTATTTGTGCACACATCAAAGGACTGTAAATTGTTTTTTTCAGAGAAATGCAGTAAATAATTACCAATGAATTTGGATTAAACGAAACGTAAATCCTTAACTATCCTTGAAAATAACTCACTGTTTACTATTTTTAAATGATAGGTAATAAGTAGGTTTGTATTTTTCCGAAAATATCTTACGAAATCTAGTAAGAACGACGCACGACTATCATTAGCTCATTATAACCCGGTAGAACACTCCAGCCTTGCATGATCAACGTACATGATATTTAACTTCGCAGTCTTACTTATTTGGAATTCGGATATACCTGATTTTTACCTATAGAGTAAATCAAATTTCTTATAACTGACCTATCAAATAATATGAATATATTTCATAGTGATAGATAAAAGATTATATATGAATTTACAGTTTTAAGCATGATTTTACAAATAATTATTCTATTCATATTAATTAATTTATTAATATTTTTTATTTATTAATACATTTCTATTAACTAACTGCACCTCTTAACACAATTTTATCAATAGAACAAAGTTTAAACGAATGAATTTGAATCAAATTTTAAGAGGGAGTATCTTCATTACTGATATGTGAATCAGAAATAAACAAATGCAATACAAATTTTACAATATTTTAAAATTTTAAGTTCTCAGGTTGCTTCAAAGAGAAAAATGTTTCAAATAAAATTTCCATAAAATAAAATGTTATAAACTACATTGTTTTTTACTTTTTTTCTAAATTTTTTTTCAAAATAAAAAAAATCTGAATATCTTCTTTCTATCCTCTTTGTTGAATATTTCATTATTTGTAAGTTTTACATATTTAGACGTAAGCGTAATATAAAAACTCGTTTTTTTTGGCTTTTTTTTTTTTAGATCTATAGCATGTAATTAATAATACCTATTTGCTTCAGTAGTTTCGTATACACTTAGAGTTATATTTTAATGTGATACTAAACTGTGCCAAACAATACAATTGTTAAAAATATTCTAAACAATATATTTTTACGCGTCGTACCCATATAATGCACAATCGATTCTATTGAAAAGATGCCTGATTCATTTAGGTGTAGAATTGGGTCTGTTTCTAATAGCTTAGAAGAGTTTGATTATGATGAAAACATTTTCGTGATTTCTCAGAGAAATTACAATGATTTACGAACTTATTATTTACCTACAAAAAGTAGAACTCTTAATGTCCGTTTATAAACGTAATCATTCAAAACCAATTTCTTATATATTATTTAAAATTTACTGCGTTTTGTTTAATGTTGTGGTGTTAACCTATTCAGAGCCCTGCAAGCGAATATTTGAACCTATCCTAGAACAGGCTCAACCATGACCTTTAGAGCGAGCCTTATTCATATTAAATCCCATGTAAACTATCATGTGAGCAGATTTGTAAGAAATTACAAATAAAATGTTAGTTAAGTACCCTCGAAAAAAGGGAAGTACTATTACTGTACTGTTAAAGTAAAGATTCCGTGTTTGATGTTCCCCTTCATTGCTAACAGGAAGTTGTGTATGATGCTTAATGATAATAATTATTTTGGTTTACTGGAATCCTGCTCGTACACACACACACACACACACACACACACACACACACACACACACACACACACACACACACACACACACACACACACACATACATACACACATACACATACACATACACACACACACACACACACACACACACACACACACACATACACACACACATACACACACACACACACACACACACACACACACACATACACACATACACACACACACACACACACACACACACACACACACACACACACACACACACTTACACACACACACATCCTATCACACACATCATTGCTACACAGGACAGTTGTGTATGATGCTTAATGATAATAATTATTTTTGTTTACTGGAATCCTGCTCGTACACACACACACACACACACACACACACACACACACACAACATACAGAAAATTTTCGATACTTTAACTTTGAACCTACAGATTAGATTGTCCCAATTTCCCACTCAAACAAGATATCCCTGCAAACCTTGAAAAGATTGAAGATATTCCACTTAAAATTGATGATTTAATATGAATGAGATGAGAAGGAAAATAATAAAATAATTAGCCAAATCTAATCACAATCTCTATCTTCTTTGAATGTACCGTTAGTTTTTTCTGTATTTACGTTACCATGTTACAATTACTTCTACAATCATTTAGGTTAGAATTAATCTCCCAGCATGCTTCATTAGTAGTATCCCAGCATATCATATAAGAACTGTTAGCAATCGTACAGTTCTATAATGTAGCCAAATCTAACTCAAGCAATCTAACTAATCTAGACTTTGATATGTAACGATTAGTTTTAATCTGTATTTACGTTAACCAATGTTACAACTTATTTACAGTATTTCTTTCTAGATTCGTAAATCAAATATTACTTACTCAGGAGTTGAGTAATACTGTATAAATAAACACAGTCACATACAATATGTATAGAAACTGTTAGCAATACGTTCAAACAGTTCAATAATATGTGATACTACTAATACTACTAAGCAATTAACTATTAATACTTCGTAGGTTTTAATATTTTAACTTTGTCTTATTTGAACCAAATCATATTAAAACTTATTCCACAAAGTAATATTCATCTAGATCATCTTAATATCAACATATGGGCAGGCTTAGCTCAGTGAGTTGACGTAATCACCTGTGACCTGAATAGGACACAGGGTTCAATCATCATGTAAGAACTCTCGATTTACGTTCACGCGGGAGGTGAATAATATCTGAGCTACGTCGTCCCTCGGAGATGGACGTTAATAATCGTACGTCGAGGCTGTACAGATGTAGGTACTAGTTAAAATCCTACTCTACATACATTTGAGATATGCAAAATTTAGGAAACCCACTGTAGAATCAATCTTCAAACTGTGTGGTATCACAAAGGGCCAAATGCTTGCCTACGTGTGTTATCTTGTGAGACTGCCACTGCAACCTATATAACAAATAAAAATATTAAAGTTCAAAGTTTAATGAATATTTGAACTTTATTAAACTTAGTGAAGGGAAAATTATGAAGTACAGATAATTCTCCTACATTTCGACCTTTCTCAGACCGTGAAGAATGAAATACTTATACCGAAAATTTAGTTGATTCTAAATTTTTTTTAACTCTTTATGAGCTTTTTGTTTGCGTTGCATTCTGTTTTTATTGAAATATGTGAATCATTTGTTCGGAGACCAAGCAACCATTAAGGCCTCCTGGAATAAGTGTAGTTTAAGTAACAAGTTTTATTTTATAGAAATTGTATCTAATATTCAAAATCTAGTTGATATACATACACATGCACATATACTCATTTCAGTATTAAGAGATAAATGTATCTACATTGAACTTATATCTAACTAGTATCCCAACATAAGATATGAAGTGTAAGAGTTTAATACTTTTTAGGATGTGTACGGTAAGAGTAAAGAATCATCGATATAATTAAAATTGTTTTGTTTTTTCTAAACATCGCAGATTGGTAACAGGACCAGCTTATTTTGAAGGGTACTTATCCATAAATATACTTTGTAGCAGTTACGTGCGGTCAAGTTCATGGCAGGTGAGGCACATCACTTCATCACAGTCAGATTTAAATCTTGTAGTCACAGGAACCCCCTTCCATGAGGCAAGAGAACTGCGTGCCTCACTTAAAGCCTCTTCGCAGCACTTTTATGATTGCTCGGCGCAAGAAAGTACTAACACCCATACAATTGCAAACAATGGAAATTTAGTTAATATAACAAAAGTACTGAAACATTTTAATAGCGATATACAGAGAGACGGAAATTTGGTATCACAGCAGAGCAGGACAGTTAACTATATCGAGAGGCACAGCAGGCGGCAGCCGCACGCCACATTTCCTTGAAGTATCTGAAAAGTAAATGTAAAAATCCAGCGATTTTTAATAAAAGCAATCTAAAACTAGTGAAGTGAACTGAAAAATATCTTTACATCACAATTCTTTAGATAAATATACCCAGTGAACTATTTTACTCATTTTTACATTTTTTTTCCTTTCTACGATTGTCAGGTGAGGCACAGCCTCACCTGCCTCCTCTGACTGCACGTCCCTGCTTTGTTGATATTAACTTACTTTTCATTTGCAAAGTTAGTAAATGGTATTTACTAACCGTTCGGTCAAAATACAATTTTTAATGTCATAAATAAGTACTTTATTTGTTCCGTGCATTTATTTCTGATGTTTTTATTAAATATATATCACAACTTCGATTAATTATTTGGATGACATCGTTATCCATAAATGCAAAGTAATTATAGTTTTCTCCCTCAATCTAGTGGAAAATAAAGAAGCTATCAATGCTATAGAACTTAGTCAATTCAAACAAATTTCAGTTTATTCTATAAGCTTGGTTTATTTACGAACCTATCTAAAACTCTGAATGGATCAAGCTAAAAGATTGAGGTAGGGACAAAAAACAGGTGAAAAAGTCTTGCTCCAGGGCCCTACAGGGCAGATGCTGTCTACCTCGCACATAACCTTGGACCAGGTCTTTGGGAAAATAAATTGTAAACTCTCTGACAATATTCTAAAGCTATCTCTTTCAATAGTCTTTAAACTGACTGTTTCAATTTTCTTAAGACATTTTAAAATAGTTTCTTTCAAAAAAATTGTCGAAGATTTGTTTGACTATTACAATAGAAGTGAACTATTTATTTTATTAACTGTAGATTTACTAATAATAAGACATATAACTTAAACATGTGTTAAAATCACATGTTTTTAAAATACATACATAGATATGAAACAGTTTAAAAAGAATTCATTTAATATTTGCTGCTTTTATTAAACGGATTCTTTTTTTTTTTAAGTTTTTCAAAAAGATTCATGGTCGTTATACTATACAATCACTTTATAATACAATATTATTAATGTTATAACAGAAATAAAAAAAACATATTTAATATCTTTGTGGTATTTAGCAGTACCAAACTAGTAAGTTTGAATGATTATGAATAAACAAAACTAATTGACCATTGAAGGTAATTGTAATTAATTCCAAATGAAATACAACACAACGCTTAAAATTGTGAAATATATCGCTCAATTCTGCCTAACATATTTCAACTAAACTGGTGAAACAATGGATTGAGATATTTTGGGAGTAAGCAATTTTGAATAGCCTTTATTTTGTCCGGGTTTGGCATTACACCTTCTGGGGTTACTATATGTCCTAGATATGCGACTTTTTTCCATATAAAATCTGTTTTATCAAATTGACCTTAAAGTTTGACAGTCTGAATCTTGTTTTAGCCATTCTATGAGTTCCTGTAAACTGGTACTGAATACTATGATAATATCCAGATAAACTGCACGCGGAACTCCTCTTAAAATGTCATTCATAACTCTTTGAAACGTACTTGGACTGTTCCTTAAACCGAAAGACATTCTTACAAATTCATAGTGTCCCTACTCGTTACCGAACGCGGTCTCAAAGTACTTTCTTCCTTCAGTTCTATTTAGTGAAACTCTGAAGCTAAATCGATTGTTGAAAAATATTGACATTTCATTGCATTTCCCATTTCTTTTTGTAGTTTGATCATTGATTATTATTTCACGTGTTTATTGTGAAATCTTGTTATATATATATATACCTCATTAAAGATCTTGCCAACATTAAGTTTAGTATGTTTCCTACATACCTTTTCAAGGTTTCGAATGCTACCTTTCCATCTCTGTGGTACCATATAAATAAACTCACCGATTTTTTTATCTTTCATTGTATTTTTCATATTACATTTCCGACGTTTCGGTCTACGTTGACCATTTTCAAGGATTCTATATACAAGGTTTTTTTAAAAACAATTCTAATAAATACTTATTTACAATAACAATTACAAATAAGTATTGATAAGTATCGATAAGTATTTATTAGAATTGTTTTTAAAAAAACCTTGTATATAGAATCCTTGAAAATGGTCAACGTAGACCGAAACGTCGGAAATGTAATATGAAAAATACAATGAAAGATAAAAAAATCGGTGAGTTAATTTATATGGTACCACAGAGATGGAAAGGTAGCATTCGAAACCTTGAAAAGGTATGTAGGAAACATACTAAACTTAATGTTGGCAAGATATTTAATGAGGTATGTTTAAAAGAAGGTCTGCTCCCAAAGTATACCAATATTCGTAGTCATGACCCAGCAGTCCAACAAGAAAGTTTCACCATAGAATATAGAAGAAGTCTTCTGAAATATGAAATGACAATCCATAACAGGGGTATCAATATAAGCTTATATTATTCATATTCTAAAAGAGTTAAACCATGGAATGATAACGGTTTAACAAGAAATACTTACGGAGACCAGCCAAATGATCAAAACATAGAGTAACCTACTAGTGATTAACAAGGAGTTACATTATTGTTTGCTGGTAAATGTGCATACCACAAGTAACGGATGATGGGTCATTGTTTCAGTAAAAACTTACCGTAAGAGCATGAATTCTTATTGCTTGGCACTACCTGCATTTTAAGCAAGTTTCAGTATAAGGAAGAAGACAGATTTGAAATCCTGTTATAATTCACTACTTGAGTTACAAGAACAAAAGTTCATCACGATTAAACCTGAATTAAGCCAGTTAAAATCTCCACAACTAAATCGTTTTCCTATAACAGCCCACTTCACTTAGAAAATGAAAGAATCTGCTAAAAGTCTCCCAACTAACAATGCAATCTAGAATAAAGCCAGACAAGGCTAATATAATGTGATCTTAGACAAATGTGATAACTCCAAAGGTTCACCATATTCTAGGACAGTACTAAGCCTTACCAAGATTTCTCAACCCCATGGTAAATTGAAAATTGAGGTTAATAAGCCATGAATAATAATAAAGGACATGTGCCACTTCTGAAGCCTATCCAAATGTGAATTTAGTCCTGGTTACAAATACGTATTTGGAAACGCACAAAAGGGACCTTACGAAATATAATTTCTCATGTTAATACTCGCACTTATGCTACTGCAAAAGCACTAAATAAAATTATTACCTCCTTACCTACCTGAATAGTATCCTCCCAAATCCACTGATGATTCTTAGCAATAAACGAGCCACTACCCTAAAGGAACCATGGTCGTTCTAGATGTTGAATCTCTTTCCGACCTGTTCCAGTAGAAAAAACTATTGAAATTCTTTTTGATTTAGCATATGCCCCATCCGACTCTAACCCCGCCCGTTTTTAAGAGTAATTCTGGAAAGTCTTACTTCGGTAGTTGGCAACTAAATATCCTTTGGTCTCTCCTTGCGGAGCTTAAATCATCAAATAGATGGCGTTGCCATCCACCCCTTGGAGTAACATTTGCAAACTTTTACATGTGCCATGTAGCAACACACTGCCTCATACAAGAATCTATAGTCAAGCCCCTTCAAAACTGCCGTTACGTTGATGATTGCTTCTCCTGTGAATAACGAACATACTGTTCTAAAAAAACACTTGAATTGGCATCAGTCCTTGAAATTCCCAGGAATTCAGTGCCCAACATCATATCAACTTCCTGGATGTAAGAATAAACCAGATTACAGGAATATGAAACATCAGTATATGTTAACAACGCATGCAGGAGTTTATTTAAATGCACAAAGTGAGTGCCCAGAAAGATATAAAGATGGAACAATTAAGGCACTTATACATAGAGCATTCAAGACATCGTCTGACTGGCTTCTCTTCGACCAAGCAGTAGAAAGGATTAAACAAGTATTGGTCAACAATGGTTATAGTAACCAACACTTCGACAATATTAAGGAAAAATGAAGAATATAAATTCAAACAATAATCAAGAGCACACTGGGTGAAGAAGGAAGAATACAAACGGTGTATTATAAGAATCAATTCTCTAATGAAATAAAAAGGATGAAAGAATTTTGAAGGCCATAATTAAAAGAAATACAACATGTGTTAACTCGGCAGACAAGCTAAATATTAGTATTTACTACAAGAGTTCCTGCACAGCAAATATGATAATTAGGAACAACCTACAACAAAAAACACAACTACAAAAAACCAATGTAGTGTACAGATATAATTGCACTATAGGAGACTGTGAGCTCCTAAAATCGAGCTACATTGGTTCTACGACGACACACACTTCTCACCGCCGTTGTGTTAACTTACGATGGCTCATCTCTTGGTGTTGGTCTATACTGTTTCGTTCGAGGTCTCTCCTTGCGATATAAATACGGACACTCTCGCGCGAAGTGACGAGTTCACCACACTCCCAACATCCTCTTCTTACTGGCTAAGTACAAATTCGCGTGGAAGACCTCCCACTGCCTCATAGCTATTCCTCCTGGCTTGAGATCTTCTCTCTTCAAATACGTCACACGATGGCTGCATATAATGTGAATACATCTATGTCATAAAGGATCCTCATAGAAGCTCTTGAACATCTGAATTGCCTCAGTCCTGGGTACTCTCCTCCTGGTCACAACTGCCCATCCTCCTTAAAGCTGACATTCCCTCTGTGATATAACACCGTTAACTATATCGGTCCATTTCTTCCTCCCGGATGGCATTAATTGTCTCCTCGTAGACTAGTGGGCTTCATGATACGGAGGGCCATTCTCACTCGTTCTGGAGCTGCCTTGAGCAAATTTCACTGGCTATCTCTTCATATATCGTCGTTCTCCATTTCGCTTCTTGACTGTAAAAGCACTTTTCATTTATCTTCATTAGTTAATTTCCTTGTCGCATCCCCAATCTGCGCCCGACTCAGCGCAGGTCTCACCATTCTCATTCCGCATTTCAAAATTTAGCGCACTTCTAGCTACAGGCTTTGCGGCTCCAGCATATCTGTCCTTAAGGGCTGCTCGCACCGCACTCCACTCCGCACAAAACCTAAGTCCTAACTCCAGCATCACCGTAAGGCTGACCTGGCGAGGAAGTAGGTCTTGATGTTCTTGTCTGTAGCTGGGTCTAGTTGAGTTGTGACTAACTGCTCGTGATGGAGTCCATTCTCTCTATGAACAAGTACCAACTCTCGAGCATCACCCTCGAACCTCTTTATCGAATCTAATAGGTTCATCAGGTACCCTGCTTTTGCTACTCTCGCTTGTTCTATTTATCACTGCGTAGCCTAACATCGGCTCCTGTTGTCTGTTTACTCGTCATGTTGGTTTCTACACTGGACACAACACTACACTATTAAACAGTTGGCGAATGATCCCGTTTCGGCACCAGTTACGCGTGTCCGGGTAATGAATAGGTTTTTAAAAAAAAGGCATTTAAATAAACTAGCTCGCACGTGATTGAAGACAAGAATCGAGTTTATTAGTCAGCTCCTTATGTTTATAGGAGAGGCAATGTTGATACGGACTTCAACCCTCTAGTCTCTCGCGGGCCGGCGTCTCTCGCGGGCCGGCATTACTTATATATATATATATATATATATATATATATGATCAAACCACAATAAGAATTGGGAAAATGTGGTTTGATCATTGATTGTTATTTCACGTGTTTATGTGAAACCTTTATATATATTATTATATATATATATATATATATGCTATTTTCTAAGTTAGAAAATTCGTAAATAAACTACAGGAATAATAAATAAGAAATACAGTTTAGCCTCAAATTCTGGTAGGAATCTCACTTTTCTGGTCCTTACTCTTCCCTCATTTTAATCTTTTAGTGATGTTGTAACCAAAAAAATGGGTACGGCGAGTATGCTTTATATTAAATAATCTGCTCATTTATTTTTTGAGATATGTATTTAATATTTTTGCATTTAATTAATATTAGGTGTTTTTGAAAGAGTATTAAATTAAAATTTACAGAAAAACTGAACGGTGAACGGAGAAAGGTTTGTATAATTACTGAGAACCGTGTTTTTATTTCGATATTGTCTTGTTTGTAAGAAAAGGGTTGCTCTGCATATTTTATTAAATTCGCTGCTTTTAGTAAACAGATTCTTCTTTTTTTAAGTTTTTCAATTGGATTCATGGTCATTATCAGGAATTTGCTCCTGTATTTGAGTAACGGTACTCGGTTGCGTTTATTAATACTACAGCCCTACCTCGTCAACCTTGACGTTTCTTTATAATGGTGAAATTATCAACTACATTAGGCCTTACAGAGGCTTAAGTTATGTAATCCTTAACATAATCATCCAAGTTGTTCTTGATTAAAGGAATTCTGTAAATAACCAACAGAAAATATATATCTTGAAATAAACCTAAGTTCATTTCAATGATGTGTTAACTAGATGACTCTTCTTCCCAATTAACATGAGTTCAAGGTAACAGTTACTATTGGATTAACTAAGTTAATTGTAACTCATTGTTAGGAGTTTACTATTTGTTACCCTTAGCAAACAGAGAATCAAGTATTTACAAAAATAATAAAAAAAAAACAAATATCTACCATCTATGTTAAACACTTTGATGGTTGCTGAAGTTGGCAGATAATTCAAAGGAAATAAGCAAGTATATACTAATCTTCAAAAAACATTCACAATAAATCTATTATTATGACTTTGGTAAACCTAATACATGAAATTATATTTCGACAAAAATGACCAATACTAAAAGTAAGAAGCTTTCAAATTTATATATGTATATATGCAAAAGAAAAGACGATATTTAGGTATACTTAGCACGTAACATTCAGTATATAGGCAAAAGGGAGGACGATATTTAGGTACACTTAGCACCTTTCTTAGCACTTATTAGAGTAAAAGGAAACACGAATATATATATATATATATATATATATATATATGATCAAACCACAATATGAAATGAGAAGAAAAGACCAAAATCTTTCAACCGTAACAAGCAGTTACGGAGAAAGTTTCCGTTTTTGTCAGAGACAAAAACCTAACTTTGACGAAGACCACTCATTACGGTAGAAAGATCTTAGTCTTTTTTCACCATTTCTTATTGTGTTTTGATCATTGATTTTTATTTCACGTGTTTATATGAAATCTTATATATATATATATATATATATATATATATATATATATATATATATATTATATATATATGTTTGATGTCCTTTTCGAATTCCTGGATTCTATAATCGTAAAATACAATTAAATGTATGTATGCACATATATAAAAAGTTAAATTGATTTAATAAGCAGTAATAACATGTTACGATCATAGTTGAAGGCTGAATTTGCTTGATATTACGTGTTATGCAGATTCGGAGGCAAGCAGACAGTCGGACTTGGCATCCTGGGCACCGCTCTACTCACACTCATTACCCCCTGGGCTGCAAGAGCTGGAGCCAACTGGATCATTGCAGTCAGAGTTCTTGAAGGACTTGCCGAGGTAAATACCTTCACTGTTCGATTTGATCAAAGAGTCACTCTGATATCGTTCATTAAAACTGTAATTCATGATGATCAAATCACACGTATTTGGCAAAATTATTATTTGTGAAGTAAAATTATTTCACAATCAACAAACGTAAACCACAATAAGAAATTTATTCTTAGTTGAGAAATTCCATAGTTGGGTTTTTGACTCTGACGAAGACTGCTGTTACGGCTGAAAGATCATAGTCTCTTTTTCCCATTTCTTATTGTGGTTTGATCATTGATTGTTATTTCACGTGTTTATGTGAAATCTTGTTTTGTATATATATATATGATATATCAGTAAATATAATGATTTCACATAAATACGCAAAATAACAATCAAAGATCAAACCACAATAAGAAAATGGGAAAACAAGACTAAGATCTTTCAACCGTAACAAGCAGTCTTCGTCAGAGTCAAAAACCGAACAGTTGGGTTTTTGACTCTGACGAAGACCGCTTGTTACGGTTGAAAGATCTTCGTCATGTGGTTTGATCATTGAGATGATATCAGGTAAATAATCAGTTAGCAATAAATGAAAAGAATGAATCAATAAATGTGTGGTTGTGTATTATTTTCTTTTCTAATTGCATACAGTTTTAATAGCGTAGAGTATATGATATACAAGTTTGTAATAGTATTTTTATTTGTATACTATTCCTATCCCGTTCATTAGAAGGTTCCCTACAAAACCTCTACACCTGGAACCACTAACTTAATATTCGCTCCCACCTCGTCTAACAAGATGGCTTTGTTCTCTACACTATCTCATAAGCTGGCAGAATAACATCAATGTTTGTTTCGTGTTGTAGGATAACAGCTCAAGTGATGTTTTGTGGGAAATACTGAACACGGTTTTCACATCTCTCTGCTATGGGTACATTATAAAACACGTTGTATGCTTACGGTCAGACTTTTAAATTTACAATGTAATTAAACAAATTTGTTTTTAAAACATCATTGGCTCTAAAATAGAGTGATTTAAACAATATTATGATCCACTCAGTTAGTATAAAATCGTAAAATACAATATTCATGAATTCTATTAAGCAAACAATACTTTTTGAAACAATCTAATAGTATAAATACTGAATATTATATTCTAATCATACATTATAAACATAATTCGATATAATCACTAAAAAAAAACCTTTATTTATTTGTTTCCGTATACGTTTGAACATGCGCGTCTAGTATTTCTACTATTGCGAAAATCGGAAGCTGAATTACAAAATTTTATCACCGTCCAAGGCAAATATATCACTATATTGCGGAAGCTTTGATAATCTTATGGCATCATGGGGAAATTTCGTTATTAGTTTTTAGGGTGATAATGTATGTTTTTGTTTAAAAATATCTGCTGTGATTAATTGCTTGTTTAGTAATATGCGTATCATACTAATCATTCATAAAAGTGAGGTTACATTTTATCTTTATAAATTTTTGAAACTATTTATATGGTCCTATTAAACCTAATTGGCCATAAAAACAGGTCAAGGTCAACGTAACATTAGACGAAATAGATGTCTGATTTAGCCTATCCTATAAAAATATTAAATATAAAAATGAAAAGCTTATTTCATTAAAAGTTCGTTAATTATTTCATGTTTGTAATTTAGAAATACTTGATTTTTAAATAGCTTTTATTTTTAGAACCATTTTTTGCTTTTGTTTTTTTTTTGTTTTCATTATTTTACACGGTTATTGTAATTTTTTTTAGTAATGTTTAAAATATTTTGAAACTCAAAATATAAAAAAACTTTAAAATTATTGTCTAGTTAGTTACTAAAATACTCAATATTAATAAATCTTCTTTTTTTTTATCATAAAGATTTGTAAAAATATTTTGTTAAAATATAATATTTAATAAAATGAACTATTAAAACAAACTGAAATATTTTAAAATTATCCATATTACAGTTATGAGATGAAATTGCAACATGAAAAAATCATCATTTTGATATGAATAATTTTTATGAGAGGAAATTTGAACATGAATTTAAAACTGTAGTCTGCAACTGTAATATATGATTTACAAGTGTCATATTAATTCACCATACAAAATCCTGAGTAATTAGTGGGTTAATGATTTGAACATGAAAATTATAAAATCACATTCTTTTGTAATCAGTGAGTTACTAATTTATGATTACTGGTAAAGTAATATTGCTAGTAATCAGTGGGCGGTTATATGAAGGAGGTCAGATCAAACAGAAGACGATGCTATTATCATTATTACCAGCATCTGCGTACATACTGCAAATATAATTGAGCCATTAGTCTCGTGTCAATAACCCACTACAAATTCTACTATTACCTAATACCAAATAAAAACATTTTGTTGAGAATAAAACTCAGCATCCAAATATCAAGTAAATCATTTTTTATATTTATATTTTACATTATAATTTTAAAAATACTTTAAAAGATTAATATTATTAAGAAATTATGAAAATAAATCAACGCTGACTTTATTTTTAACAGGTTAGAAACTGCCTCTGATTTTAAAAGTAATTGGTTACAAATCATTTAAATTATAAATCTACAGTTACTCATATATTTGGGGAAACTCGTTTGTATGAAAACTGATATATATATTCAGTTGATAATGTCAATGCTGATAACTGGTGATAGCTGGATGTCTTCTGATATTTCACAGATTATTTTAGAGCTGTTGTTGATCGCAATTAAATCGTTAAAATTAATTTGAATAAAGTTTGAAAAAAACAGTGGTAGTGTCACCTTGTCAATGACATTGAGTGACTTGGTTGAGGGTGCCCTAGACCTTCTAGATTCCCAAACCCCTCCTCCAACATTCCTACCCTTGACCTCCAAATACTACTTTTCACGCATTCTTATTATCTTCCTAGCAATAGCTTATGATTGTTAAAACCAGTTTTGTCTATATTTTTATAAAACTATCTTTTTGTTTTCCTTCTTCCGCACTATCTAAAAAAAAATATAATTTTCCATTAACATATAAAATTAAACAAACTGTTTGCTTTGCTTTGATTTCAATTGGTAATTTCAGTTCAGATAACTAGTAATGGCTAGTTACAATTTGTTTGGTTTCCCTATCTTTCTTCTCCTGTAAAGATTAAAACAAAGAACTTAAAAGATTCTGCGTGTTTTTCCCTTTTACTTGTGTTACTTTACTGATGTTGAACTATATATAAGGCAAAAATTATTCTTATCCTAATTAGTATACCAAATTTTTTAACGAGAACAAAGGAAATTGCAAAAGTAATGAAAAATTGTTTTTTCTCATCTTATACACATGTTACTCTACATCAGACAAACAAAGTTATACTTCCCCTGATGATGGTGGGGTCGAAACATTAGAGTATGTTTTCCTCTTTTTCTGTTTTCATTTTCTCTTAATCTTTTAATTTGTTCTGACTGGTCGTTTATATATATATATATATATATATATATATATATATATAGGTGTGTTATGTAATCTGGATTCGGTCAAATTTTCTAGGTTCAAAAATCAAACTCTCATTGCCGACGTTTTGGTTTTATTTTAAAACCTTTTTCATAGGCATCTTCTCCATATACTCTTCTTATATCCTCATAAAAACCCATATTTCTTCTTATATAAACCCAAAATTATATACAACAAATTCAATAATATATCGACCGTTTAATAGAATAGGATATATATATATATGTAAATATTCAATTTTATTTTAAGCATGCATAAAGTTCATTAAATGCCATTATTACTGCATATAAACAACGGTTATATAATAAATAGGTTTAGAGGTGCCTAATGGTGCCATTTAGTTGTAGCGTTTACCCAAGTTATAGAAGAACTTTGAAGAAGTAGACGAACCTCGACGTGCGGATACTCTGCTTATGTGCAAATTAAATAATTGTACTTAATCAAGGATGAAGTGATAGGAATGTTTGATCAAATTTGCAACTTTTATACTTGACCTATGCCATTCAACATGCTGATCTTTACGCCTGTCGCTATTGTTGTGATGACAAGAGCCATTAAGAAACATGACATGCAGCCAGCGCGTCCACTTGGTTTTACTTGAGTCTTTCACTTCCGCCTCTTCAGGAAGTCCTCGCGAGACCTCCATTCAGGTCACCCCTTCGTCATACATTGACATTTTGTTTAAAACCTTGATCATTGCACAAAATATCGCGACTAGTTAATTTCCTGCATATCAAACCTAAGCACGTCTTTAATTTTATTAAGGAATTTATTTTATTGCTTTCCGGTTTCCTTCTCTACTTCTTTAAATATTTTGTAACACTGAATTTGTTGAATAAGACTAATTTTTGTGACTTATAAAATGATTCTGACTTTCTAAGAACAGATCGTTCTGAAAGCATATATCACTATGAATAAGGTCTATGAGTTCTCTTAACTTTTATATAATATATTTAGTTCTATTAAGTTTTATACAAAACCAACCAAGATATTTTTAATATATATTATCAAAACTAATAATATGTTAATATAACTTATAATATGTATTAAACTGCTAAATTAATTACCATTTCTTTTATTTTACTAATTGTGTTCTCCTGCAACGCTTAGTCTGTAAATTCTGAAATACAGTGGGACACAAAATATGAATAAATATTATTACTTTCAAAAATAAAAATTATACCTTGATTTTTTTTGTTTAACAGATTCTTGTCACAAAAGTCACCGAGATGTCCAATACTTCTCTAATTTTTGTTCGATTTAATGACTTTTTTACATTTTACATTTTTTTGAGATTAATATAATTCAAAAGTCATATTATTCTATAAAATGTTTG
Organism: Hermatobates lingyangjiaoensis; assembly: GCA_026182355.1. Taxonomy (NCBI): domain Eukaryota; kingdom Metazoa; phylum Arthropoda; class Insecta; order Hemiptera; family Hermatobatidae; genus Hermatobates; species Hermatobates lingyangjiaoensis. Next base: position 2,348,273 of record JAPFBL010000015.1, read on the forward strand.
AACATGTATTACATTATTACTTGTCTGTAGGTGTGTTCATTTATATTGTTCTTTTCTAGGGGACTACCTTTCCAGCAATTAACGCACTTTTGGCCCAGTGGGTTCCACCTCTTGAAAGGGGCAAAATAGGATCACTTGTTTTTGCAGGTTAGCAAAATTTACATATGGAGTTATATCTTTAGATTGGGTCTCATCTTGAATAACTATTTTCTTATATACTCCTAAATATAACACGAATCTATTCATTTAATGAATAATTTATACAATACTTATGAATTATGCATTTTTTTGGGTATGCAAAATATGAATATTTTCTAATTGACATTAATTATAATGTTTTTTTTTTGTAACTCGAAATTGTTCATTTCTATTCTATTTACGTTGTCATATTTATAAATGTTATGAATTATTTATTCCTACATAAATGAAGCAAGCATTAAAACCAGATTGACGACCTTAAATGTAAGCTATTAAGTAAGTGTTAATGGAAAAAAAACACTTTTTTATGATAAATTGATTTGGAGCGGAAATAACCTTCATTAGAATGAGTACAAGGTTACATAACTTATTACTTTATCGTCAATGATAATAAGCGGTGTAATTTCAATTTTAAACTTATGGAAATAGAAAGAAATTTGGAATGGTATATACTCACCGTTATGACAAGAAAACTTATTAACAAAGTTATACCTGATCAACTGAATTAATCAAACGTTGTTAACTTCATTTTGCAAACACGTTAAAATGTAAAACAAATTTAGTTAGTACAATAATGCAAAGATACTTATAAAAAGACCTCCACTCCTTAAAGAGAAAGACTAAAATTTTTGGAAGGAGGTAAAAATGTTGGTCAAATGTAAAATGCTAGGAATCCTGCCTTCCGCAACAGTAACAACAATTTATAATAATTAGTTAAATAAATTAACAATTTTTTAAATTATAGTATTTATATCTGAAATATAAAAACTATATCGTTTACTATATCGTTCTAACTTTGATATTGGACTTCATCTATATTCATTGTACTTTTTCCTGAAAAATAAGAAAATACCTGGTAATAATTACAGCAGTAGGTACCACCCATTATTTGTTGCGTAAATTTTTCTAATAACACTTAAACAAACAAATGTTGCATGAATATATAGTGTATTTTAAACTTCAACAGTATCTCTTTTAGGATTAATGAAATTCATTTTTATACACGCTTTGTTCGTATACACCATGATTTCATTAATTATTTTATATATCAAGTAACATTCTTCCAACACTTTTACCTGTTTAATAAATTTTCAAAAGTAAATTTACAAATTTACATAATAATTTATTTTTATGTTTGATATAAATATAAATTATATATATTATTAATAATAATATTTAATATTTACAAAGATTAATTTTACTTACGTATTTCTGTATTTTTTAATATAAAATTATATTTTGCATGCTATTGTAATAGCAGTGATTTATTTTTTAGACTTATTTCCATAAATTGACTTGAGTAATAAAGCGATTTAAATTTTTTTTTGTATTAATAATAACTTCAGGCTAAATATACTGTAATCCCAACAGTACTGAAAAGAACTACATAATGCCACCGTGCGATAAAAGGATGTCATAAGCATAATTAATACTTTTTTTTTATCCATCTGATATTCTTTTTAATGAAAAAAGGAACATCACACATTATTAAGTCACCATTCCTTCAATCCATTTCACATTTTTTGTTTCAGTTTTGTCAAAGTAAGTAAATTCTGTACTTCTTCAGAAATTTAAATATATTTTATATTTAAAAAAATAAATGTTCATAGTTATACAAGCGTTATAGTACTCCTAACAATTATCATACATGATATATTTCCTAACCTTTACATAAATATCTATATTGTCAAGATATTAATTGATATCAAATCTCAATTTCATTTGACTATTTCAAAGAATCAAACTAAGAATATATATATATATATATATATATAAAGATTTCACATAAACACGTGAAATAACAATCAATGATCAAACCATCTCATATTATATTTTGATCGTTTCATATTTTTGCATTTCATATTGTGGTTTGATCATTGATATACATACACACACACACACACACACACACACACACACACACACACACACACACACACACATATATATATATATATATATATATATATATATATCGAAAAAATGATTTCACATAAACATGTGATTGTTTATAAACAATATTAACTCACCAGATGCTCTCTGCATCTAGTGTTCCAGTTGGGTTTTTAAATCTGACGAAGACCGCTTGTTACGGTTGAAAGATCTTGGTCTTGTTTTCCCATTTTCTTATTGTGGTTTGATCATTATTATATATAAATATATATAAATATATATATATATATATATATATAGTTCACACAGGAAAGAGAAAAAACAAATAAAGACACACACAAAAGACTCACAACGATATTTCGACAGTCGTCGTCATCGGTCAGAAGTAGTCCCTTTGAGTAGCTGAAGCTAACTCAGCTACTCAGTATATATATATATATATATAAAGGCCAAAACCACAAGGAAGAAGAAAAGGAAAGGAAATAAATGCTCTGAGGTCTTTCACTTTATGTAATCAGAAAGCAAACAATGTAAGGAAAAAGAAGGTAAAAGGTATGTATATAATGTATTTGTGATTTGTCAGACGTAGAGACCTCACAAATTTTTTGAAAGCCCCTTTCCTCACATCACGCGAACACAGATATACAGTTAAAAGCATGCCATAAATATGGATTTATTAGACCTGAAAGTGTGTGCATTTGACAAAACACTATAGTTAATTTTTTTCATTATTACCGTACTTTATTTCTTGTAAAGTAGTAATTGATATTTCGTTTATTTGTTTAGAATTGAAATGATGGTGTATTATTAACTTTTTTTTTCATTAAAGTTGTTTCTAATTGACTCAGGTAATCAGATCGGAACTGTAGTAAGCATTGGTCTGACGGGCGTCATCCTCAAATACTATGAAGGCAACTGGCCTCTTGTGTTTTATTTGTTCGGCACTCTGGGAGTCATTTGGTACTTGGCCTGGTGCTACACATGTTATAATGACCCTGCTTCCCACCCGAGGATATCACCCCAGGAAAAGAACTACTTAGTACTGACTCTAGGATCTGACAAGAGGAACAAGGTTGTAATCAAATCCTTAATTATCTTTTCATAATTGTTAATTAATATTCAAAGAATGAATTTAAAACTTGCAGACTTTACGATTCTGTGCTGCTCTAGAGGTGGATTATTTGCTATTTCCAATCCATTAGAATTATGTGCAATCTATAATACTTGATTTATTCTGCCCAGAAAACTACAAATGATAGTTTACTTCTTTATTAGATTAGCAAATCTGTTCCGAGTACAACACAGAGGCTTGAAATTCACGGCCTGTTCATATCTCTCAAAACTGGTTAAGTGATTTTCCTTCTCGTACGAGAAAAGTTAGGATCAATTACTTGATTGAAGGGAAAAAATTACAATACTAACGACTAGAACACAATAGACTTTGAAATTGTGAGTTGATTTTCATAATGAACCTGTCTTAGATCATATCATATTCGATTTTTTAGCTAATTTTTATCATCTTTAAAAACAACTATTCAAAATTTATTGTACAAATATTCTGTATTCCTGCCTAAATCCAAAATTTAATCATGTTTTTGTTCATGATTATTATTTATTTTAATTGTTAAATATTCTTCAGTTTAATTCTTTTCTCATCTGATATTTCTTTTTCTTTAGTTGTTTGATGTATTCAAGTTCTTACATTTCCTAGCATAATGCCGGAACTGTAGGTCCGTTTTCTGTTATTGATTTTTCTATACGGTTGTCTTTATAAATTTTTACCTTTTCTTTGTTTTTTACTTTGTCGTCTGAACTTATACTATAAGTAACATAATTATTATTTATTATTACTCTTTGTAGTTGTCATTTATTATCCAGATAAATTCGTATACTACATATTATATTAATTGATGTTATTTGAAGAAGCTCGTTTGTTTGCGCAAGTGCTCTAGTCTGAGTGCCTCCCTGTGGAAGGCCTTACGTGCCAAGGACTCTTGTTCTGCATCACTTAAGTCACTTTCTTGGAGGAGCCCACGACCGTCACAATAAACACGCTATTAGCCTCCATCAATGCCAGAGATGACCGCATTGTAGTTAGTTTTGTCATTCAGTACAACCACTAAATACGTGAAGATAACAATTAACCACATCTCTATTTATTACAATCGCGTTGCTTATCTTCTTTACTCTATCGGCACAAATAACATCATGTTTGAAAATGCCGGTTGTAATGTTTTGTTGTGTAATATAACCATAGTCTATACTTCCATTAGTTTAAAACAATTTCAATTGTTTGTAAGAATACCTCAACAAATGGAACTTTCAAATAATTTTTATCCAGAACTCTCTAGTTAACGTATCATCTTTGGAATGTTCTGTTTGTTGTCAAACATTCGGACCAAAACGTACAATGAAATTATGTTGGTTACATTGTTTTTGCACTAATTTCAACTTTTTCTTTAGGCAATAATGGAAAAACTTACAAAAATGGAATCCTGATTTTAATCATTACTTTATTTAAACTGTGGTCAATTAATTCAACATTATAAATACATAACTTAGGTGTTTCATCACTTGTAGTGTTTAATGCTAATGTGTTAAAACATTTTCATTTTCATTAAAAACAACATTAAACGGCAGATTTTTACCTTTATATGGTTTACAATTAAAAAACATTGTAAAAACGAATTAATAATACCTAAACATTTTACTCCTGTACATTGTCAGTTATTAAGAATAAATATCAACGTACAGTAAAATAAATCTCACTTTGCACTTTCACTGTAATCTTTTAATGATTAAATTATAATAGGAAGAACTAGTGACACTAGACATTTCATTGGATGTAAACATTCGTTTGGCATACCTCTCCATCAAATGATAAACACCTGTCTTCACATACATAATCTATGACATGCTAACTTTGACCTTCTTTTACATGCTAACGTGTGGTCTAGTCTGTTCCACTATTCAGTCACGAAAACAAATTCTCAATATACTAGAATGTTTGTAAATAGAAACTGAATCTCAAGAAATGATTATATTTTAATACTTGATTTGATACGACTTTTTAATTCCAGTAAATTTTTATCACTCAACTCATCTTTGTGGGCAATATTGTGAGATGCTCTTTCTATGTATTTAAAAATTCATAGGGCTACAAACAAACGACACAATATGGCGAAAAATAAATTTTTGTATAATCATTTTATTAACTGTATGTATATTATAATTTAATACTAATAATTTGATTTTCATGCACATTGTTAGTACCACAGAGTAGTTGGTTCATTTTGTTACATACTATTTTTACACGTGATGTTATTCCATTTTCTGACCTCAATATTGAAGCTTGTCATACATTTATCCTGCTATATTTCTTATTAAATATGTAACTATTAATTAATGGAGCTCACAAATTTATAACACTATTGGCAAATTACTGAGAACACTAGAATAAAAGCCCCTAGGAGTGGGTAACTACAGTCCTGAAATATGCAAAGGCAGGAGGTACTGGCTATTCATTGAGAACTGGATTATCTACTTAATCATGTACTAAATCTTTTACCACATCTAAATTTATTTTGAAGAGGCGAATCCTTATGGATCCTAAAACTGGTAGTCGTTCTTTTCAATAGTAGTTCTATTGAACTGGTAGTCGTTCTACTGGTAGAACTACTTCAATAATGTTAAGTACAGATTGGAAAAAGAGTTCCGCTCGGTTTCAAACTATTTAAAAAAACGTAAAACGCAGTAAAGTTCATGCAGCTTATCTAGAAAAATACTGGTATGATATTTTTGTAAATGAGGAATTAATCCATTTTCACGAGACTGATCATACATACCTCCAACCAGTAACACTTCATTGATAAAGTACAGACAATATTCCTTATCAATATTAATACAGTGGCATTGACATAATTTCAATTATTTCGTTTAGTCGCTTTCTATTTATGATGTTCGTGATTCATAAGTTTGTAACATGGCCAGTTTACTTACAAGGTGTATATGTAAGACAATTGCGATCAATACGGTAACCGGTCATTGCTTTCTTCATTTTGAAATCAATGATTACGAATTTGCTAATGGTGAGTAATCTACTTTGATTTTGAACCTCTTCTAAAATGTAAATGTTTAAGGCCAGGTGACATGGAATTGTACATGTGTCATGTTTTTTTGTAATTCTTCATTGTTGGATCTGCTTTGTAAAATTTTATTGATATGAGTAGAATCATTTGAACTTCTAGTTTTGAGTTGACTCAAATATCTGTGTTCCCATTCCAAAAGCTTCTAAAGCTGTAGCTCTTTTTTCTGCTTTATTTTAAAAGAATAGAATGTTAATCACCGATATCTGTGTTTGGTTACATATTGAACACCTAGAAGTTCACTAAGTTTTTAAACAATTGCGGGGCCTAAGTTCTGTGAACTTGAGCTTGAATAACTTGAAGTCCAATAAGTGGCTTATTAGACATTGGAAGAACTTTGTGGTCTTAAAATAATTAATATTTAAACTTTTGAGCATCCATAGCTTACTTTTTAAAAAGAAAAATAAACTTATCAAAAGGTTTATCCCGTCATCAAACATTGTAACATAAAATAAAGCATATACTCATTGATTAGAGGAATTCAAATAGTTCATAATTGGAAATGAGTTGAGAACAGTAGTAAAAAAATTGCTAGGGTTGGTAAGCAACTAATTGTCAGCAGGTTATAATTCTGTGTAACCACGATCCTGGATGTTTCATCTTTATTTACATTGTTACGTGTGCAGATGATGGATCTCTTCAAGGATTTAAGAGGTATCACTATCCTCTAAGAAAACTTGCATTTTTACCTAGTTTTGTTTTTTTTTTATTACGACTGCTTTGCCAGGTTTATTACTTCTCTAAAAGTAATGCTTTTATGTCTTTTTGAAAACTTATGAGTTTTGTTAAAACAAAGATTAATAAATATATTGTGTTTATTTAATTGATTACTATGATGCTTTATAACATAAAAATACTGACATTTAACAGTATTACAATTTTCCACATGAATGTAAGAAATCATCTGTAAATCTCTTGTAATATCAAATGGAGAAATATTCTCCTTTTCATTAGCCTCAGTGCCATTTTCACATAATGATAGTAAATTCAGACCATCCTTGCGAGCTTCAATATTAACAGTTAGTCAACTCACCACAATAATCAAATGCACTCCTTACTTGTTTGAGGTTACTTTCCGACAACGTCATACATCCTTCCAATAATTTGCTTTGGTTCGTTAGAAAGTCAATTCCAAAATTGCAGGTAATTCATGTGACTTCAGTCCTATATGCGTAAAATATATGCATTCAAACGTATAACAAGATTTGACAGTAAGCAAGTAAAACAAAAATTAACGTCTAAAACATGATAAGAAATTCAGAAAATGGGACCATTAGATTCGGACTAACTGATAAGACAGTTGAAGTTTTTCTATTGCATACTATATTTTAGTCATTGATATGAAACTATATATATATGCAATTGTGTCCTAATTAATACAGTAAACTGCTGTGTGCATAAAGTTAAAAAACAATAACTAATAAATAATATTCTTTTATTATAATAATGGAACGAAAATAGTAAATCGTACGATGCTCCCTACTAACAGTAAATGAAATGAAAAAAAAAATATAATTTAAATATTTTTGTTATTGTTCAAATTTCAAATGTTTTTAGCCTCGGTAGGTCCTAGAGACAATGTTCTCACTGGGCGATATGGACTTGAAATATCATTGAAGCACAAAAATAGAAATAGAATTTACTTTGCCTATCAGGTCAAAGTCCCTCATAAATTAGGATGATAGAAAAGACTGCAACTATATAGAATATTCTTCATTTGTTTGCGTCATAAAATGTTTAAATACTCTTGAAGAATATAGTTTAATATATATGTTTCAGAATCTAGGACCTACTCCATGGTTGAAAATGGCGACCTCCATTCCCCTATGGGCTCTGGTTATTGGGCAGATAGGCCACGACTGGGGTCTTTTTACAATTCAAACTGATTTACCTAAATACATGAAGAGTGTCATGAAGTTTTCAATTGGTCAGGTAATTATAACAACTGAATAAAAAAAATTGATCTGTGGTTTCAATATTATTATTATAATAGTACAATTAGTGTTACACAATGGATGACAAATGTTAAACTTATTTATTTTGACATAAATAAGTATCACTCAGATGTGTTTACTTCTATATATGAGTTTTGGCTCGTTATTTGAGATGATATCTACTTCTCCAGAAGTCAACCATGTTGACAGCTGTTGAAATATAGAAAGGAGTTAGTTTTTTTTTCTGAATTTATAACTAAACAGATAAGCCACAATGAAAAATTTTGATGACAGAATTACAAGCATTTGATTTGGTCATGCCTGTGGGACAGTCTCAGTTATGAGGACTCGAATCAGCGATTTTAGAATTTCATATAGTGGTCATTCATTTTATATTATATTTTGATTTTCTTTTTATACTGTGAGATTTGTAAACAAAAATTATCCTCCATGGCCTCCACTCATAATGATATATTTTGATAATTTCTTCATATAAAAGTATATTGTATATATTTAGATTTTTTTTTTTTAGAAATTTACAGACTTGAAATTAAGATCATGATGAATATAGTTGCCAGAGTCTTTCAATATTTTTCTTGGTTAAATTAAACACTTAATAGCCAACACAGTCGTATAATAAATAACAGAAAATACAACGCAGAAAAACAAAAACAAAAAGTATATCTGGGCATTCGTTAGTGCTCACATTTTAAACTGTTGTTGATTCTTAAACAGTTCTTCCTCCTGGTGTTAACTAGTAATGTGATTTGTATGTTAGTGTTCATTCATATTTTTCCCGTTGTATACTTTGTTTGTCTTATTTTTATTTGATTTCACTTCAGAAGAAAAAAACTCTTTAATAACAAACTACCTCAAAAGGACATACGGATTTTTTCCACATTTCATTTATTATTGCAGTGAATTCATTTGTATATAACGCCATAAAATAAAAATTGTAACATTAACTAACAAAAAGGATACATAACTTGATAAGGAAAGAAACAAAATTACAAACACAGTAAACATTTTCAATAGTCAACATTTGAAAATAAAAACAAATGATAGATTGAAGGAAAAACTAGACATTATAGGAATTTGAAAAAATATTAAGGTAACTCTCAGATTTCAAGGAATGAACTTTATGCATTGATTTATGATAGAAAAAATTCACTTTTAAGATGATGTGGTGCCATCTTAAACCAGACAATGCTGATCTATTAAACATATCAATTTTTCAGGGTTAAACATAAATAGTAATAATGTAATAGTAATTTTAATTCAACTGAATACTAACAATTATTCTTTACATTACCTTAAAAGTCTATTTCATGTTTTTTATTTTGGTATTTTAGTTTCAATAATAGTTTTATTATGAACCAATTTGCTTAAAATCCTCTAAACGACTTTAAAAAATTATATCGTGTTGAAAACAAGTTTCTTGAATTGTTGTTTATATGAAAATGTTAGTGATAATTTGTATATTTATCAATATCATGTATTAAACATTTATCTTCAAATATTTATGGGAAAAAAATGTAATTGTTTATTAATTGCTCCTCTTAAACAATTAGGATGTTAGATATTATGTTTGTGCAACAAAAAAAAGTATTAGATTGCAAAATAAATAAATTATATTATCAATAGGCTCGTAATATCTAATCATATATACAATAGGCCAGAAAGGTCACATTGTGAGATAGTCACTAATTATTTAAATGATTTTTTTTCCTGCTTTGGGAGCGAGATTTGGATGAGAGGTTTTGTTTAACAATAAATTAGCCTAGCCTTCTGAGGAAGTTTCGTGAAATAACTATTACCTTTCGTTTAAAAGGAATAATTTTTTATATATGTATATAGACATATCAATGATCAAACCACAATAAGAAATGGGAAAACAAGACTAAGATCTTTCAACCGTAACAAGCGGTCTTCGTCAGAGCCAAAAACCCAACTGACTCTGACGAAGACTCAGTTGGGTTTTTGACTCTGACGAAGACCGCTTGTTACGGTTGAAAGATCTTAGTCTTGTTTTCCCATTTCTTATTGTGGTTTGATCATTGATTGTTATTTCACGTGTTTATGTGAAATCTTTTTATATAGACATATATATATATATATATATATATCTGAGAATGTAGGTGCCCTTATCAATGATACGCCTCATTAGTTTATTTTTAAGATTACTAAGTATTACCATATTATCATATCATTACTAAATATCATATTTCACCTTTTTTTTGTCATCTGTTACAACTTTTTCTAACACGGTTTGTCATATTCTTAAAATACACAAACATTTAAAAAATATTAAATTAGTTCCTTTAAAAATTATAAATAATGTCTTGTGAACTTTAAAAGAAAGGCATAAATTTAGACTTTTGCAATTTCAAAATCAAAATAATTATAGATTTTGATTAATTATCATTATTGTTGTTATTATTAATGATAATTTTCTATATATAAAAATGAAGCATTAATTAAATTGATTATGAGGTTTTAATAATAGTTTTTTGATTTATTAATTTATTTAATTATTTAATTTGAGTAAAAATTAACAATTGTAGATTTTTCATTGATTTAATTTTTAATCAATTGTCTACCTTAGTTCTCTTAATCGGAAATACTTCAGCTGAAACTTTGATGGACTATATTACATTGACCTTTTATCTATACCTAAAAATCTGGAGTGGCCTACACTCTACTTTACTATAAGTAACTCAATGTCAAATTTCTTGAGTATATAAAACATAACGTATCATTTAAGCATAACATAAATATCTAAATGGGATATAATTATTAGCATTGCATTCGTGAGGTAGTACAGATAGTGATTGAAGGACATATCAATTTATAAACTTATTTTTGTACATCACAAATAATTTATTATTTGCAAATAATTTCATTAGTATGACTACACCAGTAATAACATTTTTGAAAAACCAATGTGAACATTTCTTGAAACGAAATATTATCCTACAAGAGAACATGGCTATTGTTCAAATAGCCAGTAGATTTCTTACATCGTTTACTTGAAATCCTTCTACATTGAATATTAATGTAAAATTTTCAAATTTGAAACAGTAAAATACCCTTTTTTTCTCTGAAAAACATCTTAAACAGCGAAGAAAATGTTGTTTTAAGGTGATTTGTTAATTAAAGATGTACGATAATTACAGTTATTAATCTTTAAACGAAAGATTTATATTTTGAATTATCTTTTACATTTTTGGTTTTTAACAGAATATTATACTGGGAATTTATGGCTTCTTAGTATTTAATAAGATCATTTTCCTTCCCTTTGTCAAATAACATATATACGATTTTCTTCTGAGTGAGTGTTATCATTTTCCTGCACAATATTATTCCTCTTACATCTCATATAATTCAATAAACAATTTAAACTGTTCCTTTATAAAATCAATTTTATCTCAGTGGATTCGCTCAAAAAATTTCTAAGTCAATGTAAACAATGTAAAAAAATACAAAAAATTCGACAAGTATAGCAGGTGATCTCTTAGTCTAGGGTAAACAAAGAGTTTTTATATCGTTATTGCTCTTTCCCGTAATTGAAACTTCATGATTTTTTTTTTATGAATTGCTAATGTTTTGTTCCATTTTTGGTCAAATTTTCATTATTTTTTAACGAGCCGTTTAGCGTCAAAAAAAACATTTTCTGAAAACACAAATCGTACTGTAACGCCCCTTTAGCGAATGTAATTTTAGAAAAAAATATCTCAACTCATTCTCCATATAATGTTCTATTTATAGGCATAGTTTCATTCTTGTCCGTGAAACAGTATGGCTTGTATCGCTCTCACAAGGTTTGAGATTGAATTATAAGTCAAAATTTTTACATTTTATTGAAAGAAAAATATTTCCTGTTGTTTTAAAATTCTGAATATATTTTTCGTTTGTTGCATTTAAAACCTCAAAGATAATGTCAAAATTTCAAAACTCTAGGGTTATCAGTTTAGGAGAAATAAATGTTTCAAAAAAAACGGTTTTTGGCAAAAAAAGTGACTTTCCCATCATGCATAATTCTTCGCAAACAATAGGGATCTTCGTCTTTATGAGGCCCATTTTTGTGTAAAATATCAACTTGATCCATCAAAGATTCTGGACCGTAGCGTGGTAACAAGCAATGCTAACACACTCACCCACCCACCACCCACCCACACAACACAGACATCATCGTAAAAACGTCATAAAACGACTTCTGGGACCTCAAAACATGTAATTCCGTCAAAATCTCGAGATCGAATTTTTTCACGATCACTATACTTTACTTATAGTAAAGTAAAAAGAATAGATACTTATGAGATGTACAATACTACTTCAAATATTTATTAAAATAGTTCAATATTTTTCTTTCTTACAATACAACAATTTCTTACTTTTATTTATTTCTTTCTTACTTAAATACAATAAATTATCTTATAAAATTATAATATGTCTTCAATGTTAAAGTGTGAAATAATATAAATTCATATAAATAAAACTTTTATTGAGTAATGATATTTGTAAAAATAAACGTAATTTCAAGTAATCTATATGGCAGTCCTAATGCTAATAATAATACATTATAAATTGAAAATAACAGTGATGTTTATGATAATGAATTTTTATATTTTATATATGCATTGAAATAATTTATAGACTTATGAAAAACTGAAAAAAATAAATAACTTTATAGATCCTACACTTTTCTAAATCGTAAATTATACTAAAAATAAATTAATGAACATTTTTTATAAAGAATTTAAAAATGAATAATAGTAGCGTTATAATATTTAAATTTTATATTAGTGAATAGTTATTTATAAATCTTTGCATTAATTTAAAGTTATATTTACATTATTATCACTATTAAATTATATTGATCTTTTGTAAAACTCTACACATAAATCTTTTTTGTTCGCTCTACCAATATTGCTTATTTTTTTCACATAATAGGTATTTTTTATTAATAATAAATATATTAAGTTCCATTGTATAATTGGTCTGGCCTATTTAATTGAAGAGGACATTTGTCTTTAACATTGAAGAAGTTGTGTGTTGATTCATCAATTATCATTATTTATTCATTTAAAACATTTGCTTTTAATATTAAGGAAATATGTTGTTGTATTTATTAATGAATAACTAATAATATATTAATATATATAATGGATAATAATTTTTTTCATTTTAGTATATATATTAATGTATTTAGGATCATGAAATACCATTTTGCAAATATAAATGTATGATGTAATTTATCAAACATTGAGTAAATAAACAGAAAATATATAATTTAACTCCTTTTTTTCAATTATGGTTTTCTGTTATAATTATAATTGTTATATTCAGTGCATTAATTCATAACTCATAATTTATTCATTATTATTCATAACTCATCATTTATGAATAATTATTTTCGTATTAGTATTATTAAGGAATGGTTATTCGAAATTGTTAATTATTTTAAATGTTTCACTTTTTTGCTTCATTAAAAATTATTTTAAGGAAATAATCAATCAGTTGGTCAAGTATACCAGGGTTATGGAAGAAATGATTTCACTTTTGTTTCAGAATGGATTATTTAGTGCGTTACCATTTTTGGTAATGTGGCTGACTGCAATAGCTGCTGGCTGGCTAGGGGATCATCTTCTCAAGAGAAAATGCTGGTCTATCTGTGTTGCCAGAAAAGTGTTCACTACCATCGGTAATGGTTTATTTAAATGATTACAGAACTATGATACACCGTCTTTTCTCGTATAATGCTGTTGTAGCTCTCTGACCGGTTTCGGGTGTCACCTATCTTCAAAAAGAACTCAGCAAGTTCTTTTTGAAGATGGGTGACACCCGAAACCGGTCAGAGAGCTACAACAGCAGCATACGAGGAAGGACGGTGTATTATAGTTCTAATATTAATAATAATATCCTTAGTGGTAATAACAAAATGCATGACTTTGAATAATTACAACATGTAATGAGTTTAATTTTTTCTATATACCGAATTATACTTACCAAAAAGCTCAAAAACTTTCACCCATTGGTATAATGAATGTTTAATAGATGGAATACTCATATAATTATAAAAAAATATAGGGTGAGTGGATTGTGGATCACTTAGATAAGGGTTTACTGACAAAAAGAAATGATTTCAGCTTCTGTGGGGCCTGCTGTAGGCGTGATAGCAGCCTCCTACGCAGGATGTGACCAGGTGGTAGTCGCCACCCTGTTCACTGTGGGCATGGCGTTCATGGGCTTCTTCTACTCCAGTCTCAAGGTCAACGCTCTCGACCTCAGTCCTAACTATGCCGGCACGCTTATGGCCATCGTCAACGGCATCGGAGCTGTCTCAGGGATCATCACACCCACTCTTATTGGGTATTTAACTCCAAATGTGAGTCATTTCCCTCCTAGTGCATTGCCAACATAATCAAATCTACAGTCACCTAAACTTAGCTTTGATATAAGTAAATATTAAATTCATTACCAATAAAATTATTAAATTTTATTGGTAATGAATTTGCTTTGAAGTTACCATTAAATTTAGTAAATGGTACCTAAATTTATACCACAGGTTTAGAAGTAACTTTGGATAGAACTAAGCCCTTTTTAATGTAACGATTGCTCACCCAATTCACAAAATGTTTTAAATGTTTCTAGCAGTATTGATATTAAAATAATAATTAATGAAGAATTTCATAGTTCCTAGAATAATCAGAAGTGCGTGTTTGGACTTAGAGCACTATATTTCCTTACCCATGAGTGAATATTACCAAAAAATAATAAAGAAATTTGGCTCACTGGAACTATATGTCTGCCAAATATCAATAAGATTTGTCAAATGGTGCACTTGTGGATTGCTTAAAGTATGTTCAATAGACAGTAAGACAGTCACAATGCAGCAGACATATTGTTGAAATGTTTTAAAACAATATTATTGGTAAAGTAATTCTAATGCAAACTTTAATATTCATTGAATCACCATAAGTCGTTAAGTTTGTATTCAGTTAGACATAAAATACGATAATTTACTTTCCCATATATTAATGTTACCCAAATGCAATAATATCTTTTCACCATACAGGAACTATGAAAGCGAAAATACAGGTAGGATGTACAAAAATAATGTGAAATAATGGTCACTGTGGATAAAAAATCATGGAAGCATTTCTTCTCTTCTCAAAAAATGACACCATTCAAAATCATTTAGTATCTTTGGTTGCACCTTCGTCATGCTTAGCCTCACTCTCTATTCCTCTTCGACGGATTCTCCAAAAAATTGGAGTTGTCAAGTGTATTTCATTAATATTTCTTTTAATTTAATATTATTAATAAATGTTATTATATAATTAAATTTTATAAATTATTTATTACAATATTATAACTTTAGATTATCAGATTATGGTTAACATACAAATTTTAATATAGCAAATTCAACCTTTAAATTAACCATACCATCCTACAGTGTTTATTGAAGTGATGATTATATTTTCTGATTTCAGTCAACATTGCTCGAATGGAGGACAGTATTTTGGGTCAATTTTGCAGTTATTATAATTACAAATATAATTTATGTTATATTTGGCTCAGCCCAAGTTCAACCTTGGAATTTTAACGCCTCTGGTCCAGAAAATACGGAATTAAAAGTAAATGGTAAGTATTTATATATATTTATCATATTTTGACTACCTTATTCACTTTGTTTCATTAAATGAATAAGAAGTAATAAATGATTTTTCAATGAATATATTAGACATATATATTTCACTAGGTTGGAAATATATTTCTAAAACATTATTTAATCTTTCCTTGTAAGCTTATTATGTTTTCAAATAATTGCTAATTTTCATTAAACCACTTTTTAAAATGATTATAAGTGTAGTATTCTGAATATCTGGAATAAGATTAAATTCAAATAATATAAAATATATAAGTTTCCATTTTTGTACAAGTAAAAAGATTATTAATGTGTTATTTTTTTCTTTGATAATTCCATGATTAAATAAAATAAATGATTAACAATACTATGAAATATAATAATGATATATAATCAAAAGATGTTTCACTATTTTAACTGGAGACACAGAATATATTTTTTAGCATTACATTTGATAAAAGTTACAGGATTTATTGTAGAATCATAAATAGTTTAAAATTGCTCAATCAAAGAGTTAATATGCTGCAGTCAATGGCTCGCTTACTTGTTCTGAATATTCACAAAAAAAAATTGTTGTTGTTAGAAGTTTAAATATTCGGATAAGATTGGGTTATCACAAGTTTCGTCTGGATACTGGTAACAGACTGCCTGGAGTAGATTTGTTACTACAGAAGATAAATATATATTTTTTAATATAACTAGTGTTTTATGTCCTCATAAACTCGGGATAAAAGTTTATTAATGACAAAAGCAGCATTTATAGTTAAAGAAGAAAACGGATGTCTGATTTCGAAATAAACGATGTCAATAAACTTAAAAAAATAGTATACTGTTTTAGTACAGATATATAATTGGGGAGTTAGTTTATCACAGGAATATCCAAATTTCTGGACATTTGGAACGACAAACACTAGATGGCGAGAGGTCCATGGGAACATAAAAACGGCTCTTTTTTTTTAAGTTATTTAAAGTTGGAAAATTTATTTTAAACATATATTTTAATTTTATACCTAGACATCACAATAGTTTTTAGCTGAATTTATTGGATTATGAGCTTAATGAAATGAAAATACCTAATAACTTAATCTTTTCATTGGTTGCATAAAAATGTTTGTTTGCATTTTTCATTTTTTTTTTTTTTCAGGAAATCTAGCGATCAAAGATGAGAACCAAAAAGAAGATAGTTAGGGTTCCAAGTTAATTAAAATACAAACAGAAAGAAACTTATTTTTAATATTTTAAACGAATTTTTCATTAACTCTGTAAATATTGTCATTGTATTATACTTAAATGTATTGCAGGTATAAACTCAGCATTTACATGTTTGTAATATAGTCTATTTTTTAATAAGTGTATGTTTAGATATTATGTTTAGATGAAATAATTATAAATAATGAAAAATCCTGTAAAATACGAATACTATTTCTTTATTTTTTTAATAATATATTTAAAAGGTCACTGTCAGGGACTTGAACTTTTAAGTCAATGTAAATACAAAGTAATAAATGACAGTCATTCCTAAAGATAATTCACTTAAAAGATATTCTTTTAAAATCTGAGATAATTATGTAGTTACATGTAATATTTTTTTATAAAAAATAAAATTCTTATTTATTGTGGTGTTTCTTTCTTTTAATAGTAATATTAATTTTTCCATGTTTAAAAGTATTACTCGTATTAATATTGTATTGTAGTAACATATATACTCACTATAATATATATATTAAAAACAAAAATTAATGATTTATATTTGTAAATTGATGCAAACGAAATATGCTAAGAAGTTTGGGTGAAGTAAATCATAAGGAGGGTTTCTTGTTGTATTTAATCTTGTTAACCTACTCCTGTGGTGAAGCCAAAGTTGTAAAAATCGAGTTTAAGGACGTTTGAGCTACTCTATTTTCTTATATCCTTATTATTCCTTGGTTACATTAAAATCCTTGATTTTTTTCTTACTGATGCTTATGTTCATATGGGTCATTAACAGCTATCAGACATAAAATTTGCTTGCTTCTGACATCTTTATATTGTCTCTTAAAGTGGAACAAGTTTCACCATACCCCATATTGTTGTATTCAAATATATTTATTGTTATATTCAGGAAAAATTGAACATTAATTTGGAGGTTTGAGAATTACAAATTATTCGTGGGTTAAAAAAAAGAAATAGTTTAGTAATTGGAATTATCATTTTGTATATAATTGCCAAAGTTCAAGTTAAATCGAATTATTAAAAATACTAACTTATGAATACGAAAAAAATTTAATTATGCACTGACTAAAGAACTTAATATGATTTGTGTTAGGTAAGGATGAAATATTAATGTCTTCAAACTTTATAATAAATTACACATCCAATAGTGAACTAACAACACAATCTGAAGGTATATAAACATGACTTGTAAACACGACTAACATTATGCCTATTGATTTTTAATCTCAGAACTCTAAATTTTCATTACTCTAGATTGTGTTACTCATTCTTTTTAAACTGTTTTATTTAATATTGTGTGCCTACTGCTGTTAAATGTTTGGTAATTAATGTCGCCATCCGTTAACACATATATTTTGTTTTATCAAGAAGAATGTTATCCTAGTAGGTAATTACTCAGATGCTTGTATTTCAAACAGATATATGACTTAAATTTAACTATGACATAGACACGCACACAAATTGGAATGAAGAAAAGCACAAACCAATATTTTCTTACTTTGCAATAAATATTACCGACCGTCTTAGATCACTTGAACAGCAAAGTCCCAAAGAAGTGTTTTCTAATAAATTAAACAATGGTTCAACAATTTTTAGAGGATCCGAGATGAATTTATGGCTTTGGAAGAGACCAACGTTTAATGATGCTACATTTGATTCGTCTGATGGTTTGTTTCCTCTCTCAAGCTTCCATCGTCTTCTGGATGATATTTCTCAGTTCTTGTCAATATTCACAAATATGGAGGAAGTTTGTCATGCTTGACGACCACCAAATCATTAATTTCAAGATTTGTTGATACTATTGGGGTCAATTTAAAGACTCTTTTACTAGCGGCACCAGGAGCTAAATTTATTGTCAATGACCAAATTGGTTGACTAGTGCAGGTTGTTGATTTTCCAGAGTACTTTTGTGGTGAAGAAATTTAAACAGATCAGGTTAAGTAAATCAGAGAGTTCTTCACGTAATGAGTTAACAGAGCACATGCTTCTGCTTTGCCCATAAAATTTCATAATTTCTATGCATGTAAACATGAACTTCCCATCACTCTTTTAATATCTATTTTTACTATTCAAAGTTGTAAAATATTTTTGCTATTAAGAATAGTACTTTCTACCAAAGTGTGGAGAACTTTAAGGTTGAAAGTGCCCTTCCATATGCTTATTACCCAATTAACATATTATTGGGAAAGAAGCTTAACTATCATTTTTTGAGTGAACATACATGTAATGTTAAATATGCCTCTGAAAAAAAACTTTCTAAAAAGATAACTAGTATCTCATCAAAACAAGAAGAAACTAAAGAATTCATAAACAAAAAAAAACAAATTGAAAAAGAAAAACATAATATCTTATAAATGAACATTAGAAGTTAAAAGAAAATTATATTTTTTTAAACCAACCCAAAAGTGGCATGCAGATATCAGACTAAATGAGTATTAATAAGTAGTAGGACTTTAAAATAATTCTATAATTTCCTTCTGGATTTAGTAAAAGTTTATCTTTTGGTTATTACTATTTTCCTATTAAGATTTTTACTTTACTATAAGTAAAGCGTAGTGATCGTGAAAAAAATAGATCTCAAGATTTTGACAAAATTATATATTTTGAGGTCCCAGAAGTCATTTATGAAGTTTTTCCGATGATGTCTCTGTATGTGGGTGGTGGGTGGGTGAGTATATTAGCTTTGCTTGTTACCACGCTACGGTCTAGAATCTTTGGTGGATTAAATTGATATTTTGCCCAAAAATGGGCACTATAGTGTAGATGAGCCCTGTTGTTTGGTAGGAATTATGTATGACTGGAAAGCAACTTTTTTTGACAAAAACCTATTTTTAGACTACATTATTTTTCTACTAAACTACTAATTCATGTGTCTTGAAATTTTTGCTTTTTCTTTGAGGCTACAAAGGAAAAAATGAAAAATAACTGAGATTTTTTTTAAAAAAAAAACGGAAAAAATAGGGAAAAAAAAGAATATTTTCAAGTTTTAAATGGGAAAATTTTTCTTAAATATTCAATTTAGAAGGAGGTCATGTAAACCATATAAGAGATCCTCTGGCTATTGAAACAAAGTCATGTTCTCCTGTAAGAGATTATTTCGTAACACGAAATCTACACTTTCGCTTTCCAAAAATGTTATGAGTGCTGTAGTTTACTAATTATATTATATGCATCAGCGGTATGATACAGAAAAATAAGAGTATATATTGATAAGTGGATGAATATCTGTGCTACCTCCAGGAATGAAAGACTAATAAACATCTCCCATTTACAAATTTCTATTATACCTAAAGGGAACATTATATATTATATACCCAAGGAATGCTATTATGTTTACTTACAGTAAAGTTAAGTGTAGGCCACCAAAAAATTTTTGTTGTCATTTTATATTAATCATAAAATTGTCTATTATAAATGTTTCAGTTCATAAATCTAGGCATAAAAGAATGATTCATATATATGGAGTATGCTAGTATTTAAAGTAACTATACATTTAATAACCAGAAGGATCGATATAATTGTATGTAATGAGTAATATTCTTTATTTTCCTTTGAATATATAATATTAAAAATTACTCTACATGATGCTAGGTGCATTACCAGTTGTTTATGGGTAAAGCGAGAGTTTGTTTTGAAGACAGGACAGGCGTGCGAGCCCATGGGTGACGAAGGCACTCAGAGCAGCTATTCCTACGCCAGTAGCGTGGCTTTCGCATTTGTCTTGCCTTCTCCTGAAACAAACAAGTACTCACATCTTATTATTGAGTCGGCAGCCATCATTAATCTTCACTTCCTTCGTTTTTTAACAAAGCTCCTACTTTTAAATTGTATGTTTTCAAAAGAAACCGGATTAAAATAGTTAAAGAGCTGAATTATGGCCATAGGCTAAGATTAATGTTTTTCTGAAGAAACTACACTTAATCCATAAGGCCTTTTGAGATAAACTACAGAGGGATTTTATCCTATATCAAATTTAGTTCTTATCCAAATTGACTAGAGTATGGATTTTTAGCAAAGTTTGTTGCGGTTGGTATTCTCTCTGAGAGATAATATTCACAAAATCCTCCATCACCATATTAATTATGAAATGTATTAGATTTTATTTTATATCCTTCGGCATAAGTTATCAAGGATTTTGCATAGTTCTTATCAACGAGGAAGGACGGTAATCTTTAGGCTCTCTGACCTAATAATGTTAGAAAAAGGTTTTGAAAATGGAAAGAAAATGGTGGAGAATCTATTCTGGAAAATTCAGTAAATTAATAAATTATAAGACTTTATACAATATTTGTGTTTAACAATAAATGAGAAAAAAATGAAACAATGCTATTACAACTTGAAAATAAATAAAAAAAATATTTCTTTTATAAATGTCAATAATTTTATAGGAATATAAATTATTAATGATTTAAAATATTTATATTTATGATAACATAGATAATGTTTCACTGATGAATACATACTGTTCGGGGAAAAAGTTGAAACAACCTCTATTTGATTGACTGTTGAGAATAAACTGCAGCCTTTTTGTATCAATAAAATCACTATACAGACAGAGGCCACAAACAGCAACTGAAAACAAATGTTAATGTGTCTATTGATTATAATTGAAGAAGTGGTGGGTTAAAAGTATCAAAATATTGCAAAAGGTATGTACGTAAATATGCAATTCGGTGATGCCAACTATAGGTTATGTTTACTTATGTGTCAGTCTCTATCTGGATTGCTGAACCTACCTAGTCAAATAACAGTTAAGTAACAGTTAAATAAGCCGTTTGTTTACTTGATCGGGTTTAATGGACGGTGATATGTACTTTTAAAATTTTACATCTAACTAAAGTAAAAGGCACCATTTTTGCTTAAAAATGTAAAAATGTTATCATATGTTTCAATTTGAAAACGTTTGGACATGATAATAGTCATGCATAAATAATAATATTTAAACTAAACCAAAAAGTAGAGGACTATATTGGGATGAGCTGTACCCAAACTCTTCAAATTATCCATAAGTCACTTTATATTTCATAAAAAACTGTTGTTTTTGTTAAAAATCTAAAAAAATCACTGTCATAAATCTCAAAATGCCAGAAAGTCAAAGTTTAAATGAAAAATTTGAAAGCAAATTTAGCCAAATTTAATTTCATGGAGAAATATTTTGAAAAAAATGGTATCTTCAATACATTTAGTAAAATATACTTTACCTCAAAGGCTTGATGTACTTGGCTAAAATTTCAACACTCGTAAACTACTCCATACAAAGAGATTCATCAAAAAAATGTCAAGAATGGACACTGAGTACTTCAAGACGAGTAATTTTGTCAAAATCTTGAGATTATTATTGAATTATTGTAGTTTGATCATTGATTGTTATTTCACGTATTTATGTGAAATCTTTTTATTATGAATTATGGATATTATGGATATATTATTCATATTACATTTTAGTAGAGTAAAAATTGTGGTAAGTCAACTTGTCGGATTTTTTTATGCTATTATAGATCATGTTTTATGACAATCAAAACAGAAATTTATGAAATAAAGAAAAATCAGGATGGGCTTAAATAAAGTAAAGCTTGATTTAATATCTAAAATGCATAACATTTAACCCTTTTTGCCAATACAGTGGGAAAGTATACATTTCAGAGTACTATTTTTGATACAACATCTTTGCCAGGGACAATAAATTATTATTCAACATATCATTCCAATTTACTTGAATATAGTAGAATAATTATAAATTTATACATGAGATATATGAATATAAATGTTGAAATATGTTAGAAGTATTCTAACGTAGTGCAATCAGTTATTATGCGATATTTATTAATTGTAGGTAAAAGCTACATATAACGGTACAATATAAATTTAATGGTACAAACAACGCGTTTCGAACACGTCATGTTCTTCCTCAGACAATTAACTATGGGTGAGTGTCTGTGGTATAACTGGTACTACAACAGTTGTACCACAGACACTTACCCTTAGTTAATGCCTGAGGAAGAACATGACGTGTTTGAAACGCGTTGTTTATATCATTAAATTTTTATATGTGGAGACCATTTCATTAGCTTTTTACCCTACAATGTTAGAAGTATGATATAATCTGAAGTCATGGTATAAGAAATATGTTTTACCAATATATTCAAATAATGATTTTATATCTTAGTGTAGACATATTAATTTTTTTGTTGGCTCTATTAAGTATAGTGATAATGACAAAATGTATTTTGAGAGTTTTAAGGCTTTCATACAATGATGATGTTGGCGGCAATCACTGGCACTATACTTGATAATATTATAGATCATCTATTGATACCATATTTGATGAAGTTTGAGTATAATTCGTATGACTAGTTCCTACGGTTTATAAGCCCAACCGTTTGGAATCGTATAATATTTGAGAGACATATGATTTGTTTTGAGTAATGTATAAAAATGACAAATGTTCTTTCTAATACTTTATGCCTGAAACACTTTAAGTGATTCTAGAATACTTATACTCGTATTTAGATCTAAATATTATTTATATATGAATTACTGCATAAAAAAAATTACAAAAATCTTGATTGTAGGAAACAAAAATGTTACATCAAAAGGGATACTTGCAACCTGTATCACACGTTTTAGAAGTGACTCATTCTGACTATACACCTATTAAACAATAATGGTATATGAATGCTTTATTTTATAATGATAACTGTTTTTAAACAATTGATTCAACAATAATCTTTTGTGAATGGTCCATTTTTATCAACTCTTTCTTAGCATTACTAGATTTGACAATTTACTTCAGCATGCCATTTTTTCAAAAATAGATAACATCCTAAGGACACTTGTTCCAACATTACCGATCAAATATTATTTAAGAGAGATAATGTTTTGGAAGAAATAAATTTTCTAATAATTTATAATAATATTCAAATACGGAAAAGTGACTTTATCGTTCTTTTGAACAAAACGGGTACAAATTTAAAACCATTCTTCTAGTCACAGAAACTCTAAATATTGGATAAAATGTATTTATCATATTCATTTATATGAAATAAAATTCAGAATTTAAAATATTGGAAAGAAAATGTTACTTTACAAGCATAACTATAAAGTTTTATCAGCAGGAACTTGTCAGAATGTGGAACAGTTATAACTAATATATTTGCATTGCAGTTGAAAAAACGGATATGGTCAAATCAAATTAGTCATTTAAATCATTTAATTAAATAAGGTCATTTAATTGATAATTAAAGAGTTTGATTACAATTTTTTCCATAGAGTTTGACACTTTGCCTAAACGATACCTGCATTAAAAATATCATTTGATAAAATTGATCAATCTGATAATACGACGTTATATATTGACTGTAGGAGTTGACTTTACTTTAAGGGTCTTCCAAACTTAAAATTTTGTATTCTCTTCAAATTAGTAATTTAACATAAATTTTATAAACTTTAAACAAGTCATATCTGATTGGAAAAATTGGAACAATTAATGAATTAAAATATACAGTTGAATATATATTAACAGTTGAATGAAATTAGTATACCTTGTTCTGTGAAAATATCCCCCATTTCAGGACTTAATCCTGCTTTAATTATGTCTTCGTTTTCAGCAAAAACCTGAGAGCAGTAGGCATCAACTATTTTAGATTCAAATATTTTAAGTGGAAATTCAGTGCAGTTAAACTACAACAAGAAAACAAGGAAATGGTCAGTTTTTTTATTGCATTAATTATGAAGTACTTCAATTAAATATAAACGGATTTAAACATATAAAAAATTCAATTGTAATGTTGATGTTATGTTATTCAATATAACATTTCAAACATATTAATGTATTGAATACGTTTTATTCCAATATAATATGTATTGGATAAATAAATACTTTGAATGTACTATACGTCACATATTTCTGATACATATAAGTATATATATGTATACACACATATATAAACATACATATAAAAGATAAACACGTAAAACAACCATCAATGATCAAACCACAATAAGAAATGAGAAAACAAGACTAAGATCTTTCAACCTTAACAAGCGGTCTTCGTCAGAGTCAAAAACCCAGTTGGGCTTTTGACTCTGACGAAGACCGCTTATTACGGTTGAAAGATCTTAGTCTTGTTTTCTCATTTCTTATTGTGGTTTGATCATTGATATATATATATATTATATATGTATATATAAACCAATTAAAAAAGATAGCACACAGATAGACACAGGAATAACTCACTTCTATATTTCAATCATCATCGTCATCAGGAGGCGAAGAGTCCCGCAGGAAGGCAGAGCGGCAACTTTCTGCCGCTCTGCTTGAGTCGCCGCTCTGCCTTTCTGCGGAACTCTTCGCCTCCTGATGACGACGATGGTCGAAATATAGAAGTGAGTTATTTCAGTGTCTATCTGTGTGCTATCTTTTTTAATTGGTTTTTATTTAAAAGTCCGTTGGACTGTTTCATTTAATTACATATATATATATATATATCAGTTGGGGTTTTGACCCTGATGAAGACCGCTTGTTACACATGAAAGAACTTAGTCTTTTTTCCCTATATCTTATTGTGGTTTGAAAATTGATATATGTGTATATTTGAACTAAAGGAGCAAATATAATATATAAGCAGGCTTAAAATTCAAATTTCTGTTTAAACCGTCATGAGGATGAAGAATGAGGGAAGACACACCACTACAGTTGTTAACGGACAGTGAACTGGCAGTAGTAACACGTGCCTGATCAAGAAAAAAGTAGACTTGGAAGTCTAAAATTTAAGAAAAAAATTGAAAAAATCAAAAATAAGTCATAAAATGAATAGAAGAATTTTTTTAAATGTAAATTGAAAGTTGAGTTCAAATTTGAACAAGCTAAAAAAAGTGCAAAACATCAATTGATACAGAAAAAAGTAAATGCAGAACATAAAGTTAATATCTCAATAACTAACGAATAATAATTATACATAAATGTAATGTAATGAAATTAAATAATAATATTATTATTTATATTATAAAATAATAAGAAAAAATTAAAATTGGGAAGAGGTCTGTAAGAATAAATGGAAGTTTTGTTCCAGATTCTCCTTAGCATTTACCAACTTTATAATTTCTTTGGCTAACTTTGTTTTGAAACATAATGCTTCCAGTTTTAAAAAAAATCCTTCTATCTCAAAATTAGAGGAACTGCAATAAGCTCCCAAATGACTCCTTCATTCACCAATTTAGAAAACAACTTTTTTCGTACTTGTTTCATTCTCATTCCTGCCACGTGCTTCAGAGTTTTTTTGATCTATCTTTAGATCAATTTTGGGCTTAACTACCTTATGCGTGACTTCCAGACCTTCTGATTTTCTGTCTCCTTTACATATATTACATCATCATTACCATAACCATTTTTGATATTAACGTTTCCTTAAATAACAACGGTCATATTACTTCAGTTCATTCTTTCAGTCAGTTTTTCTCAAATTTATTTTTGAGTCAAGTTTTTTCCATAGTTTATAAGAGTGGATTCACTACCAGTTTACAACCATCATTCTGTCTGGTACACTGTGCCTACGCTCTTGTCTTAATCCTTACGATGTTAAACTAAAAAATATTAACTACTTCTGTGCTGTTCTACTATTTAAAAATGAAATTGTAAAATTATTCAAATACATACTTGAAGGAATACATACTTTCATTACCTTATTCTTGCAGAGAACTCACTTTTTTAACTGTACTTAAAAGAAAGAATGTACAGTTAATAAAAATTTAGTTGAATGTGCGTTGTAAGTCAGAGTAAACACGTAATAAGCATTAGAGGCAAAAATATTTTAACTAATTTAAATATAAAAAAAAACTAAAATATTTTAATACATTGATTAAACTGTGAATCAGAAGTTTAAATCAGTATAATGTATAACGTATCCAACTTATGAAGAATTGTATTTTCTTTATAACAATACTCTAAACTACTTAACTAATGCAACTGCCAAATTATAGTAGCTTAAATGGGCTTGTGTGATTTCTCTCTTGAGAATGACCAATAGAACTGGGTACCAGTGCCTTAATCTGAGCTCTGTCTTAATCTTTATTATTGGTACCATGAAGATTACTATTAAGTTTATATAGGATAGCTCCATTTTCCTGCGTAAATACATTAATATCAATAGCTCAAGCAAATTTTATACTTTTAGTTTAATTAAATTTATTAATTATAATACATTTAAAATCAAAAATTTAAGCATTTTGATTAAAAATGAGAAGGTTTTAATTGTATTTAAACTATGTTATAAAAGTTGAGGTCAACTTTTAACGAAGGATGGTTAATAACATTATAGTGGCTAGCATCAATTCTACTTAGAACTACATGTTTTGAAAATGATCAAACATAATTAAAATTGTTACTGGCTAGTTTTACAGAAAGTTGATGTAATGGTAAACTATTAAAATTTTTAAATTTGTGAAATTTTAGAAACTCCTTTGTTGGTACTAAAACACAATCCACAGCAATCTCATTTGTAGTTTGTCAATAGGTTTAAAACTAAAATCATAATTTGGTTGCACTGTAGTTTCACAGTGTAACGAATGAGTGAACTTACTATTCGCTTGATTAAATAGAAGAGGATCCTATGAAGAAGAATATAGCTGGTGGGGTGGCCTGATGCCATCTGGAGAGTACAGTTGACGGGATGGGTGCAGGAGGACAAGACGGGCATCAGACACTGGGACAGGCTGCTGGGGAGCTGGGTCTGGGACGGCTTGTACGGCTCTGCAAGGACCAGACTGGAGTGAGACGCCTTTCACACAGGCAGAGTACATTGAATCTCGGCTAATGACCTCCTCCGTGTACGAGTACTTCCATCGACTTTGTGGTTTGAGGAATCTATTTTTTTTTCCTTTTGTACCGTGATATGTCAAAAATGTGAAAAAACGCTCAACATATGCTTTATGTAAGGGAACATAACTACCACAATGTTATATGACAACATAAATACGATAAGAATATTTAACATCAGTATTGCATGTTCTGACTATAACTTTAGTAGAAATCATATGAAAAATTACTGAGCACATAATACTTTCAAAAAATAAAAAAAAATCGCAAAATATATATTAACTTTGAGTTAAGTTGTAGTTTTATAGAGTTAAAGAAATATGAACTAAATATTATTTGGGATTTTACATTTTGCCTTAATAAAGTTTGCTATGATAACAGATTTTCAATGAGTTCCTCATCTACAGGTTTAGGGGTCAAAAAAACATAGAACATAGACCATAGAATACATATAGTAGCATAATTATTGAAGCTTCGGTTTTCCTTAGAAGTTTAACTCGTAATCCACCATATATCAATTGCTTAGTGTACTTTATTAATCTAAAAGCATTTATGCTTTCTGTAACATTGAAATTTGATTTTCACTAAAACCATTTTAAAAATTAATTTATGTATAGTATAATCTTCATGATATATGTCTAAAAGAATATTTTTGGGTCGTGTATGTTAGAAAAATTCCCATTTAACCAACACCCCTTCATTTTATTTTCTATCTTATCTACCGTTAGAATTATGCCTTTTTAGAACGTTTAAAACTATTTAACAAGTAACTAATAAAGTAATTAATAAAGTGATGTTATAAACCAATATCTTCTGTTCTGCAACAGATTATTAAGTTTCTCACTGAATGAAATAAAAATGAAGGGCTCTCATTGTGAATATTTCATTAACTTTGATTTGCTTCTAAGATAAGTCCCTGTTCAAGGTACTAGTCGTTAACCAAGGTTCTGCTATATATGGAAGACAACTACTGCAGCGTAATAGTAGTAAAATTTCATATTATATTTAAGGTCTTAAATAGTTTATTCTTTGTTGTTTCTTCTGGACAAGTACATGCAAAACACATACATTCGTCTATGCAAAACATAGAAACATACATGAACTCAAGACAATGACAGATTTTATAAGTCAATACATCATATGTTTATAGAACTATTAAATAATTGTTAACATTTTTCAGGAATAACTAAACAACTTTTTTTTAAATTTTAAATACACATGATTGAGCATCTTTAGGAAATTATGTTAAATAGCTTCTCCAATACGTACATACACAGTCGCGTGCAGACACTCACACACACACACACACACACACACACACACACACACACACACACACACACACACACACATACACACACGCACACACTCGCTAACATGCACACATACACACACACTCGCGGCACACATACGCACACACTCGCAAAACACACACACACACAAACACACACTTATATAGACAGACATACATAAGGTGCCAGGTTTATTGAACTACAAGACACCGTATTGCAGAAATGCCAAGATGAGGATTCATTCAAGGAAATATTTACGTGTGGTTTTAGCTACAAAAACAAACTCAAAATTAATGAAAAACATAATTTTACGTAGTCTTACTAATACAGTATTTGCTATAATTATAAATATGGTACAATTTTTGTTACTCAGAACTTTTTACTGAGGCTGCATATGGATTCATAGTGAGGAGCATATGGGTGCATACTGAGGTTCCTATCAGTGCCTTCTGAGGGACATATGAAGCATACTGAGGTTAATATGAGTCCATACTGAGATGCATACGGGTGCATACTGAGGTGCATATGGGTGCATACTGAGGCGCATATGGGTGCACACTGAGGTGCATACTAGGGTGCATATGAAACATTTTAGTAACGGTTTAGCAGGAACATTTACATATACAATATACAGTTTAACAACTTAAATTTTGACAAATATAGTTCTTTTGTGTTTGTGTTATTCTCAAAGCCATCAATCTTGTTTTTCATATAATTTGAAAATGGTTAACATGTGTTGTATATAGAAAGTTTAATTGTACACTTAATATTATATATTTCCATTTAGAATGAGATTTGAACCACAAATTAAAAAACTTACTAAATGTTTTGAGTTTTTCTGAATCAAAGTGATGAATTTTCAAGACAATGTTGTGTTGGGTAACTATGGACTGGAAGCAAAACGCGAACATTCAAAACTGCTTATGTGAACCTTCGAAGGTAAGTAATCATGTTGGGGGTAACCACTTACATTTGTTTACAAAGTTACTATTCAAGGCACAATAATAGTTCGAAACTTTTTTTCATTGTTTGAAAGACACATTACTTCTACTTGTATTTGTAACAACAGCAGTCAGATGACCGTTTACTGTGATTTACAGTAAAAGAAGAATACATTTATTTTTAAAAGGCATTAAAACATACTATTTTTGTACTTAATAATTTATTAAATGAAATTTAGTTTTTCAATAAAATGGTAACATCTAAAGTTTTAACTATAAAATATTAATTAAGAAATTTAAATTTATTTTGACAATATAAATGTTTATGACCTTCCTTAATACTCTGTTATACCTACAAAATTATATGTTTTAATAAATACCCCTTGCACAAAAGTTTTCTCAAGCTGTGAATTAAGATTTTAAATTCTATGTTATTTGCAAAAGTTTCATATCATTCATATTTCACCACCATTTCAAACATATTAAAATAATTTTTACCTTCTGTAGCATCATAAGAGAGTCGTATTCTTTTCAATTTACGATTATAGCAAATATTGCGTCTTAAATTCAGCTTTACAGATTTTACTGTAAAAGAAAAAACATCATATTATTATTTAAGCAAAACTAACTATATTAAATCAATAATAAAGGTTTTATATGCCTAAAAATCTAAAAATATTAACTTGTTTTTTTTGAGTTCTTTTTTTATTTGAGTTTTGAGTTTACTTGAGTTTTATTTTGAAAAGCCCATGTTGAGTCTAGGAAGACGTCATTGTCCAGTTTCAGGTCGAAACATTGATTTGATTCAACTGTGAAATGTTAAAATTTACATACACTTTTAATCAAAATATAATGTCACCCAAATGTTTATACAAATGATTGGAAAAAAATATAGATTCATCATTTTTTGAGTTTGAAGAGTTGCTGATTTTTTACTCTCTAGTTGCGATAGGTACCTGAAATGGAGTTCACGTAGTAAGGGAGAAACAATTTCAATCATTTGTGGAAAGCTACACGTCTTTTAACGAATTTTAAGAGTGTGTATGGGATTATAAGTTGGTATGAATGTGGATATAGATGAAATAAATCCACTTTTATTGTTTTAACATAATAATAAAAGTATATTAAACAACAATTGAGAAGGCGCTATTAACCTCTCCCTACTGAAACCAGTATGGCTGCCTTACTACTCCTTAATCCACCTGGTGTTCAAGTCTCAGGTTGACTGCTAGGAAGCGCACTTCCGTAATACTTTCCTCTTAGAAAAACAGTATGGAGCGTGATAGTGAACTAAAAGGGAACGTGGGAACTTATAGGTACTTCTTAGGAAAGCACGAAAAATGCCACAACGTCATTTCGTGGAGTTAGCAGTTACAACTCGTGAAGATGATTCACACACTGGAAGTTATGGTTAAAGAATAGTGGAATCGACTACATTATTTATATGTGCAGGGGATTATATAAAACTTGGGCATTTACAATAACGGACAGAAGAGGTACATTCGTAGTAGTTTGTAGCAGTATAATTGACACTGAAGGTACGGGGATGAATGGGACTTGGTTGGAGGGACCCTGGTCCAGAAGAAAAAGTA
This sequence comes from Hermatobates lingyangjiaoensis, assembly GCA_026182355.1. Taxonomy (NCBI): domain Eukaryota; kingdom Metazoa; phylum Arthropoda; class Insecta; order Hemiptera; family Hermatobatidae; genus Hermatobates; species Hermatobates lingyangjiaoensis. The sequence continues at coordinate 2,379,944 of JAPFBL010000015.1, forward strand.
AACTTGAGAGGGTTGATGGAGAAGTCATCAGATCTACAATCGAGTAGCAAGTAAAATATTTTAGATGTTATAAAACTTGAAAATGTTTATCGAAGTGGGCTAGAGATGGTGGCGGACAAGATTGAGAAACGCATGTGTACATGAATCCAAGGCGGGGTGACAAATAGTTTAGCAGGAGATCGGTGACACATTGACACTGACTGTATCTCTCTTTAAGGTTCATAGAGACGAGTAACAAAGATTACCCGACCAGCTGTATCAGACGTATCAAAGCAATCTGAGGGTGAAAAAATATTCGCAATACCCTGGTCAATGTTTTTTAAGATTAATTAAAAATTGAGTAGTATATTGAGTCTGACCTTGTACATAGTAGTTATTGTCATATTCTCAATAACCCGGGGAGGCTGGTGAACTGTTATTCAGTAAGAATTCAATTTATATGACAATATACAAGAAAATAATTAATATGGAATTGTTATATATGAATATCAGCATATAACTCACATTCAATTTTAGCTATAATATTTAAATAAAATCTATTTATTTGTAAGGATGAAAAAAATTGTTAATGAATTGCTAAGGATGAAATCGTTAATGATAGTATAATACTAAATAATAATATTAATAATACGAGTATAAATATTAAATTTAATTTGAATAGCCCAGTTTTGTATAAGAAATAATAAAATAAAACTGATATCGAACCTAAGTCATGGCTGAACCAGGAGTAATTGTTGTGTAGTTCCAGTGCTTTGTTTAATGTTTGGAGGGTCCTCTGCATCTCTACTGTTTCAAGATTGCTCCCCCATGCCAGGGAAGCTGCTGTCTGCAGATGAGCTTAAAGTCAAAATAAACATAAAAAAAAACGAATTTGGAGTGCTTAAATAGATAAACTACACAATTTTATGGATTGGATTAATATTGATTAATGTTATTTAAATGCATGAAACATGTTACAACCACACAGGTTAGGAACATCATATTATTATAAAAATCGTACACAAGACAGTTGTACTGACAGAACGCAACCCCTCTCAGAAAGCCAGGAAATGGATGTACTTTTAATGTACTTTTTAAAACTATTAGCACATCTTCTATGTGCCTTAACCAGGAAAACAAATACCTCTAAGGCAACCACGAACGTAAGAGGTATTAATTAAAAATACCGTAGAAACCCGTTTTTCTAACATTAACTTTATGCATTTATATGTATTTCATGTTTATTTTATCGTATTATATCCGTTAAATCGCCTTTTAGACCATATCTTAAATAAAGGATCAAATGATTAAATGATCTACAGGTTCAAACGAATGATGAATTTATGGGACAGTTTATAGGTTATTTATTTTTTTACGTTTATAAACTTTTAACTGATTCTTGAAGTGATAAACATGTGTTGAGATTGCTATAATGGGTTTGATTCTAACCTGTTGGAGTAAGGCAGAGTTTTGAAATTGTAATATAATCAAACAACTTCTGCAGAGGTACCAATTTCTCATTCTTATGTATTTATTTACGGACATAAAGTGATTGAACAGAATGAAACATATGGAATAGAACCCGATCCCCTTGCGGGTCAAAAACGTCAGGCTATACGGTATTTCGAACAGAATTATTGAAGTTATATATATAATATAGACTTAATAAATAAACAATAAAAATAATAAGTTAAAATTAATCCTATAATACAAATATATTAAACTGTCAATAGAAAACGAGGATGAAATGAAACTTCATAAAGATACTTAATAGTTATAATATCAAGAATAATGGCATCTGAATATTGGATAAAAAAATAAAGATTGCATCTTTTACTAAGATAAATAATTACTTTCCAAAAGAGTTTCTAGACTTGTTAAACATACTTATTTTTTTTTTGGTTGTAAAAATGTTCAGTAACCTGAAATGCATTGACAAAAAGTTTAATAGCTTTTATAACACTTAATAAGGAAGACGTTATTTTTTCTTATGTTATTGAGGGAAAATTATAACGTGTTTCCCATAGCACCCGGTTACATTAATATTACCCTTGACTAAAGCACAAATAGTAAAACAATAAAATTTTCCTGTTAGAAATAAAATTAACTTTAATATTCATTAACTTAAAAATTCATTAATAAAAAAAAGAAAGGTTTTGATTTTTGTCTTTAAATCTATTAAAACATCAAAATGGTCGAAATAAGAAATTTCCAGAGATGACTATGCCTGATTACCTTTGCTTAAAATGACTCCAAGTAAGAAGTTACTGGCATCAGGTTTTCTTTTGAAGAGTGGATTGGTAAAAGAGTCGGTGACAGCTCTGGAGATGGCCCTCAGTATAACAGTGGTACTTACTTTTTGGCCGAAACAAGCTTCAACCAGCAGGATTGAAGACATCACCATTAAGATTACGTTGGCCATCTGAATGTTCTACAAGAATAGTTTGAGTACATTCTCATATTTCCATACATCTCAATTAATATTAATTTTGTAACATTGTAATTTAATTGTTATACGATAATTATATCCATCCATTTCATCATTACCACAGATTGATATTAAACTTATAATATTAAAATTAATATTATTATTAATATTAAACACATAATATACCGTCTTACCTCGTACATTGCTGCCGAAACCGGTCCGAGAGTTACGGCAGCAATGTACGAGGTAAGACGGTATATTATGTGTTTAATATTAATGATAATTATATCGACCCCAAAATGCCTTTGTGTGACATCTTCATATGTCACAATAATTACTATTGAACATTCTGTCAAAACATGGCATAACGTTTAAATTAACTGCTTTATAGAGAGGAATAAATAATATCAATTTTATTTAATACACTATAAAAGTTGGAAAATCTTTCATACTGCACTTTTTTTAAAAGTCTCTATTATTGCATTCCAATTCATATAAAAACATTTCATTACATGTTCTCTAAATGTATTTATTCTAAAAGTATTTATTCTGTATTTATTCTCTAAAAGTTTTTAAATGAATATTTTGAGCACTTTTCTTAAAATTACGTTTATATATATATATATACTCGTACGTTCTGCAACACCTTATGATGGTGTATCACTTGTTTATTTGCTCACATGAAACATAACAGATTCTCAAATATGTTTATACTCCTTTTCAAAAACTATAGTGAAGTGATTTGAAAATATTAGTCTAAAACATTTGAAAATAATTACATGGAAAATATTTTTAAAATCTCTGAACTCCAAAACATGTGAAACTAAAACATACAATACCAGATACTTATAGAAGTATGTATCTCGGAAGTAATTTCAACTTTAAACCGTAATTTCAAGTAGTTAATATAATGAAAAAATTATTACAATATACTAGTATCTGTTTGAATGTATGTTTGTCCATTATCTTAATGGAAATAGTCCGAACCTCAAATGCCCTGAGGTGAGATTACAAGTTTTTAGAAGCTAGATTTTACTATTGTTAATTTGTTGATTAAGATATCCTACAATGTTGCCTAAGTTAGTTACATAAAAGGATAAATTTTATTATCAAATAAAATAATGGTTTTTATGATGCTATATGATCATTTAAGTTTGGCTTATAATGAGAAAAAGAATATATATATATATATATATATATATTCTATATTTTGTTATTGAGGGCTAGGTCAAATAACAAAATATTTAATAGAATAGAAGAGGTCAAGAACAATTTTTGGAGATTATATATATATATATATATATATTGAATGGAATATTTAAGAAAATTAATTAATATTAAAAACCTGAGTTGGATGTTTTCGATGGGGCGTCTGTAAGAAGAGTGACAGGGAACGCAAAGCTTTATTAACGGAGCACGTTTTCAATAAACGCAACTTTCAAATCCTACCAAATCATTCTTAATGCCGCATTACCTTTATTCCATCAACCAACGTTGTTTGTTACAAAAAAAAAGTATATTTCAATCCTAATACAAAGAAGGCTTTTCTGGTAAAATTTAATTAACTTTTTCTTGAGTTTAATAAACAAAAGAAAATAAGAATGTCTGAAGTAAATTCTTGTAATACAGTATAATAGTTAATACCTATCCATCTTAAGTTGATTACATTTTAAAACTTTTGCTGAAGGCTTAATAAAATTAAACTAAAATAAAGAGAACTTCACCTCAAAAATAAATATCCTTAATATTGTCTACTATGTATTTTATTGCATTATATTTTTATAATGGGCTATATCAAGCCTGCCAAAACGATATTAGTGTTAAATTATTCCTTATTATTTATTTAACCTAAGGAAATTTATTCAAATTATTCAAATATATATATATATATTATATATATATGATATATATTCAGGCTGTTATTGACTGTGTTCTACATGATAGGTTAAAAAATAGGTTAAATTCTACATGAATTTATATATAATAAATTCATATTATTTGTAAAAATATGAATCCTACATTATTGAAAAATTAAAATTTGTTATTATATTGTATTATATATATTTTCAAAGTAAAACATGTTACATTCCTTTTTACGGTTTACACCTCTAAGCTTCATAAACTGTGAAATTCACAAATGGCGAATGATAAAAATGTTGACTTATGATTGATTTTGAAAGCATTTTAACAGAATACATGTTACATGATTCGGCTGGATGGATTGCAATATAATTACAAATACCTAAAAATAGAAACTTATGAGAAGATATATAATTTTTTTTTTATAAATTACATGGGTCAATAAGGGTGTTATAGTATATTTTATGATTTCAGAGAATATAGTTTTACACTAAACGGCTAACTGTATAAATATAAAATCGTCTTACATAACCTTGTATAAAATTTTTACCCTACAAAAAAAATTTAAGAAACTCTGATCACCGCAGAAGACCATAGCTAAAACAACTGAAAGCTGAATATGGACTATTAACTTATAAGCTCAATATTCGCTTAACTTATTGGATTTGTTTGCATGGACTCAAAAACTTTACCTCAAAATCGAGGTAAAACAGAATTTTTGAATTAAAGTTTAATACAAGATGTCACCTATTGGGTTTTATTTTATAAACATGAGAATTTTTTTGTATGTAAGTATCTTCATAATGAACAAATTACAGAATGGGAAATCAACAGGGTCAGTTGAAAAAACGTTTTCAACGTTTTCTATTTTGTTAACAAAATAGCAATTTTTGCTATTAGCAAAATCTTAGCAATCTTAGCAATCTAAGATTTCAATCTAAGCTACGAGTACTTTTTGAATTTTGAAGGAGTTTTTAATAGTATTCTTTAGAAACTACTGAATAATAACTAATGCATAGAGGTTTTAATTCAAGAACTATAGAGCAAATTACAACAACCTAATGCAAGAATAATTAGTGTAACTATAGGATCTACCATAAACTGAAAATAGTGATCCCTTATACCTGGCTTAAAGAAGTGTACTATCTTTCTCATTGTGGTAATTCATTGTTAATAATCTCTTCAATACTACAAATAATGGATATTACGGTGCTCAAGGATATGAAAAGTACCTTTTTATCTTAAGAAAAAAAATTCTCAATAGTAGAACGCATGTCAAAAATGATCTCCAAATTATTGAAATATAGATAAAACAGAAATATCTGGGTGCATATCGTGCAAACAACAGTACTTATAACTTTCCTATGAATAAATAAAGAGTCTCAAAAAACTTGATTTAACAAAATACGAAACTGGACTCTCAGGAGGACACAATATCTTGGAATTTCTGCACATCAAAAACTTAATTGCAAAAGCCATTTACCACAAATATTGGCTGAGAGCCTCAATTTAATAATTAACTATAACATATCAGATTGTTCTTGATTAATGTTTTAAGTTTGTTATAACTGATCAAATAAATTTAACTACAAAAACAATGTTAAATCAGTTATTAGTTATCTAATATCGTTAGATCGTTAAATTAGTTATCTAAGAATTTGATAATAATTTACCAAGAGTTTGATATTACTTCTACACGATAGAAACATTAAGACAAAACCAAAACTTAATTGTGGTTTGTTGCGTTATGTTATGTTTATTTGTAGTAGATTTTAAGTCTTCTTGAGACTTTGTATGTTTCTTTTTATAATAATTTAGTCCTCTTTAACTTTAAGTTTAAGTATTTAGTCTCTTAGTCCTCTATAAATTTCATATTAAGGCTTTCGTATGTCCTTTTCCTTGTTTCCTATATTGGGGATGTAAGTCAGTATATATGTCGACACTGTACATGACTAAAAAGCAATGTTGCTTAGGAATATCAAGTATTTGTTTATAGTCATTAAATCAATGGCAAACTATAAAATAGTAAGTAAAACGAACAACACAGCCATTATGAGTTTTAGTTAGTAATGTATTACATAATAGAGTGAAATAGACAATGATAGAGATAGCAGTAATGAAGACAATGAGAGAGTTGATTAGCTATTTCAATTAACAGAATTTGGTTATTTGAGAGGCTTCCCCTGGGAATACTTAAAGTTTGCCGTTCCTCTCTGGCCTCAGTTGCGCCTTCCCACTCCTCTCACCATGTCAGTATTCCCTCATTCACAGCAACCTTCCATTCCATCATTCTTGCTTATTTTCTCTAATTTAAGGCTATTTTCAATTTAAAACTATTAAATAGCTTTTAATTTCTATTATTAAAATAGAATTAATCTTTTAATTCTCTTAGCTCAATATTATTACTTCGTTTTCCTGACTTCAAAAAACCTCTTTTTCTCAAAAACATGCCTTGACGAATTAATAGCATTATTCCAAACTGTTGAGGTTTACTTGGAGCTATAGCTGGCAGCAAAAAAAAAAAGACTTTCCTTTATCTAGAGTTAAAACATGATTTAATTTTATTAGGTCAAATCTTGAAGTTATTGAAAGATAATGCGTGTAACAAAAACAGAATAATATAAATGATATTTTTAATAAAATGAAATATTTATTTCAACATTTTCATTTAATATATTTGTTATCGGTATATAATTTGCATATTGTAAAAATTTTAACTTCATGGTAATTAGTAAGTTTCAACGTAAAAATATTCAAAAATAACGAAAATATACAAGTGACAAATGAAATCTGAAATCAAAACTTTACAGTTTATTTTTTATTATGAGCTCTTACCATGTTTTAAAACAGAACATAACAGAATTTACTTCTTATATAAACTTTTATAAACCTGTCTATACCGCTTTATCATTGATTTTATTCCCTTTAATTTCATTACCTCAAACTGAAGATGAGACTAGTGTCAGAGTAATTTTAGGACTCTTCTTTATGTCGATCTTACTGCAAAATGTTCAGTCATCTTTCTGCACTAAATTTCAAATTAATTTCTTAGATATTCAATAGTTTTCTTCCAGTGCTACATCGATTCCAAATGCGCTCTTGACAATGATTTTTATATAGTTATATAAAAAATAATTATAATTATATTTAATATATAATTACTATTATAATTATACGATTCCTATTACATAAAAATATGTATATAAACTATTGTAATAAACCTTCTAATTATTCGACATTACAATGTATGTTGATATCTTCTTATACAACTTGAAAATTATGTCTATTGTTAAACAAAATTAATACATTGATTTAAATGTATTTTATTATATAATACATTATACTGTAAATAATTATATTGAAATATATTTTCTCTTATAATAAACTAAATGTTGAGAGTGGTTTCTACTAATGAACTTTGCTACAAGCAAGAATATGCTTTCAGGAAGTCGTTGTTCGCTGGATTCCTTTTGTTTGCTTTGGTGTCTGCAGCCATTGCAAGGGCTCCTATATCCGAACTATTCGCTAGCCTTGATCAACCAATGGTGAGTTGTAGATATTCTTATAAAAACTAACCTTTTTTATGAAAACCTTTCTTATGAACTTATTTTCTCTCTACTGGACCTTTTTCAGTGATTGGTATAACTTTCTTCATAGAAATGCCAAAATTTCTTCATAGAAATATATAATATTCTATTTATAGAATATATAAATAAAATTATTATATAACATTAATGAAAAACATTTCAGCAAATATCCAGATGCATTATAACTTATAAATAATAAATTATGAATTATAAATTATAAGTGAAACATATTGTGAAACAAGCTACAACTTTCACATTTGCTTTTATTGTATTTAATTTATTGCTACTAGAATTATTTCATATAATGTATAATAATATATAATTATTATATAATATTATTATATCATATATGTTGATTGCTAACTACTAAATACCACAATACGTGGTATCATAATTGTGACATCATTTTTATTTTTCCCATTATACACGAATAAAAAAGATTTTAAAAATACTGTAACTTTGCTATGTTAGTTTGATTTAGCTGGAAAACCTTAGAACTCTATGATCTATTTTAGTTCCTCTCTCTCTCTACCTCTAGTATCCCTCTCCCTCTGACGGGATTTAAAGATGATCTGATTTAAAGATGACATATATAGGTAGGTTATAGGAAAATAACATTCACAGTCAGTTAGGTGCTCTTAAAGATGGGATACAGACGGACCCGAAACCGGTCGAGCTTTTCTGAGACTTTACGAGGTTGACGGATTGTATTATTACTAATTCTAAATAAATTTAGTTTGAAATATAAACAAACAATACAATCATGATGTGCTCTACTTTAGTAGGGATTCTTTTTCAGTATACGAATGCTTATTATATTATTCTTATAATCATATAATAACCTATAGATTAGTAATAAAACAACCTATTATGCTAAAACTAATAGCAATAATTGTCATTAATATTATCTATAATAATAATAATAATGTATACCTTTTAAAAGAGGTTAGTAAATTATTGGACACTGGTTCATGACAGTTTTGCTCTTTGAGAAACTAAGTTAAAAATAATGTCTACTTTTTCTTGATTATTTAAATTTCATAAGTAATTAATATAGTTTAAATTTTAAAAAAATCAATAACATATAAAATGAAAAGTTTATGGAAAATAAAAATATTTAATCTGAAGTTATAGTTAACCTTTTTCAATCAATTTTTCTTCGCTTAAAATTTAATTTTTAATGAAATTAAATGAAATTTTAAAAAATGAATTTCATTTCATAATTTTTTATTAATGTTGGTTGTTGATCTCGCTTTAATCTTCTTTGAAGTTCAATTGGATGGCTAAGCTTTATAAATTAAAATATTTTTTTTCATTCACTCCATTTACTGAATAGGAAAAGCATAATAAATAAACATCTCTCCTTAAATACTTTAAGTAATATCTCTTCCACACATATTGACAAACAACAATATAAACTTTTCAAGATTTGAAGGGGAAAAAAGTATTTGTAAATGAGTTTTACAAGAAGATGCACTTATGCTATCTCCAATGTAAACATAAAGCAATACTACGACCACCTTGTCAGCCAGACACTGCTAGCCTCTGAGAAGGGTTTTGCAAGTCAAGTGAACACTGTTTTAAGGTTTTAATGGCAAATTATAACGCTTCTATTTTATTACATTTTACCAATTCTTATACTTTTTTCTAAAAATTAAAATTTTTTGATATACTTGTTTTCAGTATTATTTCATGTTAACTTACAGAATAATGAACTAACCCCCACTGACAACCACTCAGTCGAAACCACTTTTTTAAGGTTGGAATTGGAAAATTATGATAGTTACATAGGAAAGTAAATATGTAGCAAAGTTGACAATAAATCCAAAGGAAATCTGTTTTACCATTTTGAAGGATTAAATTTTGTAAATTTTGTGTTATGAGTGTTTTTACAAATCGTTTGAATGGTTGATCATAAGGAAGAGCTCATACAACAAGTTAATGTGGAGCTTGCCTTTGTTTCAGGTGGACACAAATTCGCTGTCCACTGGCGAGGCTGTTTTGGGAGACGCTGTAGTCGAGCCCAATCGTCCATCATGCACCATCGACGTCCATACTGTCAGTATTCATTCCACAATTTATAATAATTTAAATTCGCTAAACCATCTTCAAAATATAAATATTATATACTTCCTTTTTATATGTTATGAATATTTATATTTGTTGTGTACACATATTTCTACGACTACATGAATACACGAATTTATGAGATTCATAAAAAATCAATTTTCTGATTGAATAAAAATAACATGAGCCAGTTATCCATGTCAAAATTAAACTTCTATAGATATCTTTTGGTATTATTTTAATCATTTTTAATAGATACAATAAAACATATTTTTTTAAAGAAATAAGTTGTAAAACTATTAAATTGCAAGTTTAAACTTCTGTAATTTAACAGTCCAGATTATTTATTCTTCTTTTCAAAATTTACTATTTATGTTTATGAAGTTGTTTTAAATAGAAACAAAACATTGTCTACTGTAGTTCTATTTGTGAATGATAAACTAACCTACCCGCAATTATTATATAATTATTTCAGAATATCTTAACAGTGGTTCAGTCGGATTTAGTAATAGAATAAAAAAAAAACATATACTATAATATTATTTCAATCGTAGTTTGCCATCTCGAGAGGATGATACAAGAGAGGACTACTCAGACCGGAAGAGGTCCACGTTTCTTGAAAACCAAGACATGGTCTATATTTGCGGATTGAGAGTTCTCTCTAACCTCATTTCTTATGATCTTCTCGTGATAACAAACTGCAATTCAAAATACTAGTGTTCTTGTGTTGTGGAGTATCTACTCCTTTGATACTAAAGTTTGAGTTTGTATGACATTATCACATTATCAGGGTTATATTGTAGTAGAATTTCAAATTCACTGTATATTACATATACTTAAATTGAACAAAACACATAGCATATAGAGTTGATCCTGAGAAAAAAAATCGTTCAACTGAACAAGCATACATATATTATCACTGGTTAGTCAAGTAAACCTTGGACAGCATAGATTTAACTCGAGAAACGACAACATAACATCACTACTTATGAATTCTATTACAAACGCCAAAATAATGATTAAACATTATTGTTTAATAATGTTTAATAATTGTGTAAGACATGTAGAGTGCACTAAATCCAAAGCTAACTCCGACATAATAATGTTGGATAGCCTCAGAGTTAGGAGTTTGAAATGAAAGGAACTAACCTGGTGTAAAAGATACACGATCTATAGGGAACTGCTATGCTCGCAAACACTATGCGTTGCAATGACAACTTCTTGACCCTGGAGAATTACATTCACCTTTCTGCTGGTGCTCTGAAACCCATAGAGAATATGTTCATAAATGCAAAACTTACAAGAGAGATGATGGTCGATGAAACCCAAATTATTGGTTAAGAATCTGCAATTAATTGAAATAATTACAAATAAACGAATATAAAAAGATTTAGGAAGACAACTTGACAAACTATATACATATAACTATAGAGAATATATATAAAAAGTTATATAAAAATATAAAAAAAAAATAAATAAAAATATAAAAAATATAAAAAAAAATATAAAAAAAAAATAAAAAAATAAAGTCTCTCTAGAGACGTATAAACCGAATATCGGTCCCTGAGCCTGTGAATACGATTCTAAGCGTTACGTCATTTGAGAGGACGTTAAGTCGGTCCCGAGCTCTAAATACGATTTGAGCTTAGGCAAAATCGTTAAGATCCCCACTCTAAATACATTTGAGTTAGGCAAAATTTAGGACTGCAACTGTAGAATAACCGATCAAACAAAAAGACGGTAAGGGCTAACCTTCTTAACCCGCTAGGGTATCGGTTTAAACAAATAAATCAAAATACCAATGGTGAAGAAACACTTTCAGAAAAGCATGTATTGGTCAATTCTGACAATCACTCACTGTTATTTCATAATTACATGAATTAAAATATTTATTTTGTGGTAATATTTTTGAACATTTAGGTTTAAGTATTATTTAATTATACTGTATATCTGACTCAGTGGTTATTACAAATGAGAAATTATTATAAGAATAATATTCAAGTATTTCATACATGAGTGCTTCATTTCCTATTGTTTTATGCCGGTGTTCAGCGCTCTAGAGACAGTAGTATAGTATGTGCCCCTTTGTACATACTATACTACCATATAAGATATTGGTACGCACAAGTTCTTTCCTTTTTAACCTTCATTTTAAATATTACCAATCATTAATGCGTACTGAAATGAATTTTTATTTTTTTTTTAACTAAAGAATTAAAAATGTATAATAGATCTCGGATTCTGGAATGGCCTTCAGCTGGTCGGTTACAGCAGTTTGTATGTTTTGTAGTGTCCCGAAATGAGTTCCCTTGAGGTGATTTTTCAATCTCGGGAAGAGGAAAAAGTCACAAGGACTCAAGTCTAGGTAAAAAAAATAAAGGAGGCTGAGGAGCAACAGTGAATGTTTTTACTAGAGCCAAAAATCTACGTTTATTTGAGATGGACAGTGTGACAGGGCCGGCGTTGTCGTGACTCGTAAACATCCCCACTCTAAATACATTTGATGTTTGGCCGCACACGAAGGACTGCAACTGTTGAATCGATCAAGGACAAAAACACGGTAGAAGTGCTAGACCTTTTAACCGCTAGGGTATCGGTTTGAACACAAGGTAAATCAAAATACTCATGGTGAAGAACACTTTCATCGAAAAGCTGTATTGCAACTTCTGACAAGTCACTCACTGCTTCGTGGTTCATATTACAATTAAAATATCTTATTTTCTGGTAATATTCCTTAAACCATTAGGTTTAAATACCTGTGCCATTGATAATTATACTGTATATCTGCCTCAGTAGGTTATTACAAATGAGAAATTATTATCAAGAAGAATATTCAAGTATTGCATACATGAGTGCTTCATTTCCTATTTTTTTAGTACCGGTGTACAGCGTCTAGAACAGTAGTATAGTATTGCACCCGCTGCTCAACTTTGAGGTCACTCATTATAAGATATGCAGGCTCATTGGTACGCATAAGTTCTTCCTTTAACTTCATTTCACGAATATTACCAATCGCTATGACAAACTGAAATGAATGTGTGAGTTTATTCATACTGGAGGCGAATCAAAATGTATCACTAGACGCTTACTCAAAGTAAACCATGCGTATCCAGCGATTGCAGATCGAAAGCACGTTGCCATTCTCACTACATTTCAATAATATGTACGAGTATAACAAATACTGCCATTCAATGGATCTTATTACCATTTAGAAACTCACAATGTTTGTATGGACACCAGTGGGATGTGCACATGTGCGAGTACATGCAAACACAGCTACTGATTACACAGCTATTGATTACAAGTAGATCTTGTTCTCCAATTTTTCATTACTTCTTGTTCACACATTTAAGAAAAACAATGATATGTTCTTACGTTTTGAAATAGTTTCTGTTAATAAATAGGAAGTAATAAAGTGTAAAATTTAAACTCTCTAAGTGATGGCAATAAGTCAGCCAACTAAACTAGTATCATTAATTGTGTTACTAATTATTGCGTGGGATGTCTACAGACGAGAAAAGTGGCAGGCCACTGTATCAAGCTGAGTCACGGAGCTCCAGGGTGCGCTGCCGCCGGATACCTCCAACCTTTCCATCAGGACTGCCTTATGTTCTAAAAATCACAGTGGAATCAATATATAATAAATATATATTTAATTAATCAGTAAAACTTTACTTTTTTTCTTCAATGCCTTATCATTTTATAATGAATATACAGCTTTTTTTTAAATTACATTTATATACGAAGCTCACACCAAAACTGTTATATATTAGTGATTAGCAGATATATTCAGTTTTGGCCGGTCGATTTTGTTCATATCAATACGTTTATTAGTCCAAGTGATAACAATGTTAATGATTAGGAATAAGTGGCATGGTGTCAGAGGCGCATGTATTTGGGTTGGGAGGCGCCCTGTATAAAGTAACGCAGCGAGGACAGAACCGTTATTGAATATGCAACTTCACAGAAGCAGTCAATCACTAAGCTCCACTCTGTTAAATTTGCACTTGGATAGATTGATAGATCCACTATCAGCAGATTGCTGTGTCGATCGCTGAATGCCAGAAAATCAATTTTACTGTCCTCCTATAACTACTAAATTCTATGAATTATAAATAGATCCATTCTATCAGCAGATTGTATGAATGTCGATCGCTTAATGCCATTTGAAAATTAATGAATTCCAAAGTTTATTTAGTGCTAAAACATTAGTGAAATTTTATTGGGATAACACTAGTTAATTAACTCATCTAATGAATCAGAAACTAAGTGAATGTTATTGTTGAAATCAAGGTGCAGTTCAACATGTCTATATTCTAGTAACTAAATACACATTAGTGGAATTTTATTGGGATAACACTAGTTAATTAACTACATCTTAATGAATAAATGTTGATAGTTATATTTTATTATATTGTCCTCAAAAATTTGGTCTGATCTGCTTTTATAACACATATTATTGTTATATAGTTTTATAAATCGAAGTAAAATATTTTGCAAGAACAAAAACATTAGCTGATATCGTGATGTGAAGTATAAGCCCCATGAAGAGTTACCATTAATATATTATGAGGCCCTCCTTATGGCCATGACTAATTACTTAGTAATTTAACCGTTACTAAGGAAAGACATCAGAACTCTGACATTGAAAAAGCGTATGATTGACATAAACTGAAGGTAGAACTGTTATTAAGTATGTGTGGAATAAAAAGGGCACATTAATTACAAATGAGATTGAAGAACAGTGCTCCACCATAGATGATAAAGAGAACTGTAGACTTCTTTGAAGTTCCTTTAAAATAATGCTCTGATGTATATATATTGACATTCAATGATCAAACCACAATATGAAATCGGAAAAAAGACTAAGATCTTTCAACCGCAACAAGCTATCTTCGTCAGAGTTAAAAACCCAGAGTTGGGTTATGGCCGGTCAATTTTGTTCATATCATTACGTTTATTAGTCCAAGTAGTAACAATTTTAATGATTAGGAATAAGTGGCATGGTGTCAGAGGCGCAATGTATTTGGGAAGCACTTTCAAATGCGTAAATTCATTAATAGATTATATGAATTTTGCTTAATTTATTATAAGACAGTTTTATTATAAAACCCAGAGTTGGGTTATTGACTCTGAAGAAAACTGCTTGTTATTGTTTGAAAGATCTTAGCCTTTTTTTTTCATTTTATATTGTAGTTTGATTATTGACTGTTATATCACGTGTTTATGTATTAATATTCTATTGCAATGTTACTGTGACATTCAGGCTCATACGTCGCTGTGGTATGCTCTGCTTGGAGTGGTTAGACTCAGGAGTGTCTTAATAAGGGGGGTGGACATTGTGGTCCTTTCACCTTGGCGGGTCTTCGTGCTTCACCTCTTCTGAAATCTTGGCCTCTGTCGACCGTTCTGCAGACTATTTATCATCAATTGTAGAATCTGTAGAAGACAATTTTGGACAATGTTGGCCTCGTGGAAATGTATCTATATCTGACCAACTGATGACCCAGCAACTTCAGCTACTGTATGTAACTTAACTGATATTTTTCATAAACCCAATGTACTTAATATATTGTATAATTTACTTTACACAAGCACTCTACTTAAACACTACCGGACTTAAAACTTGCTTAATTACTCGATTCCCGTCCAACCGAAATGTAAATGCAACTACAGAGACCAAATCATTTCTGTTAGTCATTAATGACATTTCTGGAGTACTTCTCCTGATAACGACGAATGTCCAAACATACGAGGTGTATAAATAAAGTAGTGAGACTGGCAACGTCGCTTTCGATCTGGCAACGCTTGAGACGCGTGGCCTTGAGTAGCGTCAGGTGCACGTGTGATGCGCCTCCAGTATGAATCTGAACTCGCCACAGTCATTTGTTTGTCCGTAGCGTTGGTTTTCGTGAAATTGTTTTTTCTTGAGCGTTTTAAAAATGAGTGACCTCAAAGTTGAGCAGCGGTGTGCAATCAAATTTTGCTTCAGACTTGGACATAATGCAACCGAAACTTTTGAAAAACTTCAGGAGGCCTATGGAGAACGTGTTTTATCAAGGGCACAGGTTTTTCGGTGGTTTAAGGAATTTTCAGAAGGAAGAGAGTCGATTGAAGATGAACCACGAAGCGGAAGGCCTTCAAGTGCAAACACCGATGAAAATGTCAACAGAGTACGGAACCTTGTGCGTTCAGATCGACGCTTAATCAGCACTTCTACCGTGAGGTCCTTGAAAGACTTCGAAAAAGAGTCCTTCGTGTGCGCCCAAACATCAAAGACAAGTGGGTGTTGCATCACGACAACGCGCCTGTCACACTGCCATCTCAATAAACGAGTTTTTGGCCAGTAAAAACATTCCTGTTGCTCCTCAGCCTCCTTATTCACCAGACTTGAGTCTTTGTGACTTTTTCCTCTTCCCGAGATTGAAAAATCACCTCAAGGGAACTCATTTCGGGACACTACAAAACATACAAACTGCTGTAACCGACCAGCTGAAGGCCATTCCAGAATCCGAGTTCCAGCAATGCTACAATGATTGTAAGGACCGTCTCCAGCGCTGTGTGGCTTCCGAAGGGAACTATTTTGAAGGTGACAATATCACATTGCAATTATATTTGAATAGAAAATTTAAAAAAAAAATCAGTCTCACTACTTTATTTACACACCTCGTAGAAGTGAATTTTTAATTGATTGTTTATGTGTTTTATATACAACTAATGTGAACTCCATTCATCAGTACAGACAGAATATAAAGTGAAATTGATGTTTCTTAAAGCCTGTACTCTTGTTCCTGACAACTTTCCTTGACATGTAGCAACTTGAGAACTGTTTGTTTTATAATGGCATATGATCACCAGCTAGACTTACTAAGAATATAATTGACAAAAACTCTTGGAAGTTCTCACTTTTAGTGCATAAGTTCAATTTGTGGCCTAGAAATGTAACTTACAACCATTCCTTGAATACATACTATGGCTTCTCCACTGAAAAAGTCAAGACACTATAAGTGAAGGAGAATTATGATTATTAATTGTTTAGTTGACTATGAGGTAAACAATAGCGAATGGAATGCAGAATGATGGGAGGAGGAAGGGGTGCGTACTAGTGGGGGCTTGAGGAGACGGGAGCCGCATTTAGCGAAGCCAAGGCCGTGGCCCAGTCTCGCTCAGCCTGCCACGGCCTGCAGTGCACGCCTCTCGCGACACCACCTTGTGGCAACCAGCTTGTGCCAAAGTCTCACGAGTCCTTCCTAACAAACCGGACCTCCTCTCTAAAGGTGCATAATCAAATTCACTTTTCAAGGAAAAAATAGCCTAAACATTAACCTGTGGTAAACAAAAAATTAAATATTTTGAATGAAAAAATATATTAATATTTCTATATAAATCATTTTACAATCAAAATAAACTAAAACCCTCTCCTGACATTATTAAATTAACTAAACTAATAATTTTTTAATATAATAATTAAACAATGCCTTGTAATTGTCTTCCACCCTCAAAAAAAAAATATTAGACACCAATACTTCCAGTACAATTTCAAACAAAATAGATTTTCTTTATTAAAAAAAAATGCGATATTTCCTCAAAAAATCAAGTTGATTTACATATTTAATTTTGTTTTGTTAATAAAATACGTCCTATATCATTTATAACTAATAAAAATTCATATAAACTGAACAGTGCATATGTATAAAATATCAAAAATATATCAATTTTCTTCAATATTTCATTCCATAAGAAGATGATTTCTATATTTTAAAAAATTATCTTCGCATTTGTAACTGGCTATTAAGTTTATTTTGAAAGAAAACTTGTTAGCTGTTAGTAGTATTTTGAGCTTGCTCTTTGATTCTTTGTCTTCTTTAGATACATTGATACTGTTATTGGCTAAGAGGTTGGTATGTGCTAAATTCTTATTTTTTTTAAATCGACTTAGTTCTTATCCTGCTGGTTATTTTGATGGTTTTGGTGGATGTTTATTTTGAAAAGCATCTCTTTTTTTACTTTCGGAATTAGAGTAGTTTTTGAAAATGAGCAGGGTCTGAAACCAGACCCAGGGCTCTTCCACCAGCATACCATTGTATATGGTATCAACATTCTATAATTTAGCTCAGAAATTATTCCACAATATATTATTATATTAATTATTATAATATTATAATAATATTATATTATTATAATTATAATTTTTATATTAATATTATATTAATTATTATTATAATATATTAATATTAATATAATTAATTAATTATATTAATATATTATTATTATTCATCTGATATATACATACATGTATATATCAGATTTAAGTTTTCATATGATACACAATAATTGACTCTAATTTCAAAAAATACTCTTTAAGTTTTAAAGAGGTTAATATACATCACCGAAAGGTATTATATTCATATTTTAAACAAAAACTTTAGAACAATTCTTTGTAGATACTTGTATATAGAGGAACGTTAAGATATATATCTTCACATTTGATATTGGTATATGGATGTCGAGTTTCAATTCTAAGAAACTTCTTCACAAGATACATAATAAAAATAAATCTAACATGACTATTGATATTCCATCGTAAAGCAGGTCCTTAGCTATACAATTAATTAAACGTTAAACATCTATTTATAGCATAAATTGTCCATTTATATCATATAAATGAACAATCTCATTTTTGAAAACTCGTACCAAAATTATCAATATATATATTAAAAATATTTATTATGAATTAGTCAGTTTTCCAACTTTAAATCAAACTGTCAAACTCTTATTTCATTATTTTAAAACTTTTTTGATAGGCATCAACAAGAAATAAATATAAGATTGATAAATCAATCAACAATTATAGTGATATCAAAAGATTCAATGTTCCGAGATATTGACTGTAAGAAATGTAATAAGAAAGTAAAAAAAATATAATTATAAGTCATTAAAAGTAAAGTTATACTTAAACAAGAAAAATAGACTATAAGGTGAAAAAATTAGAGATGTATGAAATTTGAAATTTCACAGTTTTCGTTTTTTTTGTGAGGTAGAAATTTATTTTTATAGAATTCTATATAAATGTTGTAACTTTGCTATTTAATTGTATACATACAGTATTCAATTATATTATATAGTATTATATACTATTATATATTCTTCAGAATATCCACACAGTGCCCTGATGATGGTCAGTACCGAAAGATAACCAGTAGTATGATGAAATTAGTTTGTCAAATTAGTGTAATGCATTAACTTACAATTAAACTAAATAATACAAGAGATGTTGGAGAGTTCGTCCATACATTAACCTAGAATAACAAAATAAAGTTATTTCATTATCTACAATAATAGTTAAAAAATGAGGAAAGGGAAAACAAGTTAAAGCAGGTTTAGATTAAATGAAACTTTTAGATTAAACATGTCTACAGGAACAACTACTGGTAGTATTTACTAAGGCATATATATGTTATACAGCAATTGTATAGCGGTTTAAAATTTAGTTTTTTAACAATGGGCAATCAGAAGACGATAAAATTTTAATTTGTTTGTTAATATCATTATCAGTTATTAATTTTTTAATCAAATTTTTGTTATTAATTGTTATTATTTTGATACGTTTTATGCTACTCGCGGTTATAATTGTATAGACATCTGTACAGAAATTAGATTATTTTATAGAAATATGGCCTTTAAAGAAGTTCTTCATGCATATTATTCTATTTCGCAATTGTTACGAATCATATTTGTCATATATTAGGTCATTTATAAATTCTGTTAATAATCGATAATAATCCTATCGTCATTTATAATTCAGAAATCTGTTTATAATTATTATAAATAACTGTTATTTTTACTTCTATCTTATAGGATATCGGTATATTATGTATTTTGGGCAAAAAAATATGAGATTATACAATATTAGAGACATAAAATTTTGTAATATTTAAAGTAAATTTTCAAGAAGTAGATTTTTAGTTCTAATTATATAAGCAAAGTTATATAATTCAAATTAGAATGAATTATATGATTCTAATTATATATTTAAACAGTTTAATCAGACTCAGAAACTGAAAAACATATCACTTGATAAATTTTGTTTCATTATAAAATTATTTATTTTGAGCGTGATATTTGTTTTTTTCTTTTACTTTTATTAATATGTACTTGTAGGTGTTTAAAACCCAATTAACTACTAATTATTGATAAAAATATATTGTTCATCACTTGCTTTCAGTTATTCAGTCGACTTGCTTTAATAGTTATTATTATCTATGACTATATGATGATTATTCACGGTCATCTATTAGCAATTAGCATTGACCTTCTCCTACTTAAACCAAGAGTTCAAAGACTCTTTAATAATGATACCCTAATAACGATTAGACAGTCGAATATACATAAGAAAAGAAACACGTTTACGTTCAAATTAAACATTTCGTCACTGAAAGGTCTTTGCATCATGCAGGGTCTTTGTAGGTAGACACTCAAACTGCGAGGCCACTCAACCCACAGGATTAACAAATTGCCTATCTGTAACTTAAGGAAAACAACCTCCACTGTTTTAACTCTGCTTGTATGAAAAAGAAAATGCACCGAAAAAGTTATTCATGTCCTGAAAATTAAATTGTCAGCATTTGAAAGATGTCGACTATAGAAAATATATTTTACTGTGTAGACGAAGTAATGAAAGTTTATTTAAGAAAATTGATAAGCGTATTAAGTAACACTTACCAACTAAATTTATTGTTATTTATATATATATCATTAAAGTGAACCGCAGTCTCGGCATTCACGATCTTTAGACTTTGTTTCTTGTTCTTTATTGTCATTTAGCCTGTATTTATTTTAATCTTTATTAATCTATTTATACCATTAACCTTTCAACTCTTTTATTTTAACTGCTTTGTTTCTTGTTCTTTATTAGTCTTCTATGTTCTATTTGTAATAATCTTTATTAATACATTCAATCTATTTATACTATTGACTATCTCAATGATTTTCTTTAACATGTCACTTGGCCAGCTCCTTTTCTAGTTGAATCCTCTTAACAGGAAGTTAATTCCTAGAATCTAATCTCTCAGTCTGAAGATCGTGAATACCGAGACTTCGGTTCACTTTAATAATACGTATTTGAAAGAAGATCTGCTACCTATTTATACCAATATATATAACCAATGACTAAACTACATTAAAAAAGTTGTCACATTTATATATATATATATATCGTTAAATACTTTTTGTCCCTTTGTTTTAGTTTCTTTTCTTATTTACTTTTCTAATTTTCTAATTAGTGTTTTGATGTTCTCTGAGATATGAAATAATAACTGTCCAAAAGTTTTAACTTTAAAACTCATTGTTCAGAATATACACTTTTTAACAATTCACCGACGTTTCAGTCTCCATGGACCATCTTCAAGGTATTTTTTTTATGTATAAATTTAACAGAGTAAGGCTAGAAATTTAAAACTCTATATAAACTAAGATTAAAAATTATACAAAAAACAATAACACAGTCGACATGCATAATGGTTACATAAATAAGGGAGGTTACGATAAGGCTATGCTCCCTCAATTGAATCAGTTTAATCTAGATATTTGTCCCCAATTGAGTGAGCATAGCCTTATCGTAACCTCCCTTATTTATGTAACCATTATGCATGTCGACTGTGTTATTGTTTTTTGTATAGTTTTTAATCTTAGTTTATACAGTGTTTTAAATTTCTAGCCAGTAAGTAGCCTTAGTCTGTTAACTTTATATATATATAAAAAAATACCTTGAAGATGGAGACTGAAACGTCGGTGAATTGTTAAAAAGTGTATATTCTGAACAATGAGTTTTAAAGATAAAACTTTTGGACAGTTATTATTTCATGTCCCAGAAAACATCAAAACACTAATTAGAAAATTAGAAAAGTTAATAAGAAAAGAAACTAAAACAAAGGCGCAAAAAGTGTTTAACGAAATTTGTATGAATGAAAATCTGCTCCCTAATTATACAAATATATATATATATATAATAAAACTTCACAGGAAACACATGAAATAAAAATGAACGTCTAAACTACAGTAAGGAAGTCAGTAAAACGACTAACACCTTTCAAAAAAAAAGTGTTCATGGTCAAGGTCTTCGTCATAGTCTCATTGATGTTGAAACAAATAATGTAGGCATTTGGTGTGGTATTAACTAGTGAGGAAAGCAAGAGAGTTATTTTAAAGATTCCTAAAATGCAAGGAAAGGGGACAAAAGGCTGGTAAGACCTTGTTAGGCTAAACGAAATAAAATAAGTACAAAATTATCTGCCAGCTGTCAGACCTTGCAGACAAAGCTATTGCTATTGTTAAAACAGGGTTTAACTTGAATAATCCATTACTAATTATTTAATCATTGATTTGAGACAAATGCACTATATATTGTTAATATGTCTAAACCATTCAACTTGTGGTTAACATCCCCCATACTGATAATTATATATGATATTAACTTCTACTCTCCGGTACATTGAGTTTTATCCATTACAGTTCATCTGATGTTTTTAGTTTAATTCATCAAGTTTGAATAAATATTTAACTATTACTTAGTCGATAAAGAGATCTAAAAAGTTGAAGAATACAAAAAAAATCAAATAATAAATAATAAGAGAAGACAGAAGTAGAATAAAAGAACAAAAAACAATGAATGAAATTATTGAATTGGTCCTGCTGAGAGGTGGCAGATGGTGGAAGTCACACTTGATGCTCTAGGCCCCTACAAGCTATCAGCTTACATCAACCGTCTCTTGGACACAGCACATCAAGCGAACTGTAAACATTCATTACAGTAGTCAAAATACAATTAAACAACTTTCGAAAAATTTTTATCATTACACAAATTAATTGTTATTGAATTTCTGCTTCATTTTTGAAACACTTCATATAAACAATTATTTATTCTTTCTTAACCAAGACATAGTCACTTATTCGTTGGCTATACGAGGTGTATAAATAAAGTAGTGAGACTGATTTTTTTTAAATTTTCTATTCAAATATAATTACAATGTGATATTGTCACTTCAAAATAGTTCATCGAAGCCACATGGAGACGTCTTCCAATCATTGTAGCATTGCTGGAACTCGGATTCTGGAATGGCCTTCAGCTGGTCGGTTACAGCATTTGTATGTTTTGTAGTGTCCCGAAATGAGTCCTTGAGGTGATTTTTCAATCTCGGGAAGAGAAAAAGTCACAAGGACTCAAGTCTGGTGAATAAGGAGGCTGAGGAGCAACAGGAATGTTTTTACTGGCCAAAAAACTGTTTATTGAGATGGTTGTGACAGCGTTGTCTCATCTCCAATTCATGGTCAAAATGTGATGAACGGATGTGATTCAAATTCAACTGTTATCATTCTGACTGTCAAGCGTCGATCTGAACGCACAAGGTTCCGTACTCTGTTGACATTTTCATCGGTGTTTGCACTTGAAGCTTCCGCTTCGTGGTTCATCTTCAATCGACTCTCTTCCTTCTGAAAATTCCTTAAACAACCAAAAACCTGTCCCTTGATAAAACACATTCTCCATATCCTGAAGTTTTTCAAAAGTTTCGGTTGCATTATGTCAAATCTGAGCAAAATTTGATTGCACACCGCTGCTCAACTTTGAGGTCATCATTTTTAAACGCTCAAGAAAAAACCATTTCACGAAAACCAACGCTACGGACAAACAAATGACTGTGGCAGTTCAGATTCATACTGGCGCATCACACGTGCACTGACGCTACTAATAGTCTCACGTTCAGATCGAAACGGCGTTGCCAGTCTCACTACTTTATTTACACACCTGTATAATGACTAAAGAGCATTATTAAATAATTTCTATTAATAATCATAATGAACTTCACATGTATTTTCTGTGAATCATTTATATTTATAAAATCAAATGATTACATGAGTGACCGTTTCCACTATAGAAAAGACTAAATCATATCCGATTTAAATAATAGAGTTGTCATTTTTTTGAAAAATTTCCGACCACGATTTATGGAAAAAAATTCTTCAAGAATCAGTCCCTATCTAAGTTAATGTATCAAATGAATTATTGACAGATCCAAAAGTTTGTTAGTAAGATAGCTAATTCACTGTTTAATGGATTAAATCGCTATTATACCATTTAAAAAAAACAAGAAGAAAAAAGTTCTAACAATCAAGATGGGCTATACAGTTTTTGAATTTTATTTCCTCATTATTTTATCTTTAATTTTAAGTTTTCAGATAGTATTTTTTTCTCTCAAACTGTTCATTTTAGAGTGTTCAAATTTTTATAATAATAATGTATTTAATAGTGGTATAAACTGAGAAAATGTATTTCAATTTTTTAATCTTTTTCAAAAATTAAAAAGCAGTTATGCATAAAAATGTAAGCATTTTGATTTATGATTGATTTAGAAATGTTGTGAATACAATTTTGGAGACATTGTTTGGCAAATCAAAATTAAATTTAACTCATTAAATGTTTTCATTGATTATAAGACGGATTATGCCTCAAAAGAGAGCGAAACTTTACTTGGAATAAGTATCCAAGTAAATACGACTTGCTCTACTTGTGAGATTTCTTATTTTAACTCTTTATTAGAATCAAACCAGAGAAATAAATTTTAAAAAAAAATTTAAAAAATTATACCTCTTAAAATATGTTAATTTTTTATTTATAATATAAACAGTGTTTAAAATACTATGGCAATTACTACGCCAGACTATACATTGTACTCTACTGTTTCTAATGGTATGTGTTCATTTGAAAGTAACATTATATCGTTAATAAGTATATTGTACCGTATGCAATAAGAATAAAATGTATTGTGCATATGATTATAACAAAATATCATAATAAACACGTGAAAGAACAATCAATGGTCGAACTACAATAAGAAGTGCAAAAAATGACTAAAATCTTTCAACAGTAACAAGCGGCCTTCGACAGAGTCAAAAACCCAACGACAGTTTGATCATTGATATGATTATAAATTTGAAATATACACATAAATTATATGTATGATAGAATGATGAATAAACATTGCAAATGAATTATTTCTAAACCAGTTCTTATAAACAATTATTCTTTTCTGTTTATCCTAGACATATTCGCGTATTCGTTAGCTATATAAATGATAATGATGAAGAAAATAAGTCATATTTGTATTTTTTTTAGAATTTACTGTTTTAAGAACTATTGAACCCATTTTTGATGATATTTTACCCCGTATAAATGAGTGAGTGTCTATCAATCATTTTGTATACAGTCTAGAAGTCAAATAGTCTAAACAAATCATAATAAAAGTTTATTGAGAAAATTAAATTTTTTTCAAATCATTTGTCGGATATTTAAATTATGCAATCTGCTTATCCATAACATCTGACTTAAATTTGTATAATTTGAATGCAATTTGCATAACACATAAATATTGAGGATTCTCAAAAGGAATTTCAACGTTATGTAAATAATAATGGAGCAAAAAGCAAATTGTCAATATTTTGAGTGAAAGTATCATGATACCTCTTTTTTCACAGAAATTAGCTAGTTCTTCTTTATAACCAATGCGTTTATATTCGGCTTTGCATATAATGACAATATTTGTAGAACCAATGACCACAACCACGTCTCCCAGACGTTACATTTGAAAAATAGATATACAAAATCTGAAAATATTAAGATAACAAATATTTTATGCATGTAAATATACAAAATTGTATAAAATATACTCAGTATTGACTTTTTTCATAATTACCTATATAGTAATTTTGATTTTACCAACACTTTTACGTGGAAGTTGGTATATATAGTTTACTTCTGTAGACCAAACGTTAGTTCTTCAATAAAGTTGTTTGCTTGTATTGCATAGCTAATACAATTAATTCGTATTTTAATTAATTGTATTAACCATGTAATTAGTTATCTTTTTCAGGTTACTTCCTGTAATAATTTAAAGAAAATATAAATCATAACCAAATTTGGTAAATTGGATTATAATAATAATAATTTAAGTTGATGTTTATTATGTAGTTGACCACATTTTAACATGTAAATTACAGACCCCACAAATAACTGAAGTGCGATACTAACAGGAGTAGTTGTAAACAAAATTATTATCATTTAAAGTTTATTCAAATTGCTATAATTTACTTGTAATATCTGTGTAATACGTTTTCAGTGTACACTGGAGTTAAGAACAGTTTTTTTTTAAGAAATTAGATCTTAAAATTTGTTTTAAATTTTTAACAATCAGTTCTGAAAAACAGTGATATAAAGCATATTATTTATAATAGATATTTCTGTTTTGTTTTGACAATTTGTTATTCACATGCATAAGAAATCATTGAAATACTAATATATATCTACCAACATTTTTTTACTTCTTTCAAAATTTAGTTTATAAAATCAGACATTGGCCAAATATAGAAGAGTGAAGGAAACTGTTTTATGGGCCATTCGGTGAGCAAAGTCAACCTCTGGGTTCTGACGTCACTAGGGTGTCGTAAACTTCCTTTTGAGTCTCTTCGCCAGGAGTTCTGACCAGATATAATACGAATGTCAAGGCGTTATTCTATTCTTGACACAGTATCGTTAAAACTATGTAACATTATTCAATGTGGTCAAGGTTTAAACCAAATGCTTTGTTAATTTCATTTTATAGCACTCTTAATAACACAATTTAAGATATTATACAGCCACAACACTTCTATAATATACTTATATAGATGCATGTAATCTCTGTGTTACCTTTTTTTTTTTTTTTTTTGAATCATGATACAGTTATTCCTATAAATGAAACAAATTAAAATTAGTACACTGTATACCAGACATTTTTTTTACCCTCCATGACTAATATGACTCACTGGTTAGAATGCTTGCAACAGATTCCAAGGTAGTACAAGATTCTACATGAATGACCCAATTACTGGTTCATTTGGGGCTAGCAGACACAGTGATCTAGTGTGTGAATCTAGTTTAATGACCTCCTAATATTATTATTAAGACTATTCTTTCTACGAAGAAAGTTCATTTTATATTGAATATATGTTTAAAACATATTGCTTATTTAAATACAAACCAAAGATGTTAGTTTGTAGAAACCAAATCAACTTTGTGTTTAAGGTAGTTTGAATTGATCTGTTATCAACTCAGGGTACTGTTATTTTTCTTCACAATCATTACGTAACTGGTAACTAATATTGAATAATTTATAAATGTATACGTCTACAGCCTCAAGGAATCACATTATTTCCGATTAATAAAGATGGTGACAACAAGATTTGATGGTATTACCATTGTCACCAATATTGTACTTTAGAATTACAACTTTTATTTCTGTGGTACTGTCAGTACTATTTCACATTCAGAGGAAAAAGGGTATATGTGGGTTCATCGGTTGTACCCGATCTGATGTGGTCAAAATTATCGTTTCAGTTGTCAAAGAGGTATCAGCTTTGCTGTCCTTATAATGGATACGCTATTGTGTATATCCAATAAGATTGTAAAGGTGCCTTGTAATTTACTGATTGAGTACTTTGGAGGAAATGCCTCTTTAAGGCTATCTAACTTCATTATTGAAGGGCAGGTGCAAATTTCAAGTAATTCACATTGCACAGAAGCACCTTCTTTAAAACTGATCGTCTTTTTCCCTCCTGATAAATATTCAATTTCACGCTTGATATTAAGATAAACATTTGAATTTTATAATTTTATATTTTTCTGTGTTATTCCAGTGGGTCAAGTGTAATCTATCAGGTAACGCGATTGTTTTTCTCAATAATGCAGATATGAGTCTTAAAGGATTAGATTTTCAATGTGAGGAATTGCAAATGTAATGCACACTGTCCTTCTAGAGGACATAAACCACTACTAAACGAGAAGAAAATTACTTATTAAAGATTCTTTTTTGAAACTCACTAGAGTAAGATAAATATACGACTCCTGATATAGAATCAACTCGGCAATTCAACTTAACTTAACTGAAATAGGCACCAAATAGCAAATAAGTCACACTTCACTTTTAGAACAGAACTAAAGCAGGAGGTTTATAATTATGCTCACTGGAAAAAACTTATATTGTTTTTATATCTATAAATACAGTTGGCAAAAACGGCAAAGCGGGCTTAGCTCATTGCTTAAATGTTCCAGTTTTGCACTCAACCTTGGCTATTTATAGTGAGAATGCACCCTATCTTTAGCAATCGGTTTTGAAATGGATATTAGCCAGGAATTAAAATTGTTATAATGTTTTATTAATGTATGTTCTGTTTGGCACTCAATTTTACTTTTCATTCATAATAAATTAAGAATCATTAAGAGTTTAAATTTGTTGTAAATAATAAAACAATCAATTTATTTTTATGACATTTTTAAAAAACGAACTATTTGTTGACGCGAATACATACTTCAAAAAATTATTGTATTTTTTTTAAAAAAATGTCTAACCCCTAAAAGCAAAGTAATACTTTCTTTAGTAAAAAAATGAACAATTTTTAAATCGAAAAATTGACAAACTCTCAAAAATATCTATTTATGAACCACAATAATTATTATTCAGCAAAACTAAACATGCTTATGGGTTGAAAAAAGGTAACTTTGTTTTAAATAAAAAAAATGATACTAATTTATGATTACATTAATTATCAACTTAGTGAAATAGCTACAAGCTGATAATAGAGGTGCTAGAAAACTGTTATCAAGGGGTACTGCAACAGAAGTTGGGACAACATCCACCTAATATATATATATATATATATATATATATATATATATATATATATAATAAAAAGATTTAAAATCATAGGGAAGACTAGCGAGATATTTGACAAAAATGTATATATCTAATTATGATTTATATCCATATATTACATTGTTTCCATGAGACCCTTATGAAATGATCTTGGAAATTTTAAACGATTAACAACTTGAAATTATTTTTAAATTAAGCCTTATGATTAAACGTAAACAAAATTTATATGGCAACGGATGGTTTATGATCTGCAACGAGAGTAAAATGACACAATATAGAAATCCATAACATTTATATTGCTTCAAAAGTATGAAGTTCTACTAAAGCGATATATGACACAAGTAATTGGTTCGAAAAAAATGGAAAAAACTCTCTGAAACACCTCAGGGGATTACAGAAGCATTCGCTGAGTTTCTTCGTGAATTATACAAGGAGTATGACTCTAAGTCCTCTCCTGTGTATCACCTCCGGTGAAGTTTATCTCCCTCAATATGGAGGATTTCAAAACCATTTCCAGAGACGCAAAGTACCGGGTAGGGATTGCGTAAATAGTTACATTCTTAAGCAGTTCCCTGACCTGATACTCAAATGGCTGACCCTATATTTTAATGCTTGCATTAAAATGGTTACTTTCAGTCAGACTGGAAACAGGACACAATAATCTTTATCCTCAAAAAGGGTAAAGGATCAAACTCTATGTGGTCACTACAGGCCCATAAGCATTCCCATAAGCAAGTTCTCTAGCAAAGTATTTGAGAACGTCTTACTAAAACACGAATCCGAGTTTCTCCAGTTTACAGACAGTCAGTTTAGATACAAAAAGAGATAAGAGTGCGTCTAGTTACTGTAGCGCTCACTGAAATTCTTACATCACGCTAAGCAAAGGAAGCCTAAATGATACACCCTAGTCTTAACAAAGATTTGGACAGCACTTAACACTTTATCCTAACAAAGTCTTAGACAGCGCTTGACACCTCGGCATTATCAAGAAGCTGGAGGCAGTGGGCTACCTCAATCGTTCTGAAGGACTTTTCACTCTTTCAAGGAGTCAAATCACTTAACTCATGATTATCTAAACATTTTTTTAATATCGCTATTACAAATAAACTATTTTTAATAAATCTGTATAGCAAATAATAATTAAAGTAGAATAGATTTTCTGATTCACACTGAACTGAAATAACGATAGTCGTGCTAATCAGGCCAAATAGTGTTCAAACAATAGCATAAAACATGAATGAACAGTTCTACGTGCCTATGTAACAAAACTGTTTATAAACATATTATAACTTTCGTACTGCTATTCATATAAAATATGATTCCTGTGATACTATAAATGCAATTCCTTATTCGAATCAGTGTAAGCTAATATATAATAAAACACTTTGTAAGGCACCTGGTGATAATATGAGGTGGCATAGCTTAACCCTTGATTATATGTGTTGCCTTTATTCTATAAAACTAACTTCGTTAATGTTAGTTGATATATTTACTATTTTGTTCATTCAACTTCAGTGAAATTTCAAGTACTGTTACCTGCAACCTGTTACATTGTTACTGTAATGAAACTTATTACTACAATAATTATATTACTAATAACGTTTTATTAAAACAGAAGTTGGAATCATATTGGAACGAAAATGCTTTTAAACAAATTTTATAATGTGTAAACAAACAAGTGCTTTAAAAAACACTGTGATAAAAAATTTGGTACCTAGTCATTCTATACTGCCAATGTGACATTACTTTTTATATGACTTTCATAAATAGTATGTGCTAATTTAATTTGGATTTATTTACCTGACGTTAACAAAGGCGTTACTTTATTTTGCATAAATCAACCCAAAAGAATGGAAAATTACATGTCTTACTTGTCTTTGAAACAGTGGAAAAGAAATATTTTTAGGAAAGATTATTAACTGCAAGTTTATTACTATAGCTTGAACAATAAAAATATATGATTCAATAAAATCAATGAAAAATTTTGTTCATTAAAGACAATTATATTTATTACGAATTAGTGAAACAGTTATCAGAAGAAATTGTTTGTATTAATTCTTTGAGAGTTGTGATTTGTTATAAATCTGGTATTAAATGCTGATAAATAAGCAGACGAATTCATGATAATGAGGACAAGAATGCTATTTGTGAAACGTAAAGACAGAAGGTTGAATGATTCAAGTCGTGATTCATTAAGACGCCAATCATTAGGGAATTATAATTTTTTGTGAGGTGGTAACATAAAGCTGGCTATATGCTGGTCTTATTCCTTTTTCAGTTTAATATTAATAAGGCAGAGGAGTTGAGCGGATGTTGAGACTGATGTTTGACTTAGCGGGGTCAGGCTTCGCCCACAGGCACCCTCAAGGTCTAGCTCCCTATTCGGTATACGTACTTTTAGCATTCCTTCGCCTACTTTACACCTTCTCAGAACTGACTCGCTTCCACTAAGTACATCCACTAATCTTCACAGACCCTGTCATTGTTTCGTATAAAACACCTTCCACTGAAGTTCTGGTAAATTTCTTCACTTCATCCCATTTTATTTCACATCTTTCTTAATGGTATATGTTTTATTTTGTTTATAACCTACATTTAACATCTAGTCGACAATACTGTATGACATAATACTATAATACAACAGCAGTGACTGTATAAATAATAAAATTGACCATATGATAATATGTATGACAAAAATAAGTGGAATATAAGGACGTCAGGAGGCTTCCTCTCTTGACTAGAGGGGGCAAGAGTTATATTGTTAATAACAATACGTCTAGGTTGAAACACCTAATTTAAAAACCATTCTTCTTTAAAGAGTCATTATAACTATATGTAATTGTATTTACGATTTATTTTCATTATTCGTCACTACGTTGATAGGAAAGATATATATATCACAAATATTTTGTAATCTCAAGGAGAAATAAGTTATATTGTAGTGACAATGGAATCTTACTTCTCCTAGTAATAACTGAATCTAAAAAATTGAAAATAAGAAAAAAAACACCAGTGATTATAGTTTATTACATTAAAAGACAAAGCGGTAAGGTTGAAAGATATTCCCATAAATACAAGGAATGAAAATAGTATGGCTAATTCACAGGCTTCTTTCTTGGAGACGTTCTTGCTACAATTTCGAAGTTTAATGATAGAATAAAAACCTTGAACTAAGTAATACAATTTTATAAATGAATTTCATGAATGTTTTGCAATAGAAAATATTAACTTTGTAATTTTTTAACATTCATAAGTACAAATAAATTGTTTGGTTAGACACATAATAGAAGTAGTGGAGAATTTCAAGGATATTTTTGACATTAGCAAGGCAAATTTGTTGGCTCCCAACAAAATGTGGAACTGATATTCATTTTAATGAATGAACACGTCATCATTTATAAAAGTCCCTTTTCAAGCTAGGAAGCAATTCTGAAAGACTTTCTCAACCTTGTTTCCGGTCAATAATCACTAGGACGTCTGTGTGGGCGTCTCCGAACCAAATTAGACGCCCTCTGTTTTTATGCTGTCATCTTTCTGCAAAACCCTGCTATGGTGATTATACAAGAAGTCATGTATTATTCAAAGAAGTTTGTTTCTTTAGAAATTGTTTTAATGTAATTAATTTCACATATGGAGCTTGTTTTTAACATAAACCAAGTTTAAATAAATTTGATGAGGTTATATAGATAATAGTGTCCGGGTCTATAACAGTACATACAACTTAATCTATGAAAATCTCATTTCTTACAATCAAAAACTGCTACTTTATCTTGCTAGCTAAATCCTGTAAATTTCAGAAGTTCTAGAAGTTAGAAAGAACGCTCTCAGTAACTCAAACTTACCTCAATAACAGTGATTTAAGAAGTAAGCTCTAAAAATAATAAAAAGAAATAAAGTTATAATACCAAACAAAGGGAACATTTACATGAAATTAGGCCTACTTGGTGGTTGGAAAATTAAGATTGATTGCCCTGGTTACAGAGACATGATTTCGATTCCGCTAACCCTTTGCTCTTTTTGCGCTCCAGATTTGTTATGGCTGACTATAGATGGCGTTAATAACAATACGTCTAGGTTGATACACCTAGCTTAAAAACCATTATTCTTAAACGAGTCATTAGAACTATATCTAATTATATTTACGACTTATTAGCATTATTCCTGACTACGTTGATAGGAAAGATACATATATCACAAATATTTTACAATCTCAATAAACAATAGACATAATTCAGAAATAAGTGGCAACAGAATTAGTGAAAAGACTTGCTAACTCGTACCTTCTGAAATTAATCAAAGTGTTATGTTGATGAATCCTGAATGACTTTGCATTTTCATTGTTCTTGAACATTTACTCATTATGATTCCATATTATTTGACAACCACGGACTCAATGGTTGCCAAAGTTATTGACAAATGGATTAACTTACCATAAATTAATCGTACTGTTTTTAAATTTTTACTTTACCATAATTATAATTAATCAAAAATTTATGTTCAAAATTTTAACTTATTCTCACTAGTTCAGACCCTATAAATTCATTTTATTTGATGACGAAATGATAACACAATTTTCTTTGTATGTATACTTCTTTACGGATTACAAAAATTGCAGAAAATATATGATGAATTAGACACACACTATCGCTTTGTTAAAAATAGAACTGTATAATATTTGGTCATCATTAAACCATGGTAAAAATACATTATTAAACATTATGTCTAAACACAAACTATTTTTCCCTAAAGTGTTTTAGTAAAAGTATCAAAAATATTAGTTTGA
The DNA here is from genome assembly GCA_026182355.1 of Hermatobates lingyangjiaoensis. Classification (NCBI taxonomy): domain Eukaryota; kingdom Metazoa; phylum Arthropoda; class Insecta; order Hemiptera; family Hermatobatidae; genus Hermatobates; species Hermatobates lingyangjiaoensis. The sequence goes on from JAPFBL010000015.1 coordinate 2,413,388, forward strand.
TCAGAAAAAAAATTTTTTACTTTTACTATACATCAAGCAAATTATAAAAATCAAAATATCACCTTGTACTTGTTTACACAAGTCAGTTTATTAACCAGTATTTAGAGAAGACTATACTTTACTTATAGTAAAGTAAAAAGCAATCGTAGTCAAAGTTTCGTAAATATTTGAAAGTGTTAATTGAACGCGTGTTAACCATTCATCACTAAGATAATTGTTCAGGTTTTCTTGGTGCGGTTCAGTGTGATCAACGCTGTTGAAATAAAGATTAAAATGTCAACTTATAGACGCTATTGAATTAAAGAGATTATAGAGTACATACACGAAAGACAGCTGAAACTACAGTTGGTTGCTGAAATGACTCAATGAGTGTGAAATAGTAGAGGAGATTTTAAAAATAATGTTACCTTTATTTGGCAGAATTCTTTCTGAATATACCACTGTGTCTAGCAAGGATTATGTTGGAGATTCTTAATTATATAGTTCCAATTATAAGTAAACATTAATAATTGTAATTAAAAACTCTTAAAAATGATGCCTTGTCTAAGACATAGAAAGACAATAATTTCTTTTCTTTTCCTTTCTTTTTAAACATACCGTAGTGACGATATCTGCTGCTTTTGTATGCACAGTTTTTAATAGCCTTTCTCAAGTATGGACAAATTGGCATAGGTGGATCATGTGCTTTACTTTAATTACCTCTGTCCATAGCTAAGCAAACATTGCAATTGTTTGCATTTGTGCTATTGAAGGGAAGCAGGTTAACTCAGTGGTTAACGTACCCATCGCAGAACTGATAGGACTAGGGTTCAATCCCCACCTAGCCCTCGATTTATTCACGAGGGAAGTGAATAAATCCGAGCACGTCGTCCCTCCCAGAAGATTGTTAAACTGTCGGTCCTGAACTTGTATGATTTCAGGTGCTCGTTAAAGATTCGTCCTCTAAATACACTTGAGTTAGACAAAATTTAGGACTCTCTCTTTAGAATCAATCATCATTGACTCCTTGGTTACACAAAGGAACAATGCTCGGCATACGTGTATTCCCTTGTAGGACTACCTCTGCAACCTAACCTAACCTACTTTTTTAGCATTGAATTACCTCCTCAAACCTATCTAAACACATAGGCACACATAATCTTGTGTTTATGTTCCACTAGTATAGAGTACAAAAGTCAACTTTTTTTATATAGAGTCAAATATTTGATATAAAAAAAATTTTTCGCATTCATTATGAATTCGCATTATTAAATGAAGTCCTTCTGCTTTGATTGATTTAAATAGGTCTTAATTAGGTAGTAATACTTTCGCATTTCATTGAGATGGTTCATTATCAGGGATACTGGACAGCTAAGCTCCGACATGTGTGTGATTTTACTTCATTAGTACATGTTCTTGTTAACTGTGATTCCTACAGACATAGTGATCATAATGTCACTTCATGATAATAAAATAAAGGCACATCAATTGCTATTGTTGTTTTAGCTTCCATTCCTTTCGAATGCATACAATGATAAATGCTTATTTTTAGACATGACCTAAGTGAAAGGACAAACAATGTCCTGCTTAAAAAGACGTAGGCCGGTAGAGAGAGTGTTGAAAACGTGCTGGTTGCACATAAGGTAGAACATCTGCCCTTGACTGTCAGCGATGTGGTTTCTATAAACAAACTTACACTCCGACTTTTATTTGTCTTTCAAGTCTATTCTGGTGAGTGAAAAAATATTTTCACATTTTAAGGCATTTCTCATTAACATATACAATCTCGTTATTATTTCACTGAAAAAAAGGCATAATATTCTTCTCATCACGTATTCCATCTGGATTATCATTTCTATATTCATTAATTAATTTTAATTCCCTAACTAATGACAACTATGCCTACAATGTATGGTAATTATAAATGGAAGACAGTTGTCAATGAGCGAATTTGCCATATTCATGGTTTCGTCTTTATCATATATGCCAATCATCTTTACCTTAGGTTCTACTATGTTTTTATTATTAGATTTTTATAATTAGCAAAGGATTGTTGTTATTATAATACATTGTGAAATACTGAAATTACTCAAATATTCTATTATATTGAATTCACAGCGACCACCCTCCAGTTGCCTTCCTATGCTGGTTACTTCAGGATCTCCAAAAGAACATTGAAACCAATTGCAATGTACAAACGATTGAAGCAAATGGACAAGTCAAGACAGAAAACTCAAGTATACTATGCAAGATCATTGGCCTTAAAGACAATGAAAAACTACTTCAAAGTTATAGTAGTATAGTATATATCAGAAACATTTTCACAAATTAATGCTCCAAGAGGAAATTCAATAATGTGTTCCAATTACTTCTTCTAATTTGAGAACAGTTACCTGAACCCCCTTCTCCAACCACAAATATTAACAACAAATCATCCAAGGTTTTAGTTCAATATAGCGTCATTATAATGCAGCCAAAATTTATATTATTATTTTAAATTAATGTATTAGATACTATCTTGAAGATAGTCAGTGTTAAAGTAAAGTAAAAATGTTGAATAGTATAATTTAATTAATCATATTTAACAATTGGTATGTATAATTACAACCAAATACAATAGTAGTAGTAATGACAGTATTAGATACAAAAGTACATATTTTGGGGGCATCTTTACGTATAACCAAATAATTTTCAAAATCAAGAAAAGAATTGGGAAAAACATTAAAAATGGTAATTAAGGATGATATATTAGTATTTGAATATGAGTTTACTAGAAGCTTTCATAATTTTATAAACTAAACATTAATTTATAACTATAGATTGGTTTTATTGAACATTTACTGTACGGTTATGACTGATTTAATCACATGTATGTTACTTTGCATTCACACCCCAATGAATGTATGACTCTGCTCTCAGTCGGTTGGATTGCTAATTTTATGCCACAGATACGTGGTTTGATGTCATTCAGACTTGCGCCAATTTATTTGTTACGCAATTGTTTCTTAAAGGGGGGACTGTGCCGTCATATAACACCCACAACTGTTAACGCTTCCCACTGGCAAATACTATCTTCTCAATTCTCTTATGTACTTCACTTAACCCAAAAAAAAAATGTATTTTTATTTCCAATATACCAATTATTATTATAAATATTATTTTTATAATAGAAAAATAACAATTACCTTTTAAAACAAAAAAGAGAATCATCTACTCTGAAATAGGTAACTATCTCTAAATCTATCTTTAAATAAAATCTTTTTGGTTAATTTCAATTTGTATGAAATATTGTTCAATTTTTAGTTAAAACTGAAAGATTTTATTATTTATAAGAAAAACTGTTTCTTTTGTAAAACTGTAATAGTGAATTATAAAAATATTTTTTTCGCAAAAAGAACACCATTCCAGGTGTTGCATTAAACTAAGAATATCATACAAAAACAACTAGAAGTTATTATATTTACGACAAATAATTGCCCTTAAATCTAACTACCCATCTTTTTTTTGCTGTATTAATAAAAGGTAAAAATATATTTGAGTAAGTAGTAATTAAAACAATATATTAATACTATAAAATATAATGTAATATTAAAACATGTTACTGATCTTAACGAAAGCAGTAGCTCTGTGTGGTTGCCACCCAGTGTAGAATTATAATTGAGCATAATGACCGTGAAAATTGCATACGCAGTCAAATAAATAAGAGTTTACATCGTGATAGGTAAGAGAGCGAATTGAAAGAAAAGTAATCTATTTCTTATATATATATATATATATATATATATATATATATATATATATATATATATATATTATGTATCAGAAAAACTCAGTAAAAAAATAATTTCTAAATTTCAATATTCATCTTCTTCTACTACTTACAGCAAGTTTCAAAATATAAGAATAAATTATGTTTCTGCTTCTCTGATTAATAAGTAAAATGAAAAAATAGTGAATAACAAACAAGTAAAGAGAACATGAACTTATTAATAAAATAATGGATGTGTTGTTAAAATGCATAGCAAGTAAAAAAAAAAAAAAATACGAAAAACACAATTTCCATTACCATTCATGTAAAATATTATCCACTCTGTTTTAATGTATATATTCGTAAGCAGATCTGTGATTCTAACTGAAATGTTACTTTGGGGGCTTTAGAGGAAGACCATATTTGTACTCTCGGAGGTAAGCCTTCCTTGGAATTAAGCTTAAATTTCAATTACTTGTTATTACTAGTAATTTCAATTACTCGTTATTATTTCTTATGGTTTGCTATTTATTTTAACAGTAATTCTATTATTATATTTATTTAGGTTTCATGTCCTATTTATATACATAACTTTCTATTCTTACATTATTTGTATTTTTTTAATGTTTTATTTTATTACATGTTTTTTCTACTAGTATATTTTCTTATTATTTATTATTTTTCAATATTCTTTCTCCTTTCGTAAGGTGGTAACACTGACAGATTGCTTCTGGTAAAGGGACTTCAGTCTCGCTTTCGAGAAGCTGACTTAACTGCCGTGATGTTTATCGAAGTTTCTAGTGAGTTTTTGTGTTTTCTTCTTGTTTCTTCCAATAATCGCTTATATATATATATACGAGGTGTATAAATAAAGTAGTGAGACTGGCAACGTCGCTTTCGATCTGGCAACGCTGGAGACGCGTGGCCTTGAGTAGCGTCAGGTGCACGTGTGATGCGCCTGCAGTATGAATCTGAACTCGCCACAGTCATTTGTTTGTCCGTAGCGTTGGTTTTCGTGAAATGGTTTTTTTCTTGAGCGTTTTAAAAATGAGTGACCTCAAAGTTGAGCAGCGGTGTGCAATCAAATTTTGCTTCAGACTTGGACATAATGCAACCGAAACTTTTGAAAAACTTCAGGAGGCCTATGGAGAACGTGTTTTATCAAGGGCACAGGTTTTTCGGTGGTTTAAGGAATTTTCAGAAGGAAGAGAGTCGATTGAAGATGAACCACGAAGCGGAAGGCCTTCAAGTGCAAACACCGATGAAAATGTCAACAGAGTACGGAACCTTGTGCGTTCAGATCGACGCTTGACAGTCAGAATGATCGGGGAATGATCGGGTCCTTGAAAGACTTCGAAAAAGAGTCCTTCGTGTGCGGCCAAACATCAAAGACAAGTGGGTGTTGCATCACGACAACGCGCCCTGTCACACTGCCATCTCAATAAACGAGTTTTTGGCCAGTAAAAACATTCCTGTTGCTCCTCATCCTCCTTATTCACCAGACTTGAGTCCTTGTGACTTTCCTCTTCCCGAGATTGAAAAATCACCTCAAGGGAACTCATTTCGGGACACTACAAAACATACAAACTGCTGTAACCGAACAGCTGAAGGCCATTCCAGAATCCGAGTTCCAGCAATGCTACAATGATTGGAAGGACCGTCTCCAGCGCTGTGTGGCTTCCGAAGGGAACTATTTTGAAGGTGACAATATCACATTGTAATTATATTTGAATAGAAAATTTAAAAAAAATCAGTCTCACTACTTTATTTACACACCTCGTATATATATATATATATATATATATATATATAATAAATTCAAAACGAAGGAAACACACAGAAAGACACAGATATAACTCACATCGATATTTCGACCATCGTAGTCATCAGGAGGTGACATCCGTGACATCGTGTCATCACCTCCTGATGACGACGATGGTCGAAATATCGATGTGAGTTATGTCTGTGTCTTTCTGTGTGTTTCCTTCGTTTTGAATTTATTTTATTTAAAAATTTCCGACCGTTTCTTTTAATTATATATATATATATATATATATCAATGATTAAACCAAGTCAAGTTGGTTGACTCTGACGAAGACCGCTTGTAACGGTTGAAAGGTCCTAGTCCTTTTTTTCTTTTAGTTATATATATATATTCACTTGGACCTCTAAGGGAAGAAATAATAAAAAGGCCCTTGGGCTTTCACTATTTCTTCTTGCATAAAAGTAATCTTTTTACTTTTTTCTGCTAAACTGAAATGTGCACAATGATACCAAATAAAAACATAGTATTGGTAAAGGACAGGTAATGCTCAATAGCAAAGGAGATCAAAGCGTCTTATTAATTTTTCTGTTACCAGAACAGTAGTATTTTTTTAAGATAATTAATATTTTTCCAATGTGTTTATGTATTGCATCGCAGTTTATCATGAAGCCACTATTCTCATGAAGTATTCATCAAAAGTTCAGTTCCAAGAGTCATAAGAAGAAGAACAATCAATGGTATGTTAAGCGAATGGCAAAAGTCGTAGGAATCAATGAGCTTAATTTTAGGGTCATGTAACTATATCTTAGAATGTCATACAGGCCAACTTGAGGCAGTCATAATTAAAGCAATCAAAGAACTTAATTTACGGATAACAAAAAGCAAAGTCGTTCCCCAACTTCTTCCATTGCTCTCAAACATATAATTAACAATTTTTCATTAATGCCAATTTCTTAAAGCACCTTTATAATGCTGGCTATGCTAGTTTTATTTGTTCTTTTAAATCATACATATTTGGTTTGATTATCATCTTATAGTAAGCAAGTTTTCAAGAATGATGTAATCATTACTGAGAAAAAATTGGACGTAAAAGATAATGAAAAAGGTAATAAAAGATAAATGTAACATTACTCAACTCAACCTGGGCCTATCTGTTATAGATAAAAATTATAATCTATAAAATAGTACGTTTGATACTGCCTTTGTTTTTTCTGTTTATTAACTTCGTTTAAAACTGTGATCTATTTAGTAAATAGTTATGATTTTAAAATAGTTATATACTTCTAATGTATATAAATAATAGTTATATTCTATGAAAAGTAAATACATTATTAAATATTATTCATTATACTCATGTAAAACTGTTAATTAAACTCATGCATTAATCATGCACTGATTTAGTATGATTAATATTAGAACCAGAATAAACTGTCGTGCCTCTTATAGAACTTTGGAGTTTTCCAAGCGGTTTCGGGTGTTACCCAACTTCAAAAGAACTGATCCAAGGAGTCGTCATATAAACCCATGACAACGAATCTTTAGATCACTTCCTTACAAAGATGGGTAACGCTTGAGACGGTTCGGAAAACTCTAACAGCATTATATGAGGTATGACGTTTTATTCTGTTTCTAATGTTAAACTTACTAATGTTTCTAATGTTAATGTTTCACTTACAAACATTGAACATTCTAAAATGCTTCCCTAAGACTATTGCATCTTTTCATTTAAAAAAAAAACATACGTTGCACGAGTATTGTTTTCATGAAGGCGTTAACAAAAAGGTAGCCTTATTCCTTTACACTTCCATCGTATTGATGACTTCTCTCGTTTCATTATATTCAGCTGTATCTTCCTTAGTCATACAAGTAGAACTCATCGTATATGAATGAAATTCTATCATTGGAGTATGTGTGACATAGCTTGGGCTGTCACTATTTTTTCATACATATCAGTAATCTTTTTACTTCTTTCTATTCAACTGAAATGTAGAGAATGATACCAACTGAAAACATAGTATTGGTACAGAAAAAGGTAATCAGATGTAGACCTGATTAATTTTGCTGTAACCTGGAGGGTAGTAATTTTTAAAGTTAATTTCCATCTTTCCAACGTGTTATAAAAAAATATATTTAGCTCTATATATATATATATATATATATATATATATATATATATATATATATATATGATCAAACCTCAAAATGAAATGAAAAAAAAGAGACTAAAATCATTTAACCGTTACAAGCGGTCTTCGTCAGAGTCAAAAACCCACTGACGAAGACCGCTTGTTACGGTTGAAAGATCTTAGTCTTGTTTTCCCATTTTCTTATTGTGGTTTGATCATTGATATATTGATATCTACCGTCATCAGAAGGTAAGTGTTTGTCTAAGTGCCGACTGGTAAACTATTTCACTTGACCAGTTTGTATTTCGATGGGAAAAAAGATAAGGCTCAAATAACTATGGGCCAAAGAGGAGAAGGTGAGTTATATATACAGAATAGAGCAAAACACAAAAGGAATCATAATCTACACTCTTACAATAATAATAATAATTTTGAATAATAGTATATATAATAATAAAGTGAATGAAGCACAATTATTGTCAATAATAAGAGTAACATATAATTAGTAAATATATGAATTAAATAAAACTGAAATACAAATTCTCCACTCCATTCATGTGAAAATATCTTTACTTAACTAATCCGTAATTATTAAAAAGGAGCCTTTAATAGTGGAAACGGAAACCTCTTTCCGCTTAGAACATTGAACAAGCTTATATGATTCAATTCTTCTTTTACTAAGAACTGTAAACGTCATAACTCGTTAATCTACCCTACTGTTAACCCTGACCATTATTTCACCTCACGTGCAAAAACCTTAATTATTCTGTTAAGGTTGCCAGCTCGTGCACTTCTAGTAACTATGTTTATCGCTGGGATTGCACGAAATGTGATTCATTCAGCCGTGGGCCTTACCACTATATTACTTATCACCGAATGAATTATAATAGGTCGTCCATTGTTGAGCACAGTTACTTGTTTCTTGCCTGTCATGTTCCCACTTTTAGTGTCCCTTTTAATGGATGCCATAAGGCTCACATTTAGAGACTACTTCTTACTGATGATAATCTACTTACTTTAAAGGCCTAGGAAGAGGTGCTCATTTGGTTTCTGGGTGCTACATCTCAACATGGTCATAACTTAAACAAATATTTCTTTCATTTTAATATGTCATTATTATACCTTTATTTATTTTTAATCGGTTTAATAGATTTTTATTTATATATTTTATTGACGCTGTTATTATTTTTATATACTTACAATTGGTTTCATTATTATTATTTATTTACTTCCATCATAATTTATTATTTTCGGGTATTAATCTGTACTGCTTCATTATTGTTTAAACATTCATTTTCGTTCTTGTTATATCTTTCAAGATATAACATATAAAATAAAATGTTATATCCAAGAATACGAGTAACATTTTCATCAGGAGAGTTCAGATAGGGACACCAAGCGCACTTGCAAAGCAAAGTTGAAAAATTAACTCAGTACAATAGTTATATCTAGTTTTTTTTTTAATATCAGTTTTTGTTGTTGTATTTTCATTTTACTCTTGTTTATTATTTTTTCACTCATTTTGCTACTATATTTCCTACTAAGCTGCTTATTAGTTTCCTTTCCTTTTAAGATTACTATTTTTGTTTACCATTCTTTCACGTGCTTCACAAATCGCAGCGTTGGCTGCACCCAGTGTCACTCTGACTGTCAAAGACTTCGTATCATCTCGCTTCTGTCTGCTTCATTTCTTCTAAAGGTTGATTGCGTCTTCCCAAAATTATTAAATATAGTGAGTATGTCTGCCCTGGAGAGTATTTTTTAAAGGAAATCTAAAGAACGTATACTAGTACAAATACTTACTCTAATCGAGATTTAATGTCTCAGTGTGTCATCAGGAGAAGATTAGAATAGAATATGAAGTGGAGTAAGCGTCCAGATAAACTGTTCTATATGACATGTAAAATCTACAAGAATTAAATAAATATATTCTCTTTCTCTCTCTTTCTTGCAGTTTTATCATATAATATCTTTATAGGAACTACCAATACCTTTTTTCCTTTTCTGGAAATGAGATGTTCCATAATTTTACCTTGTATGCATTTATGTAAATAGACATTAATAACTTATTTGGTGATCTTGGGCTGAATTAATAACGTGGTACATAGAGTGAGGTTTCGCTGTTTGGCAAATCTCGAACCGACATGAAAGCTTGATATAAAAGACACTTGGCTAAAGAGGGGGAAAGTGAAGGTCACCTGCGCTGAACAGGTTCAATTTGAGTCACTCCTAGTGCCAAACCTGGGCCCAACCATAACATATGCCATGTCCCATTTATCTGTGAGTTACCTCTAGCGCAAATGAACTCATAACGACCTCATTTATGAGTTGAACCGTAAAAAAGATGGCTTGTATACAATTTCCAATATGTTATCAACAAAGATCTTAGTAATTTTTCTGATTTTCTTACTGTGTGTTAAACGTTGATTTGTATTTCGCACATTTGTTTGGAAATGATATATATAAATATATATATATATATATATATATATATATATATATATATATATATATATATATATATAGAATAAGATTTCACATAAACATGTGAAATAACAATCAATGATCAAACCAAAATATGAAAAGTGAAAAAAAGACTACGATATTTCAACCGTAACAAGCGGTCTTCGTCAGAGTCAAAACCCAACTGCGTTACCTTAGTACAAAAGTTGTACTCAGTTCATGTTTTTTGTGGATGTCAAAAACATCCATACAACAAACAACTGAGTTGGGTTTTGACTCTAACGAAGACCGCTTGTACGGTTAAAAGATCTTATCGTTTTTTCCTCATTTCATATTGTGGTTTTATCATTGATATATATATATATGAGTATATATATATATATATATTATATTATGAAGTTTACACCACAGTGCTAAAAGGAAAACAATAGAAATAAAAGCTCAGAGGCCTTTCAATGTTTGCTCTCTGATGACATACATTAAAAGGCCTCAGAGCATTTATTTCTATTGTTTTCCTTTTTCCATTGTGGTTTAAACTTCATTGATTGCATCACGTGTTTATTTATTGTAATTTATCTGCCCATATACATATATATATATTATATACATACCTGGATTATATATATATATATATATATATATATATAGGTGTATAATGTATAATGTTTTTTTTTATTTAAAAAAGTTTTTAAATAAAACCGAAACGTCGGCATTGAGAGTTTGATTTTGATCCTGGAAAATTGACCGAATCCCGATTACATTATATACCTATTCTATCCAACGGTTGATATATTATTGAATTTGTTATCTATGTATATATATATATATAGTTTACAAAGGAAAGAGAAGAATAGATAAAACACCCACTAAAGACTCACTACGATATTTCGTTATTCATCGTCGTCGGGCAGAAGTAGTCCCTTTGAGTAGCTGAAACCTACTGATATATACATACATATATTTAATTCTTCAAGATATGCAATGTGTTTTGCTTCTTTCTTGCTTTCTTTCCTACCACTTCTTTTTTTGCTCCTCTTGCCGAATGATTGATGAGCGCTTCTAACTCTGCTTGTATTATTTTACGAATATTATTTTAGTATTTATTATTATTTTAGTGAGATTATTTTGCCACAAAAGTATTTCTGACCTTATAATATTGAATAAATAGTCACACTAGAGTATATTTACCTAATATACTACAGTAACTTTGGCTGTTAGGAAAGCCAACAACCGAATATTCCTATTGGTTTATGATAATTTCCAACAGCAAACAAAATATTTTTATAAATATATACGATTATAGTAGATAATCTTTAATAAAATATAAAAGAATAAAATATCAGTCTTTAAGCATTTATCGTTAATTTTCCTATTTTTAGTGATGTGTTGCTTTTATGCAGAATATATTATGTAGTTCTAAAGAAAGGGGTTTATATAATCACCTATTGTCAGAATCATTACAGAAATAATAAATTTCTGTACCCATATTCGTATTCAACACCGGTATTAATGGTAAGTAGTAAAAGTAATATATTGGCAAGCAAGTTCCCTGATGACTATGCAGTAGAAAGTGTAGGAATGGTAAGCGAGGCAGAGCTTGGCTCCGGGCTCAGTGCTGATGAAAGCAGTCCCTAACTGACCTTTCCTTCCTGGTATTGCATTAACTTTAAAGTTCACTGCCGTTCGTCTCTTGACCTCTATTTCACAAATATTTTATTAATCTTATTAAAAGTGCAAAATTTCTTTACTAACACAATATTTGTTATTCATTATTAAATTATCGATTTAAAATCACTTTATCTAATTGTGATTTTATTGTTTGCTTCTTTGTAACTTCAATATATACTATGCTTAATCAACATTAGAATTAATGATCGACCAATATATATGTTTGTTACTATGACTATAAATCAAACTGTCAGGTTGTCAAATTGGAAACTACAATTGCTAATGGCTTGTTAATTTCGTGTACTGGAATGTTTGTTGCCTCTATTTGTCCATTTCATGAAATGATAGGAATTTTATCAATACATTCAATTAATATACCAATACAATTAAATAAGCTCACTAAAGAGAAAATGATATTGCCTGCAAAAAAGATAAAACTATCTTGTAATATATATATATATATATATATATATATATATATATATATATATATGATCAAACCACAATATGAAAATGGAAAAACAAGATTAAGATCTTTCAACCGTAACCAGTGGTATTCGTCAGAATTTTGTTTTCCCATTTTCATATTGTGTTTTGATCATTGATTTTTATTTCACGTGTTTATGTGAAATCTTTATATATATATATGAAAAAAGAACTCATAAAGAACGAGAACAGCTACTGGATCAATATTTTGAACCGAAGTTCGTGATCAGGAAGAGAATAGAAGGTGACGACTTCCACCCAGAATCTTAACGCACGAACCTCTTCTTCTTCCCTTCTACTCTCTTCCTGATGACAAACTTCGGATCGAAATATTGATCCAGTACGTTTTCACGTTCTTTATATTTTTCAGTTATTTATCTGTCTGGTTTGGACTGTTTAGTATTTTTATTTATATATATTGGTGAAATATATATATATATATATATATTGATAAAAGTATCGACCGTGAAAAAGAAAATAAATTAAAGTTTATCATGACTCGGTCAGTTCTTCAAATTCAAATTTTTCAGGTTTGAACCTGAAGAACTGGCCGAGTCTTGATACACTTTAATTTGTTTGTGATTATATATATTACTCATATCAAAAGATCTTAACTTAAGAAAAGTTAAACATATGGTACTCTTAATTTATGGTTAACATTTAACCATTTAATAGCTTTTAACGGTTTTTATGACCAACAGACTTTCAAAACATATCATCTTTCAAATGAAAAACACTATGTTGAAAAGTATTATATTTTACACAAACATCTTTGGAAAGCCGTGTACCAACAGGTATACTCAGCCTTTTATAGCATCAGATGCGGATTTCTTATTGAAGAACATCTTCGATTTTTAATCCTGTGAAATTATTTTTTTTTTTCAAAAGAGTTTCTTCTTAAACAGGTTCTATGACCTCTGCTCTTATTTCAACTTTCTGTTTCCCTTCTTTAACTTTTTAAACTGAAGTTTAAACACGCTTCAGCACCTACCAAATGTGTGAAGCCCCTGTTCTTTATCAGAAATTTAAACAGATAAGTGCACTGACCCAGTCACTTTAATTAATGGCTGTACTTTTTTTAATGGCTGTGCTTTCTGATTTGTTCTATTTTCTGCATTGTAAACAGAAATGAATCATCCTCTGTTAAGAAATAGCATAAAAATTACAGCCACTAGAACTAAACTAAAAACAAAGCCAAAGTAGTAGTTGTTTTTACATTTTAACCTCACTTCAGATGAATACTACCCAAACACAGGGCCGTACAGTTGTTAAAATTTGTCAAACTTTTGAACATTTTATTAGCAAATGTGTAACTTTCATGCTGTTCGTGAAATCCCGAAGGGAGTGTGCAGTTTTACGATTTTCAAGTGACATGTATAACGTATACATACTTTGTCTTAATTTTTTAATAGCATAATGTTTATAATCTGCAAAGAATTTAGTTTTTGATGATAAAACAAATTTTTCAGCAAAGTAGTTGTGATGACACTACTAATCCAAATCTTTAGAATAAACTAGAAACAATTATTGCTATAATTTTGAACCACAAAATTAAAATTAAAATTAAAATTTAAATTCTACATTCAAATACTATAAAAACTGAATATTGATCATGGATTAATGGTTTACTTGCTATACTTGTACTGTTTACATTTATTTACATTGTTTACATTGACTTGGAAATTTTTTGAGTGATTTCACTGAAATAAAATTGATGTTTAGAGCTTTAATGAAAAATGGTTAAACGAATATAAAATAAAATTATTCTCCTAATTAAACAACTAATCTACTCGTTTATAGCACAACCAATATATTATGTAGTCAAGATTACATTGTAAGTAATTCTTACATCGTTTAGTTTTATTTCCTCTATTATCACTTCTTCATCTTAGATTTGATGGTATTTTAAATTTCATACTTAGCAAGTTGTTAAATTTAACTGGTTCATCAAAGCCAGTTGTACTCCTCTTTGGCCTCAGCATACCCTCCTATCCGCTTAACTAGAGGAAATACTTTCTTGACAACCACAGACATAAGTAAAGCCTTTTTCTGTCTTAACAAAGAGTTTAGTGTGAACATAGTTGCGATCAAAGTTTTTTTCGATGATGTTTGTGTGTATGTGGTTGGATGACTAAGGTGTATCCAAAGGTTGTGACCACGCTACGGTCCAGAATCTTTGATGGATCAAATTGATATTTCACACAATAATGAGCGTCATAGTTAAGATGAGCTCTATTGTTTGAGAGCAAATATGCATGATGTGGAAGTCACTTTTTCCCAAAAAACCTGTTTTTAGACTACATTTTTTCCCCTAAACTACTAATTCTAGAGTTTTGAAATCTTGGCATTATCTTTGAAGATACAAAATAAACAAAAAATAACCTCAGATATTTAAAGCAACAAAATTTTTTTTTCAATAAAATGTAAAAATTTTGGCTTATAATTCAATCTGGATTCTTGTGAGAAAAATAAAAGCCATACCGTTTAACAGTTCAAAATGAAACTTCACCTAAAAATAGAACTTTACGTGGAGAATAAGTTGAAATAATTTTTTTTCAAGATTACGCCTACCAAAAGGGCGTTATAGTACATATTCTGTTTTCAGAAAATGTTTTTTGACGTTAAAAGGCTCATTAAAAAGCCATGAAATTTTACCACAATATTGAACAATAAATTAGCAATTTATGAAAAAAATAATGGAATTTTAATTAAGGTAAAGAGCAATAAATCTATAAAAACTGAATATTGATCCTGGATTAATGGTTTACTTGCTATACTTGTACTGTTTACATTTATTTACATTGTTTACATTGACTTAGAAATTTTTTGAGTGATTCCACTGAAATAAAATTGATGTTTAGAGCTTTAATGAAAAATGGATAAATAATTTAAGAACTTAATATGAGATGTAAAAGAATAAAATTCTTATATGTAAAAAAAACAACGCCAATCAAACTTATAAGTTTTGATGTTTTCAATGGAATGATGGATTTGTCTCATAAAATGCTCTTATTAATCTGTATGTTGCACCCTTGAACAAAATTTAATATCAAATATAATTTTTTTGTGTTTATGAATCATATTGACTTTAGGTGATATTGAAGTATGGGAATGAACTCTTTCCTTGCATGTTGTTAACAAATAACCAGTTTTTTTACTATTCCAGTCTAATACTTCATATCTATTTTTTAAAAAATTTTAAGCTTCCAGCTATAAATGTTTTAAATTATAATGAAAAACCGGCTTTGAATTTGATTTGAGTATGTAAAACTATTAATTACTAATATATTTTTTTCTTAATATACATTCACTGCAACCTTAAAACTGAGTACATCTTCCAGGAAAAGATAATACTCGCTCAGAGTAAACTAAATTATTATGACTTTTGACAAAGGGCAACAAAAAGAGATGCCTTTAAAAGCACTAGCATGCTATAAAGTTCTCAGTATTATATATTTATATAAAACCAAAAATGTAAAACATAATTCCAAATTGAAAACATTCTTTGAAAAATAATAAATGAAATTATCCTATAAAAATTAACAACCATCTTAAAACGACATTTTTTCTTTTATATTTTTAACATTATTCAATCAAAATAAGAATATTTTCAAGTTTTAAATGGGAAACTATGTTTTAAATGTTCAATGTACAAAGAGATCAGATAAATTATGTAACAGATCCACTGACTATTGGAACAAAGGTCATGTTCTCCTGTAAGAGATTATTTTGTAATACGAAATCGACATTTCCGATTTTCAAAAATGTTATTACTGATGTAGTTATATTAATGATATTTTATGCATCAGTGGTGTGATCTACAAAAATAAGTATATATATTGATCAGTGTATCAATCACTATATGTACTACCTCATGGAATGAAAAACTAATAAACCTCCCCCATTTAGACATGTATATTATGCCTAAATGGGACATTATATATATACACGAAGAAGTTTGATATTGCGTTTACTTATGGTAAAGCTGAGTGTAGGCCACTTCATATTTTTTCTTATATGTTACTGATGTTTTACATAAATTTGAAATAGTTTGAACTCTTAAAGGGATAACTTTGGCTTAAGTCTTCAAAGTAGAGGAGGTCAGATAAACGGCACTAAATGTAAGAGATCCACTGGCAATACAATGATACGGATGTCCATGTATGAGATTCACTGGCTATGGAAACAAAAGCCATGTCCTCCTGTAAGAGATTGTTTCGTAACACCTTTTTTTTCTTTAGCTTTACAAAAGTATGATTACTGCTGTGTTAATACGAAGGTAATTATACGCATCAGTTGTGTGATTTACAAATATGAGTGTGTATGTTGATCACTGGTTCAATCACTATCTGTACGGTCTCCTGGAATAAAATACTAATAAACATCACCCTTATAGACATATATTATGTTTAAAAGGGATTTATATACCCAAGAAGTTTGATATTTTATTAGCTTACAGTAGAGTTGAATGTAGGCCAATTCAAATTTTTGTATATATATTAATTTTAATAATAATATAAATTAATAATAATAAAGAAATGCAGTCCGTATGGTATTAAAACATAGATATAGCAGGCGTTTGAATGTTTATCATGTATAATAAATTTGGGTAAACAAATTGCTTATGCATTCATACACATTGCTTATTTATGAGTGAACGTTCCGGTTACATATTGAACTAAACTGGATTAGTTTAAAATAAACTGAAAGAAAATAAAGTATTTTATTATTTACGGACAATGTTAAATGATGCAGTTTGAAAGTCGGCTCTTCTAGTAGAAGAGCGAACTCTTTAATGTTTATAAATAGCGTGATTTGTGTATATCGCGTGGATAATGGGTTATGGCATATAATAGGCATATATGAGATGGGGAATTATAGAAGCAATTAGGTGGGTATTGGTGAAGAGGATGAAAGTGGGAGATTTATTCCCGCGATTATAAATAGACAGCTGGTTGTGCCAAATAAGTGTTATACTTGGCGACCTTCCTGGGAGCAGGTAAACAGACTGCCAACCCACACTCATTCTCCCAGTTGTTTCAAAAAAAATCCTTTTTGGGATTAAGCCACATTTTGCTCTAATTTTTCGTTTCCATGGTGAAAGCATTTTTATTAGAGCTATTTAACAATTGTTTTTCTTGTTTCCATTGGCGTACCCCACCATTTCGGTTAATAATTCAAATTTCAAATCAGCCTTGGAAACTCAGTGCAACAAATGAACAATCAAGATTTAAAGGATTTGAATCTATGGCAGAGGCCAGATAATGACACTACAAGACAAAAGAGAAAAATTGATAATTGCTTTTATAACTTCCAGCTAAAAGAACTGTATTTTTCAGTGATTCAGAAAACTTTATATATGCAAATATGTATAAGAATTTCTCTATTTGTAAATCAACAAGTTGAGATGAAGTGAATCCACCAACACCTTAACGAAGTTCTAAAGCCTGACACTTTCATCTAAAGTGAAAGTAGATGCAATTAGCGCATCAACTGGTTCCCGATGTTATAATATATATTAGTCATGCAATATTAACGAAAAAAGTATTTAATAAACAGTTTAATATTGGTAACTACCTCTGATGACCAACTTATTGTCCCAACAGATACAATCGTGCAACTATTCCAGCTTGTCAAGGCATTATTGCACTAATAATGATGTTTAGAATACATTGAACGAGTTACGGGAAGGCGTTAACTTATTATGTATGATGTTTCGAGTGGCTGAAAAATTAATAAATTTTTAAAATATAATATATAGTAACCCCTCTTATTTATTGAAAATTTTATGTATAATATACTTCGAAGCCTCCTTCTTTTCTTAGTGGAAATAAAATTAAAATATCAATTATAGTTTCCCCATAATTTACTAAACATCACAAGTCAAAAACTTTTATAGAATCTTTAAGTCATTTGTTTGAACTAATTGATCAATATATGATTGTCATTTTTTTCATAAACTGTTTTGAGCCTTTGTTTTTCGACGCTGAAATACATTTTGTAACTTTGTCAATACCAATTTCGTTTCATGATTCTAGATCAGAAGCCATTTTAAGAATTTTTTTTTATAGTCATATTTTTATGAATACAAATACTTAACTTATGTCAAAAATATATATTGATAAAGAAAGAAAGTATATTTTAAATGAAAAAAAATTTAGTTCATTTTTTGAACAGAATTATAAAACAATTGATCACTTAGTGTAATCAGGTAACTTCAATATTTAAAGAATCTAAAGTGGGGGATTTTGAAGTTTACAATAAATGAGAATTATTAATTGAAATATTTATTTTTAAAAATGGGTAATTTCTTTCGGTCAACAGATAAAAAAGGTGTCAAAACGGCCAACTTCCAACATATATTTTCGTGGACTTAGTAATTAGCAGTTGCAGATGTGAGGTCCACTATTAGTCAATTACTGTGCTACTGTAAGTGGGAAGGTCAGTAAGTGTTCTCAATTACTACAACAGTCTATCATGTGAATGAGTCGTTTTCGTGCTCCTATGACCTTATAGGTCAAATGTTCTAACATTGTGAGTGCTTTTACTAGTTATATGACTATTTAAAAATTAATATTTCACACGTTATAAAACAAACAAGCAAGACCAACTCAAACCTGATATACATTTTAAGAACACTACTAGCAATTGTAAGAACAACAAACCTGCAATATAATCTGTGAAATAACCGGAAAACGTAAGCAGTTGAAGTTTACGTTCAAAGTATTACCATCTGAGGGACTTTATATTTATTTCTAGCCTTTTTATTTCCATAATTTTAATTCTCTCATTAATTGTTTTAACTCTTTTTATTTGTTTTAAAACATGCTGTGTGTGTATTGGTGCAAGAAGTTAGCTAAAACTTATTTTAAAATAAAGTGCTAAGGAGCATCCCAAATTCAGTATTCACAACTTTTTGCAATTTATTTGACCTCAGTAATGCAAACAGTTTAACAGTTGTAAAATTATTTACTCTACCATCTTTTCACATTCTTAATGAAACCTATATGCTATTCTTATATCCTTCTTTAGGAGCTCTTAAGAATCATTTTTAACAAAGCCATAAAATGAAGTCAACCAGCTAAATATTGAATATGACACATCGACTCTACACAGAAATTACAGTCAAAATGAGCTGCGATAAGAGTAATTTCATTTAAAAGAATGATCTTGAAGTAAATAGTCAGGCGATAATATGTTTGTAATTTCTTATTCCACAAACATTGTATGAACTTTTAAGGAGTAAAACCAGTTATAATAATATAGTTCTGACACAATAAGCCTTTACCAAAAACTGCCAAATTTGTCCTTAAACTATTTGATTTTTAGTTTAAGTGTAATAATGTTACAACTGTTAAACTGTTTGCATTGCTGAGGTCAAATAAAATGCAAAAAGTTGTGAATACTGAATTTGGGATGCTCCTTAGAACTTTATTTGAAAATAAGTTTTTGCTATCTTCTTGCACCAATACACACACAGTATGTTTTAAAACAAATAAATAGACTTAAAACAATTAATGAGGGAATTAAAATTATGGAAATAAAAAAAGGCCAGAAATAAATTTGATAAATCATGTCAAATTATGCGAAAAGAACTGACACAATTCACTTCTATTTTTTTTAACTACCTTCGTTATCAGGATAGAAGTAGCCAGTGCGGTCATTAGGCAAAAACAGACAAGCAGAAAGTCTGCTAGATCAAACAAAGATGCTACCATGAGAGGAAAGAAGAAAAGAATAGCAAGAGGAAGAAGGGATACAAATAAAAATAAATTAAAACAAACAAAGAAAGTAAAAAAAAGTATATTGCACAGAACAAATAATAAAATATTTGAAGAAATAGTAAACAGTGAATAATATATATTAAATAAGCAGAAAATAAATAAATAATTTGAAAATAACACTACCGATAATTATTACAGTATTGGGAATGTTACAGCTGTAAGGAGGCAAATGTATCATCTGAGGATCTTAGAGTAACATCAGAGTCAGGGTTCACATATATTGTTAGAACCTTATCATTAACTCAATGTTACACTGAATGAAAATCAACGTTAGATCCCTTGATTATTTAAAAAGCTTAATCTTTTAAAAACATCTTATAATTTAGACTCTAAGATAAAATTTTTAGTAGACTTTAGACATCAAATACTTTGACAACCCACTGTAATTTGCAAGAGATTGAGTTTATACATTTTTTTTATTATGACTCAATACACATCGTAAATGAAACCCAGTTAATTAAACAATTACTTTTATATACTTTTAATTAAAGTTAATTTATATAAATTTCTAACATAATTTTTAATAATTTTTACATTTAACACTTAATTTAAGTGCATTAAATACTTGTAAACTCAGTTAAGTAAAAATTAATTCATTAATTCATACAAAAGTGAGTTGAGTTTGATATTAAATACGTTTACAGTAAGGTTGATCTTGCATTAAAAAGTATATTTTTTTAAAAAAAATTAATTGTTAATTATTAATAACAGATTTTGCTAATACTATTACTAATAATGAGTTGTTGACTTGAAATGTTTTTCAATGATCGCTAATACTGCCTAAATAGTTTTAAAAAATACATCTATTTTTGTTCAATGTTCTTTCAGTTATATCTATAACTAATCAATAAAAAACTTAGCCCATGATCTGAATTCTTTTCAGAATCTTGGCTTTAAGAAGTATTTGATGTAACTTAACATTTTGTGTTCTTGATATTACGAACAGACAATATTTCTGATGTTTACAAAATATTTGTTGCGACGGGATACATTCTTTGTAGGGTTTAGAATTATTTCATTTTAAATATATTATCTAGTTAGTGTTGCTAACAAAAACTTTAGGCTATAAAAAAACATTTGTTTTAATAATAAAGTGTTTTAAAAATAGATGCTGATAGTAAATTAGTAAAGTGATAAATGATGTAAAGCCTTGGATATATTGATGGGACCACACCCTTGGAGGCAATCTGCCTTAGCATTGACCTTGGCCTGACGAAGCGAAACTCCCCACACCTATTTAATCAGCAAGAACACAGACCTCTTTATCACTTCTCTTAGGCACATGCTCCTATGCTTTGGCCCATTGAAGTATATGAATTCATAATGAATCTGATTATATCAAAAAATACAGTGAAGCTGAAAGAAAAAACCAACAAACATTATCCGCTCGCCACTTCTCACTGAAAATCAACAATTTGTTAAGAAAGTCCTCTTCACTGTCAACAAAAAAAAATGTGGCCAAGGTGTTCAAAACTTAATATGAGCTAGGTTGGGTTATGTTGCAGTGGCAGTCACACAAGGGAACACATAGGCCGAGCATTGGCCCTTTGTGATACCACACAATGAAGATTGATTCTACAGTGGGAGTCATAAATTTTGCCTAACTCAAATGTATTTAGACTAGGGATCTTTAACGAGTAACTGACATCACACAGGCTCGGGAACGACAGTTTAACATCCTTCTCCGAGGAACAACGTGCTCAGATTTATTCATCTTCCGCGTCAATAAATCAAGGGCCAGGTGGGGATCGAACCCCGGTCCTATCAGTTCAGAGGCGAGCACGTAACTACTGAGCGTAACCATTGAGTGTATCAAACTAGATTCTTTGTTAACAACTAATCCGAAAGCTGTTTTATTTTTGCACTGTTATTTTGATGAATTTCATATTGTTTCATATTTTTATGCGACTTACAGAACCGTAAATTTACTCAAAAAAAAAAACATCTTAGAAAAGTCCCTTGCGTTTTTCTATTTTTATTTTTATTACCAAAGGATTGAAACAGTGTAAATGTCTATACCAACTTCTAATACTATTAATATAATATTAAATATTATAGCACGAGTGTAGTAGTATGAACATCATATTATAGAGCATTATTACTTTATAAGCTACTGGGAAGAGGAAGTACAAGTGTTGCGTGGCTGAAGCCCGAATGTTGCTGGTCGTGGTGGAAAGCCTGTTTGACTGCGAGATGATTATTATGCAAATAGGAGGGTTGCAGCGGAGTCCAGTTGGGCCGGTTGTCATCCACACCGCCAACTCCCTCAGTCAACTCCTGAACTGGCCTCCTATCTATAACACTCCATACCGCCATTTACATCTTAAACTTGGAGGCTAAGACCATTCCTAATCCAATAAGTTTTTGAATTGTACAGACTTAACCTATGACCTTGACTGATAACCTCATAGCTATTTCTATACATATAATTTTATACCTATCTAATAATACTGTTCTCACGAATATTTGATTTATATTTTAGTTCGGAAGCGTTCATTTTTCACAATAGTCACTTAGCTATGATGGATGTATTATATTCTCTTACATTATATATTGCATATATTCTTTTAACCCTACACTACAGAGTACAATAAAAAACTCCATATATCCAGAAAGAATAAAGTTGGCAGAAATAATAATTAATTGCAGCTTGCAGCTAGTAACTCAAGCATCAATATCAACGACTTCAGAGATGGAATAAATGTCGAAGAGCGAAGAAAAAGAGGACAGCAGATCGTACTAAGAAAATAAATGTAATAATAGTTATAAAATTACTTCATTTCTATTAAAGTAATAAAGAAATCTGTTTTTTTTTTCATTTCTTTAAGAGATAATATTGTTGATAATTCAGAGATTGTATTATTTATATGTAAGTTGGATGGTAGAATCGAAATTCTACCCATAAGATATTTAATGAACAATTTATTATATTCAATCCAACTTTGGAAGTTCCATCTGAATAGAAACAACCGTCGTAAATATACACTGATCAATCAGACGGGTGGTATCATTACACGAATGTTATACTTGAACCTAGCGTATGCTAGGTCAGGTATACTCGTTAAAGATATCCCTATTCTAAATACAGTTAAGTTAGGCAAAATTTAGGACTAAAAATTTATTAAGTTCATTGTGTGGTATCACAAAAAGATGTTCTGTCTATATGTGTTCCATTGTGGGACTGCTGCTGCAAACTAACAAAACCTTTAATTATAGGATTCTATCCATAAACACTGAAGCCAGCCTTATAAGTTTTTTTGGTAAACTAATCTTAGAAATTGAATGGTACAACAACTTTCTTTTTACTGAATTACAGGCTGCTTTGAAATCAATAAACGATGCTACATAGTTGTTACATATTCCTTGCTCATTTCGTATATCTGATAAAGAGTAAAAATTTGGCCAATAGTGGACCTGTTTACACCAATTTAACAAGGAATATTCCGTAATACTCTCTTCGTACTGAAACTCAAACGGTTATACAAGAGTAAAGAGAAAACTTAATACGACACACAAATCAAGCTAATAACTCTGTGATTAGAACAAAGAGTATTGTTTCATTTTTCACGATCGGAATGTCGATTGCCTCACTCCACTTCCTAGGCATTCTCTCTTTAATCTATATCCTAATTACCAGTAAATGGATCTCAGCTTCTAAAACATCACCACCATATTTCAAAAGATCTTCTCGTTTAATCCAATCATCCACTTCATTTGCTTTATGGTCTTTAACAAGGGAAGAACTTTTGTAATTTTATAGAGTAATGGTGCGTTCGTTTCATCCTATCATCCTTCCATCATATCACATTTCCTACTGTTCCGCACTTTTTCTTTATGTCTTCTTCTATCTCTATCTTCTTCTCGTCTTTATCAAGTTTCCTTATGTCTCTCTTATTCCCATGCTACTAGCTACAAAGATATTCTTTTTTATTTGTTTAATTCCTTTATAAAACTTTCTTCATTCATTATTCTTTCTTTCCTCTTATAGCACTTCAGTCTTCTTGATATAATTATTTTTGCTACCTTCAAAGCTTCTTTGTATCTATTCTGTTTGCCTTGTTGACTGCACTATCCAGCTTTCGCTTGCTGTATTATTACCTAATCTTATTTCAGAAGATGTAGCTCCAGTCACGGTACTGAGAACCCTTGGTTTGTGCACTGTTGTACAATAGGACAAGATTAGTCATCAAAAGTATGGTAGCCCATGTTATTAACTTTGTAATTATGAGAATTATTACTAATTAGAAATAATATTAGTTAAAATGAAAATAATAGGAATACAAATAAAAAATTGTGTTCACTCCAAGAATTCAACTAATTTAATAAATTTTCCATTCAGTTCCAAAAAAATACATCAATAAAAAAAACCTGAGAGACAAACTTTTAAAATTGGATATCTTATCTGCAATTTCATGTTTTATACATTATTTGCTGTATGTTGGCTGCTCATGTGTTAGCAATTTACATAACCTTGAATCCACTCAATATTGAGATCACTGTTTTATATTGTGACTTGAGAACTCCGAAAGAGGCGAAAACCTAGAGCTAGTACTGACTCATTAAACTTTTGAGTGATGCCATGGATCCTTAATCAAATGTGATACCATAACAATATGAGTCACAAGAGTGCATCATGCCCAGAAAATGTTGATCAAATCTCTCGTGTGAAAAGAGTAGCAACGCCAGTTGCACTTATGTTTCTTTTATTTCACTTTTTATTTTTCAGTTGTTTGTTATAACCATGTTATTCCTTCTACTATTTGCATGTTCTTGTAATTCTAATTTCCATCAATATAACATAATTTCCATAACCAAATATACTGTAGTATTTTGAGTGGTTTTGATATCACAAAATTGAATTTTTTTTTTATCTTCTTAGTTTGTATAAGTCAAGGAACAAAACGATGTACAATAGCTTTGTCTATATTTTTTTATCTCTATCCTTTATATGAAGTGTAAAAACAGAAATTATGTGTTAGCGAGCTGCAGCAAAAAGACCTTATTAACACATAATGTTACAAATTCTTAGACTTTGTAGTCTAAGAAGCGGTGTGAAGATAACAAAGAACAAAACTGGTATATAAGGCGATCTAAAGGCCTCGACAACGTGTTTTATGAAATAATGAAAATTAGAGATATTATTGTGGCAAATAATATATACTTGATAACCCTTACCATGACAAAAAAGAACTATATCAAATAGTTTCTCAAATAGTAACTTGCATAAATTTTTCATAACTAACCTGGTTTAAAAAATTATATTAACTACTTTTTCAGTACCTTTAGAAGTTCATTCAAGAATAATCTTCTTTTTTTTTATGTTTAACAAATCAAATATTAAACTACTGTGTTACTTCTGTGTTATATACCATTACAACTAACGTATGAGAGTGTATGTAGTCTCTACGAATGGTACCAAAAAGTACGAACCAGTGTTACATAAATAGTTTTAATATTATTATAATTGCGTAGTTCATTGAAATGATTAAAAAGAAATAAATTGTATGCGTCTATGAACTACTGATATTTAACTGATGTGGTTCTATTTATTGCCTGCACTCAATCTACTACTGAGTAACTAATATAAATCACTGATATGAATATCCTTTGGGACGTTCTACCTAAGGTATGCTAGTTTTGTTTTTATATTTCAAAGGAAAAGTTGTTCTTAAATACTAGTTTTGAATATCCTAAAAAATTGTTTATAACTAAATATGACAACAAAACAGATTGCTTAGTCTCTGACGCAACGATCATGAAAGCGACTACAGAAATGATGTCAGAAACATAACTCACTCCTTATCCTTGCTGAAAGAACGATGTTATCAACACCTCATTGAATCCATCTGGCCCGGGCCGGAAATCACTGCACAATCAAACTAGAGATCAGCATACCCAGCCAACACTAATTCTGGAAGAGTATTCTAATTCTTTTCAAATTACCATTTTCAAAACAATTGAAAGAGTTTAACAATTGAGCTTAATCACCTTTGAAACATTACTAGAGTCCATTCAATAATAACAGTGTTTTAGGTGATATGAAATAAATCATTTCTAGCAGCTATAATCCCAACCAAAGAATTTTAAAAGTTTGGAGTTTCCCACCCTCAATTTACTTAGGTAAACCTTCAACAAACTCATGGTTATTCATTTTAACTAATTGACTGGTTTTAACGTCACTTACACTATTACACCAATAATTATGACAAAGTATTAAATTATTTGGCTTTAAAAAAAAAATGCTTATTTCCTCTAATAAGCTCATATATAAAATAAAAAGTTTGTAGTGGCCTACACTCAAAATAACTATAATTTCTAAGTTCAAGTAAACAAACCCGACAAGAAATTATACTTTTGCCTATGAAAAACGATTTAAACGAAAACCGAAACGTTGGCAATGAGAGTTTAATTTGAACCTGAAGAACTGACCGAGTCCTGATAAACTTTAGTTTTGTTTCTATTCCACGGTCGTTACTTTTATAAATATATATATATATATAAATTAAAAAAAGTTGAGCACTAAGAAATTTGCTCATTGAGGCAAACAGAAGAGCTTTAGTATGAGTAAATACTACACACTAAATGAATGCACTACCTTAGAACTAGGATGATTGGTTGAACAATTCATCTTCTTAATATTTTTGGAAGAAAGGAATAGTTTTTTTTTCGCTTAAGACTGAATATTTGTGCTGCTTAACACTTTCTAAAGAGACCCTTACTAGTTTAGTTCAGACAACGATCTTTGCATGGTATCTCATAAACTCAAACGATTGTTTACACTTATTTGTAAATTATCACCAACCTGATAATTTATTTATAATTTGAATCATTCTTATGTTTTAATGAATTTAATCAATGAATAAATAACGACATGTATTTGTTAATAGCAATATAGTTAGAATGGAGACACAAGCACTCAGAGGCCATGGTGGGACTAAATCTTACCTCAATAGGTTCCATATTATTGACAGTGACAGGTGTTCTTGTGATAGTGTATCACCACAGACTTGGGACCATATACTCTTCAGCTGCCTAATTCTTGACCAAGAGAGCCAACTATTTATGACATTTACAATAACTGATGTAAATAGTTATAACTGATGTAAATGTTAATAACATTATGACATTTACAACTGGATGTGGTTGGCCTCCAGCAAAGAGTATGATAGTGCAAAACAGTGATCTCTTTCAAAATTTTAAACAATTCATAAATAAACCTTATAGACTTTCCAAAAATTTTATAGTGTGTATCTAAATGTTTAATTTAATGTAATGAAAGGCTTAATGTAATCGTACTGTAATGTATTTTAATGTTAAAACTAAGATTCGATAGCATGTAATATAATATATATATATATATGATGCATGCAAAATAAATGGATAAAAAAAAAGAAGTTAGAAGGGGGATAATAGCAGATTGAGTGGAGTAAAAAGAATGAGAAAGTGATAGTGTGAGATTGAGGAAGAGAGACTGAAATGTCTCTTAATGGGAGTGAAAGTGCGCTTGAGCAAGTGGACGCGATGTAAGCTCGTATTTTTAAAACAGGGCTGCATCAATCATTTAAGATTGCTGACATTGGCAGCCACACGTGAACTTCTGAAAATACTAAAACATCGGAACTAAAAAAACTAAAACATGTTGACTAATAACAGATATTTCTGAAATTAATATTTCTGCTTTTTTTAGGATATCCATTTCTATTTACGCTTAACTCCCAAAAAAAAAAAAAATTAAATACATGAGTAGAGTATTCTGATAGTACATGAAATACTGCTTAGCAACCTAAGTTTTTTGTGTGCTCGAAGGAACAGGTTTAAGAGTGGGCAAAAGTGAGGTTTAATATTCTTCATGCTCAAACAAAAGTAAACTGCATCATGTGTAACTTCAATTAACACATCATCTCACTCAACTGTTTTGAGAGATCACCAGTCTTTAGCTAAAACATGCCATTAAATGATTTTCGAAAGAAGGTATATTATGATTGTTATATGTCATGTAATATTCATTACATTGAATATGATTAATCATGTAACATCGGGAGCTGTGAGGGCCGGAAAAACTCATATGTAGGAATGCGTCGATTTCATTATTTAGAAGGATAATAATGCACCTTTTCGCCGGTGCCCTAAAATGTCACACAGAAGCAATTCATAAGAAAAAACTAACAAGAGAGATTTAGGGTAATTAATGGAAGCAATTATAATTGAAGAATAGCAGCCATCCATAAATATCCAACTTGGCAATTCTTATAGAATCTTGAAGTTGTTTTCTAACAGACCGACCCGGATTAGCCAGGTATAATGCGAGTTCAACCACCCTACCTTAAATCCCCAAAATGCTCCCTGATTAAAGGGCTATGACAAAACCAACTTTCAATTACAAATCCACCATGAATATATAAACTCACTAACCAATTAATATAGTCATTACTGTCTTGATGATCAATGTGGTACATTCGAAACATGTGGACTAGTAATATAGCATATAAGCTATACGGTTTTAACGAAGAGACGTGGAAAGAATTTCGTAAATTGGAGAAATTATGCAGAAAACAGATGCAAGTCAAATATAGAGCGTTAGTAATTGTATATGTATATCTAAAGCTGCTGGTTAAAAGGTTTTCCCTAAGGGCAACCATATGTGATTTGGTTCGAGTGGGTACTGGCACTGACGTCATCAGACACTTTATCAGAAACTGATAAGCAAACACTTTGTCGAAACCTACATTTGAAATTTGACAAAGAATGGATGGACTTGATATGAACGGATTCTCTGTTATTAATTGATAACAAAGTTGCTTAATGATACAGTGAACATGATCAGGTAGATTTTCTAATAGTTAATATTTAGGTCCATTATTAATATGTGATTCCAGCTAATAAAGAAAATAACGTAGAGATAGTTTAAAAGAATATATTTAATATCTTCTTATTAAAGGCAACCTTCATAATTCTGTGAACCTTAAAACATTAGTGACCTGTGGAAACGAGAGACCAGGGACATAGACGTAAGCATAAATTAATAAACACAACAATATGATTATTGTCAAGTTTATTACCTAACCATTTAAGATTATACTGTTGATTACTTTATGAATCATCAGGGATTATATTTTTTTTTTCTTGAGACTTATTCATTGTAAAAGGTCCTTACAAATCTTTTGTGTATTACTCACAGATACAGTAGTCTGTTATGCATTCACTATGCTAAATTCAGCTCTTTGTAAGGTTTTGTAAATCTAATTAAATATCCAATTTGATGTCAACATGAATAAAAATTATAGATTGATCAGTTTCGATGTGAAATCTCTGTTTACCAATGTTTTCTGCATCTAGTGTTTCAGTTGGGTTTTTGACTCTCACGAAGACCGCTTGTTACAGTTGAAAGATCTTAGTCTTGTTTTCCCATTTCTTATTGTGGTTTGATCATTGATATATATGTATCAATATCAATATATATGTATGTATATTGATATATATATATATATATATATATATATATATATAAATACGGTACTGTTTTCTTGATCACAAAATATTAACAAACACTTTTTCTTCTTCTCGGAGTTTGGTCAGGGTAAATATATGGAATCACCTTTCAAGAAATGACAAATGTCCATTGTTTTTTTTTTTTTTTGTTAGTTTATAGCCCTGAGGATGTCTTAAAATAAAGACGAAACGTTGGCAAAAAGGTGATTCCATATATTTTCGCAAGCTTGAGAAACTAGAAAAAAAGCTTATCGACAGAAATACTCAGTCGTGTATAACAAATCAGGTATTAAAGAAGATCTGCTGAAATTGGCCAATGACCTTTTGACCACACTTGATCTATTAAAAATGTACTCGTAGACGTTGTGGCTGTCTTACTTGCCCTATTATCAATCTTGTTGCTTTCTCTACATCTTTCCTGAGCAATCACACCCACCTTATTCCTCACAAAACCTCCCTCCTGCACTTCTTGTAACAGTGTTACCGATTGGACTACGCATGAATATGATGTTTTTATGTGGGCTTGGCTTCCAACAAGCTAAGCATGCATCAGAATGATTACAAATCTACCATGGAAGCTAGTTTACATGGGCTCACTTTCAATGACTGTTTTCGTTAACAGGCTCTTAGGCAGATTCTTGATCCAAACACCAATATCACTCTTGAGGGTTTATTTGTCTCCAATAAACCTTACAGGAAGATTTGCTTTTCGGCCTTAACCTCAATCGTTCCATTTTTCTTCATTGTATTTTTTACTGTATTTTTATAAACATAACTTGGTTAAATATCCAAAGGCATGTATTTTTTAAGTTACCTCAATTATTTATTTGAACTACATGTTATTGGGTTATGTTACTGATTACAAATGAGTTTGTGTTACAGTAAAGGTATTTTATTTTCAGAATGCCGTGGCTTAATTCTTGTTGTGGTGCCTGCCATCTTAAAACTGGTACAATCATTACTGGGTTACTCGGAATGGTAAGTACATTGGATTAAACTTACTTGCTTCCATTTGTTCTTTGAAAAATAATGATTGTTGATACCAAAAAATACTGTATAGCTAACAAAATATATTTAGCAGATACAAGAATTACTATTCTATTAACCGTTAAGTTAAATAAACGTATATATTAGCGTACATTTTATTTCAGTTCATAGTGTGATTAACGGTTTATCTTGTCTCAGAGTTCTACTTCTGAATGTAAAAAATACAAGAGGGCAATCAAAATGTATAGTCAATTCTAATGTCATAGAATAGCAATTAAAATTATATATATAGTGTTTTTTGGCATCAAGACCTCATTTAAACACTTTTCGTTAAAATGATAGCAGATTCTGCGTCACGACTTTTTTACTAATTGCTTCTATTTTTCTCATGATCATACGTTCTAAAAGTGATAATTGTCAAAGCATGTTAGCAAATGACATTCAGCAGAGTACAAAACAATAGATTATTTTCGGTCATCAAAAGATTCGTAAAAATACTTATATTAACTAAATGTATAACTTACATACTACATTAGCATTTAAATGCCAACTAAACACTGTTAAACTTAGTCTAGGTGAAAGTTATATATATATATATATATATATATATATATATATATATATATATAAAAAACTATTGTTTATCGGGACTCGGTCAGTTCTTCAGGTTCAAATTAAACTCTCATTGCCAACGTTTCCGAATCCTGGTAAACTATAGTTTTGTTTCTATTTCACGGTAGATACTTTTATCAATATGTATATGAAAGTAAGTCGTGGTGACGTTGGGATACGATGGGGAATATATATATATGCCAGATTGAATTTACGGCCTATTTTTTTTAATTAATTTTTTGGATAACTTTTCCAAGGCCCTTAATAGTCTTTTAATTTCTCGATGAACTAGGTAGATCAACTCACCATACGTTTGGTTTTCAATGATTATATTTCTTCCGACGTTTCGGTCGTCTTCGACCATCTTCAGGTATATACAATACCTTAAAACCTATTGAACATTGTTTAAAACACTTAAATATAACGCTCAAAGTTCATAACTACTAAATCAAATGAAAAACATTTAAACGGGGAATTTGACAATGATAGAACAATTTAAAGACACCTGCTGACATGAAATGGAAATGTCAACCGGCTAGTTTAAATGTTTACATTTGATTTAATAGTTATGAACTTTGAGTGTTATATTTAAGTGTTTTAAACAATGTTGAATAGGTTTTAAGATATATATATATACATATATAGTTCACAAAGGAAAGAGAAAAACAAATAAAAACACACACAAAAAAGACCCACAACAATATTTAGACATTCGTCGTCATCGGGCAGAAGTAGTTCCTTTGAGTAGTTGAACCTAACTGAGTGGACAGTCGAATGCTACGAACACGCACGCACTCTGCTGGCCGCCTTAGGTAAGCTACTAACTAGAGAGAAAAATAACTAAAAAAGACCAAAGAAAAATAACAGAAGGAGAAGAATATTAAATGAAGCAATGAGCAATTTAATATATATATATACTTCTAAACCATTGTATGAAATTTCAGAAATAGGATAAAATCTTTCAATCAAAACAACTGGTCAGAGTTACACTTGAACCGAAGTGAACTTGTAATGACGAAGACTAGTTGGTTTGGTTGAAAAATGTTAGTTCCATTTGTAAAATGTGTATTGTGGTTTATACGTTGATTTTTATTTAACGCATTTATCATGATATCTTTATATATATATATTTATATATATAGTCTACTATAATTTTATAAATAATGCTATAAATGAATTTTTATAGCATATTTTTTATATTTCTATAGCATATAGATATTTTTATATTTAATATATTAAGGCTTTCAGTAATTAAAAACAAACAAATTTCATTCAAGTCCACCTTATGACAAAAACATTCTGGTCCTTAGGGCTAAAAAGTCTTCATTTAAAATTAGTATACAAATAACAAAATAATTTACTTCAACAGTGCACAAATAACAAAAGGCAAAAAATATATGATGACAATATCTATATATTTTACCGTGAGCTAAATATTTTCCCACACAAGTTTATAAAAACGTATGTGATAGTTATTGTTTGGAAAAACTCATTAGTTGTGCAATCCGTAATTGTGTGATATTTACTCATTCTGGGGTAAATGGATAAATCAAAGTCTCCACACACAAACATTTATCTATTTACCCTAGTATGTTTGGAAAAATTTTGCACATAATTTTCAAAATTTATTTAAGTTTCTTGGTTTTGTCAAGTAAAGTCCTTAAATAATATTAAAGTTAGAATTAGGCGTCTGTTTAAAGATTCAATCTTGAAAGAATTGTTAAAGCTATGACTATAAGAATTGTCGTGACATGAATAGGAGGTTTGATATACTGATTGACTGAACCTTTGTAGAATTAGTATGTCTGCTGCCTCAGCTTAGCCAGACCAACATAACAGGCATCATACTAGTATAGCCGAGTTAACAGCAAGTACAGGAAGTCTCAAGATGAATGGGAAGGAGAATTACTTTTAATGACAGCAGTGAAGTAAGAAATAGAAAACTCACTGCTGTTGCAGGTTTGAGTAAATTTGGGAAAAATACTCTCAGGTTAGGAGGTTTTCAAAAAGACTTATATATCTGTTAAAATAAACAAACATCTTCCCATAATTATTTTGTCATGTTTATTATCATATTCTTTCCAAAAAAATTAAATTTCTCGTAAAATATGTAGTTCATCAAAGAAATATTGTATATTTGTAATGTAATTAATTCTTCATTAATTTAAAAATAATAAATTTTATATAACTAAAAACCAACTCCAATGTATATTTGACATAATTTTGTAACTGATTATATTTGATATATTTTTTTCTTAAATTTAAATAATAATTTTTTTATCAAAATTATCAAAATGATAAACTTTATTTTAAAAACGCTCTAAAAAATAATAAAAAGTATGAAATAATAAGCTATTGATGTTTTATTTATTTACAGTGAAAATTAATTCCTAGTATTTTGTTTGACATCTAAGTAAGAGTAATACCATGTATTGCCTTTTCAGCTAGTGGGCGCAGTGACTCTTATATGTATCCTATTAACTTCTGTGAAGTTACGAACTATTGTCATAGATACTCTTCCACCTGAAATAGGTAATAAACTTCACTTCTTTATTTTTACTACTGATATTATGTTGGTAACTATAATATCAAATTAATGATGACATTAAATAATTAGTTATACATTATTAAATGCCATATACCATATATATTTACACCAATATCTCTTTACTTTTAATTCTCGATATTTGTCATAATGAAATCTTACTATATTCTTCTGCGCATCGTCGGTGATAATGCAGATTCAAACCTTAGTCAGATAAATTTTTTGGTGCAGAATGTATGTTCCTTTGACTTTCTCAAATATATGGGTTATTTATTGAGCTTCTTTTTTCATAAAATGGTAACTTAGATCCAGTCTACAAAACAAATAATATTACTTAATCTGGCCCACTTTATAAACCAAAATTGAAAATACAATATAAATTGTTGCTTAAAGTTGACTTTTATCCTGATGAAGACCCAAAAAATATTGCTTTTTCAACTGATGATGGATGGAAAGGAGAAGGAAAAGGAAGAAGAAATATATATATATATATATATATTTCACTCAAAATTCAAAATAACGATCCAATCTGGAAGCAAATCAGCTCAAAAACGAAGAAAAGCAACACACAGAGAAAGAGACACACTTACAAACTCAAATTTTTGGATGATCCGTCTTCAGCAGAAAAGAAAATGGGCGACCAAGCACGCTGTTGTGTTGGTTTTCCAGCGTGCTTGGACGGATCATCCGAAAATTTGAGTTTATAAGTGTGTCTCTTTCTCTGTGTGTTGCTTTTCTTCGTTTTTGAGCTGATACACACACACACACACACACATATATATATATATATATATATATATATAGGTAGATAGATAGATAGAAGATAGAATAGAGCATAGAATTTTTTCAGGTTATGATTCATAATTGTCAAATTTATAGATATATGCAGAAATGTTGCAATGAACATGGTTAGTAGTATATGGTTTATGGCTTGGTAGTATGGTTAGTTACTATCTCAAGTTAGGTTGTACATATTATATAAACACAAAAAGGAACGGTCCACCAGAACAATAAATCAAATTGCTCAGAAAAGACATATGGGAAATATAGACAACTCATTTCTATATTTTATTCTTGCCGTTATCAGGAGTAGATTTGGTCTGCTTGGTAGTCAGACCACATAGAGTTCCTCATTGATTGTTTCTACCATTTATGTCATAGATGGTCATCATGATATTCTGATGCACTTACACTAATATGACTGCATGTACATGACTTCACAATTTTTTTTTTCCTTATATATAATGCAATACCACTATCTGATACCTTTTAGTGCTTTACTTTGGTAGCTGGTACCATTGATTACTCTTGACTAGTTTTCACAGTCAAACCCTCCTAAAACTCAATGTGAACTTCATTTACCTTAAGTCAATTTAGGACTACTTGAATGTGATTAAACACCATTAACACTTTGATGCTTTTCTTCAGAACTACATAAAACCAAAAAAAAAACATTCATTATCTCACAACTGTGGAACACCAACTAATCAGTTCGTCGTTATTTAATTTTTCCAAATACAGTGATACCTTGAGATACGATTGCCCTAACATACGATTATTTGAGATACGACACGAAATATTCGACCATTTTTTGCTCCGATATACGACGAAAAATTTGAGATACGATTTCATCAGGCAGGAAGTTTCTGATTTCGTAGAAAAAAGACACCCAGAGAAAATGTCTACTGGGAGAGCGAGTGCCTTATTTAATGATACGTGTCTCACATTTTTTCGTAACATTTTAAAAAAGAGGCAGAAACAAACCTCTCTTGACCGTTACTTTTCGAAGGTCTCACGTAGTGAATGAGGCCAAAAAGGCACAACATGAAAGTGATGATTAGCCTAAGTGATGATTAAAAAAAAAAAATATAGAAATTATGGGGATATCTAAGAATTTAGACCCAGATTTTTTTTTGAAAAAAAAATCTGGGCCTTAATTCTTAGATACAACAAATCTAAAAAAAAAATTGAAAAAAAAATTTAAACTCCTTTTTTTTTATTGATTTTATTAACATTTATCATACATCAATATGTTATTTTACCATATGTGTGTCATTACTCGTTTATTTGTACAAAAAATGTTATATTATATGCAATTTAACGTTTTTTTTTTGAGTGATTTAGTATCGCTGGAACGCATTAATACATATTACATTGTTTTAAAGGGAAAAATTGCTTTGAGATACGAATTTTTTGACATACGACGATGGTTACAGAACGAATTAAAATCGTATCTCAAGGTATCACTGTATAGTGTATTAAGATAAATGTTATTAATGGAAATGTTTAAAATCATAATGAATAGTTCCACTCAATGCCAAGTCCTTGAATAAAAATACATGTATTAACTACTTCAAATTATGTATATGTGCAATAAAAAATATGTATTAATTAAAATTATATATACGTTTTTTTTATATTTATAATATAAAAAAATTGTGATTTTTTTCAGTCAAAATAATCGTCGCTCTCAACCTAGTGATGACAATTTTGATATCCCTGATGCTTGTCATTGGAGCAATAAAGGTTAATAGAATGAATCTCTTTGCAATAATCTTTCAGAAATATATTGTAATGATGATTACATTTTCAGAGAAACAAATGGTTCATGCTGCCCTGGGTGATTCTCGCTATAATGCTAGCCGTTGGCATGGCTATCTCTGTCATTTACACGGCTGTGGTTCTGTTCAACAATAGCCATGTCACTGCTGGTATCATTTGGCTTATATTCGGACTCATTGGTGTGGGTAAGTTTTTGATTGATTATGAGTACATAATTTTGATGATGATGATTGATGACAATGGTAAATCATAATCAGGTAGTCTTATATACATTATTAAAACACTTTATTCTACTTTCTCATTAAATATTGATTTGACATATATTTGCATTATTATTATTAAAATTATTATCTTATAATAATATTGTGAATGTATTCATACTGTTAGATCTGTGGGAATAAACTTCCATGGGTGTACATACAGATGTCAAACATTCAATGGGTACTTCAATGCAAAGACATGTAAATAACAATACCACAATAAACAGACTTGACTGTGCAACAAAAAAATTACCACAGCATTAATATCATAATGAAACACTAATAAGGATAGGTGTCCTTATCTATTGTGAGAGTCTCTTTATAGACACACATATATATTAAACTTCAAACCATAATTAGAAAATCAGGAATCCTATATACTAAGATCTATCAACTAAAACAACTGGTCTTTGTAAGAGTCTCACCTAAACTAGACAAAGCAGTTGTTTTTGTTGAACGATCATAGTCCCATTTCTCATGATTATCCTCACCTATTTATTGTGAAATATTGTGATATATATATATAGATAGTTTAGAAGGCCTCAGAGCTTATTTTTCTTCATTTTGATTTTTCCCTACGGCATTTTGTCTCATATACATATCTTAGGTCTTGCTGGTCTGAATACTGGGCGGTGACTGGCTGTTGGCTTGGCGAGTAGCTGGTGGTTGGTCACCTAGTAGCTGCAGTGTGCGTGAAACCCCGGTGTGTTGACGATTAATTAATGGGTTATGTTATCTCATTAATTAATGAGACAAAATGCCTTAGGGAAAAATCAAAATGAAGAAAATAAGCCCTGAGGCCTTCTAAACTATCTCTTCAGGGAGCTACTACAAATAATATATATATATATATACACGAGTTCGAGATTAACCAAGAGCAACACACAAAGTAGGGAAACACACTTACAGACTCAAATTTTCGGGTAATCCGTCTTCAGGAGAAAAGAGAATGGGAGACCAAGCACGTTGTAGACGCAACGGCAAGTAACGGAAATATATATATCAATTAAATGAAACGGTCCAACGGACTTGTAAACAAAAAAGAAAAATTAAAAATGAAGTAAAAATGAAGGTAACAGAGAGATAGAAACATGCATAACTCACTTCTATATTTTGAACATCAAAATTTTCCTCAGGATGATATTTATTCAGCAAACGCAGCTATCTTCATTTTATTGCAAACGCAATAAATCTTCGTTGGTATGACAGGTAACAGCTGAAAATTACAAAAGGTACATTTTAAGATCCAGTTTTTCTTTCAAAATAAATAACTACTCCGAGTGAATATTATATTCGAAGTAATATATAAAAAAAACACAGGACCAATGTGATAAAATATTTATGGTCTAATATAAAAATCTCCCAGAATTTTTAAAATCAGATAAAATTTTAAAAATACCATATTCATCCCGAAAAAATGATTACTTAATTATTGTATTGTTGTATAGTGGATTACAACTTTATATTCAACTTTTTTATGTTCACACCTTTCCTGACTCACCTACGAGTATAAGATTCGGACTTTAAATACATTTAAAAGTTAGGTAAAGAAAAAATGTTATGACATATATGGTATTCTATGTTCAGAAGACATTGACAAATCGGTTCTTGACTGTTTCCAAATCATATCATGTCTTACAGTTTTTATAGTTCTACTGATCTCAACAAATCCTGAAAATAACCAAAAGATATTTCATGGAGTTGTTCAATAAACTTTTACAATATATCACTAAAATTATACTTCGTTTAAGATTTTGAAAATATTTTAAGGTTCTCAAAGTATACATATTGATAAAAAAATTAATGCTTTATTTAAAAAAAAAAAAATGTTATATAGATGTATTCAATTTTGATTATAACTTTTATAAGTGATGTATCTGTACCTTAATAAAATTGTTATAATACAGTTTGTCAATTGCATGGCATCTACCCATTCTTTCTGGAACTTATTTGTTTTAAAAAACGCTCACTAGATATCGTGTGCTTCTCTTGTAACATCATATTTTTACTATTAAAGAAACGATTCATATTAATTAAATGATATATTTAATAAACATGTATAATCATTATATATCTGCCATTCATATTTAAAAGTGAAATGATTTTAAATTATCAATTCTGTATTCAGTTATCAGTCTCAGTATTACTGAAGAG
Source organism: Hermatobates lingyangjiaoensis (assembly GCA_026182355.1). Lineage (NCBI taxonomy): Eukaryota > Metazoa > Arthropoda > Insecta > Hemiptera > Hermatobatidae > Hermatobates > Hermatobates lingyangjiaoensis. The sequence goes on from JAPFBL010000015.1 coordinate 2,452,016, forward strand.
TTTTTATGTAAAAAAAAATTATTAGTTATACAGTAGTAACAAAATCTATCTTCTTATTTTAATTGTATAATTAATGTAATTTTGATTAAAGTTCTTCACTTGTGAAAGCGTAAGTTTCATCAATGATTATCATTATTATCAAATTGCATCCTCCTCCTTTGAATTTCTTAAAAGAAAAGTATCTGATTGAATGACTTTTTGTTTTTAGGATCCTCAAAACTTATATTAGGCATAATTATTACTTAGGTGAGTTTATTAAGCTATAATAACTGGAAATGACAATTATATCATATTTGATTAAATTTAAAAATAATAATACATTAATCATGCCTACAATGAATAATTAAATTCTAATTAACTAGACGCTACTTAAAGCAAACTTCGTATCTTGATACACTAAGATTTTCATATTTATCTCATATATCCAAGACTTAATTTTTTTTACACATCCCGAATACTAATGTAGATATAGAATGTACAGCCATTCATTTATGTTCATACAATTTCTTCAACTATAGACTGTTTTGAAACTGATGGATACATTACCATCTAATTTACAAAAGTAAAAGTGCAATAGACATACATTGTGTAAAACACAATATACACAATATAAATGGCATAGGTATTCTGTATGCTTGAGCTCATACAAATCATGTATTCTGTCCCTTTGTTCTAAGTTATGGTCATTAGATAAAATCCCAATAAGCTACCGGTTACCCTCAACAACATGCATACGAAAGTCTTTTTATCAACCAACCATGAATTCTTTTCATTCCATAAGTCTTAATGATTATTGTAATATTACACAAGGTATAACGTTTTCTGATTTATTGTTGCAGCTGTTTTTATCTACCTGTGGGTAGTAGTGTACAGTTTTTACCAACTAATAGAAGAAGAAAAAGGTAAAGGCCCTTACAACTACCCGTATGGAAGGCGATAAAGAATATCAAATGGTTATTGTTTTTCTATTATTTAAATGTTGTAAAAAGATGCATTGTTCTAATGTAAATTCACTATTGATGATCATTAATTTAAAAACTGCTTTAATTAAAACATTACCTCAAAATTGTAAATATTTATTTTAATCCGTAATTATATTTATGCGTGTCTCTGTACTTATCTTCAGAACGCGTACTAATCTTATTACAAATAGAAGTTTTTTTTCTTACTGCTTCAACTAAATACAAATATCAATCTTAAGAATAGTGAGATAGCATTTTTGGAAAATCGTAGATAGAATTAGCTTTCTTCAAGATTGATTGAATTATCAAATAAGAGACATCACAATATGTATAATACGAGTATCATTATCATAACTATTTCTGCCTTTTAAAAGAAGAGGAATAAATAGTTCAGGAGTACTATATTTTTATTATCTCAAAGATATAAATAAAGAGTGAACTTTAATTATTATGATTCTATACTTATTTTCAAAATAAGTTTGATATTTCGTTACTAATGGGAAAAAATATATTCTTGACAAAATGTTCTTTTAATGTAGCAAACACTGATTATATTGCTTTTTATTTTTTGCATAGGTAATTTAAAATTATTCCAAAATTTCAAATAAGTTGGAAATTCAGAATCATTTTTTCTGTTTCTTTGATTCCAACAGATTTGCTGCTGTTAGCAAACTTCCGAAATCCTCTACATTTGACATTATATTCATATGTCAAATGCTACAGTAATCTTTATAATCTGTTAATAAAAATTCACTCACGTCTACTACTATTCTTTGAAGCCAAATTATGACAAAGAATCAGTTCTAGCTTGTCTTCTATTATTTTAACTCATAATGTCATTAAAATATGTATTAAGTAAATAATTAATGCTTAGGTAAATAAAATCTTATTTCTTTTATGAAGCCATTTAAATTATACATTAATTCCTGTTTATAATGCTATATTGTGATCAAAATATGTTGATGTCAATAATTTGAGTATATTGCATTTTGTTGTAGAGATTTTTTTATTATAATATTTTTATTTATTCTCTAATTTAAAACACACAGAATGCTGTTATAACATTAATAATATAGTTTCATGTCTATTGCATTTATATCGTATAATTGTTTATTGAACTGTGTTTATAGTTGTATCTGTTTAATTATAAAAGTAATTATGTTCTAGTTTAAGATGTGTGTTTTAAAAGTAAAACTGAGCTTTAAATGTTAATATATGGACATTTCTGTTCTATTAGGAAATCCTAGTTAAGTATATTTCTTTTCTATAGAAACGCTTAATAAATAAATATTTCCAGTCAATAAACAATTTATTTTACTGAAATTACAGTTTAGTTTTACCCAAATGTAGAGTATGAATGTTACTCCTCAAATGATTTGATGTAAAAAAAAAAATCCTTTAATAGTTTAATCTTTAATAGGGATTATTCATGATTTATTTGTTGCACAAATAAAATAATTCTTCAAATTGCTCTTCTTTCTGTAGATCTGTTTTATAAATATTTTTTTAATTCTGTTAACTATATATTTTGATAAAAAAATTAAATATTTTAAAACACGTATTGATTAATTTATTTTCACATTTTAACCTGTAATTATTATTATTATTATTATTAATATCTGTATTATTACAGTAGCATTACGATCCCAAATTATTAGTCCACTAACTTTCCAAGATTTTAGAACCAGAATCAATAAATTACTGTAAACCTGATTTATTGTTTCCCCACTGTTTGCTGATATAATTTTGTGCTATCTTTCGTTTTGTAATAAACTAATTAGCTGATTATAACATTTAACAGATAATAAGTTATATGCAGAGATAAATATCAATCAATGACTCTTTGCGTTGAATCATCATGTGAATATTAACACCCGGTTGCTTCATATGAGTATGAAATATATCATATGAAGAATAGAAGATATGAAGATTATATTAACAAAGTGGGTATTCACTTAATTATGGACAACACGTTTACTCAACTCAGTTACTATATTGCATGTCAGATGGTATGTCGGATTGTTTACAGGTTTTTTCAATTTTAAACCTTATAAGTAAATGCTTGCTTCTATAAATTATATACCTTAGTACAGCCTTACTTTGGTTTTAGCGCATGACGTTGACTAGACATTTAAAAGAAATATCAAATTCTTTAAATAATTTAAGGATTTCAGAAAAAAATGTTAAATCAACGTCTAGAGAATTGAAACAATTTTTTACTTTTATCTATTTGCCCCCTCAAGGCTTCACCAGTGCTTACAAGACCTGGGAAAAGTAATTCCCTTCTTACTTTCTACCTCTTAAGGTAAGAACAGTATCCTCACTAACTCACTTTCCTTCTCACTTCCTTAAAATATCTTCAGTACTGCTAATCCAACGAGAGGACGTATCATACAAGCGGACTTCTCTCACGTTACAAGTGTATTTTGAATCTCCAGTTTACCATACAAATATCGTAAAAAAATAATTTTATTGTTAGAAGCATATTGCATCACTAATGCCAATAATTTTCCGACATATATTTCTATTCCAAGGTCATGTGTACGAACATAACTTTCATCATTCAAAGGTGACAAACTTAAAATGAAATCTCTGGCAGGTGATTCAATCGATTCAGCTATCAATTGAGCTAAATAACGATATTTTGTGGTTAGAATTTAAATCTTCAGGTATTCATATTGAAGATAAATTAATTATTGAAGACAAATTAATTCAGTGGACAAAAATTAATCCAGTGTTTAAATACTAAATATTTAACCAAATTTTGACTAAATATTTATGATTCAACAGAATAAACTCATGTATCATTTCAGATTCTTCTATATCAATAGAAAACATAACGTAACCTACCTGGCCATCCAAATGAAGTAATCTTCTGACTTTATCAGTTATTTTCAAGAATTCTTCATCTTGATTAGTATCCCCATTTTGCAAAACTTCTTCAACGTCAGCCTGGATTGTATAAATTCTTCTGAATTTAACTAATTCGTTCCCTCTTACTGTTTATTCCTGTAAATCCAAATGTTCCGTTAATTCAAAGGCAATAAAATATATTCATACAATAGTTTCAACAATTATTCATAAAGATAATTCTAACAACTAATTTGAATTAGTCATAAAACTTGTTATAAAAACTAATAGAGAAGGTAGGTGAACAGTATTGCTAACTTCCTGCCACAGCTCGATACAAAATACAAAAAAAGTTTGGTATAAAATTATAATACAAACAATTTTATTACATACTTAATTTAAAAATATGTCTTAATCATTTTTCAAATGGTTTTTAGAGAAGACTGTCTTTTAATTGCAATTATTTAATTTGATGTATAAAATTGAACTATTTCATATGCATTGTTTACACTTGATACATACTACTGAAAGGGAAAAAATGTACACTGTTAGTGTGTATGATAACAAGTTGTTAAGGTTATAAACAGTGAAGAATGTTAAAGATTGCAGAATGTCCATAAGATCTGGTGAACAGTTCCCTTCAATTATTGGAAGAAGATGGCAAATAAGTCCGAACACCGAAATCCTTCTTATGTGTACTGTTGGCGTTGTAAGTTTAAATATTTGTACATGGAATTAGTTTATCGTTTGATAAAGTATGATTAGTAATCATACTCGAAAAATGAAAACAAGATTAATAACATCTTAAACCACTAAAGGAGCTTCGATAGTTTCTAAGCTAAATTTAAAAATAACTTATGATGACATTATTAAATAACTTTTGCATTTTTTTCCAATATTCTTTTCCAATTTATAAAAATAACATGTCTTTATGATACTATCAATTCTTAACTTACGCGTAAAAACTCTTGACCAATTATAACATTAAACGAAATAGAAATGCCATACTATCTCTTTTTGATAGTAGTCTAAAATAACATAAATAAGTGAAAGAGATTAAAAATATAATTGACAAAAAAAGGAAAATATTTTCAAAGCACTCCTTCACGTTTGAGAATAAACAATATTATATTTGGGGAATAATATTTTTAAAACTTGAATTTAGTTGTCAATTAGATTAGGATCAATTTTTCGTATAACATTTTTGCCAAGCCTTCCATGCATTTGAACTCGAATGGTCTAAGCAGCTGTTTTTTCAAAAAATTACTATATCATTACCTTTTTTTATTTGAATTATTTATAAATTATTCTTCATTTTGGCCAGGTTTGATTTACATATTTTTCCAGCCTGAAATAATTATTCACAGATAGTTTCAGTTTCCATTATAGCTGACCAGATTTGGACATTCCGAAAAGAACTGCTGTGGAAGGTTACACAGTCCATAAGCATCTTTTACCCTAATTAACCTGCCGTGGTTATTAAATTATTTATTCAGTTCTGTTGTACAATATAAATTTTTTAAATAAAAAATACATCTATTACAAAAATTATAAATATTTTTACTTTATATCCATTTCGTTAACAGTAAATTTATTGTTAAATGATTCGGAGTGCAGATCAATAACGACATCAATCAAGAGTTTGTGAAGGTTACTAATATTAGAAGGTTACTTTCTAAATCCTACATGAATAGCAGTTTGGAACTCATTACATTAAATAAGCTCAATGTCTGTATCCCTTATTGAATCTAGCGAAATTAAAGAGTTATAGCTTACTGGGAAAACCGTAATTATATTACAACCGAGCCCATCTTTATATTGTACAACCTCATTCTCATATTCTTCATAATCTAGTTTGTTCACCAGTTAATTGATATTAATCTTACCTGTTGATTAATATAAGCAGCCTTATACTTTACTTTTTTGTACAAAGCTTCTAAATTTTCTCTACCATCAATAAGGAAATCATTTATTCAAATGGCTGACTCCAGATTGTTTTACTTCTTATAGAAAACTCTATATTTCTTTTAGAGAAATATGTAATTATAGAAAGTACATACAAGTAAGATAAAATAATTAATTTATTATTTCATTATTTTGTAAATATAATTGATTTATGTTTATAATTAATTGATTTATCTATTGAACTCAAAATTTCTCAATTTTTATTCTAATATTTGATTCTAGTTGCAGAAAACATTATGTAACTATAAATATTAGCTTTTAGTTTAAATATACCCTAAAATAAGAGGTATTTGATAGATAGCCACCATGATGGAAGCTTCAATAGGGACAATGAAAGATAACTTAGTTGAGGTATGGGAAGTGAAGTTTGAAACCGACCAACTTTCAATGACCCAACAGCATTTTGTCAAATCAGGTCAGTAAGCATAATTTATCATTATATGTTTGTTAATGAAATAATTTCAGCACAAATCAGTTGAATAAAGTATGTTAAGTTTGTTTGATTGGTATTTGTTTGGTCGAAAAAAGTTTATTATAACATTTTTTAGTGACAAACTGATCTTTTAAATTGTTATAAATAAATGTACTTATTTTGTCATTTAGTGATTATATGATTTAAATATATAACATAAATACTATAAATAATTGAATAACACATTAAAACATAAATTGAAATCCATGATTATATCAGGTTTTATATCATTTTAGTACTATTTCGTTTGATTTTTTGAAGCTATTTATTTACAGGTAACTTTTTAATTGAGTTAATGTATTTGGAAATTACAAATAAATTATAAAATAATAAAGTGATTACAAATCAAATAAATTAATTGAAAGCATTAAAATAACTTCCATTGTACTGTCACCAATTTACTAAATATTCTTGTCAGAAATAAAAGAAAAAAGTTAAAAAGCCTGTTTTAGCATATACATGAACACGAATGAAATAATTGCGAATCCTGATATTAATTGAAGATAAATACCATTGTTCAAATTATATTTAAAATTATAAGTTACACTATTATTAAACTGAAGATATTTAATGAGACTGAAGAGTATTTAACCTATTTTGAACATGTTTCTCAATAAGTGACGACAGTATATATGGATTAAGAAGTAAAAATAAAAGAACTTATTTTTACTGATTGTATCCTATGATGGGAACATTAATTTTTAGTATTTAATGAAAATGATCAAGTAAATACTAACTTATTAGTACTCACAAATCCATTAAATTAATTATTAGTTATTATGAATTAGTTTAACATTCATATTGGTCATATATTTATGCATGTTTTTAGCAATATCAGGTATAGTGTTGGTCAGAGGTTTTTCCGCTCACCTGTACCTTGCTTCCTACCTGCTTCTTTTATACCCCGTTATAATGGTATGTAATAGATTAATTTGGCATTATATATTTTTGTATTAGTAAAGTCTTTGTTAACTGTAGACAATACTGTTACCAGGAGAAGATGCGGTCCATGATGTTGTTCTGGTTGTTGATAGCAGGTGTCAGGTCTCTTTTGGTCAATTTCGTCGCTATGCTAACGGGATGTGTCCTCTGCTCAAACTTCAGTCAACTTAAAACATCTTGTTTTGAATTCGTAGCTGTCAAGGCTATTGAATTAGGTAACTTTTAAAGTATGGTTTGTGTGAATACACCATCCTATGATAATTTATTGAATATTTTCATGTTTAATTGAATTTACATTGCCAAAAAGTATTGTTTGTAATAATTAACATTATTAAGTGTAGTCACAATAAATAATTTTAACTAGAGAAATACAATATGAATAGAAGTTAAGATTTAAGAAAGTATTTCACATTAGCAAGTTTGTTTGAGATATCAATTTAACATTTCTGATTCTATTTAAATCCTTTCCTAAAAGTCATATTGAAATGATATTTAATGAAGAGTTCTAATGCGCTAACTACTGACATCTTAAATCTGGCAGATTACAGAAATATTATGCTAAATACATAATTGTGATAATTCCGGCTCACTAAATAATTTCAGATATAGTTTACCCCCAACTAAAGAGAAAGAAATCCTAAATATTAGTTACTTATAAAATTATATTATAAGTTTACCCCCAACTAAAGAGAAAGAAATCCTAATTATTAGTAATATATATATATATATATAGTTACTTATAAAATTTTATTATATTATGATTCTTTCAAAAAAAATAACAAATGTGGAGATTAGTACTTCAGTAGATTTTTTGTTATATTTGTAATTTGAATTGTCAGGAGGTATACAGAATGAACTGAATATATGAAGAATAAGTAGAATATATAGAGCAATATATTGAGGAAAATCATGGAAAGAGAGGATGAAATAAGAATGAAAGAGAGGAAGATGAATTGAGATAATGAAAGAGAGTTTAAAAGAAACAGAAAAGTGAGAAAGTGAAGTTGACATAGAGAAAGGAATATTTAGAAGGATCCTAATAGACAGCTCTATCCCAAATTTCCCACTAATAAATACAAAATCCCTCATTTTTCCTGGCTATCGTGGGTTATTTAATATTTTATAAAAATTGTTTAATACTCTGATATTAAATATTTAACACATTTTCATCTATATTTATTTAATTTAGCATTCAATTAATATGATATTTAATTTCTTTTATTATGCTATAATTTCCTAAGTATTCTATGAATTAATTTCATTTATCAATATAAATTGGTTTTAATATGGCCTTAATAATATGATTAGTCATATGATAATGAAGGACTATTATTTTAATTTTAGTATAATATAAAAATAAAAAATGAAAACTTTCTGAGCGGCTTAATATAAGTGCAAACATTTTTTGAATAAATTCTATGTAATTTTCTCACCTGAAATTGGAATAATGTTGTTTAAATTAACTTATCCGTTCACTTTGTTCAGGTTGCTCCGTATATATGTGGATGAATGTGAACGACTTTTATCAAGATCTTAAAAGAGGTCCTAGATCAAATCGGCAACGCATAGAAGGAAGAACTAGTATTACTTTTGGTACGTCGTGAACAAATCATTAAGATTAACTTTCATATTTAAACTTCAAGTATTCTTTTTCATTATATTTTCTAATTTGATTATTAATGTGTTTAAAAAATATTAAAGGTTTTTTTTTGTATGTTTAATGAGAAAAACAAATCATGATTAATTTAATTTAATTGAACTATAAAATATTGTTTTTGCATTAATAAAGATTTTAAGCATTACTGAAATAAATTATTTTAGTTTTTGATTTGAATTTTTTTATGTTTATATATATATATATATCTTTAAATACTTGCATTTTGGTTTATCATTAACAATTTTTAAAAACTTTCACTATTCCTTTTCAATTTATTAGCTGTCACATATTTTAATTATACAATTTAAATTTACATTTTAATAAAAAAAAAAACATAATTTGTTCCATCATATTCTCTTTTCCTTTTCTTTTCAGGATACGTTAGGGTTATTCATTTTTATAATTATATAAATTCATCTTTTTTTTTTTTTTTTGTCACTATCAACCGTATATAGTCAGGCTAGATCAAGTTTAGTACTTTCATTTATGTTTAGTTCATTAATAATGTACTATCATCTCTAAATTTTAAAAAAAAAACATGTATCTTTGAAGAAACTTTTTCTTATTTATGTGCACTAAAATAAATTTATTCTTACTTTTTTTAAAATTTAATTTAATTTTACATTTAACTTTCATTTACATTGATCTCTTTATTTACTTACATATTTATGCTCGCATTTATAAGTCGTACACTCTATCAGCATTAATTCTTTGCATTCTGATAACTTTTAAATTTCTGACTATTCTTTATATTTAAATAAATTTCTTTTTATTTGTGTTTATTTTGAAAATATAATTAAAAATAATAAAATATATTTTTTTTCATTACATTAGTTTACTATTTCTATCTTACCTTATGTATTATTCACTTTATAACTATTTTAAAGGCAAAAATGTTTGTGGCAAAACAGTGTATCTTGCAGCGCTCTACTAAATTATAGGATTTTTCAAAAGTAGTTCGAAAAAACTAAGGCAATTCATTACAGCTATAATTCTGAAGAAATTCTTCCACCATAATGACTAATAAAAAAAATCTAAAAAATAATCTATACTATGGAAGAAAGCGATTTTGAGAAGATACTAAATATCAAAATGATGATGATTAAGTGATGCAAGGTACTCAGATCACTATGATATATGAATAATAATGTCTATGAATGATGAATACAATTTACCATCAGTTCTTTGTTGTGGAAAGATAGTAAAATGCCCAATATTTGAAGCAATTGTAGCAATGATAGTAAATGGACAGTTTACAATAAAGAATAGTGTTAAAAGAAAATTCATTATTTTCTTTCACTTAATTTTAACCAATTGATAGAAAATTATCCCTTGATCATTGACTTTTCAAATCACCAAATCAGTGACTTTTCTTGATATATCATCAAAGAAACTGTTACTTTTTTTTTTTGAGGAAATAAAAAATAACTTAGATGACTTCTGAGTCATTTATACCTAGGTCAGGAATCTTTTGTTAAAAAAATGACTGAGAAATTGTAGTCAAACTTATACACCTCCAGTTGAATGATTATTTGTAAAATAATAATATCCCTATTTAATTTATATTTTCAAAATGAAACTGAATTTCCCTAGGATTAAATATAACATTAAATTAGATGGAATAGTTAAACAGCTCGTTTTATCAGAAACAGTCGACTGGAGTTCAGAGTGAATTGCTTAGAGTTTAGAATGAAAAGTAATTAAAAGTCTGTTATCCAAGACTCGCTGACTGCTTTTGCATGTACAAATGAATAAATGATTTACGTGTCTTCTACATTATTGAATATTCCATATTTTATTGTTCCTTTATGTTTTGACAAAAAAACCTTTCACTAACAAAGAAAAAAATGTCTCAACAAAATCTTCAGTTCTAGGCTTATAACTATAAATTAACTAAAGGTTATTTTGATTTGAAAAAAAAATATATAATCTCTAGGATAGATAAAAAGTGACTTTTTACGTCTAGCTTTTGTGTAATAATGCAAGACATTTAATACTCGTACTGAAAAGTATAACTAAGCTTATAACTATAAATTAACTAAAGGTTAATTTGATTTCTTAGATTATAGTTACTTAGATTACAATGTAGAGCTTTGTCATATTTAATTAAACAAATTATCAAATAGGATGTGTTGTGGAAAAAGATCTTATCTTTAACTAAAGAGAAATTAGTATGTGTTATGTTGTGATAAAACTATAAGTATATTAGTACTAAAAGACCCACAAGAGATTTATATATATTAATGTATGTGCCCAAAATTAATAAGAACATTTATGTTCTTAGTAAACTGTGAGAACAGCTTTTTTGGATTATAGAAAAACAACTTACATTCTTACTGTTTGTTGGATTCAGATCGTTCACATCAAAATGTTTTTAAAAGGATATTAATTTGAAGGAATATATTAATTAATAAGCATTGCAGCTGAAGAAGCAGCAGAATGCTCAGAATCTTCATCTGAAAATGAGGAAGAAGAAGATTGGTCTTTGCCTCAGTCATTTTTAGATGAACTTGAAGATAGCGCGGTTGCAGCAAACTCAAAATCCCAAGAAACCGGACTGGCTACAAGGTCGGTTGACTCCATCCTCGCCCAAGCTATGGTCGACTGGCTCATGAAGAAAGTTCTTCGCTACAGGTTTAATTTAGTTATTTGTCTGGATAAATAAAAATTTTATTAATATCATTAATAATAAGGCAGCTTCCAATTAGCAAACTTTAAATAAGAGATTTTTGAATAATGAAACTTATATACCGTGGTCAATTAAATAGTCCTCAGACATATCCTTAAATCCGTAACAGGGTATACGAGTACATAAGTGATAATTAAGGAAACTCTGTAGCTAGTGAGTGTTACACTCTATATACGGGGGGGGGAGGGGGGAATTGTTTTTTAGTGATACTTATGAAGACTTGGAAAGGAAGGTTTGCACCAATATTTTACGACATAACTTTATACTTTAAATAAAAATTATATTATTTTACAATGTATTAAATATATTTGGCTATATAATTATTGCTATCTACTTTATATACCATACGAGATTTATTGAACATCATTATTGATAATTGTTCCGATAAAAGAATTTCAATGTTACATAAAATAATAATGGAAATGACAAAGAAAAAATAGTACAATATTAAGCCAAGCAAGGCTGGTAAAATATGTATTCTCAAACTATTTTATATTCATTTATTATTATAAATGAATTATTGTTATTAATAAATATAATAGAACACTTACTTAATTTACATTTTTCAGTTATTGTTAATTTCTGCTTTGTTAAGCACTGCTAGATTTTTTTAAAATAAAATAAAAGTAAATAAATCTAACAAATAAGAACTTATGGAAGTTAATTATTACCCTTTTTTTTCTTCCAGTCATCAGTAAACTATAGAATATTTTTCTTATAATACTTTCAATATACTTGTTAACAAAATAATTTTTTTTTATTATAACTACCCAACAGGTAATAAGTAATATTGATAAGTAACAAATAACAAAATGAAATAAAGAGTGGAGAAACCACCCATTGGTGGTACTCCATATAACAAAACATAAGACGAAAAAACAATTTCAATTTGCAAAAATGCTAAAAGAACATGGATTGAAGTGTAACATAACACACTTCAAAAATAACACACAGGTTAAATATTCCCTAAAAGGAAGTAAATAATCTATGCCGTTCATAGTTACAAACAATAGTTTATTTAGCTGACAACTTTTATACCAACTTCATGATTTTGGTCAAACGTGACATGTGGCGTTGCATAAAATTTTCGGAACATAACCTTCACTCATTATGATCACCCAGAAAAACAAATTGTCAAAAATAGATTCAGGAGAACTAAAACATGTAAATTTGCAATTATTTTAATCAAATTTATTCTTTATTACTGTACTACCACTAATAATGAAATAAAAAAATTGGATTTTTTTTTTATAAAATAGTTGACTGCCACAGAGTAGATTTGAATAGGAGATATCGGAGAGTTTATTATAGCATCTTAAGAGTACGTCTCATCTCATCAACCTTAGGGCACAGGCGTTTTTGAAAACGGATTTCTCGTTTTAGTTGACAATAGCAACTTGGTAAAGTATTTAATAAAAAAGAGTAAAGTTAGAAGTTGTTTGGAGAATTTGAGGACATGTCTGTCACCAAAATGTGGTAACTAGCCGTAGCAGCTAGATTCTGCCTAATATGTAGGTAGTTAGGAGCCTCCTCGAAGGCCGGTTGCGCCAGTGTATTCATTATTGATACTCTGTAAGGTTATAGCACTTGCTAATTACTTAATAAATGTTAATAAGTAGGGTTTATTATTATAAATGATACCCACTACTCTTAGGTGACTTGCCAAGCCATTGAGAAGGATTATCACGTTAACCGAAACTCAATGCTGAAGTTGTTAACCACGAACTATCCTCTGGTCAAATATTACTTAAGAGTAACAGACATAAAAAAAAATGGTTGAATCTGAGATACTTGAATGTAATTACATTATTATAATTAATTAATAATTATACAACATATTACATAATTATTGCATGCATTATATATTTATTAGAATATTTTTTTCTTAATAAAAGACAAATTATTTTCCTTCATAAATTATATTGAAACTTTATAATAATTATTACCAACATCAATATTATCTTCGATTTAAAAATGTTTTAGTAATTCCCTTTGTAACAAAAATATTTTAAAAAAAGCTCATCACCCATCTATATTTTTACTTTTGTTAAACATAAATAAGATAATTCATTCTGCTTACTTCTTATCAAAATATTAATTTCTTAAAATATAAATAATACAGAATTCAAAAAATAACATTTCATTTTTATATGTTTACTGTTTTTTTTTATTTTATTAAAAATAACATATCAACTATTAAACAAAGGAAGATAAATGAAGTGTTACATCACCATGATGTAGATGTAACAATGACTTTCCTAAAGAATTAAAAATTGATTTAGAACAATATCATTAAATTGTTCTTTTTACTATTCTAAATAAAAAAAAACATTTCTTCCTTAACATTTTAATTATGTCACTAACATTTATCATAGAATATAGCTTTAGTTGCATTTTCTACTCTACACTTGCATCAATTAAAACATTTTTTGATTAACAGAAAAAAAGATGACTCACTAGAAGATGAAATTGAAAACGAATCAAACTTGCCTGCCAATTTAACAAATTTACAAAACGAAGTAAAGAACTCGCTTTCAAACCTACAATCTTTTCCTAGAAAATTAAAAATTAGAAAAAAGAATACCTGGGAAGATGCATTAGAGGATATTAAAAATATTTTAGGGGTTATAAAGAATGAAGGAGCAAAAGTGGATGAAGAAGTTGATGTGGTTAGATCACATGTTCCATTTGAAAGTAATCTAGAATATCACAAAACTCAGAAGAGGGGAGCGGTGGAATTGAACTTTGCAAGAGAGATGGAAAACCAATTGAAAGACAAGAGCCAGCAAGAGGAAATCAAAGCAAATGATGAAGTGATTTTAAGAGACTTAGAAATGCCTGGAACATCATCCCCAGTGGATGTAAAGAAGGCAGACATAAAAGAATTATTGTCAGAACTAATTAAAACAAAACCTCATAATGAAGAATTTATTATAAATACAGTTTTGATAGATAAGAATGAAACAATTGAATCAAATAAATTATTTTTTTCAGAATCAACTGACTGTAGTCATCACTGTATAGGTGAATGCTCAATCATTACAAATGGAGAGAGCAAAGAATCAGCAAGTGATGAAAAGAAAACAGATGAAATTGAACAAACCTCTAAGCTATTTAAAATAACTCAAAAACCAGGATTGCACACCTCAGAACAAAAGGGAGGTGATTCTAAAAATGAAAGAACGTCAGTACAAAATCCGACTAATGAAGATAAATTGAGTTTGTATACAGTGCCTAAACTTCCAAAACAGTTATCTAGTAAACCAAGAGATTTTGAGAGAGTCCTTAGTAGTTCTGATCCAAGTGAAAAGTCTACTTCAATTAAAAGTGATTTAAAAGTCATTAGTAAAATTCCTGGATTTGCTAAAACCAAAGAAGAATTCGAAAAAAATGACAATCACAAGAGAACTACAACGATAAATATTTCAAAAAATCACAAGGCACAGATTGACTGTTCTGAAAATGAAGTAAAAACTACTGATAAAAAGATTCAATTAATTAAATGTTATCAAATAAAAAAACTAAATAACTTGGCTTCAACTTCTAAACAACTTGAGCATAAACTAAATAAATCAAAGGAAATTCCTTATTTAAAAACAAATATACCAGTAAGTGGTATACCAAAACTATATGGATTAAGCAATGTAAAATCAGATGAGAAAAAGAAAAAGGAATCAGTTTTAGTGAAAATTAAAATGTCGAGTGTTAAACCTGATATAAAAACGTTGAAAAGGGATGTAGTAGCGGCACCTGAAGATAAAGGGAAATATATTAAAAAAAAGAGTGTTGATGGACTTGAAGAAGCAAGTACTTCTAACATAAAGAACAAAGAGGTGAAGACAAAGAAAGAAATTGGGCCTTCATCGGACTCAGCATCGCAGACATCAACACCGTCGCGAAAACTACTCAGGAAGCTGAACCAACAAACAAAGAAGTAGC
The DNA here is from genome assembly GCA_026182355.1 of Hermatobates lingyangjiaoensis. Classification (NCBI taxonomy): domain Eukaryota; kingdom Metazoa; phylum Arthropoda; class Insecta; order Hemiptera; family Hermatobatidae; genus Hermatobates; species Hermatobates lingyangjiaoensis. The sequence continues at coordinate 2,467,492 of JAPFBL010000015.1, forward strand.
AGATAAGTTCAGGCTGCAACTTGAAATAGTGAAATATTCTTCTGACTATTTGATGAGCAAAACACAGGAGGGAATATCATCAAAGTGGATTTGGATGTTGTGCTGGGACACTTAACCTGCTGACTCTTTTACCCAGAACCAACTCAATTCCATTTAATAATGAAATAAAAACCTCATCACCCATCTATATTTTTACTTTTGTTAAACATAAATAAGATAATTCTTTTTGCTTACTTCTTATCAAAATATTAATTTCTTAAAATATAAATAATACAGAATTCAAAAACTACCATTTCATTTTTATATTTTTACTGTATGATGAATTTAAAAAAAACACACATCAGCTATTAAACAAAGGAAGATAAAAAAGTAAAGATTAAATCTCATAAAAAAATAAAGATATATGTAATTATTAAACTTTCTGTCAAATTGTTTTCATATGTATTTCAAAACAAACATTGTTATGCAATCAAGTCAAGAGTGAAAATGAGACAAACAAACAATTGTTAAAAGTAACCTTCATTTGTTTATACATGCTATATTTAATTACTAATAAAGTATTTTTACATTAAAATGCAATATTTTTACCTTTTATTAAATATTAATTTAAACTTATACATTGTTTATATATATATATATATATAACAGATTCAATAATATATCGACCGTTAGAAAGAATAGGTGTGTTCTCTAATCGGGGTTCGGTCAATTTTTTATCATGGAAAATTGACCGAACCCCGATTAGAGACACACACACACACACACACACACACACACACAACATATATATATATATATATATATATATATATATATATATATATTATATATATAAGTAAAAGTTGGGAGCTTTAATTTTTAAGTTGAACCCAGAAATGAAGAAAAGATTTCAAAATTTGGAAAAATATTTGACGAAGTTAAATCAAGTGGAATCAGACATAAAGTTTTTAAATGCATATACATATATATATAAAAAGATTTCACATAAACACGTGAAACAACAATCAATGATCAAACCACAATAAGAAATGGGAAAACAAGACTAAGATCTTTCAACCGTAACAAGCGGTCTTCGTCAGAGTCAAAAACCCAACTTCAGTTGGGTTTTTGACTCTGACGAAGACCGCTTGTTACGGTTGAAAGATCTTAGTCTTGTTTTCCCATTTCTTATTGTGGTTTGATCATTGATACATATATATATATATATATATATATATATATATATATATTTGGTTTAAATTTTATTTTTTTTTCCTTACTGAGATTTTTAAAGCTTCATATCAAGTCAATTTTGAATAAATCTCATTTTACAATTCATAAAATGCAATATTAACTTATATTTCTTTAAATATATGCTGTAAACAATACATGAAAGCCAGTTGATTTCTGAGTAGTGCGATGCAGCTAGCAAGCATGCTTGTTCTTATTCAATGTGAGGATGACCATTAGTTGCTCTGTTATGTCGTCAAGTCAACTTGGGCACATTGCATGTCGTCCACCATCGACTGGCAGGTTGACACCCGTTACAAAGGCCGCGTTGTGACTGGCAAGGAACACTATACTCTCAGCCACTTCTTCTGCATACCCTACTCTACCAAGGGCATGTGTTTCTTTAGAGTGTTCAATAAGTTTACTCAAGTCACTTTCACTTAAACCGGCTCTTTTTTGATGCTGAGTAATAATAACGCCTGGATTTACACAATTGACTCTTACCAGTTTAGGAGCTAATTCGAGAGCCAAACACTGAGTGAACATATCGACCGCAGATTTAGACATGCAATAGGCTAATAGATTAGGAAAAGCACGTAGCCCACCCAAACTAGACACGTTTACAATGGCTCCCTTGGTTTTGATTAGGTATGGAATGGCTAACTTAGTTATACAATACATAGCTCGGACGTTTGCATTCATTATAAGGTCGTACTGTTCCAGTGTTGTAGATTCAATATTTCCTAGTTCAATTATACCAGCAGAATTAACTAAGACATCAATCTTTCCAAACAGACACACTGCTGAATCAATAACTAATTTGCATATTTCTTCTTTTGTGAAGTCTCCAATAACTATATGAGGTTTAACTTTACTTCTTAACTCACAGTCGTCTGAAATCATTAGCAAATTGTCTCTATTTCTACCTGTGATTACAAGTGAAGCGCCTAATTTAGCGAATTTGACAGCAGTTGCTGCCCCTATCCCTGAACTTGCTCCAGTCACGATCACGACTTTCCCAACAAAGTCCATGGCAAACACAACAATGCGGCACTTCCACTCACCGAGTCTCAGTCTTAAACTGATTGCCGGTCAAGTTTGAACGACTAACAGATAATCAGTTATCTATTCTCAAGGCACACAAGATTACGCCTCCTTGAAACAGTTTTCATTTCAATTAGAACACTTACCACGGCTTCAACTACTCGTAGATATAAAATAAACCGGATGACATTTCTTTTTAAATTGCTTAATCCTAGATGAAATCACTTTTTTCACAAATTCACATAGACTATTTTCCGCAATTTATTGAAGAGTAAAATTTCTCATAAGTAACATTATGTCAAGATACTGATTATATTTTTTAATGCAAATAAAAGCATGAATGTTTATTTAAGTAGACAACGTTAGGTGTGGTACTAGCTAACGGGCTTTCCACAAGAACCAAAGGATTCTTTTAACACTCAGATTTGATGTTGTATAGGACTTGAATTCATCTGTTCTGAGGCTAATCCTACAATGTAGGTTGGCTTTAAAGTTCTTCTCTAATAAGCTCACAATTGAAGGTTCACTGTGCAACCAACCTTGCTGCGTATTACAAAGTCATAGTCTAGCCTATATGTATTCTCCTAGTTCAATTTATTTAACAGATATTAAGGAAAATGAATTGAAATGCCGAGAACCTCCTTTATTTTATTATAAATTCAACTATAAATATTTTTTTTGAAATATTACACCAACTATTCCGTTGTAGTACTAATCAAAAAGTTAACAAATAACAGAATGTGTCTTTATATTTACAATTTTTAAAACATGGCAATTAGAATAAATGAAAAAATGACTTAAACTAAAGTTCATAAATAGGTGTTGTCATTTACATATTTATGTTTCTATGCAGTTCCTTAGTTTTCGTTGTGGTCTGAGGGGTTTCTGAGTCAAGGGGTCACACGGAGTATTATGAATGGCATCTTTTACTTTGACTGTTAATACTCTAAAATTTATTTCTTGTGGATTCAAGCTTGCGTAAATGTAGCGATGAAGTCGGTTGCTGAGCACCCATAGAGACTGTTCTCGTTCTCGATCAAGTTTCAGGTCATTAGGGAACGAAAGAGTGACGTTGTCACGCGCGATAATGCCTTGCGTGTAAGGAGCGTGAAACTGCTGAGAGTTCCAACAACCAACTGCACTTTTAGACACCAAATTATAAAACAGTACGCCATAGTTATCCATAGCAGATGCAGTGCTCTGTCCGCGGTTTTTTTTCCTGGGGTCACCCACTGGAGCAACTGGAGCCATTTTTGATAATGTTTCATTATGAAGGTAAGAAGTAGGTATTGAAAACTCCCGATTACTTGAGAGTGGATGGAAAAACAGAGTTCTTCCCGAGTTATCATTTGTTGGGGGTGATAATGCCAAACTGAAAATACCATCTGTCCACTGAAACTGAATGCCATCTATATCATAAAAAGATTGGAACGGGTCTGGATGGAAAAAAGGACTATTTAACTTCCATGATGAATTCAGTTTCAAACTGTAAACGTGGAGCCCATACCTGAACACATCACTGGCGTAAATAAAGGCGTCATCGCATTTATTATTCCGCAGCTCTACAGCAATGTTTACAAGTAATGCTCCTGGTGGTATTTCCGATTTTGGAAAAGTATACCTCCAAACTAACTGATCTGTTTTCAAATCAAACACAAACAGTTGTACAGGGCAAAGAGATTTAGGGCGTGATGCTACCTCAACAGTACCAGAATCGAGAACCCAAAGACGATGACACTCATCGACAGCTACTCTGAAGACAGATGTCAGTCCACTACACCCTCCACTCGAGTGCCAGGCCCAGTTGGGGTAGGGCTCCAACAAAGGAGATCTGTATGGGCTACTGAGATGAACACTAGTTAACGTAGCTGGTATCCCCTTCTTCCATTTAGGTAATGTAATGAAAAGTCTATCTTTATAAACTTCTAAACCAAGTGGTAAGTTATTCTTTGGTAGAAAAGATCCACTGGAGAGTGCTAGCTCTCTGGCTTGAATACTTGGATAGGCAAAATCAACAGTAGACCAAGAAAAAACTTCTTTCAGATGTCTTCTGCTTTCTATTCCAGCTAAGTACCCTGTTACAACTGGAACGAGATAACCTGAAACAATAAAAGAAACGTTATGAACTTGATAATGTAATTTTGTAGATAGTATACAGGTACGTGACTAATCTTAATCACCTGTAAGAAGAGAAATGGTGTTGTACTTTCAAAAAGATATTTAAATGTACTTACTTAGAATTTTATTTAATATTATTAGCACATTAACCCTTAATCTATTAATATATCCGTACTTTCAAGTTAATTATTTTCTAAATAGGATTTTCTTTCATTGTAGTGTTCCATATACTCATCAGAAGGAAATCACCTTAAAGGAACTTGCTAGTAACCTGACAAATAAAAATTTGTTGTTTAGAACAATATATATGAAGAGTGTCTAGTTTGATTTTTGCTACTTTTGGGTTAGGGGTTATTTTAAACCTTTAAACCTTTATTTTTAATCCTCCCTAAAATGTTGATCCAATTGGTAGTTGTGACACATGAAACTCTTCAGGCTGTAGGACTAAACAGTTCTTACTATTATTTATACATATGTAATGTATGTCATATAGAGTTTATTACTGTACTTACCAGCGGCATAGGGGAAACAATGACATCACATAGAAGCAATACTTTAGGTAAGAATTAAAATACAACTTCAATCAATGACCCATTTCATTCAAAACAACCAATATTTTAAAAACTGGCCATATAGACTATTAAAACAAAGGTTACATTCAAATTACGAAGATGAAATTTATAAATAAATACGCAAAATCCTCCTATTAACAAGCAGCGACAACTTTTCGTCAGTTGTTTTTAGTCTACTAGGTGAGTTCCTAGAAACAAAGAGCAAGGTAGTTTTTGAAGGAGATAATTCACATTAACTAGACACTAATATTTCAAAACTGAAAGCAGTGATATTCGACTCTTTTTGTTCATAAAAGATGCGTACCAGGAAAAAAAACATGAATTTTAATTCAATTTGAATACCCTAAAAACAGAATAAGTTTTAAAAATATACCAATACAATAGAAGTATTTATATTCCACGAGTATATTAATTAAGATAGTTTTAATTAATAACAAATACAAACAGTTGTCAAATAAATTCAAAATACTCTACAGAGAAGACTAAGTGATGTAGTATAACTTATGTTATACTAAGATGTTATGTTATACTAAGATATAAGTATAACTTACTAAGCGTTAAAAGTAAGGTTTTACTTACTTAATAGTGGTCAATTAACATACAACTTACTTATTTACAACCGGGTCCAATTTAGTTTAAACAAAACTTAGAACTTATTTAACTGAATAAGCTCATTCAACCGAACTTACAGGAATACTATAGTTTAAAGGGAGAATTTAAAATTATATGCAGAAGAACTATTAGAAATTTGTTTACTTAACTGCCATGAATGGAAGTTGTGTTTAACATCATACGATGAATGCAGACTCTCTGTCTTGAAGAGAAACAAACCTTTTATCACATTATATCTGAATGCAAACCAATCGCCAAGAAGAGGATAAAGATTATTCTCCTATCACACCCAGAACAAAAGAAGTGAGAGATACTTCTCAATGTACATTTATGAAGGTCATTAATGAACTTGAAATATGAAGTTGACTTTATTTACAAGAATGAGATTTACAATTTTGCTGCGGATTTACTGGCATAGATATGTCCAAGGGGTTTACGTGTCCGATGTGATTCAGGCATTCAATTTAATAGTTTTAATAACATGTCAGATCAATTACTTCTAGTTTCTTATAACTGATAAAATAAATATAGCCACATGCAAACAAATGATTCATTATTGATTAATATGTATGTATAGCCACACTGAAATGAAATAAATATCAGTTGGTTTTCAAGGAGTTTGCTTACATTATGCTTACTTATAGATTAGTTGAGTGTAGATTTGGTACCAAGGTGGCATACGTCAAGGCATACCATAATTAAATGTGTTATCAAACTTATTTTTAATCAATTTCATTTAGTAATTTATTTTAATATAGCTATTACATTATGCCAATTATAAGACAAATATATGATTGCTACAGCTGTTGAATAAATAAGAAAAGGAACAATAAATAATAAACGCAATTAGCAATACTAATAGAAATACGAGTATTAGTGTCGATTATTATTAGTGAAACCACTGTTAAATGGGATGAACACTATACAGGTCAACTGATGCGTTATCAGTTAGGTAACACAAAATTAGTGAATGATATTGTTAATTTCTATGCTTTTCCTTCAAAAAGATATATAACAGAATGGTAAAGCTAATTGCAAAGAAACTATTATTATACCTAATGAAAGTGCTCAGTTTTTTTTTTAATTTGTCTCGTCAGACGAATCAAATGTGAAACGCAAGATTTATTTGATTGGTAGTATAAAAGTAAAAATGACAACTCTCACTCTTTGAATAAAACAATTGAGATGCTTTATGAAATATTCATGGCCAATTAACTAAGAATTATCGTAAGCAATTATTTCATTGCATATTCTACAGAATATTTTATTCTAAATGATGTGACTGTTTAGGTAATGTTTGCATTTAATTATTCAACTCACTATTGTTTAAATCGATTATTTGGAAAGAGCTTTTCTTGTGATAATTTACTGATTTTGACCTCTAGAGATTTCAATATAAATAAGTTAACAGATATGACAAGAAACTTCTCATAAGAGCTAAATAATTGTTATTATAGAGTATTCTGCATTTTACAAAAATTCAGAATTCATAAAATGTTTATTTTATTGCTCATTCACGAAACTCATTGAGTTATCAAATATAAAAACATTTCTCATATTTAATAAATAGAAAACTGCATATTTCTAGAATGGCCCAAAAAATTAATTCTTTTATATATATATTTTCATTAAAAAACCCATCAGTTGGGTATTTGACTCTGACGAAGACCACTTGTTACAATTCAAAGATCTTAGTCTTGTTTTCCCATTTCATATTGTGGTTTGATCATTGATTGTTATTTCTCGTGTTTATATGAAATCTTATATATATATATTTGTAAAATTTGGGAGCAGTCCTTCATTCAAACATATTTCATTGAATAACTGACCGTATTTCACTATGTCATTTTCTTCACCAGTTTTTCGAGGAATCTGAAAGAAGAAGGTATTCAGAAAAACCTCGAAAAACTGGTGAAATAAATGACATCAGTGAAATACGGTCAGTTATTCAATGATATATATATATATATAAAGATTTCACATAAACACGTGAAATAACAATCAATGTTCAAACCACAATATAAAATGGGAAAACAAGACTAAGATCAGCTGGGTTTTTGACTTTGACGAAGACCGCTTGTTACGGTTGAAAGATCTTATTCTTGTTTTCCCATTTCATTTTGTGGTTTTGATCATTGAGATATATATACATATATAACAAGATTTTACATAAACACGTGAATTAACAATGAATGATCAAACTACAATATGAAATGGGAAAGATCTTAGTCCTTTTTTTTTTTCATTTCATATTGTACTTTTCTCTTGTATCAATATCCTACAAAGATACAGGATGTTTCTAACCAAGAACTGCATATTTATCAAATTTATTTAAGATTTGTGGAACTGGGTAATTTGTAGTATTGAAAACATTTAGATGTCACAAACCCATCATAACACAAATATATTTATCAAAAAACATTCATAGATCCTCGATTTAAAAACACTTAAATCCATGAAAGTTTTAAAATCAATTTTCATCATTAGTACTATTATACTTTGCAACAGTACACTAAAAATCTAGAATAGTCTCAACGGAACTTTACTATAAGTGAACTTTTTATCGAATTCATTGTTAACAATTTTATTAATCAGTTTATTTTAATCCTGATACAATGATAATAATTTGATTAATATAATTGGAAAATATATGTTTCTTGATGATCACGACTTCTTACTTACGACACTCTTCTTCTGACCGAGTAAAAATTGTTTGTTCAGTTTCATGTTGGTATCTTCGACTTTGAGAGATATTTACTGACACAACAGATTATGTATGCATCCATGCACATACATACACGCGCATATCATTATGAAAGTCTCAAAGTTTCAAAAACGATATGAACTTTTAAAAATGGGAATAGATTTCTTTCATCATTACTGTAATATAGTAAAGAGGTTTTAATCAATTATATCAGACAAAACTATTTTTTAAACATAATTGCCGTATTTTAGAGTAACCACAAAATTAATGTAATCTAGTAATGTATAAAATACTTCCAAATGAAAATATTATGAAGAATTATATGTTTAATTTCAATCAAAATTAATTCCAGTTACAACAATGCGAAAAAAGATTTTTGCTTCTTTAAAATTTCATCATTTAATTTATAAATTATTATGTGTAACTATAAGCTCGTATGGCTTCAAAAAATAATAGTAATAATAATTAAATGATGTTTTTTTCACTACTAGTATATGTGTTTCATTTTTATTAATCATTTATTTTATTTTACTTTAATAATCATTTATCATTCATTTTTACAACTATTCTACTATTTTTTAACGTAATACTCTGAAATTTAAACTTTCCACATATATTCCCCTTAATATTACCTGATATTAATATTCCCCATAACAGTGTACAGTTATTAAATATTTTAGATGTGAAATTTACTTTGATCACAGTTCACGACTGCTATTTACAAAAATGTTGTTGTATATTAAATTTCTTTTATAGAATCCAAATTTAAAAAAAAATGTCCAAGTTATTTTAAACCGATCTCACGAGCTGGGTGGTATTTCTAAGTAGCTATTCAGCTTATCTTTTTATAAGTATATAACTACTTTTTGACCTGATCTGGCAAATTTTCTGACCTGTTGTGAACACGAGTTGACAAAATATCTGATTCAATTTATAAGTCAACATTTTTTTATATTTTGCACTAAACTGACCTTTTATTTATGAAAAATGCTGAAATTTTTTACAGTTTAACGTTCTTGTTTCCACAATAACTACAACATTTGAACACTGCAGGATTAATAGTTTAAGAAAAATAAAAATTATTTGAAAAAACGTAAAGCGTAATAAAATCTAGTAAACTTCTCATTCAGCAATATTTATAAAAAAAGTATACGCTTCATCTACTTTCTTGGAACTATTTTCAGGTTAAAATCAATTTGGCCCATCAAGCGGTATGACCTGCATCATGCCAGAAACTATTAAATACATAGCCACCACCTAAACAAACACAGACATAATAGAAAAGCTTGAAAAGCGGACCCAATAACCTTAAATGGTGGGACTTCCATAAAGTTTCGGTTATATAAAAAATTAATCTTATACATTATCATATTTTACTTTACTTAAAATAAATCATAGAAATCATGAAAACAATATAGTTTCTAATTTTGTCAGATTTAATCTTTTTGAGTTTCTCAGAGTCAATTTTTTGAAGTTTTTTAAGGGTATATGTGTATGTATGATTGTGAGTCCGGGTGGAGTGGCTAAGTTGGCAAAGACATTACATGGCTCTTTCCTATAATGTAACAACTGGGTTAGTTAACTTGCATTGAAAAATTAAAAACTTGATTTTTTTATCTAAGCATAAATTAAATTTTTTTCTTCTCTTTCGTAAAAAAAAATTTATAATAATGATAGCAAAATCAATGTGACATTTCCTGTTTATAAGTTCAAAAATATATTATATTTTATAAGTTCAACGCTAAACTGTATTGGGTAATAAAATAAATGTTTCCATTGTTTGGATATTGTTGGCGCTTCCCACATTGCTACTGGAATACCCTGAGAGCCAAGAAAGTAAATAACTTTCTCTAAAACTGTTTATAATTTCTATCAGCTTATTATGGAGAAGTACTTTAAACTAACAGTTTTAGCATTTTACATGAGAGAGGCAACTTATTTTATTACAAATGAAAAATACCTGATCTATATTAGTAAAGTTGAAACACTAGAAAAAAACCTCCATCTAAAAATAACCTCCATCGTAATGGATCACAAGTGTCTTGTTGATTTATTTACAATCAATAAGAAAAAAGAAGTTATCTTCTTTACAGAAGAAAAAGAAATCGTGTAATATTTTTAAATTTAACCTTCTTTTATTCTTCTAATTTTTTTTGCATTTGTGGGGGTAACTTTCAAAATATGAAATTAGAGGAAGAAGTACTTCTCTTGCTCTTCCCTGACTATATTTAAGATATACATAGACTACTGCATCGTTAGTCCAACCACGGTTACAATAATCTTAGGATATATAGTACCTACGTTATATACTTGTGAAACAATGAACGTTTTCGTACTAGTTAACAAATACTGATATTAATAAATACTTCTTATTGAAACACTATGTCTTATAATACTAAATGAGAAGTTATTAGGTTCTAATGCGGGAATACTCTCAAACTAGATTTTTCGATTCTAGATTTTTTTACTTGAACATTATTAAAGGAAGATAGAAAATAACTATGTATGTAATAAGTTGTTAATTTATAGCATAGTTACTTTCAATATTTATATTGTATCATTTAGTATAAAAATAAATGTTTAATGGAGTTGTATACATAATGTGGTCATTATGGGTAAATATGATGGATGAAATAATATATACATAAATATTATGGATTAAAAATAAATAAAATAATTTTTCGTATTATATTACTTTAATTGTTTGATTATTTTAAACAGTATGAAGTATCAATTAATAATTTGCAAATTCAAGTAAATTCCAAGTTGATATCTTAAAGTTATAGAGTTATAGTTAGTTCTTCATGAAGGGTGCTTATAAAAATACCGCAATATTGTATGGCCATCAAGAATAGATGTGCAAAAAAATGTGAACAACATGTGCCTAGAAAAATTTAATGATTTGATTAAAAAATACTGACTAACAAAAGGATAAAACTTAAAAAAGTGATTTGTATTGATAAGTTGGTGTAAAATAGTGTGAAAATGAATAGAAGGAAAAATAGGAAATGAGGAGACTCACGGAGGAGAAGATTCATGGCTGAAGAGAAGAGTCTATCGACTGAAGGAATAAAGAAGGCCTTGTGGCTGCAAGCATCTGATTGACTCAGTCGAGTGGTCGAGGCCTTCGCAACATGCCACCTGTTTCCCGCCATTACTAATGCAAATCCACCTCCGCGACAAATCAACGTCTTCGCTAATTACCAAATCCACCCTTCATTTACAACTAAATTAGCCTCTAATCACCAAACATTACCAAAACAGATTAATTATCAGCAGGCATCTTATAGTATCTCTCAATGAAAGACAATTGATTGAAGATTAGCAAAAACCAAATCAAAGCCTTTTTGATTATTATTTCAAATAATATTGCGAATTAAAGAAACATATTTTGTTTTACTTTCTACAGAATTATTAGTATCAGCGAATACTTGTGTATTTGGTTAGCCATTAGTGTGTGTAAAAGATTCTGAAAATTGCGAATGATTTTATTTATAAAATATGTAATATATTAACAAATTTAATCCAATATACCAGTATTAAAATAAATAAATGTATTATAATCATAATATTTTTCCCTCATGATCAATGATTATGTAGTTTCTGATAGAGTTACAAACAACTTTTGCTGCTATTGAAAAGGTTCTTCCTGTTGTTTACTCGTATAAAAAATTATTGAATAATGTAAAACAACTGCTTTTATGCCACTAAAATTTCAATTAATTTTTTTTCATAATAATCTCTTACACAGCATTTTGTTAAATGTAAAATATATATTACTGGAAATTGTCCTCAATAAATAGCATATTGCAGATATTTTTCAATTGAATTGACCGTGGAGAAGGTTAATCAGTCAGCAGGGTGTTATAAAACTACTGACACTTCTTTTATGAATTATTGTTGACACAATTTTCTAAACAAGGTTCGGTTTCACTAATATAGAATTTTTAATTGAGATTGTAGTTTCATTATTATTACAGTAATTAGTCGGCATTCACGCACGTTTGTTTCTTCAGCCAACCGGCCTTTCAATCTTAGCGAGCCTGGTGAATGCACGATGTAGGATGGCTAGTAACTCTGCAGTAATGGGTCCAATGACCTGTGCCTCTGGCAATGGCAGGATTCAATATTATAATTAGTGCTTAGTGTGCGATGCTCGAAGACAGCTGCCACAAATGAGTCTGATTATTATTGAGAGAGCAATCTTCATGACTGGAAAACAGGGAAAGAATTGCATAATAGAAACCTACAAGAACTTGAAATAGACAGAATTTATACGTCAACTAATATCATCTTCAAAAATACAGGGTAATCAATTCATCTAATTGATTTGCTTTGACTACTACTGTTTTGCCAATTACAGCGAATCGTAATCGAAATTGACTGCTCCTAAAGTAATAACAGCGTTGCTTCCTCCATACTGCCATGTATCGAGTCGAATTGAAAACAGCTTAAATATGTTTGCCCATGGTTGTCACTGTTGCATCAGTTTAATTTTTATCGTTACCTCTCACTTTTAAGTTTAAAATTTGGAGAAATTTTTTAACCATCCTATATACATAGATTCCATCTATTTCTAAAGAATCTTTTTGTAAAGCTTAATTAAATATTTTGCTCAAACATTAATACACATTGATACGTACAGAAGTGGGTCCTACCACAAAAAGAAGTTGTAGAATCTATCAAAATACTAACATCATTAAAATCATAATCTTGGATTATTAATTTAATGAAGCGTTAAAACAATAAATATTGAACTATTTAGATTCCTTTGAACCAAATATTATTACAATTATGTCCAGAGTACACTCCTTAAAAGGTATTGCAGTATTTTAAATAAACCTTTTGAAAAATATTTAATTTGTCCAGTGTTAATTTCACTGTGTCTGTAATCATTTCATGCTTCAACTGAGCTCACAGAAAAGTAGCATTCCTCTGTATTAACTTTCTTTTAATATTTTTTTTTTAATTAATGCAAAACACTTCTTCTTTAAAATAAGTTTCATATACCATAATAGTTTTCAAAATCATTTTATAATAACTAATAAATAAATAATCAGGAATGAATTAACTATTGAAGGTTATGCTTTTCCAAAGCACCTTTATGGTATCCTTTAACGCTGCCCTAGGAACTGAGAATGTTTATTTCTTGAAAAACGCTTTAATCATAAGCCGGCTGTATTACTGCATGCATCCATCTATGGTATGCTAAATTTTTACCCACTATAGTGTACGGTGGTGTACACAATGTTATCCTACTCATGAATAGTTTTCAGTTCAAGCCTAAGACATGAACCCCAAGTCTTTAGTATTTACGGTACCCATGCTATTCAAACCCAATGATTTGCACTAAATTCGTTATTTATAATTCTTTGACTATCCTTCATATTTTTAAAGTATATAACTTTTAATAAAAAATGTTGTTTTCTATAAAGGAAGTATTTTATTCAGTATATGTTTTACATAAAATATTCTTTTTCCTACTTTAAACTAACACAAATGTACAGATGCATGATAAGTTACTTTTGTTTGTTGGCATTAACGAAGGTTACCCTGCTTAGATGACAAGCCTATGACTCCGTTTAGAAAGAACAAAGCTTGTTCAGATGATTAATTGAAGCATTGATCAGTAAAGTGATTATGTGATTTGGCACATTTCATCTGGGCAGGTCTGTGTGGCCATTAAGCAGCTGAGGTATTCTATTGTCTTTGGTAATATATATTTGCAAACACGATTAACATGAAATATGTTATGTATTTTGTGATTAGTGTTAATGAGAACTATAAGAGTGTGCTGGCGTATATGACATTAATTAATTAAACATTGCTTCGTTGAGGAAGATAATTATCATATTCAGCATACTAAATGGTTAGAAAAGTATTCTTCTAAATAATTAAGAAAAAAAAACTCATGATAAAAGTAAGATACCAAGAGTTTTTTTGTTTCCCGGTATTTTAATTGTTTTGTTTGCAATTTAGATGTGAGATTTTAAAGACATTTAATTGTAGATAGTACAAAAAAAAGATATTAATCAGTTTTATTGTCTTATGAAAGTTACACTCATAATTTATCCATTTTTGCAATTTTTTTGTTCGTGAAACCTGTGTATCATAAAAAAAAACTTGGAAAGGATAAAAAAAAATTAGTTTAGACAGGCAACAAATGAAAAACAACGTATTAAAATGTGAACTGTGTTGACCTCCTCATTTAAAAATTATTTCTAAAATTAAAAATCTGTTGTATATTTAGATTAATTATAGTAATCAAAGCTAGCTCTCCAATGTCTTTCTACAATTTAAAGAAAACAGTGCTGGTTCCAAAGGTGTTTGAACTCATTCTCATCCAAGGTTTGAGAAACTCATTGGAAAATAATTGGAAGAAAACTTGTTAAAACTTGTTCTAAAAACTTGTTAAATACTATATAACGTAAGCTATGTAAATTATTATATACTAAATAAATTATGTAATGTAAACGAAATAGTTCATGAGTATTTTATATAAAAGACCAGTCACTAATGCAAAATTTATGAGATGTTTGACATTGTGGATAGAATATGTCGACAAGTTTCCGTTACTATAAGTAGTACAAGTACCAAATTTGTCGACCAAACATTTCTGTATCAGTCCTAAGCAATCCTATAAAATTTGTTGGTTTCATTTTAATTCAATTTGTATCACCATTATTATTTAGTATTTCCTTTAAATTTGTATGATAGTATAGTTAATAGTACTTTTGTATAATGTAATAAGTTTCTTGTTGAGTCCATACAAAACACAAACCTCTGTGTTCTATAATCGTTGTTTACAATTAAAATAAATTGCATTCACATTCTTTAATCCAAAACACTACTAAATGTCATTGAAAATCCTCTTCCTTAGAATTAAAGAGTTCTAACTTGTGTACTGGTAGGAATTCTTCTACAGGTTAGTATTAATGTCTTGTTAGACAATATTTTATTACTAAAAGATCAATTATATTAGCCCCCATTACTGTCATTTACTACAAGCAAATAAACCTGAAGCATAACAACACGTGTCTGAAGTGCGTTCAGACAATAAAATATTGTTGTTATGGTGTGTTTTTTCTACAAGTTCTAAGGAATACTAAAAATGAGTAAATACTACGTAGTAATATACTCCACAATTCAAAAATATTAATGTCTAACCATATCTGTTTTCAAAATTACTTAAAAAAGAAAAGAATATGTTAAATGTTGACAATACAAATGGTGCACAAGGAAACTAAAACGGTGGAACCGCTGCAGTAATAATTTAAACAGTACTGAAAAGAATCTACCATCAATTTAGCAATAACTTTCTAATATAAATATTTTTGTTTAACGTTATTGTCACCATTTCTTTGTAATACTAATAAAATGGTTATAATAATACTAATAATAATAACAGCAACTTTGTAATGCGTAACATTACTGAGAAAATTTTGAAATATATACTCTTAAGTAGTCATGATATTTGGTAGTTAGCAATATTCTTAAAAATGCAACTCCCTAGAAATTTTTTTTTTATTTTGTTTATATTAAGTAAAATTTTGTCAAGTAAACATTTTACATCTAATAAAGTGTAAATTTTTCTGTTTTATGTATTATATTTTTTGATTAAATAGATCTTGCTAAGTACCACAATATTTCAGAATGTTATTAATTCATAGTTACTGGTTTTCGAATATTACATTGTTAATTTAATTTTGCTCTTCATGATAAATAAAAGGAAGAATCACTGACGTCCTTGTAACGATCTAGATGAGTTCATTTTCCCACAGAGGAAGGCTGACACTATTCAATTCACATGCTTTCAACGATCATTGTCCATCCATGTGATTAAACAATTTCATTAGAAAGCTGGAAAATTGTATGGTGATTTAATTACTACTTTCTTAAAATTATTTAGTAACATTACTTGTGGAAAACAAGATACCTGTATATATTCTACATACGTATATTAGTATTGTAAGATATATTCCACAGATATTACCAAGTTGGTACTGGAAAATGGTAAAATTATTACACACACTCGCTCTCACTCTCTCTCTCTCTCTCTCTCTCTCTCTCTCACACACACACACACACACACACACACACGCACGCACACACACACGCACGCACAGGCACACACACACACGCTCATAGGCACACACACACACACACACACACACACACACACACACATACATACATACATACATACATACATACACACATACACATACACACACATAACGTGTATTGCATTTGCACTGAAATAGATTAATCCATTACAAAACTTGGTGGCCTAAAACAATAGCCTCCTTAATCTTAAACAAATTAAAAACTAATTAACTAGAATGAAATAAATTATTTTAGGTAAAACATGATTTTCGCATAGTGATTGGGATCTCCCGATAGTGCCTCCATGAGTCCATTTGGGATGTCAAACGACTTCAGGTTCTTACTAAGAGTTTTCTATGTCGCCAAGATATGCTTAATGGTTAGCATATGACCACAAAGATTGTATCTTGGTGGTCTAGTTCCCATTAGATAGCTCTGTATGGTCGATTTTTAGTCTAGTAATGAGTACAGCATCCCTACAGCTTTCTATGTTGACTTGAGCTGACCTCCCATCTCATGTCTTTCTCTCTGACAGTTGTGTTTTCTCTCTTAACCACTGTTGTTGCCACTGCCTCAGGAATTCTCTTTTTAACATAAGCCGAAGTACAGCTGGACGTATGAGGTTCTCGCTTTCATTTCTAAGGCTAGGAACTGCACCTATTTGGTTTGATCTTTCTACTTCTTCATTTCTACTAACACTTGCGTCATTGGTATTCAAATAAAAACTATTTCAAGGCCAGTAGCTTTAAGGTGGTATCTTAGCTTTTATTTGAATATAAATAAAAAAGGGTCATCAGCAAAAAAGGCCCTGAAAACAATAATCTTAAGAGAACTGAGGGAGTACATACATATTATATTTATTATTGAACCAATGCCTTGGAAGTACCCCAAAGTATTTTCGGCTGTGTACACAATGAATTCTTTTGGTAACGACCATGATGTCTAGTAGATGCGGTTGAGCCAACATATCCACAATCACTAATCATCTTTGAATCATCCGTATAGATAACATGTCTATTTGTATAAAAAGATTTCACCTAAACACGTGAAATAACAATCAATGATCAAACCACAATAAGAAATGGGAAAACAAGACCAAGATCTTTCAACCGCAACAAGCGGTCTTCGACAGAGTCAGTTGGGTTTTTGACTCTGACGAAGACCGCTTGTTACGGTTGAAAGATCTTAGTCTTGTTTTCCCATTTCTTATTGTGGTTTGATCATTGTCTATTTGTATATCTATCAAGAATGCTATTAAAAGTCTTCTTTAATATATATTGATTCATCTTTTTCACAATTTCGAAGTCATTGTTGCACTTGCTAATATCTAGGGAGGAAGTGAAGATGTGTTCCTTGGTAAAATATAATCAGACTCATGTAGAAAATTTTCAAAAGTTTGGTCAAGAGTGGACGAAGAATACAATTTTAGGTTCTAGAGGTGTGCTGTGGGTCTCTGCAAACTCATAGCGCGTTGAGAAAATTGCATGTTTGACGTTTTATCATTGTCCACAGGTTTATTCAAAATACTCCTTTGTCTGATCTTAAACCCTAGAGAATTAGTCTGTTTAAATTTACAAATCCGCTTTTGGCTTTTATAAGTAATACTTTTGCACCGTATTATATTGATTCATAACCAATTTTGGACCTTAATGTAACTAGTAGCAGTCCAGTTAAACTCTCAATCTGAATTCCATTTTAAGTTATTCTCACATGGTTTATTTGTTTTCTAGTTGATAGCAGTAGTAATTTTATATATTCTTCCATACGGGTTTTAAAACCAGAATTAAACCAAGAAACTTTATGCTATCCGTATATTATATATAATGTCTATTTCATTAAATCTATGGTGATGGGTTCAGTTCCTTTAAGCGATATAAATGCAGAGCTTTAGATTCTGATATTGAGATCTAGAGACCGGTTCTTGGAGCATTGACTGAGATAATATTAATTGCAGACTGCATTCTCCTCTTTATCTTATCCATCTTTCTTCCAGTTGTGAAGTGCGCCGATTCATCTACGTTTAGCAGTTGTTTTAGTTTGGTGAGAGTTAAGTGATCAGGTTTTTGAGAGCTACTAAGAAGAGAGCCACACAGAAAATGGACGCTTGGAGTACACCATTCATATGTTGCTAAGGTTAAGATAAAGAATACCAATCCTGACCTTGAAAATCCTCTGAGACAGTAAATTTACAATAACTTCTTGTAGGCTTCATCTTAATTTTCAAATATTAAATTGGTCTTCTATACCTTTTAATGTTCTGAATCCTTTATTAGTCATTATTATTAGAACTGGGTAGTGATCAGCCAAAGACCATCTATAGGTGATTGCTTTTGACAACGAGATCAAGGTTAGGTCTGTTCAGTTAAAAAGTCCTGTTTTTTTTTTAATTTGCGTATTCTACTGTATTAAGAAATGCAATATCATATAACTCAATTAATTCTTCTATTAATTTACATTTACATCTATTTTCTTAAATTCCCACTACTCACTATGTAAATTAAAGTGTAAATTAAAGTGATCAAAGAAGGACGAAGGAGTTTTTTTACAACCTCCTTAAACTGTTGCAAGTTGCAAGAATAGTCAGAGAGGTAAATATTGCTAATCGTTTCTTTAAACAGGGTTTCATCATTACTGCAACCACATTCAAAAACGATTTTTAAGGGAGAAATGTAATTTGAAAATGTCTCTCTCTATTTGTGTTTTGCAGAAATAAATCCCTAATAGATACAGTATCCTTAAAATCCTATAAATCTTATAATACATAAATAAATTCAATAAGTTATGAATTTTTATGTTCCGAACATTGAAGATAAGTTTTCAATAACATATTTGTTTTAATGCCATGCGTTTATAACACGTGGTATTTTTCTTTAGGATAAAAATGTCTACAGAGTAGGGGACGAAAAACCGATTACACTCCTCCCATTCCTGGCAAATAGACTTAATCTTAGGAATAACTACATAGTTACATAAAACTTCAGTTTTGGATACTATTTCTTGAATGTTTTCCAATATGTTTCACATGGTTATATATTGCACTAAATTTGAGATAAAAGTTTCTTTTTCCTGGTATATATGAATGAAATTTAAATATTGAATGTTTTAATTGAAATATACTGGAAGACTTTTAATTAAATGCAGAATGTAAATAAATATATTTAAAGAAGTGATCTATTAGTGTTATTTATTAATAATATTCTAATAATAAGTACTGCATGTCTGGATTAGGTAGCAGCTATAGTTTCGACATTTCTTTAGCAATAGTTTAGTATCCATAATCCTTATAAATAGATTGTTGTACACTCAAGGTTTTGTTTACTATTAGAAGCAGCGGTAAATAGGATAGCGCAATAATTGATAAACGCATGAGTGGAGAATGGAAAGGGAAAGGAAAATGGGCTGACTGATTTCTCAAAGTTATTCCTGGAAGGCGTTCCCCGGGTGAGCAGGTCTGCGGAGAAGATCTATCTGCAGCAGGCAGAATGCCTCGGGTGGTCATGTTCGCTTGTCTTGCAATCTGACGGATATTTCACTTTTACTTGCTGAAATTTTCACGAACGAGTTATGCAACCATAACCATTTAATTCAATAAGCATTTTTTATTTCACTAATCATGAAAGTTTCTGACTCAACTTCCAAAAGGACAGCATTTTTTTTAACAATAATTTTCTTCTTTTCTATTTTTTTTATACTGCACGATTATGGAAAATATTACTATCAGGAAGAAAGTAATTCATTAATTAATTTAATTTTACCATTTTTGAGTGCTCTTTAATCATGTATAGCTTTGCATCTCCAGGTATCACATGAAAAGCCTCGTAGAAAGACTTTAGTATTAGTATTGAATTGAAACAACGGATGTGATCATGATTAAAGTTTCAACGTGCTTGGCGTAACTGTTTAGAAAAAAATATGTTATCTAAAATTACATTTATATCAAAAATAAGAACTATTCAATGATGTAACATTGCCCAGAAACAATAGAGGACATCTGCCAAATTGTCATTAAAATATAAACTTGATCTGTCAAAAAATGTAGCCTCTGGAGGGCTTACAAACTTTTGATACACATCCAACCTCACATACATACATCAACATCATGGGAGATGTTTAGTGATCTTTCAAACCTAGAGGTAGTACAGATAGTGTATTGATACATATATCCCTAAATACGCCTACATTTGTATATCACACATCAATGCATACGACATGATTGGTTTTACCACGGCCTCATTTTGTCCAAACATCGAAGAGCGATTAAAAATGAAGAGTTCTTCAGTTGATCATTGGATTACCCAAGTATTGTCAATGTGGAAAAAGGGATAATCCGTCATGCATATGTGGGCATTAGAGTCAAGCATCAGAGTGGGACAGACAAGCTCGTTCTAGACGAGTGCCACCTTTACTATCAGGAAATATATACACTTGAGAGAGACGTAGGGAGATTCATGGGGGATCTCTACAGATATTAATTTTGCGGTTAATATAGAGAGCCCTTCCTCAAATTCTTTTACTGTACTTCTGGAAGGAAGAAGTCTTCCTAGTGTGGTAGAAGAACCATGGCCTATAGTTCCATACTGAAAAAAGTCCTTTCCTTTGGAAAGCACAGCATTGATTGTCTTGATTTAAAGTAATTTAGACCTGTCTTTTGAGTGATATCTGCTTCAGCGAAACCTGCTTCTCGCATCGTGGGCACATCTATGAAGTTAATGCCACTTCCTCTCCTCACCAGCATGGTGAGGGGAAGGGGGGTCGTCAATGTGCTTAATATTCTATAGGGCACCACGTAGAAAACATCGATCTGTGTCACTTCATCTATGGCGTGACCAAATGGTCTGGATTTAAAATTATGAACCAAAACATGTTTTACAACAGCAGTAATAAGTAATCAGTACTTTGGTAAAGCCTAAGAGATGATTTTCTGTTATACTCCTTGTTCTACTAAGTAATCTCATACAGCACAGCATTGCTTTTGTTCTCTTAACCAGTTATACAGTGTACAGTGTGTCTGTCACAACACTTTTCTACTTTAATTTTATATACAAGGAACCTTAATGAGTATGTTTGTAACTTTAATAGTTTCAGAAGAAATAGATTAATCCATTTTCTTTTTCAGAAAAATACAAAGACAGTTTTAGGTGGATTTATTCTCATCAATTTCTCCTTTACCCCCTCTTTCAACAATCATTATTTAGACTGTTCAGTAGGTCATCAACAACAAATTACTAGAATAGAAGCGATAGTACACCTACCTGAGAACATCTTTTACCGTCTACAACTTAAGTTGTGGTAAACAATACACACGCTACCTATTGTTTTACGATATTACTGTAACCTATTCTATACTTTGGGGATTAATGTATCTATATATTAGTATATAAAATATTTATATATTAATGTCTTAATTATATACTAATAAATTTATATACTGTCTAAATGGGAAATTTTTGAACACATTCCATGTTAATGTTAGGAAAAGAGCGTTTAAAAGTTAAAGTTTTTTGACAAATTACTTGTAAAACCGATAGAAGTGAGAGGTGGAAAATATCCAAGGATAGTTAAAATATTCAATAAAGAACTTGAAATCTAATATTGACTAAAGAAACAACAAAAAAAAAGGACAGTAGGACATCTATCTTTAAAAAAATCTACTCCCACGACACCTTGTGCGCTCTCAACCTCGAACTCTTCCACCTCCAGACCTCAACTGTACGTCTCACCCGCTCAACTGTTAAGGTCCCCTCTTAGTAAATATCATTACTCACTTTGTTGTTTCGCTGCTCTTAAATGCATTCCAGTGAAATGCATTCTTTTCAGAGATACACAGACGAAACTAAAAACCTTTTTAAGTTGTTTCTTCCCACTATTATGATTTAATCTATATGGGGTTTCAAAAAGTGGAGAGCTGCAGCTGTTCGATAGTTGTTGGGTTGAACTCAAGGGGTGTCTGATGAGCAATCAATTAGTGTTCAGACTAATAATCAAGAGAGCTATAGATAACTTATAAAACAACTTTGACAGCTGGACGTTAACTTTCACTCGTTTAGGCATCTTTGCAAGTCTAAACCAGGGAATTTAGAATTAATCATCTCCCTATAAACACAGCCTCCGATGATTTATTAAATGATTTACGGGCAAAATATTATACAGCGCAAATAAGATAACTGATAGCGTGAAAACCCCGCTCCCCTATTTCTACACCCTTACCGGCGTTAGAGGCATTTCAACACTAATAATTTAAAGGAAATATCAGTGACGGTGGAGTACCCTCGAAGGAAACTTAGCAGTACTTTCGCTACTAAAGCCTGGAACATACCCCGATATAGTGAAGAGAAAGCCATCAGAGTATCCAATGCCCCCACATTATCACAAGTATTAAAATTGTCAACGTCCTAAGATAGGGAGCCAACCTGTGGGTTCATATTCAGCAAATAACTACAGATGTTCAAATATTTCAAAATCTCTCTACCATGGCCAAAAGCTGAGTGCTGTCAAATTTTCTAACCATCTTACTTGTCCACTAGAATAAATTCTACAAGGACATATTATTACCAAGAAAAACAACAAAACAAAAGGTAATATTGACAATTAAATTCATTAGGGTATTCAGGAGGTAAGTCTTATAGAAAAACCAAGAAAAATTGAAATTAAAATTATCTCGATTATTAAACTAAGAATATTAGAGGCAGTAATGCTTCTGTAAAATAGCCTTTTTGCTGCATCGATTGATATTTACCGTCAAAGGTGATCCTTATTAAAAACATTATCTCTTAAGCCAGACTTCAAAGCATTAACTTTTCTCTATAACATACTTCCATTCAAATTACGTTTGCTAACTGAGTAATCTCTTAGTAATATGAGCTGTGTATAAACTCCCTCTTAATGTAAAAACTTCAGCCATTATTGAGTTCAGGTAATGCCTTATTCTACAAAGAGAAATGAATGAACGGAAAGAGTCATGAGTTTGCAGCTAGCCTATCAGGCTCCAACTTGCATCTCTAAGCTGTTGTTGCTAAACCTAATGTGTTGCTTGTTTCCTTGTAGTGTTGCGTAAACATGGGGTTATCTTTGAGGTTTTTAATGCATGAAGTTCCCCACAACTTTCCAGTAATGTTTTTTATGGTTACATTAAGATTAGCTAACACTCATAAAAACTACATGACTACATACACTACATGGAACTGTATTACTTCTCATAATATCCCTTACCCTCTAATCCCAATATTTCCATTATCCTAGTAGTATGCAAATCCCATTCTCTAGATCAGGGCTTCTTAAACTGTGGGTCGCGACCCCCAGGGGGGTCGCAAGACTACTGGAAGGGGGTCGCAAAGATCTGATACTTTTCAATCATTATAAATAAAATTTTAAAATTAGTATACACACTACGTACAAATATAAATACAAATAAAAATCATACAAAATACTATTGTAGTTTTATTATAACTATTTTTTGAAAAAAGTGGCAATGCAAAACTGTTATGCAGGGACTATAAATGAAAATATGGAAGTAGCATTTAAAATAATAAATACAACTCAGATTTTCTCAAGTGCCTATGCATGAATTTTGAATAGAAATCAAATCAGAATATCCCCTACTATCGGAAATGGCAATGAACAAATTACTGCCATTTTGTACAACATATTTATGTGAATCAGCCTTTTCCACATTAACTTACATAAAATCAAAATACCGTTCAACTTTAATAAACGTTGAAAATTTATTACGATCTGCACTAACTCAAATTGAGCCTAGATTTAATTATTTGTGTAAAAATAAACAATCACATCCGTCACATTAATATTGTTTGATGTTAATAATATGTTTATATTAAAAAAAATGTTACAAAAGTTTATTTTTTCTATTGAATATATAGATATAGTTTTATGTTTTCTTATAAAAAAATTGTTACAAAAGTTTATTTTTTCTATTGAATAAATATATATATAGTTTTATGTCATTCTATTTATTGTGTTTTATTACGACTGATATCCCATCAACGTTTCCAATTATATATATGTGAAATGAATGGGTACGTATTCTTTAATCCTTATTTTATTTACATTGTAAAATAGTGCAATATTACATCTACATCTACGGTTAATATATATTTCATTATATGGAGGAGGGGGTCGTTTAAAATTTCCTAAGCTTGAAGGGGGTCGCTATATAAAAAAGTTTAAGAAGCCCTGCTCTAGATGATATTCTAACAGTATTTCTCTAAGCAACCAAGTACCATAACTGACACATCTTTTTCACTTTGTCAGACTTAAGGGAAGTCATTATAACTTTGAAATTAAAAGTGCTCCCAGCATAATGGAATTACTAATAAGTTAACGCCAAATCCACACCCAAGAATCCTTGCTGTCTTACTAGTTTCATATACTCTTGTAGCAGATTACACTACTGCTCAGCTGCTTGGAAGATAAGGAGTAATCATTTGAAAGGTGAACAGATCTCGTTTACTCTACAGACCAATTAGTCTCGCTCTTGTCTAGGAAATATCTATGAGACTCCAATATTGCTAAAGATAAAATCATTTCCAACTAGAGTAATTTAGCTTTCATGCAGAACATGGAACAACTCTTCATCTAGAAGGGTGGATACTTTTTAAAACAGGGCCCTCATAGCCCAAGAGATAACCACACCTAGATTTAACACAAGCGTAAGAAGTTGAAAGTAGAAAAAGTGAAGTACTTATTGTTCTATTGCCTCATTGTTACGCATAATTTCAAATAGACTGACGTATATTGTAATTGATATTTTTTTTAACTGACATTTTTTTAAGTTCGATTTGGTTAATTGTATTAATGAACAGCAGTTGTACAGATATATATCAGTGACTGATCTGCCTTGAATGAAATATTGTAAACAACTCTACTCATCTAGAGCAGAGTATTGGGAAGTTTCAACGATGAAAAATGTTGTATTCAGTATTTTTACCACGCTTCTGGATATAAAACAAACTTGCTATTGCGTGTTCATGTTGACATGAGCCTATCAGGAACAGCAGTAAGGAAACGTTTTAAATTATGATCTTGGATGCTGTTCCACTTTTCCGTTATACAGTGATGACCAGTAGCCAGTATAAGTGTATTTAGATCCAGCCACCTCTTGCAGTATTAAGTGTCACCTGTGATTATGGGTAAATAAATCATGTTTGTTCAGTAAATTAACGCATCAATGATTTGGTCACTGATGATTTGATAAACCTTGTACTATATAATAATCTTTCTATATAACTCACTAGCAGGCATGCCCGTCTTTGACAGGTATTTTACAAAAATTCAAAGACGACGCGTGTTATTTCAAAATATTATTAGATAAATAATAGAATAAGAAAGATATGTATTTATTAGTATAGCGTTAATTAAGTACCTCTGCATAGAACACATTAGCTTTCTCTCCTTCAGTTGTATGAAGGAACAGAGAGTTGGAACCTCTGACTCTTGAGCAAGTAACATACAGTTGACCATGTGAGAAACACTTGGTCTCACTCACTTCAATTCCTGCTGTAGACAGAGTTTGGCCTTGCGACTTATTTACCGTCATTGTGAAACAGACGCTGACGGGAAATTGCAACCGATTGCCATTTGCAACTGTATCAATTGTATGCTTGGTATAAACACTGACTCCCCAGTACCACACACTGTTATGATATCAGCCTCTATGACGTATCTGTGCAAAGCACGAATTCGGATTCACGTCACGTTATTTTTGGGGCACTCAAGTTTGGTAACAGCATAATTGGTGTCCTTACTTTAAGTTTTAAGTGATGAGCAGGCAGTCCAGGAGCAACTGAGTCAAGAAATTCAATTGGATAACGAACTGCTTCCTCATCACTAATCACTCTTTTTACTGACTAGTAAGTTCTTTCCTCAGCTTGATATAGTGCAAGAACTTGTTCATTGATTTTTCCTGCCTGCTCATTTGTAAGGGTGAGAATTGCTCTTTCACAAAACCTTTTATTCTGAATGGATGGCAGATCTTGAACTTCGGGAAACATCTTGTCAATTATGTTTTGCTGGGAGCTTTGAATGCAAATGAAATTGAAATCAACTAACAATACCTACTTCCTATTCCTGTATTTTTTCAAAATAAACCTGTCTGTGAAGTTAGCGAATGACACCATAAAGTCCATAACTTCGCTTCCACGTTCAATTTCCAATCCATTCAAAGTTTAGATTTTAAGTTAGACATACAAAAATCTACTGTCAAGTTTCAGCATGTTATGTCTTATGGTGGCTAAGTTTACTTGTGACAAAATTTTGCGGAAAATTGGCAAACAAAAAATGATGGACAGAACTTTTTCTAAGAGTGGATTCGGTTTCTCCAATATATGAAACGTAAAGATAACTTGAAATGAGCCAGTTCTAAGCAATGTACAGACGAAACCTTTCTTTTATTTTTATAGCTGTCTACAAGGTTTGTCTATTCAAAAGTTTATTGAAATTTTTAAACTTAACAATATGGTAGACTTTTTATTAATGTTGTTTTTTATTATGAGTTTTAAATAATTTAAAACAATAAAACGATTATAAGCTAAATCACATTGTTGAACCTAAAGTATATTCTGAGGAACACCACGAACTCTAATTTTTCCCAAAATTGATGGGGTAAAGTTTACTTTTAATGTGTTATTCATCATACACTTTTCAGAAAATCATAATGTAAGTAAACTTAGTTTTTTACTGTTGTAACAAATGGTAAGTTTTTGAAATTAGAAATGGGATTTAAATTCATATGATATATCATTGTGTTGAAGAGTGTTTGTTCTATAATGGAGATTAGGATATCATTAAGAGTAATTGATGTTGAGAACACAATGTTTTTAAAACTTGGGCAGATACTAGTCTATCGCCTCAATTAGCCACGTCCTTTGATGCAATAATGAATACTTGTAGGGAGATTAAATCGCCTGCCGGACTTGCACATTCATAGCAATTGCGAAAGACGGGCATTCATTTCTCTCAGCTACTTCTCATCTGACTCAACCGCCTTCTTACTTCTAGTTGCTAAATTAGAGCATAAAGGTTCGCAATTAG
The DNA here is from genome assembly GCA_026182355.1 of Hermatobates lingyangjiaoensis. Taxonomy (NCBI): domain Eukaryota; kingdom Metazoa; phylum Arthropoda; class Insecta; order Hemiptera; family Hermatobatidae; genus Hermatobates; species Hermatobates lingyangjiaoensis. The sequence continues at coordinate 2,494,903 of JAPFBL010000015.1, forward strand.
CACCAACTCATGCAGAATGATCGTCATATTTACATGGCCATGCACAAAATGCACAATTCAGATACTATTAATATGTTTAATATCCAAAAACTAATTGAATGTTTACATCAAAATAATTACTTTGATACGAGTACGTTTCAGCTTAAGAGTCAAAATTTCTATTCTCTTACTACATTTACAGATTAATCATAGGCACTATCTAAAAAGGCATCCAAGTAGAATTCTTTAAATCGTGATTAAATATACAAATTTAGTACAATAGTAGCGTACACATAGACAATACGGCTTGTTTAAAGTGTTAAAAAAAATACTAAAAACGGTACTTCTTAAAAATTAAGCATTTTTGAAGAATCAAAAAAAATTACGTCGGAACATTTGACAGATGTTGAATGTAAATGTTTAATTACATTGAATATTCGACTTAAATGAGTGCTCACACAGTGTGTTATAATAAATTAATAATAAATATCCTATCAATGTTTAATATTCATATTTATTTAAAAAAAAACGAAAATAATATCCGAAATGGACACAATAGTTCCAATACAGAAGTAAAAAAAGATAAATACTCGGTCTTAAATTTTTACTTTCAATCTCCTTAAGAGATTCAGTAAAGGGATACTAAATGCACTACTGTACAGAGGGGTCCCCTAGGTCTCCTTTATATAACATCTTGACGACGGTTTTAACCGAAAATATGAAACTGCAAGTGATGATATTTCCTTTATGTATATCTTTACTCAAACTGAAGTATTGTATATTTATTTTACTTCTAATTATTAATAAATCCTTACCTATTTTTAATTACTTTTAATTATTTTTATATTTTTTTTTACCAAGTATATCATGTAAATCAAGAGAGCCTTAATGAGATGAATAGATATTTCTGTTAGGTTTTAGGGTTTCATAAACAGGCTTCAAGCGAGAATATAACATTCTAAGTAGTGGTTCAAAATTTACATCTGTCAGTGTACGTCTTCATTTATGCTTAACATCCTTTATGATGAAAAACGTATATGCGTAATGAAGGTAAATTCAAATACCACAAGTAGTTTTTGAACAAACCATTTCAAACTGAGAAATTTTGTTGATCCAGAGAAGCATAAAACTCATTGAGTTTACAATTCTCCAAATGATTTAAATGAAGAGAGCTAATTTGAAAATGATTTACTCTAGCTGAATTAAGGGTAACAGCTAGAATTTTATACTTGCTGACTTAAGTTTAATTGCTTGTTTGTTGATCCTCATTTAAATATGGTTTTATTATCACATATAAATTATCATGCGCTTTGGAATCAAGGATTTTTATCAAAATTCATAGTACCTTAGTATATTCCCAATATTTTTGGCAACAAATTCATTTTGTGGACATGAAAAAACTCTATGCGAGATGGGTGCCGCGATTGCTCACACTTAACCATAAGCGCAATCGTGTGACCACTTCAAAAGAGTGTTTAGCGATGTTCAGCTGTAATCCGGACGAATTTTGCGCCGTTTTGCTACTGTGGACAAAACATAGATCCATCACAACATGCCAGAGACCAAGGAACAATCGAAACAGTGGGTTGCTGTGGGCGAACGTGGACCAAAGAAAGCCAAACAGAGTCTGTCAGCCAACAAGGTCATGGCCACAGTTTTTTGGGATGCACGTGGTGTCATTCACATTGATTACCTCAAGAAAGATAAAACGATTACCTGCGAATATTATTCAAAGAAGAAAAACGCTGGACTAAATCTATCGAGCTAAAAGGTGACTATGTCGAAAAATAAAATGTTTCTTTGCCGAAAAAATTTTGTTTTATTAAAAAAGTCAAGGACTTACCAAACCGCTCTTGTATTTGCTTGAAATGGTCTGAAAAACATAATATCTCACAAACTAAGAGCAGACTTATTTACTAAATTTGATCGTGATTCAACGAACACGTGGCACTCCTAAACAAACTAGACAAGTTGTTGCTAAAATCCACAGACTGTTTGTCTTTGTAAAATGATCTCTAATGTAATTAGATTTTCTGTTTCAAAATTCTATACTTCGGCCAATTAAAAAGGTTATAAATAAGGACTGAAACGAAGGTAATGAGAGTTTAATTTGAACCTGAAGTATTGAGTGAGTCCTGATAAACAATAATTTTGTTTCCATTTCACGGTCGATACTTTTATCAATATTTGTTATATATATATAAACATTAACACATAGGAAAGAACAGAGAAAGTCACTACTGAACTCACTTCTATATTTCGACATCCGTCGTCATCAGAAAGAAGTACAAAGTACTTAGCAGATATATATATATATATATATATATATATATATATATATATGGTATATATATGTTCTATTTTATATAGAAATTCTATTCTATTATTTAAGAATATAATACAATATAGTAAAAAAATCTGGAGTGGCCTACACTCTACTTTACTATAAATAACTTAATGTCAAATTTCTTGAGTATATAAAACATAACGTCTCATTTAAGCATAACGTAAACATCTAAATGGGATATAATTATTAGCCTTTCATTGCTGAGGTAGTACAGATAGTGATTGAAGGACATATCAATTTATAAGCTTATTTTTGTACATCACATATAATTTATTATTTGCAAATAATTGCATTAGTATAACTACAGCAGTAATAACATTTTTGAAAAACCAAAGTGAACATTTCTTGAAACGATTTATTCTCCTACAAGAGAATGGCTTTCGTTCAAACAGCCAGTGGATTTCTTACATCGTTTACTTGACACCCTTCTACATTAAATATTAAAGTAAAATTTTAAAATTTAAAACAGGAAAATACCCTTTTTTTCTCTGAAAAACATCTTAAACAGCGAAGAAAATGTTATTTTAAGGTGCTTTGTTAATTAAAGATGTACGATAATTACATTTATTAATCTCTAAACGAAAGATTCCAATTATGAATTATCATTTACATTTTTGGTCTTTTATAGAATTATTATACTCGGAATTTTAATCTTTAAAATAATAATAATAATAAGCTTCTTAGTATTTAATAAGATCATTTTCCTTCCCCTTTGTCAAATAACATATATACGAATTTTTTCTGAGTGAGTGTTATTATTTTCCTGCACAATATTATTCCTCTTACATCTCTTATCAGTCAATAATATATTTTCATTTTACCATTAGAAACATCAATTTTATCTCAGTGGATTCGCTCAAAAAATTTCTAAGTCAATGTAAACAATGTAAAAAAAATACAAAAAATTCGACAAGTATAGCAGGTGATCTCTTAGTCTAGGATAAACAAAGAGTTTTTATATCGTTATTGCTCTTTCCCGTAATTGAAACTTCATGATTTTTTTTTTTATGAATTGCTAATTTTTTGTTCCATTTTTGGTCAAATTTTCATTATTTTTTAATGAGCCGTTTAGCGTCAAAAAAACATTTTCTGAAAACACAAATCGTACTGTAACGCCCCTTTAGCGAATGTAATTTTCGAAAAAGATATCTCAACTCATTCTCCACATAATGTTCTATTTTTAGGCGTAGTTTCATTTTGATCCATCAAACAGTATGGCTTGTATCGCTCTCACAAGGTTTGAGATTGAATTATAAGTCAAAATTTTTACATTTTATTGAAAAAAAAATATTTACTGTTGTTTTAAAATTCTGAATATATTTTTCGTTTGTTGCATTTAAAACCTCAAAGATAATGTCAAAATTTCAAAACTCTAGGGTTATTAGTTTAGGAGAAATAAATGTTTTAAAAAAAACAGTTTTTGGCAAAAAAAGTGACTTTCCCATCATGCATAATTCTTCCCAAACAATAGGGATCTTCGTCTTCATGAGGCCCATTTTTGTGTAAAATATCAACTTGATCCATCAAAGATTCTGGACCGTAGCGTGGTAACAAGCAATGCTAACACACTCACCCACCCACCCACGCACCCACCCACACACACACAGACATCATCGTAAAAACTTCATAAAACGACTTCTGGGACCTCAAAACATGTAATTCCGTCAAAATCTCGAGATCGAATTTTTTCACGATCACTATACTTTACTTATAGGAAAGTAATAATATAAGAATATAACATAGAATATTATTTAATAATCTATATTCTATTATTTCTATTTTATAGTATATATATGCTAAATAATCATAATACACATATGATGGAAACTAATGGAAAGAAGTGCCACAAAAAAATAAAACATAGAGAAAATCGGCTTATGTGACTTTTACATACCTAGATGTATTTTATATATATATATATATATATATATATATATATATTATATATATATATGATCAAACCACAATACGAAACAAACCAACCGTAACAAACGGTCTTAGTCAGAGTCAAAAACCCAACTGATATATATATATATATATATATATATATATTATATATATATATATAAATATATATTTTAAAGAGAACAATTATTACTGAAATATAAAAAAATATTTCAGAGATAATTAATCATATAATTCCTAAATGTCCCCAAATAATTTGGATGTGGTAAAGAAACAAGAAACGAACAAGTTATGGATGTTTATTATGCATTCAGTTCGTAACATTCCTGGGAATTCACTGTAAGTGTGGTGTAAAAGTATATTAATAATAGACAACACATGAAAGTATTATCGGATAAAGCTATTAAGGATAATGATTGTCGTTACGCGAACATCTTCGGAACGGAATTATGCATAAAACGGAAGAAATAAGAAATGAGCAATTCATTTGATCTGCATATAATTACAATTTATGTTCGATCTCACCATGCGAAACAAGAGAAACGCAGGCAAGGAATTATATCTTGAGCAAGATGAACAATTAGATGTAAACATCGCGGAGGAAACTCGGCTGACTGCAGAAACTTTCTTATCACATTTTGTCACCACTGCTTCTCAGTGAACTTCCTCATTAATTATCCTTTACTTATTCAACAGCACCAGCAATAATTGATATAATAATCACTTGTTGAATAAAAAATTAATTTTGCAGAGCGATTAGTAATACGTTTCAGTACTCGACTAAGATAATATATAACTAAGGCTAGAAATGCTTCAGATGAAGAACGCTTGTAGTTCTCATTATAATTAGAATTTTTTTTCCATCTTGCATCTCTTGTATTTCCTCATATTACGTACTAGATGATATGTCTAGGGAAGATAACCAGAAACCTTAACTTCATAAAGATGTTTAAATGAATTAGTTTCACATTCCCCTCTTTTTAATAATTTAATAATACTTAAAGCTTATTTAAATATTGATGTAATAAAGTTACTGCATTTCTCCGACTGAAAAAAAAGTTCAATTAAATTAAGCATTATCAAATGTAATATGGACTTCACAAATCTGAAATAAAACAAAGAAAGTAATATGCAGAAATTAAACTCAAATATTTTTTAAAACTATTTTAATAGATTCAAAATTTAATTTATTTTAAAATGAAATCAACTATAAAAAACTTTCAAAAATGTATCTTTGATAATTTAATAGAACTCTCTTATGAATTGAATTAAGGTAAATGTAACGACTTTGTAAAGAATATTTGTAACAACTAAATTGTGAAAACCAATGTGGATCAGATACTGTGGAGCTTGAATAGCCACTCTTAAAGATTAACGATCGAGTGCTTGCTTACTCTGTGAAGTTTAGATGAGACATCAATATTACGTGAAAGTGAAATCGATTTACTCTTTCGATCATGAAGTAAAATTGGTCATGATAATAGTTCTAAAAAAAAAGACAATCAACATATTTACAGTCAAAAAGAGGTACGTAGTTTTATATGAATGATATTTTATGTGGTGTCGATATGTTGACTGAAACCCTAGACTGTGCATATGTGAAACCTTTGACCATTCCCCTTACGTCCATGAATAGCTTGTAATTTTCTCTCCTTTAATGATAATAAGAAACTTCATGAAACAGACAAATCAGATTTGGAAAATATATATGAAAGCTAACACCAAATCGTTCAATGAAGATTTTACAAGCTACGATACAACTCACACCACATGATTTCAGTTTCATTATGTAACTATATAGATAATTACTGTCAAGTAGTTTGTAGTAAATAAACTTGTTTATCAATTTTTTTACTGTGATTGCTTACTGTGATTATTTAAGCAATACTACCACTCTCTTTGCGTTTATTACAAAATCAAAACATATCATTTGCATGACAAATTTACAGCTGTAGGCAAAAAATGAAAATTATAGTAAACTGTTTTTATATTTAGCTAATGTATTGTAATAATCGATTGATTTGACAACTTGCAGATAGTGTTTTACTTATTCCTTCCTAAACTCCTTTCGTTATCCTGATTAGTTCAGCCTTCTTTGATGCGAAAGGCGATTAGAGGAATTGTTCAGATTTTTTACTTCCAATACCCACACTTCTGCCTTCAGTGCTATATTAAAGGTTGAAAGTGTCATTCATGCCTTCATTACATCTATTTTAGTTGCGCCGAGTAAAACAAAATGTGAGTAATCTTTGTTGGTAACAAGATTTTACTTTACGCAAGTTTCTAGAGCAGGAATCTTAAGCGATTACCTGACGTAGTAAAGTTGCAGAGTCTGACAATTTTACGGCTTTTTGAATAACCGCTCACTTAAAAAAACAAAGGAGCATGACCTCAATTCTCAAATGGGATCTCTAATACAAACAAATAGCTCTATCTTACTGGTCTGTACCTGACCGTAGCAGCAGTTTAGTTGGTTCAAATAACCTAAAAGGCAGAAGCTATGCCAACTGAATTATGTAGCATAAATCATTGCGTGATTCATCAGCCTATCTAAAGAGGCTATTGAAAGAAAACTCTCCGAACATAATACCATATCTCTTGATGTTTTTTGCTAGTAATTAAAACTTTACTTCCATCTATTTTTTTTGTTGATTATCACGTTATTCTATATTATTTTTTTTCTGGTGCAGATTTATTACGAACTGTTAAATTGACTGGCTCCATGTATAAGGTTGGCAAGAAATATACACTTTAGGCCTTTGATAAGGGTGACCGAAGCAGTTTCACAGGTATTGAACTCCTTAAAGCGGAGCTAATGGACAAAAGGAAGCAGAATGATATATGGGATTTCTAGTCAGTAATGTTCCAGCAACTCTCTCCCTTTCCCGTTCGAATTCTTTCACTTATCTTCTATCAGCAACATCCTGCGCTTATCTCCCTCTCATTTGATCACACTTTCAATCGATATTCAATAGTTTCTTTACAATGGATAAAAAACAGATGCTATTCATAATATAGTATATACTATGCTAGATGATTCATCACAGAATCTAGGGGTTTCTGAATTACCATCTCACTCATGTAAGAAAATAACTGTATATTGTTTATGTCTTACATAAATGTATATTAGCATATATACAATCTTTAACATGAAAAACTAAGGGTTTAGGGAATGGAAAACACGTCTCTGTGACTGAGGCAACGGCCTTACCGACTAAGTCATGGAGGTGCCCACTACGTCAATTAACTGAAAAGAAGTAATATACAAGTTTAGAACCAAATTACTAATGATCATCTGATATGAAATTAATATGACCTACAAACAACATCTTCACATGCATTTTATAAACATATATAAATATACAAGATTTCACATATAATCTTGTATATTTATAAACACATATAATAATTTCACAAATATATTATTATATGTAAAATTTCACATAATAATTTATAAATAATATAATAATTTCACTCAACTGAAATAACAATCAGTAGGGTTTTTGACTCTGTCGAAGACCGTTTGTTACGGTTGAAAGATCATAGTCTTTTTTTCCCTCTTTCACATTCTGGTTTGATCATTGATATATATATATATATAACTTTAACACATAGAAAAGAACAGAGAAAGTCACTACAGAACTAACTTTGATATTTCGACATCCTTTGTCATCAGGAAGAAGTGCGAAGAACTTGGGTCGAGAAGCAAACTGCAACTCAAAATATCGAAGTGAGTTCTGTAGTGACTTTCTCTGTTCTTTCCTATGTGTTAAAGTTTATATATATATTTACAAAAAATAAATATGAATTTCTCATTTCAAGCATACAATAACGTGTCTCTCAGAGAGTATACTCATCATTTTCTTCTGATGCTAATTGATGATTCAGAGTTATTTATAGAAATACTAAATTATTTATGACACTTATACATCATTTTGTAATTTTGTTTTTGTTAGAGCGTTTTGAGGGTAGATGACGATATTCTACAAATATATCTCTTAATTTTACCCCTTTTCAATTGGGTAGTGATATTGTAATCTAACATCACAAAAAATCATTGTGATGTAATATTAACTAATAATTAGTTTTTAATGTTATTTGTTTATAAACTTACAAAAAAAATAATTATATGTCATCTTTATTGTCTCTCTGAGAGACAACTCGTTCGAACTCCAAATGAAACAATCTACGGCTTTTGGTTGTATTCAAATTACAGATTGTCACATGCAGACGCCTGTGTAATGTTAAATTTACTCTCGTTTATTGTAATGGAGATTGAAATTTACTAAATTAACTCCTTTCAATAAAACTGTTCACAGAACTACAGTAGTAAGTTATCGTTACAGTCTTAAGTAATTGTAATACAGAAGAAAATTTGTCAAAGATTAGTTTTTATCTTTCCAATTATATGCAAAGTGTATTTTATGTTATATTTTCTTAAATTCACATTATTGTTATTATCTACCCACATTTGGTTTGATTAAACCGTACTTAGTATAGTAAAAGCCAGTTCTCTCACAAATTAGCGTTTAAAAAGTATTTTGACAATTATTAAGTGAGAAGAAAAAAATTACTCTCTTACCATTAAACTAATATGAATGTCCGTGTGATTTCTTTCCAATATACATACTTTCAACAAGTAATTAAAAAAAGCTATTTGGAAATTCATAGCATCTTAGAAGATGTTTTTCTTAAATAAATTAACAAATGTCGGTAGTTTCTATCATATTTTAAGCCTAGAGGCTGTAAAATATAGTTCATTAAACTCTTGTCGAATATGATTGCTGCCGTAACACTTTTCTCTAGCTCTTTCTCTTCTTATGGCTTATATTAATATGTAATCACATGAAATTTCCAACTACTCATCTAGTCCATGAAACTGATAAAATTTAAGTAGATATTTCACTAAGTCACACCACACACTGAACAGAATTATGTCAAAAATTGTAAAATGCAAATTATGGCATCTGCTGACTGTGTATGACCATAAATAAACACTTTTTATAATTAAAGAGGTGAATAATTATTTTCCATTGAATATACAAGCCATTTACGATACCTCTTTGAACATTAATGAACTGAATTTATAACAGTTAATTAATTATATGTCTTTTACTTACTTCTGTTGAAAATATATGCAAGAATATTTATTATATATTATAATCTTGCATATAAACAATGAAAATTATCATATTGATTGGACAGGAGCTAAATTTATTACCTATGAAAAATCGATATTGTTAAGAAATAATATTGAATCATCTCTAATTAAATTTAATAAATCAAATATTATAAACATTAGTAATGGACTCTTCAAACTTGATACTTTCGTTACGAGGGCAACAGCCTCTTCTAAAAGGTTGACAGCTAGCGGGTAGTTTCTTACTCTTTCTTACTGTACTCCTTTGTTTCCCCAAACATCCCTTTCTCGACATTTGCCTTTCTTGAAAATTCACCCTTTTGAAATACCACCCTTCCCTTCCACTCTTCTGAAACCCTCACCAGATGTTTTCTGCATCTAGTGTTTCAGTTGGGTTTTTGACTCTGACGATGACCGCTTGTTACGGTTGAAAGATCTAAATCTTGTTTTCCCATTTCATATTGTGATTTGATCATTGATTGTTATTTCACGTGTTTATGTGAAATCTTTTTATATATAATAAGGTTTAAATACGATCGCAAAAGTGTCAATATATGAGTATCTTTTCTGCCAGCTTTAGAGGAAGCCTGTATCTACGTATATCTGGTTTCTCATTAACACTGACGATAATAATTTTTTCACATTACCTATTTATTTATTATTTATTTCTTTTACATTTTACTATATCTTCATTTTTTCATTCTTTTTATTTATTTTGTTATATATTTTTTATTTAATTAATTAATATCATTATGATTTATTCCTCGCTATGTTTTAATTTATTTCATATTTTCCATTAATTTCTTTATTTATTTATGTTTAATTTTGTTTCATACATACATTTATTTAGTAGTTTTATACTTCGTTTTCACACTTCTGTATTTATGATATCCTCCTTTACTTACCATAGTCAATTTTTAATTTATTGTCTCTCCACTTAATTTATTTCTTCATTCTTCATGCTATTTTTCCTCATATTTCCTTAACTGTTAAATAATAGCTAAATATTGATTTTAGCTGAAAAATATACATTTTATTCTAACCAAAGAGTATGTAAACCTTTCTGATTTTCTTACGATACGTTGTGTCCTCTGATGTGCCAATAAAATGCCTTTGACCTTATTTCATCTACTCCTTCTTTCTAACAGATGATTTCTTTCTAACTGTGGTTTTACAACCGTCGCTGCGTAGAGTGTTTGGTCTCCCTCCCTTTCCTCTCCTGAAGGCCATTTAATCAAAAATTAGAAACTGTAAGTGTATGTTTCATCTTCCATTTTGTATTCCTGTACTATATTGTTGCCATCAGTTTCCGATCGTTTTCACAACTTTAAATATAAATATAGTTACTTGACGTAGTGGAAACCTTGAGGACTTGGTCGGTAATGACGTTGCATCAGTCACAGAAACGTGTTTTCTATCCCTAAGCCATTAGTTTTTCATGTTAAAGATTAGGGGTAGCAAAAATGGCATGTTAGTTAATTGTCTTTTCTTTTCATCCCTTTGTCTTGTCTTTTCTATTATCCCTGTTCTAGCATAATATATGGTAATATTGATTTCTGTAAGAAACTTGGTATAATTTTCTTACATGATCGTTTTCACAACTTCATACATATATACATGTATAACTGATTTCACGTGAAACAAAAATCAGTGTTCAATCCAGAGTCAGAAATCAGAAAAAAAATGAGATCATACACTGTAACAAGTGGTCTTCCTCAGAGTCTAATCTCATTTGTGAAAGGATGAAATATACATATACATCAAACTATTGCAAGAAAAGAACATGTAGAAACAAAAAACAACTCACATCAATGTTGAATCACTTTGATAATGTTGAATTCTATATACAGACGTACGATTATATACCGATACCAGTATGAAATGACAGGACTGAACTAAACACACTATAAAATAAAGAGAAAGGTACAGGGGGATGTAAACAAGTCTAACTGAGATATTTCGCTAACCGTCGTTTTCAGATAGAAGAGAATTGGTGAAGGGCAGAGGTCAGCTCAGCGTCAGTGAGAATTGATTGCAACTGAGTTCTTATCTTTATGTTGAAGTATATGTATCTTCAAGAAAACGTTAAGTATAGGTATCTATTTATTGTTTACATATACTTTCTCTTTTACTAAATTCGCATTTACGTATATACTCATATAAATAATTTTCAAATGCAGATGATTGAATAGTAACTAATTAAAAGAGTTTTTCCTATCAAAATATTTGGTATCATTTATAGTTCCTTCCTAGAAGGAGAGACTTCCAAAAAATTAGGTTTACTCAGAAGCTGTTACTGTAATCTTTAGGAAATTTAACGTTGAATTTCAATAACTAACGGCCTGTTGTAAAAATGAAATACATCTAACATATTCCTTAACAGTGTTAGTGACTATCATTCTTAAAAATACTCTAAAGTATCTGGTAAATGAACAATTTTTGATAAAATATATACATTTTTTTTCTAATCAAAGAGTATATACGATTGCTTTGGGTTTTCTTATGATACGTTGTGACCTGTGCTACAAATGACCTTGACTGACTTGCATGTGTTCTGGAACTTCAAGAGATAAAATACGTCTAAAACTCTGAATATATCGTTCAATTTACAAATAAAAATGTAAATAACATTATAAGGGATTTAATAAGTCATTTATATTAAATAAGTGATATTATGTTAATAAACATAAGGAGCATAATTACATGCTCACCACACATATAGGAATAAAATGACACAGATCATGATTTCAGCACATCTCACCTAACTGACAGATGGTCAATGATTTACTGGTTAACGGTGTGGCTATACGGAAATTTCAAATCATTGCTTTCTCTCACATTCCATATTTTTTTCATGAAGCAAATAAAAATACCTTGGGCATGACGTTTCTCGGAGAGAAAATGTTGGTGAGAGGACCTGATATCCATATATGACTGCCTACCTACGTAATGCAACAATCAGCAATGACTTCAAAAATCATTCAATCATTTATTACCAGCTTTGGTAACTATAAATGTACAATAGTTAGGGTTGTAAAAAGATATGAGGAAATGCTAAAGTAAGACAGTAACCGCTCCGCATGTTCCCTTCCGATTCCTCTCTCCGTAATCCTAAGCCAATTAAAACAAAATATAATTTAATTAATACAATACTATTAAATCCTATAGGATTAAATCAAAACATGACAGTCACTTTCATTACAAATAACTGTTTTTCTGCTACAAATAAATCCTAACGCTCTTAATTAAATTGTTCTGTAATGCTCCAATGCTTGTGAAGCAAACAAGCTAAATTTATTATCTTAGATATAAAAAGAATTCATTACAATGATGGTTGAAAAGCATCTTTGGAAAGCATTTACGTTTTAAAATTTCACAATATCTTTATTAAATTTGTTCATTTCCTGGTCTACAGGACCTGGTCTACTAGATTACTAAAGCAAGAACAAAAAGAAAGAAAATAAATGCCAGTACCAAAACTGATTTCGGTTGAATCTCGTTTCTAGATTTATTTTAGTTCTTAGTCTTACTGATACTTAACATCACAATACTCTTAACTAATATTTAATTCTAACTTTTTTTATGTATGCTTCACTATTTAATTACACACACTTAAGCATACATTTAAACACAAACACAACAGCAATTATGACAGCTATTTTTATTTTATCCCGTTGTGTTAAAAAATTGATTTGTTCCTTGGATGAATTTTTACGAAATGGGTAACTTGAGTTATTATTTCTGCGTATATATATATTTTTTTTTTGAGTCTTGCTTTCATTACTTTGACCTAGATATTTGATTAAATTTGATTATTTGTTTTACTTGCCAAAATAATTTATTATTGTTAGGTTTAGTAGGTTTTAAAATTGATTGTAGATCAATTGTAACTTATTTTAAAGACTTAAGAGTGAGATATAGGGTGTAGGTTGTTCTTCAACCCTTAGTGTTACGTTCTGTTCCCTAACCCACTGGATCAAACAGCTGCATTGAATGATTGATACCTACTTGGCAAATAATGTCTAATTTATAAGAAATGTATAAGGAAAAATACTGACGGAGTCATCATTTTTATAAAAAAAAAAGCTAAAATGTGACCTTGAGGAAAACTGTTAGTTGGTCGGATGAGCTTGGACTCATTCCCAAATACCTTAGAATAGTTTATACATTGATATCCTTAGGAAGATATTATTATAACAATTAAATAAAAAACAATGTTTAAAACACAATAAGAAATTCATAATGTAACTAAGATCTTTCAACTAAAATATCGGGTCTTCGTCAAAGTCAGACGATAGATAGATGGCTTGGGGAGGACTAATGTAGTCCAAAATCTTCTCACCGATTTTCAGGACTACGATTATCTTATTTGAGTTTGGTCGTCCAATCGCTGGGGGATCATAGTTCAATACTCCAGGACAGGGCTGAGGTAGAGTCCAGCACTCTAACTCGGTCCCCTGCAGAACTGCTCTATGCCTACTCGTAAGCTTCATTCTCTATTTCACGCCTGTTACACATCAAGCAACACGGGAGAAATCACTGCCCCTCACCAAGAGTCCAGATGAAACCCGATCTCGCACCAGTATAACTATCTACCTTGCATAACTGTAAACTTGTTTTGGTGCTATTCTAACAGATGGTTCATGATTCTTTCAATTGTTTTATATATATATATATAACGGAAGGTCTCCAACCGTCGCTTCACAAGTGCGCTTAGTTCTGTGTTTGTGATTCAAGTTTGAAACGTTTGTTGTCCTTTTGGATCATTTATATATATATATATATAGCAGATTCAATAATATATCGACTGTTTGATAGAATAGGTGTGCTCTCTAATCGGGATTCGGTCAATTTTCTAGGATAAAACTCTCGTTTGATTTTTTATCCTAGAAAATTGACGGAATCCCGATTAGAGAGCACACCTATTTATATATAGTTTTTTTTGAGGGTTGGGGTCTTATGATTAAAAATAATCCTTTCTCCAACGTTCTGATGTCCAGCAGGCTTAGCTGTAGATTACAAAGGAAGAGAGAGAGAGAGAGTGAGAGAGAGGTATACACAGAGACAAAGACAAAGAATAACAGGATGAGAGGGAGAGAGAGATGGAGATCACACACATAGACACACACACAGACACAGAGAGAGAAAAACAGAGAGGGATATCCATATATATATATATATATATATATATATATATATATATATATATATAAGAAGAGAGAGAGAGAGAGAGAGAGAGAGAGAGAGAGACAGAGAGAGAGAGAGGGAGAGAGATACACACAGAGGCAGTATATATACATATATATTGAAAGTGATTAATAGTCTATTGCATTCATTAGTTTTTCATTTATGATTAAAATATGTAAATATGTTGTGTGCTTATCAATGTTCTAATCAATATTTGACATTAATTTATATCATTTTTCATATTGGTAGTTCATATTAACAATATCATTGTTCATTTTAATTTATAAAATGTTCATATTAGCAGAACATTAAGAATCCATACCTTACATAATAATAAGAATGCATCGTGCTCTTCAATATTTTATGTAGAAGGGACTTCTAAAATTAACTATATGAACTTGTCTTCACATTCTTTTATATCCTCTTTTATATCTTTATGCAATCCATAGCCAGAACATTAACAACTCTGTAACATCGCTGCCAGTTGATAGCAATAATATTAGGTTATACTCACTATGCTCCCGAGAATACGCAAGATGTTGAATAGAGTACAATGAGAGAGTTCTCTTGTCAGGTCTCACAATAGTAGACATGTTTGCAACCTCCTTAGTTCAGATGAAGACCTTCCATGCAACAGCCTGATGTATTGTCAGACACCTCGAAAAAGAGCCAACTCAATCCTGTGCTTCCCTATCTCTCAGAGAGGATGATCAACCACAAAATACTAACAGTTTTACTAAAAAAAAAACAACCAATAAAGATCAACATTTGACTAGAACCTGTAAAACCTATTTAAACTTTAGCTACCTCATTGCATTAGTATCAATCGTTACCACTAACTTGCACCCTCGTGCTACCGTATTCTTCTCTATCTTTGAAATCAATCAGGTCCTGGCATCCCTTAAAACCTGTCCCTGCTTATGATAACCTTAGTTAAAAGTACTCATAAAGTTGTCTGTGTTCATGGATTTAGAGCTATGGTTTGACTAAGTCTGGTACAGTGGCCTCTTATAAAGAATAAGACGTTTTGGCTTCCATGAATGTTTTGTGGAAGTAGTAAAGTTTTTCAAACATTTTAATTTTTTTTTTCTTCTGCAGGAGGCAGTTGATATTTCATTTTACAGCATTGATAGATCAGATTCCAAGGTTTTTGTTCTCTTCAACATGTACCCTTATAATGCATTCCGGGTTGTACAAGGGGAAAAGTGAAGCCAGGTTTGATTAAACCATAATACGCGATTTTTTAATAAACCATAATGTGTGTGAACCACATTATCGTAAATTTTGAATGTAAATGAAAAAAATCTGGAGTAGCCTACACTCAACATTACTATAAGTAAACTTAATATCAATCTTCTTAGGTATATAATTTATAATTTCTCATTTAGGTATAATATAAATGTGCAAGTGGGAAAAGTTTGTTAACTTTTCATTCCTGGAGGTCGTACTGATAGTGACTTATCCACTTATCAATATACACGCTTGATTTTATATATCACAATAACTACAGCCGTAATAACAGTTTTGGAAAGCAGAAGTGAAGATTTCGTGTTACAAAATAATCTCTTACAGGAGAACATGACTTCTGTTTCAATAGCCATTGGGTCACTTACATCATTTATCTGATCTTCTTCTACGATTTAAGACAAAGTTTCCCATTTTAAAACATAAAAATATTCCTATTTTCTAAATCAATCTAAATAAACGAAAAAGAATCTTTCAAATAAAGCTGGTGATGCATTAGTCTAGGATGAAAATCCCCTTATTTTTTTTAATCCGAGTTATACTTTAAATGTCGTTGTTTTATGAAATGTTATTTTCATAGGTTAATTTCATTAAATGATTTTCAAAACATTCTTCTAATAATCAGTTGAAAACGATGTTCAGTTAGAATGCGTTTGAGTTTTATTATTGATAATTTTCTTTGAACATTGAAAATAATTCAATTGAAAATAAATTTTAAATGAATTACAATGTTCTCTGTACCAGCTATTTGACAGCAAAGTGAATTTGAGTGAGCATAAAAGTTCCAGAAATCAATCCATCAATATATCACAAAGTGGATATTGATACAAAGTGGATGGTTTATTCAATTACTATGCAATTAATGAACCACCTACATGACGCAGCTTACATGTAGGAAATTTTTCACTCAACTATGCCATAAGTATTTATATTCTCAAACTTCTTTGGCATATAATTTTCCATTTAAGCATAATTATAAATGTCTATAAGGCATATGAGTAATAATATTTCATACATATGGAGACTGTACAGATAGTGATTCACCCAGTTATCAATATATATACTTATATTTGATTATCACACAAATGATACGTGTAATATTCTTGATATTACTACAGAAATAGCATTTTGGCAAAGCCAAAGCAAAAAAAATGTATTACAAAATAATCTCTTACAGGAGAATATGACGTTTGCTACCACAGCCAGTGGTTCTCATACATGGCCATCTATAGCACTATAGTGCCAGTGAATCTGTTACATTTATTATATATACAGCATTGAATAAATATATTTATCTGATCTTCTTCTATATTAAAAGTTCATTTGAGTCAATTCTCTTAAAAAGTCTGGAGTGGCCTACAGTTCACTTCACCACATTACTAACTTAAAAATAATATCAATCTTCTTGGGTTTATAATATATAATGCCCCATTTAGCCATGTTTTAAATGTCTGGTTTATAACCTTTTCCTTAAATGGAAAAGTTTTATTAGTTTGTCATTACTGGAGTTAATACTGATAGTGATTCATTCACTTATTAATATATATGCTTATTATTATCTTTATCACACCACTGATGCTTATAATATCATTAGTATAACTACAGCAGTAATAACATTTTTGAAAAGCGCAAGTGTAGATTTTGTATTACGATATTACTCTTATAGGAAAACATCGATTTTGTTCCAATAACCAGTAGACCACTTACATAGTTTATTTGACCTCCATCTACATTGAAGATTTAAGACAAAGTTTCCCATATAAAACTTGAAAATATTTTAAGTATTTTAAAAACATTACAAAAGTTTTTGCCTGAAGTGTCAAAAAATGTAAGAAAAAATGTCGTTTTCAGATAATTTTTAATTTAAGATATAGGATAAGTTCATTTATTATTTTTAAAAGAATTTTTTTTAATTCTAAATAATGTTCTATATTTTTGGTCTTTTATCAAATTATTATACTGGGAATTCTATGGCATGCTAGAATTTTTTAAAAACTCACTTTTCTTTCCTTTAGTCAAAACTCATAAAAAACCAATTTACTCTGAGTGAATGTTATTTTTATCCCACGTGCTGTACGCTGATATAAGTTTGCTGTAAATGTATATTCAGAAAAAATATATTGGTAATTAGCCAATTTTGCATCCTTAAATCAAGTTCAAAGCCGACTTTTCTGTATAATTTTAAATTTAAAAGCTGGAAGCTTAAAATTTTTAAAAATAATGGTATGAACTATTAGACTAGAACTGTGAAAAATCTGGATATTGCTCAAAATCATAGAAGCCCTTCTATAGGACGAAAACGTTTATTACAAAAACTTCAATATTACCCAATAATAATATTGTTCATAAACGTAAAAGAATCAGCATCTGATATTAACCTTTGTAGAATGGTGCAACATATAGATTGATTAGAACATTTTGTTAGACAAACCCATCATACCATAAAAAGAATCAGAAATTACACGTTTCATATGCTCTATTGTTGTTGATCTTTTACATATAAGAATGTTATTCTCATTACATCACATATAAGTCGTTACATCAATTAAAAAAAAATTATTTTACCTCTAAACATTATAATATTTGAGTGAATTCACTGAAACAAATTCTAAGCCAATGTAAACCATGTGAAAAAATATAAAAAATTCGACAAGGATAGCAGATGACTCCTTAGTCTGGGATAAACAAACAGTTTTTATGACTTTATTGCTCTTTGCCGTAATTGAAATTGTATGATTTGTTTTTCTTGAATTGCTAATTTTTTGTTCCATTACTTGTCAAATTTTCATGATTTTTTTAATGAGCCGTTTAGCATCAAAAAAAAACATTTTCTGAAAACAGAAATCGTACTTTAACGCCCCTTCGGCGGATGTAATTTTGAAAAAATGATCGCATCTCATCCTCTACATAATGTTCTAGTTTTAGGCAAAGTTTCACTTTGATCTGTCAAACTGTATGGCTTTTATGGCTCTCACAAGTTTTGAGATTAAATTACAAGTCAAAATTTTTACATTTTATTGAAAAAAAAAATATTTCCCGTTGTTTTAAAATTCCGAATATATTTTTTTTTGTTTATTCCATTTGCAAGGTCAAAGATAATGCGAAAATTTTAAAACTTTAGAGTTAGCAGTTTGGATGAAAAAAATATTTTCTAAAAACCGGTTTTTGGAAAAAAAAGTTACTTTCCCGTCATAGATAATTCTTCCCAAACAATAAGGATCACTTACACTACAGGGCCCATTTTTGTGTAAAATATGAACTTGATCCATCAATGATTGTGTACCGTAGCGTGGTAACAAGCAATGCTTGTTAGAGCATTCACCCACCCACTAAGACACTCACCCACCCACACACACACACACACACACATACACACACACACACACTCACACACACACAGACATCATCGAGAAAACATCATAAAACGACTTCTGGGGCCTCAAAACATATAATTCCGTCAAAATCTCAAGATACAATTTTTTCACGATCACTATACTTTACTTATAGTAAAGTAAAAAATATGTTGTTGATTTTAAAAGTATAGCTTGTTGATTCTGTACTTCTAAATAGAGCGCTCTATACTATTAAAATTATTATACAAATTCCAATAGATACATGCAAAAAGCATTATTAGAAAAAATTACAAAACATTAATCATTGAGAATCATTTTCTTTGATTGATTCGTGGTGACACAATAAATAGAGAATTAGGAGAAGCAAAGGAAGGCTAAAGTAGCTAAGGCGAACAAACCGTAACGGTGATACAGCAGAGTGCATCCAATGTCACGATCACAATGGTCCGGGAGGAAATGATCCCATGGAATTGAAGAAGGTTATTTAGAAGTAATTAACGAAAAACTCTAGAGCAAGACTGATAGATAAAATTTAAATATCAGATAAAGTAATAATTAAAGAAAAGAGTAATATGTTAAAGGCACAAAAAAATAGCTGAACTAAATATATGTTTCACAGGTCATTTCTCATATATCAAAAGCATTATATACATTTATGGATTTTCTTGCATGTTTAGCAACTTTCTATTTTCATTGAATACTCTTTCTCTAAATTGAATAACATGGTTATATATGTGACAGGTTTTCACATTTAATTGTTTCTTTGCATGTTATTTTAAAACTTTTCTTAAGAATGTTAGTATCCTTTATATTAAGGGTATATGTTAGGGTTAGAGAGAGAGAGGACATAAGATAGATAGATAGATAGATAGATAGATAGATAGATAGATAGATAGATAGAGAGATCTAACGATTTTAAACCGTTTTTAAACGCTACAGTTTTTTATGACAATTATTTAAAAAATATTCAACACACTGCATTTTCATTATTAGAATAGGTTTGGATGCAATGGCTATCCCACGAGAGAACAAATATAAGTGAAAGTTTGTCTCTTTGATTCCACAAAATGAACATTCTACATTGAGAAATATTAAAATTGCATAACTCAAGTATATTTAGAATAGCGATCATTAACAATTGCCTGACATTCCAGAGGCTCAAAACGGATGAATTAACGTTCTCTACAAGAAACGATGTGCTCAGATTTTTTCTTTACCACCTGCATGAATAAATGGAGGGCCAGAGTAAACATCGAACACCGGAATTACCAGTAAAATGGACCAGTGGCGAGCACGTATAAGCCACTGGGCTACCCTGGCACCAAATTCAATGTGCTGATATTTTCTGCATTCAGCGAATCATTTATTATTAAATAATACAGTGACTCTGAATGGACTTTCCTTTGACATTACTTGCTCAGAGATGATTGGTTGAAGGAAGGTCCTGCGCTTGGTGAAGGAGCCATAGGTGCTGTGAAGAGAGAGTTGGCCTGCTATACCAAACAAAGGAATTCTCCCTAACTGTCGCTAACTGGAAGTACATGGTCCATTGCTCCCTTATGACGCCCAATCGTAATTACTCCATTATGTTCAGTCAAGCCATAAGAACCTTCGTCACCAAACTTTTCTATTGTTAAGCAAACTCTGGCAAACAACCACTATTTTCTAGACTGTCTATCCTTTAAACTCGACACTCCTCGACACACTATGAAGCTTTCAACATCTATAGAACCTACGTGTATAGAATCATCTGTTCTATTCCCTCAATAAAAGCAATACTCATCTTTTCAAAATCAGCTATTCTGATGTAAAACCACAGTATACTTTCATTTTTAAGTTTTAATCGTATAATTGAACATATTAAATGAAAAGAAATACTAAATTTAAAACAAACCACATCATAATTAAAGTGACCCGATCAAATTAAATTTAAAAGAAACTAAGTAAGGTTATTTATTTAACATTAATCATGGAAATGAAAATAAATAAAATGTTAAGAAAAACACAAATTTCAATCAGAAGTAACCTAAATTTGATGCTTAAATAAATACGATTTTTTTTTAAATTTTTAATGAATGACACATATAGGACAACTTTCTAAAATCATGGACTTTAGGTTAAATATTTTTTCACTTATTACTGATAGAGTTATTTTTAATATTCTACTAAACATAACACGTAAGTATTCAAAATAGCTGTTATATTTACAGGAAAGTATTAAATAACGAGTTATGTTAAAGAATACGAGGGTATCATACTTGACCGAGTGGGGCAAGTCATTGAAGTCATGCCCCAGATGTTCTCCCGGCAGAACACTCCGTAAGCATACACACTTCATTACTCATATATATGCAGGCACGAGCCTACTTTTTATCTCATATTGAAATAAAGTAGAAAATCCTTTAAGTAAAGAGACCAATCCTTATATATACCATTTTCATCCTGATAATAATTACCATTAATTTACTAGAACCACACATCTACGTGTTTGCTGAAGGCACCGGTTCTCAGAGGCCGGCAAACGCATAGTTAAGAACTGAATATTAGCAGTTCATAGCATGATATTTACTTCTGGATTCAAATTTCTTGATAAGAATAGGTATCATTTTTCGTAACAGTTTTATTTCTTGATAAGAATATTATTATTAACATTAATAATTAATTATTATAATATTAATTAACACTAATAATTAATATAATAATACTAATAATATTAAAATTTATAATATTATTAAAATTAATAATATTTTTGCATAAATAAATGTTTAATGAAGGGAATACTGAAAAGAATGACTTTATTGTAATTTAGACATATTATAAGTGTAAATAAAAATAAATTCCTCTTAAATGTGTAGTTCCCTTTGAAATAAAAATTAAACACTGTCTTTCTTTAAACAATATTTTCAGTATATAATGTTTAGGATAGTATGAAAATTCTATTCATTTTACTAGCAAATATAATCCTTCGAATGCATATAGTACGTATATGTTCACATACACACGCAGGCACTCATGCAAATATTTATGCTTCCCTTTTTTTTATATATATTATTATGATTTTATTGTTCTAATTATTATTATTATCATTATTAATTATTTTATTAGTTCTCTTTAATTCTAAATAGGTTTTGAAATTTTGAATGAATTCCCTGCGTAACATTATGTCACAGAATAATTTCTCATTTCTTAGACAGTATTGGTATTAGAATTTGTATATTTTAAATTTAATTAGGTATTATACTGCATTTAAATATATAATACAATACATGTTATAATGACAACTTTTTTTAAACAAAGCAATATTACTGTACCCACTAATTTATGGTAGTCCTCTCGTTTACTTTTCTTTTCGTTCGTAGATTTATTGTTTTTCAGAAACATTTCCTAATTATAATTCATGATTTGTGTGCAATACAATCATTATAACCTATAGATTTCTGAAAGAATGATCTTGTTTCCCTCAATAGAGTTGGAATTAAAGAGTGGGCATACTTCATTATCCCCATTAATCATTTTATGTAATAAAATATAATAAATATTTTTTATTAAAATTAAGATTAATTATATATATATTTAAATATATAAATATAAGTGAAATATATAAAGATTTTACTTAAACACGTGAAATAACAATCAATGATCAAACCACAATAAGAAGTGAGAAAACAAGACTAAGATCTTTCAACCGTAACAAGCAGTCTTCGTCAGAGTCAAAAACCCAACTGGAACACTTGATGCAGAGAACATCTGGTGAGGGGTTGAGAAGAGTGGGAGATCATTATTGTGGTTTGATCATTGATATATATATATATATATATATATATATATATATATATATATATTGACAGTATAATATAATATATAATATATATATATATATATATAAAATAATATAAATAATACTATAATATGTATTATATATATTTATGAATATAAATATACTATTATTATTTTTTTCACTTTTCGATGAGTCAATTTAGAAATGGTAACTAATTAATCAACAAGTAACATGTTATTAAACATACCATACTTGTCAAAATTCTGGCTATTCAAATTTACTTAAAAGAATCACAATTAGATCTGCATAACTGCATAACCGATCTGTTGGCATGGTACAAGGTTGAAGCATTCAGCTGAAGCTGCCATTGAAGCAGCACGGTCACTTTAACACAAGGATGAACTAAACGTATTTAAATACATGAAATATATATGTTTATATCAACATTAAAATAGGCTTTCTATTACTAGACACTTTGATATATATTTCATTATTGTTTATTTTATATTTTATGGTCTTAAATTTTTCTGTACACTTTGCTTTTACTACAATACGTCATTATTATTTCAATAAATGTATGATTTACATTTCAAAGGAGTCACATCAAATAACCCTTAATTGTTTTTTGTCCCAATGTTCTTTTCAAACTTAAAACTCCCCGGGATATTTCAGTTACCAAGATATAAACTTCTACGACATCCTAAATTAATACTGCATTCAAACATGTTTCAACAATCCAATTTAATTTTGTTCTGCTTAATTAACTAGATCTTAGTTTTTAAACAATAGTTATATATATAACTATATAGGTGTGTTCTCTAATCGGGGTTTGGTCACTTTTCCAGGATAAAAAATCAAACTCTCGTTGCCAACGTTCCGGTTTTATTTAAAACCTTTTTCATAGTGTACTCCAAAGAGTGTATGGAGAAGATGCCTATGAAAAAGGTTTTTCATAGAAAATGAAACACCTTTCTACGAAAAACCGAAACGTTGGCAACGAGAGTTTGATTTTTTATCCTGGAAAATTGACCGAACCCCTATTAGAGAACATACCTATTCTATCAAACAGTCGATATATTATTGAATCTATTATATAACTATATATATAAATTATTTTTTGATACAGTTTTTCAAGATTTGTATAAACGAAGGTCTACTACCTAGTTACACTATATAATATATATATATATATATATATATATATATATATATATATATATCAACGACCAAACCACAATAAGAATGGGAAAACAAGACTAAGATCTTTCAACCGTAACAAGCGGTCTTCGTCAGAGTCAAAAACCCAACTGCTCGGTCTGACGAAGACCGCTTGTTACGGTTGAAAGATCTTAGACTTGTTTTCCCATTCTTATTGTGGTTTGGTCGTTGATTGTTGTTTCACGTGTTTATGTGAAATCTTTATATATATATATATATATATATATATATATATATAAACCAATTAAATGAAACGATTCCACGAACTAAATAAATTACATTGACATAAAGAACACACAGAAAAGAAAAAGAAACTCACTAAATATTTCGATGCCCTCGTCATCAGGAGGATAGAAACGAGTCGCTCCGCATATATATATATATATATATATATATATATATATATATATATCAATGATCAAACCACAATAAGAAATGGGAAAACAAGACTAAGATCTTTCAAACGTAACAAGCGGTCTTCGTCAGAGTCAAAAACCCAACTGCTCTGACGAAGACCGCTTGTTACGGTTGAAAGATCTTAGTCTTGTTTTCCCATTTCTTATTGTGGTTTGATCATTGATTATTGTTTCACGTGTTTATGTGAAATCTTTTTATATATATATATATATGTATGTAACAATTAGTTACAATTAAGAAATTATAATAGAAATTTTTACAATAATAATAGTAGTAGACAATTATAATAACTAGTTAACAATATAAGCATTTAAAATAATAGTAGAAATAATGTCAACATTTATATTATAATTTTTTAATTGCAACTAATTTCGCTTTTGAATGGTTTAAGTATTTCTTATATTTCCTCGGTTTTGTAGGCCTGTGAAAAAGGTTTTAAATAAAAACCAAAACGTTGGCATTGAGAGTTTAATTTTAACCTGAAGAACTGACCGACTACCGATAAACTTAAGCTTTGTTTGTACTCCACTGTCGATACTTTTATCAATATATATAGTATAAAATCATAAATTAAAGAATTATTACAACAAAAATATAAAAACGTCTGTCGCTTTTTGAAACATCTTGTCATAAAGAAAGTAATTACCAAGAATTACACTTTCTACTTTTTTCTTTGTTTAGTTGTTTTTCAAGCTAATTTGAACAAATCTTTGTTTATTTCTATTTATTTCCGTGGCTATTTCATTGACTGGGATCACATATGTTTTATTTAAACTTTTTCTGCGTATATTAATTAAGAATTTAATTGATTTTGAGTCGACATTATTGTCACTTGCTTCAAGACCGTGAAAGGAGAGACTCTGTCATAGAAAGTGTAGATCAGTAACATTCTCACCTCAACATCTCCGGTACTATAATATGCCACGTAATACCAGAGAAAGCTCTGCATCAACTATTAGCTTTCCTCTTTGCTTAAAAAAACATCTTATTTCAATCATTAATCATTGTGCTAATAACTCACACAATAATGTATTTTTTTTTTTGGCAAATTAATGTTTTTTTTTCACTTTCGTAGATATAAACAATAATTTGAAGAACATCGAGAGACTTAATGTAATGGCGGCCAATGATAATAAGTTTTAAAACCTTATCTTTTGGACTTTTTAAAAAAAAATAATAACATTTGTAAATCTCTTCTATCTTTTTAAAGAAGAAATTATTGCATTTCAAGAAGTAATGCAATGAAGAATGTGCGAAACGACTGGAGATTATTATGTAATGCCGTACAGAGTTTGAATACGGCCATCCATATTATTGATCCTTCTACATTATAACTATTGGTATTCCTTATTTATTTACATTTTATACCAAGTATGTAACTCTTTCTTTTATTTGTGTTTACTTTTTCTAACCCCCTAAAACGTTTTGCGATAGGTTCAGAGCAGTTCTCGCTTACATTATTATGTTCATTTATTTGTATATATATATATATAATATACGTAACAAAAAAATACATAGAAAAATAAAAAAAAAATCCTCTGATTACACAGCCTGAAAGGTCTCACAGCATATTTTTTTCCTTTTTATTTTTCCTTGTAAACTTTTGTTTCATTATTTCCATCACCTGGTTAAATGCCCTACTAAAAGATTAAAACTTAACTAAAAATTAATTATATGATTAGCACGGTTTTAATTTTTTTTCGAGGTCTTTTTATTTAAGATTTTAATTAGGTACTTTCGAATTATCAGCTCCAGTAAGATATCTTTATTATTAATTTTAAATTTAGAATAAGAATTAATAAAAAAGTTTAGGGTCATTAACAACTTTATACTTCTCTATAAATCCGTAAACTGTTCCTTTTTTAAAAATATTTAAAAGATCAAGATTTACATTAGCATTTTTTTGGCACTACTAAAATATTTTGTGACCTGAAAATAAGTTATGTTTCTAGCCTGAAGAACAAACTCTGTTATCGTATTATAATTCAATATAACATGTCATAAATTAAGAACTATTTTTTTATTGGCGTATTGGTTACAAGAACTTTTTACTATCAATATTTAAGTCTTTTAGCGTCCATTTGTGAACAATTTTTACACACCTATCTTAGGTAACAATAAACATAATCAAAACTCTTTTCTTCCAATTTGGCTAACCATATGATTTTTGGTTCGCATGAAATCACTGAACTCAATTTTGACACGTGCAAATATGTTCTCTTAGTAATAAACAATAAAATTCATCCAAAGGGACTTAAAAAATACTTTAAAAAGAAATGTAACATTTTTTCTTGGAAATGATTTAATAATTTGAACTTAAGTTCAAGATCTGTTTTAACCTATACAGACCCTTGCTTACTTCGGGATAAAGGATGAATAGTGGTAACAGAAACATGGGTTATTATAGCATTCAGTATGTTGTTTTGTCAAAAACAAGATTTCATAATGAACAGACAAAATTAAAATCAATGTCTAAATCATAATAAGAAATTGGGAAAAGGGCAAAGAACTTTCAAACAAAACAGCTGGTCTTTATCGGAGTCAGAATCTTATTCCTAAAGTCCTTACTGCGGATTAGACATTTATTTATTTATGTAATTTATTATTTATTTATTGACAAATACAAAAAGAAAACAAACACTCTAAGTTCTCGATCGTTTCGGTTTTGACGCCTTTCTCAAGGGAAAACAGTGTCGAAGACAAGAGGCAGGGCGTTTGCAGATATACATTATTGAGAATATCACCAAACTTAGCTGATACCTGTTTCTTAACAAGCTTCTCAATTTTCCAAAATAACGCTCCCTTTACTTCGTCTTCACTGTATAGCATATTTCCTATAGTCGACATGTTTCAAATGGTCACCATTCATCTCCAGGACATGGACATCTTCTTGAGATAATTTTTTTTCCTTCATGTAAGCAAATCGAATATAGTGGGGGTTGTTTTAGTTGATAATTAACTGTTTCTTAATTCTACAGGATGAGTACGTAACCTGCAAGACCCTGTTTTTTTTTGATCTGATGAAATAGTTTAAAATTTTGTTACAACTTTCAATCTGAATAATTACATATTTTTTTTTATTTTTGAACAATATATTTTGTAACATTCTCTAAAAAAGTGTTACTTTCCTGTTCAATTATTTTTGTATTTACCACCATCACCTCTCGGGTTAATCTCGTGTTGTGAATCTCTTGCCTTTGTATTTTGGGTGCTCCAAGCGTACTTCATAGCCTTCCTGATAGGAAGGTTGTTGTAATACCAATGTACGAGTGATTTTTGGTTTCACAGTCCCTATTAGTTCATATATATTCATGCATTGATTAATTTCTTTTTATGGCAATGTTTTGACTTATTTATTATTTTTGATAAAAAGGTGTACTCACAGGTTGTCTTTTATAATAGTTGGCCAATGTTTATATTTCATTTATGTTCTTGCACTTCACATTGCTCCTACCTGTGTTCTTTAGTTTCTTTCGTCAAGCTTGTGCTACTCCGAATATTGATTTTGATATAAAGGTTATATACTATTGTATACCAAAAAGTTATTCATATCCAGCAAATAAATGGTGGTCAATTGTAACATGCTGACTATAGGAAATAGTTGTACTGTAGACGAAGTAACGAGAGGTTCTTTAGAAAATATGATATTCTTGTTAATAAACAGGTATCAAGTAAGTTTGGTTATTTTGAATAATGTATAAGTATATATGACTAAAAACAGTTCACCAAAGCAGGTGGCTTTTGTTTTTTTGCCATAGCAAATCCTTTCCTGAGGATGTCTGTTAAATGTGTCATCATTATTGAAAATGAGTTATAGTAGTCTTATAAAGATACGTGAATAAAATTATGTACATTCTAAAGGTCTTCTGAACAAAATTTACTCAAAGCCCCTAAATCCTAGCTGGTCAACGGTAGAATACTATAAATATATGTGTATTATGCAATCGGGATTTGGTTAATTTTCTAGGTTCAAAAGCAAACTCAGAATACCCACATTTTAGTTTCATTTTAAAAATTTTTCATAGTTAAAGGTAAAACTTTCTAAAATAAAAAATGAAATTTGCATTATATAAATGAACTAACAATCTTGACTGATAAAAACTTTCAACTAGACTGTTTTAATAAAACTGAAATGTCTGAATTGAGGATTTGATTTTGAACTTCAAAAATTGACCGAATCCCGATTACGTTATACACATATATATTGTATCGGTGACAATTATGTTTTGTTATTATAAACTGAAATATGAATTTTGCTTGTTTGTGACATATGCAAACGTAACTATACGTGTATTAATTTCCAAAGTCCATAGGTCTTTAGAAACAAATTGTAACTAAAGCCACACAAAGATGAAACTGGTACAATTTGATATATATTTCAAAATTGTGTTATCAGAAGTCGAGTGTCTGTCAGTGAGACATGGATGTGTTATGAGTTACTATGATATCTTCGCCTGCTGATGATAAAGATTGTCAAAATATAGAAGTGAGCCGTGTCAGTGTCTACTTTTGTGTTCTTTTCGTTATAATTTATTTATAAGCAATCGAACGAAACTATTCCACATTCTAAATAAAACAAATTCAGAGAAATAACGCACATAAAAGGGATCACAAATACTTACTACTATATTTTGCCTGCTCACACCAGATAGTCGAAATATAGTTGTGAGTTTTTGTGATCTCTGTTATGTGTGTCTCTTCTATGAATTTCATTAATATATATACATAATATATATATATATATATATATATATATATATATATATATATAATATATTATAGTTAGTTTCTAACTAACTATACCTTCCCTATTAATTCTTACTCCCTTTCAACTCTTTATTTAATATATCTTTTCTAGTTTACTATTAATCCTAATTATTATTATTATTAACATTATTATTATTAATTTAACTTTTATTAATCACCTATTAATCTATTTACACTATTGACCTCTTAACTCTTTTATTCTTATCTTTATTGTACTTTTCTTTATTTCAAATTATACCTTCCCTATTAATTCTTACTTTCATTTAACTCTCTTATTTTAATACATTTTCTTGTCCTTTTTAATCTTTTATCCTTCATTTACTTTAATATTTTTAATCTATTCATTCTCTATTAGTCCAGTTATACCGTTGACCTTTCAACTCTTTTATTCTAACCGCTTGTTTCTTGTTCATTATTGACCTTTACCTTCTCTTTATATTATCCTGTATTAATCCTTTTAATCTATTAATAGCAATGACTAAGCATGAGTCATCGATTTTAATTTAACATGTCACTTGGCCAACTCCTTTTCCAGTTGAACCCTGTTAGCAGGAGGTTAGTTCGTAGGATCGAATCTCTTAGTCTTAAGATCGTGAATGCCGAGACTGCGTTTAATTTTAATGATACCTGTTTAAAAGAGGATCTGCTGCCTATTTATACCAATATATAATATATATATATATATATATATATATATATATATATCATTTCACAATATGAAATGGGAAAACAAGAGTAGGATCTTCCAACAGTAATAAGCGGTCTTTGTCAGAGTTAAAACCCAACTGAAACACTAGATAGAGAAAACATCTGGTGAGGGGTTGAGAAGAGTGGAGGGAAGAGTGGTATTTTAAAAGGGTGAAAGTGCAAGAAAGGACAAATGTCCAGAAAGGGATGTTTGGGAAAACAAAGGAGTACAGTAAGAGTGAGTAAAAAACTATCCGCTAGCTGTGTACCCTCTTAGAAGAGGCTATTTATGATGATGATGATGATGACGTTTTTTGCATCTAGTGTTTCAGTTAGGTTTTTGACTCTGACGAAGACCGCTTGTTACCGTTGAAAGATCTTAGTCTTGTTTTCCCATATCATACTGTGGTCTGATCATTGATTGTTATTTCACGTGTTTATGTGAAATCTTTATATATATATATTTATATATATATATATATAAAGTTTAATGTACATAAAGAAACGTAGAGAAATTAAAAACACACACTTACAGTCTCTAATTTTCGGTTGAACCGTCTTCAGGAGAGATAAGAAAGGGGAACCAAGCGCACTGGTACAGAGACGGTTGAAGACCCAGTTCAATGTACATAAAGAAACGTAGAGAAATTAAAAACACACATTTACAGTCTCTAATTTTCGGTTGAACCGTCTTCAGGAGAGATAATAAATCCCTTTCTTATCTCTCCTGAAGACGGTTCAACAAAAAATTAGGGACTGTAAGTGTGTGTTTTTAATTTCTCTACGTTTCTTTATGTACATTGAACTGTATTTGTCCATTTCGGATCGTACGAGTCATCATAAAAAGTATTTTCGTATTTTCATCAAAAAAGTGTATATATATATATATATATATATATATATTTAAAACTACCTCAAACTGACGAAAGAAACAAAGGAAGTTCAGAAAAATAAATGCTCTCAGTCCGGAATCTGTTTTACATGTACTTGTTACTTTTGGCATATTGTCATTATATTATTAATAATATTAATCACATAATTACATTTTGTTCAATAATATATTCATAAACAAATTGGCAGGCAGAAGTGAATATATCTCTACTTTAATAGAGTTTTAAATCTGATATACTCATTTTCTACCATTATGGTAGAAATAATAATGAACTTACTATTTTCTCAAAACGACAAATTTGTCTTAACTACTTTTAGGTATCTAGTTTTTCATATTGCATGAAAGTATCACTAAGGGTTCATATCACTGGCTCATTTCGTGAAGACTACAGCACAAAGTCGTTAATGTATTATCTACCAAGGAATCGTTCTTGCCTCTCTTACTGAACCATTCTTCGTTAACTTCTATTGTCTTTTGAGTTCTACAGTCTTCTACCTCTACTTGAATATGTTGAGGCCGATTGTCTTGACTGAGTCATACCTGGGTTAAGCCAGATTAAGTTGCTGAAATGCATTCAAATCAAACGGAAGAGTCTCTCGAAGTGTGTACTCTTGCTAAGAGAGAATTAAAGAAGACTGTAGCTACCGAATTACACTTAATCTTAGGTCTAATGTTTGCCTGATGCCCCTTTCTGAACTCTACCAGTAGAAGTTACTATTATTTTGGTCAGTCAAGGAATTTCCTTTCAGTTTATTTACCAATGATAAATTAGTATCAGTTAATGGAGAGTTGTTATTACAAGTGTAATTATTTTAATTTGCAGTTGAAAGTTAACTGTTGTAATTATTATTATGATATTTTATAAAAAAAGGTTAGGTTAATTTCTTAATACACGATATGAATTTCTTAAGAAACATAATTATTTATTATGTTTTTTGAAGGTAGTATAAACTTGATGACATGGACTGTATCCTGGTGTTTGGTTATTCAAGTTAATAAATTTCATTTCATTCACAGACTAAATTCACAAGAATGTTTAAAATTAGTAAACAAACTATTCTTGTAATGATTTTAAGTACAAAATTTCAACTCTATAACGTGAAGGAAAAAAATGGGAAAAAAGTAGCACTTGCAATCAGTGAGTTTATAATACGACATATTCGTCTAAGCAAAACTTTTTTCTAATGAAGCTTCCATTAAGATTCCTCAAGGGATGGCACTTGCAATTAAGTAGTTGTTTTTGAACACTATAGCTCGTTTGAAAAATTGTAAACCAACAAACATGAACATTGAAATATAAAAGGTAGGGTCATGGGAACCTCGAAGACATGAAAGAGTAAAAATAATAAATTTATGGAATCTGTAATAAATAATCATCTGCGGTTTAACCTACCCTGAAGTCATCTCATTCAAAATAAACATGAAATTTCTACAAATAAAAAAAATTTGGAGTGTCCTACACTCAACTTTATAATATTCTTATCATATTATAACATAATATCAAATTCGTTAACCTCCAACTTGTATTGTTGTATTGTATTGTTTACATTAAATTGATCTGTATCATTTGTTTACATTTCAATTTAATAATTTTATTAGTTACAGGAATCATGAAATTAGTGATGAATATGACATCTTATTAAAATTATTAAACAGCGGGCCTGAAACTCATCGGACTCCTTCGCTCCACAACCATAGCTGTCAGACTGTCTATAACATTGTTGTAAATCAATTCAACTTCAGATTTTAAGTTCAATAATAACCTTCATTAATGTAGATAGAGGAGTCTACTGTCTCTCATTTCTACAGTTTTATGTATGTTTTGCCAAAAATATTTG
Organism: Hermatobates lingyangjiaoensis; assembly: GCA_026182355.1. Lineage (NCBI taxonomy): Eukaryota > Metazoa > Arthropoda > Insecta > Hemiptera > Hermatobatidae > Hermatobates > Hermatobates lingyangjiaoensis. The sequence goes on from JAPFBL010000015.1 coordinate 2,527,656, forward strand.
TCCATTCCTTGATGATTGACTCGAAAACAGATATAATGTGATCAAGGGCTCTACCTCTTTTAGAAAGAGGTTTACATTCTTCGTATGAAGTTAAATACAGCTTCCATTCATAGTAGTTAAGTAAACAAATTTTAATAGATGTTTTTCATATACTTTTAAATCTTCCCTTTAAAGATAGAGTATTTTTACAAATGTAAATACAGTTGGAATGCTTTTTAAAATAAATTATAAAGTTATTCATAAACACAAAAAATTTACATCTATTATTAAATTTTGTTTAAGGATGCAACATACGGACTGATTAGAGCATTTTATTTGTCAAATCCCTCATACAATGGAAAGATTAGAAATTCTGTTTAACTGGCGCTGATTTTTTATACACAATAATTATTCTTCTTGCACCTCATATTATGTCATTAAAACGTTTCATTTGTTTTCTTTATCCCTCTAAACAATTTTTTTCAGTCGATTAACTTAAAAAAACATCAAATTCAATACAAACAATGTAAATTAATACAAACAAAACCGACAAGTATAGCAGGTGATTCATTAGTTAAGGATGAATCTTCAGTTTTTATGGCTTCTTTGCCCTTTGCTTTAATTGAAATATCACGAATTTTTTTTATAAATTCCAAATTTTTTTAAGCAAATTTTCATTGTTTTTTTTAATTAACTGTTTAGTGTCAAAACAACGTTCTCGAAATATCAAATTAACCTTAACGCCCTTTTGGTAATTTTTAATTTTTTGAAAAAATACCTCAACTCATTTATCACATAACGCTCTATTTTTGGGTATAATTTCATTTTGATCCGTCATATGGTATGACTTGTATCGTCCTCACAAGCTGTCAGATTGAAATATAAGTCAAAAGTTTTATATTTTATTGAAAAAAACAAACTCCTTCCAGTTGTTTTAAAAATTTTAGGATTTTTCAGTCATTCACTTTGTATCTTCCAAGATAATCCCAAAATTTCAAGTATCTTGAGCTGGTAGTATTGGAGAAAAAAAATGTTGAAAACAGATTTTGACCAATAAAGTGACTTTCCCATCCGGCATAATTGCTCCCAAACTATTCAGCACATCTACACTATAAGGCCAATTTATAGTGGTTTATATCATTACTATTATTACATCTTTAAATAAAATACTAATTTGATTCTTCCAAGATTTTGGACCTTATCGTATACACAAACTCTTGTATATACACCCTCCCACTCTCTCTCTCTCTCTCTCTCTCTCTCTCTCTCACACACACACACACACACAACACACACACACACACACACACAACGCAGACATAGTCAAAAAACTTCATAAAAAGACTTTGGGGCCCTCAAATCTCAAAACATGTATTTCTTAAAAATTGCTACAACGAATTTTCTCATAACCACTATACTTTACTTATAGTAAAGTAATAAATATCCAAATAGGTTAACGTTCTGGTTTGATAACATTTAATTAAGCAAGTAGGTGAGTTAAACCTAATCAAGTTCAAAATTACGATTTATTCCTGGAAAGTTTGACTACTGTATCGTACATAAAATAATAAAATTTAAAAATTGTATAAACATTTTTAAATAACAATAAGAATATTTTAAAATATACAAAACATATTAATTAATATAAAGGGAGGAAAAATAGACTTTTTTTTTAATAAAAATCACCTGGATCTGAAATTTGGTTGTTGTAGAAGTCGGGATAGGGAGGAGGGAAGTGACGGTAAGTTTCGATCCTGGTGGTAGACCAGGGGGTTTTGTATGAGGTGAGCGTAGGAGGCCATCGCTGCGCGGAGGCCAGCGCGGCCAGAAAGAGCGTCGTGAGCAGCATGGTCAGGTGTGGCTTGGATTCGAGGAGGTGCGCCACCGCGCCCACTCTGCGCGGCTCACTGGGCCACTTTCTAGAGTCACTCCACCCCCTCCAGAACACACCCTCCCGCCACTACAATCAGGCACAATCCAAACAAAACATTGTCTTTTGTTCATTTTTGTATAATTGAAGTAAAGAAATAAAAAAAAATTCAATGTATAGATTTTGACTAATTTATATGTTTTGAAGTCATTTGAATCCATTTTTGACGTTTGTTGGTAATTTCTGTGTGTGTGTGTGGTGTGTGTGTGTGTGTGTGTTAGTGGTAATTGGTGTAGGTAATAGTAATTGGCTCCTATGTGTACAGAACATTTGTGACCCACTACAGGTCACAGTATATGACAGAATTTTGGGAAATTACATAGGTAATTAGTCCTTGCTCAGTTAGTGTTTATTGAAAAACAATAAAATTTTGTTAAATTAATAACCACTTGTGCATACAACTAATGCTAGTACATACTCATGGGATTTATTTATCTTCGCATTGTAAACAAAAAATATCTCAGCATGCATTCAACTAGAAACTTAGATATACTTTGAAGTATCACTGTCAAAATGTAGAATGAATGTCATTTAATTTAACAAAAATAAATGTTTCAATAAATAACCATGAATACTCTACTGTTAAAAACTAGTTCTCTAATATAAATAATTGCTGAGAATTTTCAATCATCGGCAATATTCTATACCATTTTTATAATAAGAACTTATATATATAACGCTTTCAGGAGTATAAGTGAACGAGGTTGCTTAGTCAAAACTATTCAGCATATAAATAATACAGTTAAATGAATAAGTATTAAGAAAATTTAAATTATAACTTTCTATCTGGGAGGAATACGTTCCAAAAGAAGTATACAATACTTCATAAGAGGGGGGAGGGGGGGGGGGTTGTTGTATTAAAGATACATATTTTTTTTTAATATATAAAACAATCTAATTATTACCTAAGGGAAAAATGTTTAAATCCAGTTTCTTATCAGGTAAATATGACTTGTCTATCGTTGAATCTCAGTAAACGTTAACAATATAGCGTTTCTTATAATTATCCAACTCAGGAATTTTAATTTGAAGATTTTAATGACAGTTCATTATTTTACAATTAATCTTAACGCTTTCTAGTTGTTTAAAATATATTTTTTCTTGTAATAATATATTAAAAGTAATACAATGCTACTCACAATTGCTTTAATGTATTGCAGACTGACTACATGAGTGATTATTTTATTATTAAAGGGGAGGAGCCTTAAACAAATTTCTCTTTCTACTATAGAGGTATGACTAAAAGAGGTTAAGACCATATTATACATGGTATACATGGTATTACTCTGCTGCTTGTTTTGAAGTGATCCAAATTTTGCGTTCGTTAATTTTTTAGATGAGTGATTTTTCGAACCCAGCTGATTTAAAAGTTTAAAAAGAAACACTCTCTCCAATAAAAGCCATAACAAGATTGTCTTTCTCTCTTACATTACTATATGATTTCTATTTAATCCCAAACAAATAAAAATTGTATATCATAGTAATAATAAACTTTAAGAAAAGATGGGCATTTCTTATGACAAGCGTCAATAAGCTGTTAGAATACGTTATCAAGCTTTCATCATAAATCTCCAATTATTAACAGGTTATTTGAAACTTTTTTTTTTACTACAACGCTTTAATAACTAGAGTATTTAATGCAAGAATTATAAAAAGGGATTCAGCTAAAGTAACAATATTGAAACATTTAAACACGAAACGTTGTAAGCAAACGGTCCGTCTATTCTAAAGTTTTGTTGCCCATTTATACAATAACATTGACTGCATATATTTATTTAAAAAGTTATATTACAAGCCATGAAACAAAACATTTGGCAAAATTTTGAAAATCTTATGCAGGACGACACCAACAGAGGATGTATAGATGTCGGTTTCTAGCCTGTACTATGAAAGATGCTCGTTAAAATTTTTTTCTAGTAAACATAAGCAACGTAAAATTTAACTCAACCAAACCCAATCATCAATAAAATGCTTGTCAAATAAAAACATCATCCACATATTCTGAACCTAACACAATATCTAAAGTTAGCCAATAGTTTGACGTTGGATACAAACAAACATATATACCGTGCCGTACTGCATACACAACTATCATTTTGGTTTCTCTGATAGTTGTTGACCAGTCTGATAAAAAACACATAGCTTATAATTAAACTTCCACAACTACTGAAATTCCTTTAGGTATCAAAAGTCTCCTAACACGACGGCAGATCTTTTGAAAAGCAACCGTAGGAGTAAATAGCAAATGATTCCTTAGATGCTTCCTCAACACTTTTTGATTTTCCAGTGATCGTTCTCCTAACTCAAACTGCATCAAGACGTATTTTTCTAATCATATATCATTTTTATCAATAATTCTATAGGGTTATTTCAGACACTATAATCATATTACAGTGTCTATTTCTATGTGCTCAATTTATAGATTTAAAAATTTCTTTGTTTTGAGTTTAGCTATAATTTAGTATTATTATTTAAAATAAAAAATAATTCAGGTAATTTAAAACAAATTAATAGTTTAAATGAATGGTTTCAAAAAGCATTACCCAATAAAAGTTTTCATTTTTCTGATCTACCTAAAAAGGTAGATATTTATGTAGATCGGAAAAATGTATTAGCTAATATAATCAGGAATATATTTTATTATATTTTTGATTTTTTTTATAATATTATCTATAATATATAAAGAACCATGCACTGTATGCCTTGTCCATAGTTCTATTGTAATAAAAAGTTTAACCACCCATAAGAACACTAAATAACTTAGTTCAAGTTTAGTTGAATATGAACTTTAAATTAATAAATTAGTAAAAGCATAAACGCTTTGAACTTAATGAATAATTCACAAAACAACACATTTTCATTGTTATCAAAAAATTTAGAGATTTTTGGTCAAATTGAATAAAATTCTAAATTGTTCTTTGCTACTGAGTTAGGATTTTTTTTTTTAAAAAATAATTTATGTTTAACGAAACATACATATACAACACATTAATAATTGCAACAATATATTAACAAATAAGATGAATTTACAAAGTATTAAAATTCATTCATCTATTTAACCTCATTTTATTTCATATAATTTATCCTGCATCCCGTCAATCTATATAAATAAAATAATGATTTGTCTGTACATTGCTTAGAACTGACTCAATTCAAGTTTTCTTTACGTTTCATACATTGGAGAAACCGAATCCACCCTTAGAAAAATTTCTGTCGGTTTGTCTGTTTGTCCGCAAAACTTTGTCACAAGTAAACTCAGCTACCATAAGACATATAAAGCTGAAACTTTTACAGTAGATTTGGGTAGGTCTAACTTAAAATATAGGCTCTGAATTATTTGGAAATTCAACGTAGAAGTGAAGTTATGGACGTTTAACGCAAAAACGTTTGTCACAAGTAAACTCAGCCACCATAAGACATGGCGAGCTGAAACTTTGACACTGGATTTGTGTATGCCTAACTTAAAATATGGGCTCTAAATAGATTCATAATTAAGTACAGAAACGAAGTTATAGGGCTTTAAGCGTATTTTCCTAACTTCACAGACAAGTTTGTTTTGAAAATACACAGGTGACGCAAGTAGGTATTGTTGATTTTAATTTCATTGGAGCATATGAATATATTGCGTATTTGACATCTTTAAAAAGGTGTTTCCCAGAGTTGAGGATGTACTATCTATTACGAATAAATAGTTTTGTAAACGAGCAATTCTCAACTCTTAATATGAACAGGCAGGAAAAATCAACAAACAAGTTCTTACGCTATATCATACCGAGGAAAGAACTTACAAGTCAGTAAAGAGATTGGATTAGTGATGAAGAAGCAGTTCATTATATAATTGAATTTCTTGACTCTAAATTTATTTCTCCTGGACTGCCTGCTCATGAGTAAAAACCTAAAGTAGGAGCGCCAATCATGCTGCAATTTAGTAGCAGTAACATATTTCATGTTACGAAACATGAGTGCCCCAAAACTGTGCAACGGGACACGACTCTGAGTTCGTGCTCTACACAGATATGCCATAGAGGCGGACATAATGATTGGATGTAGTATTGGGGAGTCTGTGTGTATACCATGCATACCTTTGATTCCGAGCCACTGTCTGTTTCCGTTGAAATGATTGCAAAGTCCCGTCAGAGTCTTTTCGCAATGACGTTAACTAAGTCGCAAAGGGAGACTTTATCTAACGGAGGAATTCAAGTTAGCGAGACCAAGTTTTTCTCACATGGTCCACTGTTGTTTACTTGCTCAAGAGTCAGAGGTTTCAACTGTTTGTTCTTCCATGAACCTGAAGGACAGACAGCTAATGTAGTGTATACAGAGGCATTTGTTTAACACTTTAGTAATAATGGTATTTTCTACTGTTCTATAATTTCTAATGACATTTTGGAATACCAAAAATGACGGAACTTCTGATTCCGTCAAAGACGGGTACGTTTGCTATGTATTATATATAACTGTAAACTTTTTTTTAAATTAATATTTGCTTAATCAATACACTGGTAATAATGTAAGGTATGGGACCAGAGTAGCCCAGTGGCTTGCGTGATCACCGATGACAGTAGTGCAAATGTATTATAAATAAATGTAACAAACAAATATTTTTTTGAATTTAAAATGTGGATAATATAAAAAATGGTAATAAAGTAAAGGGATCTAGCCAGGGTAGCCAGTAGCTTGCTTGCTCGCCGATGACAGTAGTGCAAATGTATTATAAATAAATACAACAAAAATTTTTTTTTTAATTTAATATTTGCATAATATAAACACTGGTAATAAAGTAAGTTATGGAACCAGAGTAGCCCAGTGGCTTGCGTGCTAGCTTTTGACTGGGAGCACGTTAATTAGAACTAACTCATTTCAAGTTTTCTTTACGTTTCATACTTCAGAGTAGCCACATGTTCCCTTAGAATAATTTCTGTCTGTCGGTTTGTCCACAAAATATTGCCACCATAAGACATATAAAGCTAAAACATTGATTGTAGATTTGTGTATGTCTAACTTAAAATCTAATCTTTGTATACAGAGGCATTTGTTTAGCACTGTACTAATAATGGTATTTTCTACTATTCTATAACTTGTAATTGTAGTATTAGTATAATACTATAATTGATATTTTGGAATACCAAGTATAAAAGAATTTTTGATTCTGTCAAAGACGGGTACGTTTGCTAGTGCTCTCCAAAACTATTTATATAAATGAAATTTTAGTACATGGTCATTTATGTCATGATGATGAATTCTGAACTGTTTTATTGTAAAGTTGGATGAATAAAGTAATAGCAACTGCTATTTATTATCTGAAGTTAGGTTACAGGGACCGTGCCACGAGAGAGAACACATAAGCCAAAGATTGGCCCTTTGTTATAACATACAATGAACATTCTAAATTGGGAGTACTAATTTTTTCTTAACTTAACTGTATTAAGAATAAGGATATTTTATGAATGACTATCTGAGATCGTACAGGCTCCAGAAGCTACCATATATCGTCCTCTCCGTTGGACGACGTGCTCAGATTTTTCCACCTCCTGTGAATAACTCAAAGACCAGAGTGAGCATTGACCCTCCAGAGAAGAGCACGTAAACCAATGGGATACCCTGGCCCCTTTAAGGATAATTTGTAAAGATGTTGCAACCCATAAGGCGGAAATTTAGTATTTCTTATCTACCAGTATACAACAGTAAAGCAACATTAAAAAGGACAAATGGTCGAATGTTATTTCTCAAAGGAAAAACTGATTATTTCTCAATTAACCAGCCCTACGTATAAGTTAGTAAAACAAATAAAATTATATACCTGTGCGCTAGCAATTCCTTATTCAATCTACAAATTAATTCATAGATAACAAGTATTCCAATTATTGGAATAGCATTGGAACACCAACACTTGTTATTCACGTTCCAATCCTGGTCTCAATTTTTAGCATTAATTTTTGTTGTCTCGTTGTTAGTTTTTGACTCTATTTAATTATTTTTGTTACTATTTAATTTCTTAATTTATATTGTATTATATTTAAGATATTTTATTTTTTTTGTAATATGTTATTTTATTTTTTGTGAGTTAATAATACTACAATTAATATTATCATGACTGCTGCATCGGTAGTTGCTATTTGTAAAGCTAGAAGAGTTCACTTCTCCTCCTAACGACGACATCCAAATATTGACGTTAGTTTTGTTATTTTTCTCCGACTGCTGACATAAATATATACTTCAATGAGAAAAAATTAGAACTGTCAAACGACCAAAAATAAACTAGAGATGGATTATTTTTAGAAAAATATAGATCAGAAAATCCAGGTACTATTTCATTGGCATTCCTCCAACAGTTGTTACTTTGCTGTTATTTATGTTCCTCTGTTATATTATGGAATTTACTCACCAGAAAGACATACAGACACATCATAATTTCATCATCATTTGAATACACACACACGTATACTTATACATATTCATACAAACACACACACACACACACACATACACACACACACACACATATCTGGAACACAACTAATAATAACGTGGAAAAATCAAATCTAAATCACACTAAATAATTCAGAAGCGTGATTATGATCTTCCAACCAGAATAACTGATTTTTTAGGACCACTTATTTTGGTCAATAGATCTTAGTCCCATTTCTCAGTATTATTAACGTTGATATATGTATTAGAATTAGTAATAATACAATCCGTCATACCTCGTAGTATCTGAAAAGCTGGACCGGTTTCGGGTCCATCTGGATCCCATCTTCAAGAGCACCTAACTGACTGTGAATGTTATTGTGTTGATATATGTGATAAATATATATACTATTGTGTATTTCTTTGCGTTTTTTGTGCCTATCTGTGTCTGTGTGAGAGTGAGTGTGTTGTAATCACATCTTCTGGATATCCATCTTCAAAAATATTTACTATTATTTCACTTGGTTCAAAAAACTTGATTCCAATTTGTGAGTAGTATGTTATGTAAAAAAGTTTGTGAAATATCAATTTTAAGATTTAACTCAAACAGATAGAGTGACAGAAAATAATTTAAATTTAAAAACTTGGGACTCTGTAATAAAAATGCTTTCATAACAGATTAATTTCATGAAATATCAGTCGCAAAATTTTCATTTAATTATTTTTTTTTATGGAACTCTTTTCTCACTAAGTATGAATGAAAGGAAATTAGCTATAGCCCAGTGGCCAAATGTCAAGTACAAAAGTAATGCAACATTGAACCTTTGCGGTGAGCCACATCCTTACCTGTAGTAACTGCAATCCTAATTACTGGTAAATGGAAAGAACACAACCTTGCTCATTTCAGTTTCTAATTATGTACTTCCACTGAGAGAGAACTATTTCTGAAAAACATTTCAATCAGAAAAATGCATATCTAAAAAGTTACTCATAAAAATAAAATTACGGGTTTAATATTAACACTAATAAAAGGGGAAAATTGTAACAGGCAACATTTTTTAGAGAAATGATTTTTATGATTAATTGTAATACATTTAAACAAAATATTATATATATGAATGATCAAACCACAATAAGAAATGGGAAAACAAGACTAAGATCTTTCAACCGTAACAAGCGGTCTTCATCAGAGTCAAAAACCCAACTGACAAAAACCCAACAGTTGGGTTTTTGACTCTGACGAAGTCCGCTTGTTACGGTTGAAAGATCTTAGTCTTGTTTTCCCATTTCTTATTGTGGTTTGATCATTGATTGTTATTTCACGTGTTTATGTGAAAGCTTTATATATATATATATATATATAATCAAACCACAATACGAAACAAACCAACCGTAACAAGCGGTCTTCGTCAGAGTCAAAAACCCAACTGATATATATATATATTTAAAGAGAACAATTATTACTGAAATATAAAAACATATTTCAGAGATAATTAATAATATAATTCCTAAATGTCCCCAAATAATTTGGATGTGGTAAAGAAACAAGAAACGAACAAGTTATGGATGTTTATTATGCATTCAGTTCGTAACATTCCTGGGAATGTCAGAGTCAAAAACCCAACTTCGACTCTGACGAAGACCGCTTGTTACGGTTAAAAGATCTTCGTCTTGTTTTCCCATTTCTTATTGTGGTTTGATCATTGATTGTTATTTCACGTGTTTATGTCAAATCTTTATATATATATATATCAACAATTAGTAAATTTCTAATAATTGCAAGCCTTACTTCTGTTTTTAATTTTCGAAATGTTTTTTTAAACTATAATTTGTTCTCATATATCTTTGGTTTTTCCTTCCAATTTATTTCATATAATTCAAATAAGAATACTATTTCCGTTTCGTTTGTTATTTTTTTTTTAAGTTACTAACTAACGTTTTCAAACATCTATGTTTAATTACTATTTTCTAACCAAATGTTATTCTTTTACATAATAACATTTATTTTTATGCCATTTATTCAACAGAACGGTTAAAAATACATATAACTATTAAATTACACACTTTCTTTTAAAAATTTGGTGTCAGACACCACATGTGTACCTTGTTATATAAATTATTATTCCAACCCTCTTTTGCTTGAATCAAGAAAAATTGATCATAATAATTCATTTAATGGTTTTTATTTAGAAAGCTGACATATCTGTTTCTTATTTCAATATTGTAGAGCATCTGCAACTAAATTTTAAATCTATCACAATTAGTTACGATTAAACTGACAAAAGAAAACAAATATAATTCATACTAATAGACAAAATGTTATCTATGAATTAGTAGTTAAACACATGAACTTATAATAAATATAATAATTTAATAATTATAGTTATATAATAATTATATTATAGAATAATATATAATAATTTTTAACGATTACTAGAAATTAACATACAGTAATTACAACAATGGAATGAGCAGAAATGGAATGAAACATCAGGTGTTAAAATAACAATGATTAATTAATATTAAGTAAGAATTCCTGCATTACTCGCTGGTGAATGTCAAAACATCAATAAATGGCCATCTCCGATTTTAAACTTTTACAGTTATTTAAGATTTCGAAGGTTCAGGAAAAATGTTTCAAATAAAATTTAAAGAAAACTCACTTTACTGCCCAATCGCCTATGTAATTTAACTTTCTTCTTCCTTTTTTTTTATGTATAATAGTTTGCAACCATCGTTTTATGTACTCTTTAGCTTATCAATTTTCCAGATTTAGACGTCAAGACAATTTAAAAAGTCATTTGCATAGACTTATTCAAAACGTTATTAACGATATCAATTTGCTTCATTAGTAACTTGCACTGTTAAAAAATTGTGCAAAAATATGAATTTTTAAAAACTCAAAACATCGCAAATGTGATATCAATTTGCTTTATTAGTAACATGCACTGTTAAAAAATGGAAACAAATTGTGCAAAAATATGAATTTTTAAAAACCCGAAACATCGCAAATGTGATATCAATTTGCTTCATTAGTAACATGCTCTGTTAAAAAATGGTCAAAAATTGTACAAAAATATGAATTTTAAAAACCCAAAACATCGCAAATGTGATATCAATTTGCTTCATTAGTAACATGTACTGTTAAAAAATTGTCAAAAATTGTACAAAAATATGAATTTTTAAAAGCCTTAAACCTCACAAATTACAACGGACATAAATGAATGAAATATCATATCCAAGCTTTCTGATTCATCCAGTTTTACAATATTTTTATCATGGCAGGTTTATCTCTAATACATATGTGAATTTGATAATAAACAGACATGCCTCCAACTTTATTTTTTTAGATATATGTACACTTATATCTAAAAATATAATAAAGGTATTCGAAACGTAAAAAATACCTTTAAAACAATTAGAAAATTCCTTACTAAAACCATAAACAAAAAGTATTAATATAAATAGTAATTATGACAAATAAAGTCACTAAAATTAATTATACTATCAGGCAATTTGATTTATTCATTGCTTATGAGGAAAAAGCTTTCATAATAACTCGCCAGAAACCCTAAATGAAAGATCGATGTCATTATTCTTAAGAGTTTATTATTTACTAAGGAATCACAACTCTTTGTGTCTCTCAGCTAATCAATTCTTGTTCCATAATTTCCAATCTTATGTATCTTATGTAAACAGTTTCCTAAACTATGCATACATAAGATTGCACCTTTTATTTATGAAACGTCAACTAAAATATTTAAACTTCAGTGATCTTAATAAAAACCATATACACAGATTTTGACCATATAGCAAAAAGAGAACAATTTCTTCAGATAAAATACCGTCCGAAAAAGTTAATAGTCATGCCGAACTTTTTCTATGTATCAAGAGTAACACTAACTTAAATATGAGAATGAGTGATAATAGATATTTTGTGTTTTTGAGATATTCTACACACGTACACACACACACACACACACACACACACACACACACACACACACACACATGTACTTCCGTTGATAACTCCATACTGAACACAATATTTACTTCTATTATTCTATATTTCATATAGAAGGTAAACGAAAACAATAGAAACAAAAAATAAAAGAGCTATTAATATTTTTAGGTTTCCAAATTTTTTAGTTTAATTAATGCAAACATACAATTGGGACATACTCATATTCACATGTGAAGTTGAAAAAGTATTGATTCGACAGAATTTACTAGCAAAATTAAAAAAAAAAACATATTAATTCTAAACTTATTTTTTTCATACCCAGATCAACATCAAATCCTACTTAATAAACTTAGGGAATAATAAATTACAGGATTCAATAAATAAAGATTTGAATATTAGTAATGAGATTGTAGTAATTTGGTTGCCAAATAGAGTGGAAAGACTATCTCTGTTACAGCATTAACCGCAAATCTACCAGACATTGCTGACTTCCCTGTGACATTGAATGACAGTACTACAATCAGGATATCAAGTCAGAAGGTATGCTAATTACAGTACCTGCACCATAACTGAGTTTTCTTAATTTCCTTATAACGAACGCTGAAAAGCATAAAAAAAATAAAGTAATTTCAAATTTTTGTTTTGTTATAGAGATCATTGTGATTGAATAAATCATTGCAGTAGAATCTCTAAAACCCAAACTCTAAAAAAAAAAACACTTTGCTATGTTAATGTTGTTTTCGGTATCCTAGCAGGGTTATAACAGTTTAATTAAAACTTTATATCAAGATAAAACAATTAGACTCTCATGTGACATGATGAGAGATGGAAACCTACTGGAGAGATAAATTCTGTATTCAACTGGTCATGAAGTCGATTCATGTTTAACGAAAATTGTTGATTTGGATGACAATATTGATATTATGAATATAGTAGTAAATAATGGATAAAAAAAAGATAAAAATGAAGCTGCTATAAATGAAGATTTTGGAAATCATTTCATAAACTCCAGAAGAAGAAGAATAATCTGAAGAAATTATTACTTTAGGCACCATTGCAATTTAAGTGTTGTAAGCAATTTTAAAGCTACATTAACAGCACCATTAAGTACGAAGTAAAACAGTGTTTATAAGTTTAAAAGTTTGAAAGCACAAATCATGTGTAATTGTATGCAGTTTATATTTGTAGGTTTTTTTTTGTAAATGAATGATACAATATCGATTGAGATAACTATTTGCACGTTTAGAGACTTTATTGTAGTAACTCCCTATCTAAGTTCCATGTTGTAACATTTAACAACATAAGCTAATCTGTAAATGTATAATTCAATTCGATCACACTGGTCATTCATTACTGCATTGTATCGGTCACATTAGCAACTAGTTCATTTAATGACTTCTTTGTTATATTCTTGGAATAAACTGTACTGGTGCTCATCTTTGTCGATTGAGGTATATTATCAAAAACCTCGAACTACTAATTTCACCCATCTTCTTCTCTACCTGATTGGTTTCAAAATTCCTCCATCTCCCCAGATGTGTGTCCCAAACAACTTTATCCTACTACTATAAATATAATTTTTTAATGAATGCTATTAAATATTTTTATAGACTATTTTAAAAAATGATTTTTATAATATTATATAAAAATTGCCGTTGAAAAGTCAATTTAATGACACAAAATAAATTATTATTGATTAATATAAAACAGAATAAAATTATAAACCAAACCAGGTGAATTTATACGGTGTCTAAAGCGGAGTGGAGTATCCTGAAAGCAGTAGCGCACCATTGTGACGTGACGAAGAACGGCCTATGAGCATAAGTAATTTGGCATGCTTCAAAATAGCATATCACCTTGAGTTTCACAATGCATCCTTTCAACCATGTACCTATTCAGTTGCAGCCTTATTGTTGAGTATGAAAAAAAAAATTTTTTATATATTTTATTAAATCGGTTCCAGAACAACTTTTAAACAATCTAATGATCTCAAAGAATTCAAATTTTTCTACACATTGTTATAGTAGTTCACCTATTAACTACTTTGAAAGTTATAAAACTTTAGATTACTCTTGTTCTTAATACGAAACAATAAAAGTTATAGAATATTATATTATATTATAATATAATATTACTATATTATAATTACTATAATAATATTATAATTAGATTATAATTACTATATTATAATATACTATATTTGACAAATAAGCTTATCAAAAACAATAATGATATGTATGCTATAACTGTGATACAGATATAACCACTGTATTAACGTAAGAGTTATAATTATACTCGTATAATTAACAAAGCATAATAAGAACATCTGAATGATACCAATCTAGTTCACAAGTTACTGACTTTTTTATTCTCATATAGATTTTAGCTAGATAAGAAAAACGTTAGTTTCTAATTTCTCCACACAAGTATACCTCTTTGATACACTATATGATTTGTTTATGACCACCAACATGATCAGATTTTGAAAAATTATTAGTTTATTAAAATTTATATGATTTTTTATTTGCATTGTTTCTTTTCTTTATTAGAACGTATGCATGTAACGGAAAAAACACTAGAAAAATAAACAAAACGACTTGAATAATCGGAGGGCTTTCAATTTATGTCATCATGCCTTCTGAATGCATCAAACAAACAATAGCAAGGTAACCAAATACGTTACAAAGAAAGCTAGATAACAGCTGGTACAATTATGTTACATAAAAGAGAGTCACTGGAATTAAGGCGAATGAGGAAAAACATTAATGTATAATGAGAGCATACGTGAAAAAGAACACAACAGTAAGGTAATTAGAGACCATATTCACATCAAACTATTGTAAATCCCTATGGATCCAAGTTGTTTAACAATAATGTTAAGTAGAAATCCATCTAAGTTAAAGAGTCTTGGGCCATTGGTAACAGTTTTGAAATGATTTTGAATGAATGCACTTTTCGGAATGTTATTATATATAGCCTATGTTATGAAAATAATTCTTTGACGTCTCAAGCAATTGTTCTGCTTGAAGCAGAGCGCTCGACTCCTCCTTTCTTCGTATCAAGTACCTATACTGCTTAATTTAATTTACTTTATCCATGTAAGGAAAGTCTTTACCCGCTGTCCAACATATGATGAACCACAAGCCCCATACGGAATCATGTACACACTACCTACTTTTATACTTTTACCACAATTAGTAAATTGAATTGGTTATTAGTTAATCAACTTTTCCCCACCATTAAAAACTACGGCAATATCATGTTTTTTTCAAACTATGATGTATGTATATGTTTCAAGGAACTATTGAAAAGAATAGCCAATGAATACCTTCTAGTTATTGAAAGGTTCCGAACCAATTTTTCTTTTCCAATGACTTTTTTATAGCATTTGCAAAAACTTGTTTGCATATTTCAATTCTTAAGTAACATCAAAAAAATTGCACATTTCATCCAGATAAAATTCATCAGAAAATAAACGCTGTTAAGAAAATACCTCTAAATTCAGTGTTTTTCACATTTGTACAATTCGCAGATATTGAGTCAGTGACTACTGTTTTTCGTTTCAAGATAAACTTAAAAGATAGAATTTGGTCTGGTAATAGGTAAATACCATTTCCTGGTCTTAAGTATTATATAATGGAATTCTCGGAAGTTAAATTTCTTCCTGATATTTTACCACAAATATGCTAGATAGTTGCGATGTCTTATGTGTCTGGTTTGATAGTAAATGTATCACCGAATGTTTGAATTTTAATTGTGTTTTATCCATTCAGTTCACACTGGATGTTGAAATTATAATAGATACACATCATCTAAATCTTTACGAACATTTAATTATTAAATAACTAATTTAACTGTTATTCAATTTCAATTACTTACTTTTATGATTTTAGAGATAAATTTTAAGCATTTAAATATTCTTCATTTCTTTTATTCCGACTAACTTATATTTAGATTTACTAATCAAATACATGCAAGCATTAAATAAAATAAAGCAAGAAACATTGTAGTTACCTGAATCGACCAAAAAGAAAGTCAAACGCATTGGATAGTGAGAGAGTGAAAGATGACTAACAATCTACAAGTCGTAAATATATAGATATAAGTTGTTTTGTTAAGTTTCAGTTCATGTCAGTCCAGAATCAGCAATATGTTAAGTAAGTCGAGTAGCTCATAATCGTTGTTCAGTTTCGTGATCGTGGGTTCACACCAGTGTTTTGCAGTTATAGAGAAAGGAGCGGTGATTTCTCTTTGGTTATGTACAACGCAATTTGCAAGTAACCACCTTTATATCCCAATTAGGTAGATGGTAAGCGAATTCAACACTAATACCAACAGTTCCCATTCCTCCAAAAGAATTCCTGATTTAGGTGGAAAGGAGGATAGCGATGAAAATGAGGGTTGTATTATAAAAAGTTATATTATTACATAAATCCGTTTATTAAATATTTATTATATAAAATGAATGAAAAAAAGTCAATTAAATGTTCAAAAAGTCCTCTAAAAGGACTAAAATAGTTCTAAAGTAATAATAATAAAGTAATAAAGTGAAGTAATAATAATAAAGTAAATAATAGTTCTAAAGAACTAAAATTAGAGGAGACCAATGAGTTCAATGATTAGAACCAGTGTTTCTTGGTATAGCCTGGTTGTAAAAAACATGAGCTGTAGTTGGTCTTTTTGGGACTTTGGAATCTTACAGAAGGACGCGATGAAACCTGGATTAGCAGTTCGTAAGATTACAACTATGTACTTCTTTGCTTAGAGGAAGAAGTGAAGAGTTTTCTAGACTGAGTCGGAGGGTACGAATTGTTTAATATAACATCATGTACCGAAAAAACTTATGATTTTACTCTGTTTTTCATCGTGTGGAGTATAAATTAAGAATTTGCAAATATAAGAATAGTATGTTATGATAAATGCTTCAAGAATTCTAGTTCAAAAAAACAAACGATGAAGGACTCAAAAAACACAGTATAGGTAAAGAAATCTGGAGTGGCCTACACTCAACTTTACTATAAGTAAATTTAATATCAAACTTCTCGTGTATATAATATATAATGTCTCATTTAAGCATAATGTAACCGTCTAAATGGAAGATGTTTATTAGTCTTTCATTCCTGAGGTAGTACAGATAGTGATTGATCCACTTAATAATTAAGACAAATTTTCCCATTTAGAACTTGAAAATATTTTAAGTTTTAAAAACATTACAAAGTTTTTGTCTGATATGTCAAAAACATGTATGAAAAATATCGTTTTTAGATCATTTTTAATTTAAGATGTAGGATAATTTCATTTTTTATTTTTAAAAGAATTTTTTTTTTAAATCTGAAAAATGTTCTACATTTTTGATCTTTTATCAAATTATTATACTGGGAATCTTATGGCATGCTAGAGTTATTTCAAAAACTCACTGTTCTTTCCCTTAGTAAAAATCATAAAAATCCAATTTACTCTGAGCGAATGTTATTTTTTCCAACGTGCTGTGCTCTGTTATAAGTTTGCTATAAATGTATATTGAAAAAAAATGTATTGGTAATTAGTTACTTTTGCATTCTTAAATCAAGTTCAAAGCAGACTTTTCTGTATAATTTTAAAGCTAGAAGCTTGAAATTTTTAAAAATAATGGCGTGTACTATTAAACTAGAACTGTGAAAAAACTGGATATTGGTCAAAATCATAGGATGAAAAAGTTTATTCCAAAAACTTCCATATTACCCAATAATAATGTCATTCATAAACGTAAAAAAATCAGCATCTGATATTAAGCTTTGTAGATTGATTAGAACATTTTGTTGGACAAATCCATCATACCATGAAAAGAATCAGAAATTATATGTTCAATATGCTCTATTGTCGTTGATTTTTTACATATAATAATTTTATTTTTCTTACATCTCAAATAAATCTTTAAGTCATTCAAACATTTTTATTATACTTCTAAACATTATATTAATTCGGTGAATTCACTGAAAAAAATTCTAAGTCAATTTAAACAATGTGAAAAACTATTGTTTTTCAAGGGGAAAATAAACGAAAAATGGAGAAAATAACATTCAACAAGTATAGCAGGTGTTCCCTTAGTCTAGGATAAACAAACAGTTTTTATAGCTTTATTGTTGCTCTTAGACGTAATTGAAATTTCATGCATTTTTTTTAAAAATTGCTAATTTCTTGCTTCACTTTTAGTCAAATTTTCATTAATTTTAATGAGCCGTTTAACGTCATAAAACCATTTTCTGAAAACAGAAATCGTACTTTAACGCCCCATTGGTGAATGTAATTTTAAAAAAATTATCTCATCTCTCCTCCACATAATGTTCTATTTTTCAGCATAGTTTTATTTTGATCCATCAAACGATATAGCTTGTATCGCTCTCACAATCGTTGAGATTGAATTATAAGTCAAAATTTTTACATTTTATTAGAAAAAAATATTTCTCATTGTTTTAAAATTCTGAATATATTTTTCGTTTATTTCATTTATAAGGTCAAAGATAATGTCAAAATTTTACAACTCTAGCATTAGCAGTTTAGGAGAAAAAATGTTTTGCTAAAAACCGGTTTTTGGTAAAAAAAGTGACTTTCCCGTCATGCATAATTCTTCCCAAACAATAGGGACCATCTACACTTTTTGTGTAGATTATTTTCCAATTTTTGTGTAAAATATCAACTTGATCTATCAAAGATTCTGGATCGTAGCGTGGTTGGTAACAAGCAATGCTAACACACTCACCCACCCACTCACAGACATCATTGCAAAAACATCATAAAACGACCCGTGCGACCTCAAAACATATAATTCCGTCAAAATCTTGAGATCGAATTTTTTCACGATCAGTACCTATACTTTACTTATAGTAAAGTAAAAAAAACAGCATCGCTGTTTGATTGTTAAATGTCATTAAGTTTAAGCCATAAAATAGTGAACCAATATGGACATAGAAATAAAATTTTACTGCGGCATATTTTAATGCAATTACATTCTAAACTAAGTTCGGTCAATCGGAATGAGACGTGAAAAAATGAATAAAACAATCCTATGGCAATTCATAATCTTCCATTTTTGCCAAAATTTTACTCAAACAAGATTTGAACTATTTCGAAAGATTTTAAAATCCTTTAACAGAGAGGTGGACACTCTAATTACATCTAATATCTAATCTTGAGATCGAATTTTTTCACGATCAGTACCTATACTTTACTTATAGTAAAGTAAAAAAACCAGCATCTCTGTTTGATTGTTACATTTCATTAAGTTTAAGCCATAAAATAGTGAACCAATATGGACATAGAAATAAAATTTTACTGCGGCATATTTTAATGCAATTACATTCTAAACTAAGTTCGGTCAATCGGAATGAGACGTGAAAAAATGAATAAAACAATCCTATGGCAATTCATAATCTTCCATTTTTGCCAAAATTTTACTCAAACAAGATTTGAACTATTTCGAAAGATTTTAAAATCCTTTAACAGAGAGGTGGACACTCTAATTACAAATTTTGTTAAGAGCATTAAAATTGCCATGAATAGCTAATTATCCAAAAAAATTCTGCTCATGCAAAGTGGTGAACTTAAAAATCTCTAATTATGAAGAGTTCAAAATTTGGGGATCTCACAAATATGAGTTTGATCTGTAAGATATGTTATATGTATTTCTAGATCTATTTTAAGATGTATATCAATAAACACAACTATTCATGGAAACATGTATGTCCTTTACAAAAAAAAAAACATGATTATTAAAACAATATGTAAGAAATTTTGAGCTTAGCTTTCCCTAGACTTATATCAAATTTATGGAGATTTTCATTACAATTGGATAAGTTTTTTTGTATTTTTTTATTTTTAAAATATTTAATTTTATTTTTTGCTAGCCACTTTTAAATGATTGTTAGTATTCATGACAAAAAAAGTTAGTTTTATAATTATCAACATTGTGGGCTGTTTTATTCAAATACTAACATACATTTTTAACTTAATTACTTGAAATATATGCAGTTGAGAAACTAGAAACATTGTAGGCATTTTAAGTGATCAACAAGTTTCTAATAATTTAATATGTTCAGAGTCCTGATTAAAATATTTAGATTATTTACAAGAAAATTTAAAGATTATTTTAGATGCTGCTGTAAGAAGTTGATATACAAAACAATCCCATTAATCAATCACTACATTACTGGAAGGCCTAGTTTCCATATTGCCATAAAATACTAAAAACTACCCTTTATATGCTTAGATGTATCTTTGGAATTCACATCAATTCTGTAAAGTTAAAAACATGAAGTTTTTAAATGTGTCAATCATTTGAAATAGTTTAATGATTACTGCATGTCCTCTCTACTAAAGTAAAAATCACAGTAAAATAGACAAAAATAATTTATTTATTATGTATGGTCTGGAAAAGGTTCTTTTTCCGGAGCAAGCAACTTATAAAAAAGATTCAATTAACTGAATTAATTTTATATTAGTTAACAGTATTGAATTTTATTAAAAACCATTTCATCTTATTATTGTAATCAATTAAGTGAAACAGGATATTACATATTTTTGTTACTTAAAGGAAATGTCAATACCATAGGTGTTGTTTATATGTTTGCATAGGAAGAGGAAGTTGCTAACAATAATTCATTCTTTGAGTGACATTTTCTCTAATCAAGATTGGTAGGCGTGGCTGTAAAGTGGAAGGATATTTCTCAATTGTTTACCTGATGCATAGATCTGCATTCGGAAGTAATTACCAACAGTCTGCATTTTCTGGTCTTCTGGAATAATTTCACGCTTTCGTAATTATATTTTATTAATATTTAATAGGAATGCAAGATATATATATATAATGAAAATTGCATAAAGTTATAAAACTTCCATTTTTATCATTGCGTTATTCCACAATAATATTCCAGTCCATTATTTTGTTCTACATTTTCATTTGAAAATAAATTTGAAGTTGTCATACTCATCTTTAATATAAGTAAATGCGTTAAATATGAGTAAATTATATGTATCAGACATATAATTAATTAATTTATTATCATGCAGCCTTATTTGCCAATTATTATAAATATTATAGCTCTTGAAAAGTGTCTACAATTTTATTCCCCCCCCCCCCCTTTCAACATCTAATTAAATCTTGGAACATTAACAACATTAAAATTATTCTTGGAAATTCAAGTGTTTAAAATCTCCACTGGAAATATAATAACCGTCGTTCAACTCCGAATTAAATAATTTGTATAGCGCACTTTTTTTTATGTCATCCTGTTGAACTGGTAATTCTTCTGGAAAATGTAAGGCATTAACTTAAAGATATAGCTAATATTTATGTACTGCAGACTTTCCTTCATGAAACTATTATGTAATAATTGTTTCTGTTCCTGAATTAGAATCATTTCATTGTTGTGAAAAGTATAAAATGAAATTTACTTTTTTTCCACCACACTGAAATCGAGTTCAACAAGACATAACATAATATGTAAACAGAATTAAGCAAAAAAAAAAATGAAACTGTAAGCGCTTTTCTTTTGTTAATCATAAGTTATATTAATTTTTAAATGCAATTTCTGCCTATAAACCATCTGCATACTGCCAACTTGCATAAAGGTATAAGAAATTTTATTTTATTAGCAGTACTACAATTATTGATTAAAGAATTAAACAATTGTTAATTCCACCACTTTTTATATCTTCTACTAGCAAGTGATATATTGCTCTTTGATTTTGTTTATAATTATTTTGTTCATGATTCATATGATAATAGAAAACAGTTTTTTGTTTTACCATGTTACTCTGCGTGTTGTTTCTAAACTATATTGTCAAAGTCTTGCAAAATTGTACATTTTACATTATCTATTCGATATAAAAGTGTGGTAGGAAACTTAAGATCAACATTTATTGCCAATAGAAACCTTCGAGGCCATCATTGATAACTGTATTAATAATGATCTTCTATGGCGAATATTAAGGTATAACTGAAGATTAAAGATTTACAATTTGGCTCTGAGACTTGGTACTGGAATATCATCAGCTGATGACCATCTTAATCTTATTTTTGATAACATAAAAAGACCTCAAATTTTATCGTCGTCAGTCCTCCAGTGATGGTATATCAATGTATGAACATTATAAAAATATATTCCCAATGGGTAAGACAAAGTAGCATCGGTGTTCGATGTGTGGGATGATAAGAAATCCCTGGTGGTGTCAAAATCTAAGTACAGATTGGGCGACACTGTTCAATCAACCAAGTCAAACATATTACGATTTTGAAAATAACTCGGGTAAAAACTACACAGGAGATAAGTATAGATTAATAATTCAAACAAACAGATGGATACCATTAAATTGTTACTGGAATAAGCAAATTAGTTTTCTTTGATGAAACTAATTCATGAATATAAAAATTGTTAAGTTGGACAAAGGAGGCAGAGTACATGAATAAAGCTGTTCCTCAAGTTGGTATAACGAGGGAAGAGTTATACGACACAAGGACTGAAGAAGCAGCATTCGATATCAATACCCAGCAAGATGGACATCGTATTTATTACGTATATTAATAAAATTCCAGGAGAAACAACATACCTCGATGGTAAAAATAAGCAACCGAATTTGACAAAAGCCTTTTAAGAGAATATATTTTCATTTCACAAACAATTTCTATAGTTACAGTTTCTGCCAGAACATATTTTCTTTAGTGGTTGTATGGCTTATCTTAAAATAAATATTCAGTTTACTTGATAATCTCAATCCTGGACCCATACTACTCAACACTTCCCTTTTAGGATAGGTTTGTCTCATAGTGCTGCACTTGCAGGACTAAAAATATACTTATTTATACTTTAAAAAGAAAAAGAAAATAAGAAAATGAAAGAAAAGAAAATAATATAATCATTGTTAGTTTCACAAAGGTTGTTCATAAAATTATTGTAAACAATAATCAGTATACCTCGTACATCTTTCTTGGAAAGTACAA
Source organism: Hermatobates lingyangjiaoensis (assembly GCA_026182355.1). NCBI lineage: Eukaryota > Metazoa > Arthropoda > Insecta > Hemiptera > Hermatobatidae > Hermatobates > Hermatobates lingyangjiaoensis. The sequence continues at coordinate 2,550,912 of JAPFBL010000015.1, forward strand.
CTCGAAAGGGGTAGTAGCGCAGTGACTATGCGGATAAGACAAAATACCACCGATAGACATCATTGATTTCTTTTGTATGAAACATAGGAGAAACAAGACTGGAGACCATTCTCCGGAAGCGCAAAGGGTTCATAAGCGCTAACTAGTGGGACCCAACCTCGCACAAGTGAACCTAAGGACCTGAAGAAGATTGTCGTGAAGATGGAGAAAGGAAGTCACCTTTTCACGAAACATAGGGAGCCTGAATGGGCATTATCAGGTAAGGTTTGTGCAGATTCTGCAAAGAAGAGGAAACACCGTTGCACCTGCTGTCTGATTATCAGGCCACGTTGCGTCACAGAGGCAGGTGCTTCGGGCCACTCAACAAATCCACAGAACCTTTACCATTAGACCCAGAAAAAGAGCTGAGTTTCTTGGAGGCACTGAAGTTAACTTCGGTACTTTAGTACAGAAGGGGGGAAGTACAGTAGTTCTTACTTGGGTACGACAGTTTTTAGTACTTGGGGGAAGTACAATAGTTCTTAGGATGCAGTAATACTGTCACCCTCAAAAAATAATAATAATAGTAATAATAATACAACTCGGAAAAAATAATGTACAGTGTACAAATCTTTGTTACTATAATAAATATTAGTACATGCTTCATACAATATTAGACTAAGTTTTATTATATTAATTGCATCATCAATGCAAATGAAATGCATATAATTTTAAAGTGAGACGTGCTGTATAAAAAAAGGTAAATATATCATTATTGTATATGCATGGTGAAGGTTATGAATACAATAATATTAATAACATATATGGAAAACACAATAAAGAGATGTAAACATTATCATGGCTTATAATTTTCAACAGAGAAACTATTTTGTAAGTTCTGTTGAATAATGACTTTATATGTCGTGAAAGCACTATCTCGGTCCAGTGTTGTAACATTGGTGTTAAAAAGACAACTAAAGTATAATGTAATGTGCAGCTCAGGCTTACGCAGAACAATGGTGAAACACATTAACTGAACACTACTTCCTCTCATATGTATCTTCGCCAACTGCATTTCTTTTCTGTTTTTCTTTTTTAATTAAAACTTTTCATTTTATTATAATGCAATCATTTTGCAAGAATTAGGATGTCACGAAATCATTATGTAATCCAACCTACATAATGAATAATGAATATGTTCATTTCAGTCATGAGAGATGAGGTTTGAAATTTAAAATAATCTATGATCTCTTCACAAAGTTTTTCTTGTCTGAAAGAATCCCAAAAGATAAATATAGTCCTTACTGTAAGTATGGCAACCAAGTAAATCTGATTTGCTTCCCAAAGATCTGAATGTTCAGCAGTTATATCGATATTATATAATATCGTGCAGTAAGTAGTAAAGCCTAGAAAAATAGAACCCAAGATTAAAAAGTAGCTGATTCTAATTTAAAACCTCTTCTCAAGTAACATATTTTCTTTACATTTCAGGATAGAAACCGAAATTTTATATATATATATATATATATATATATATGTGTTTTGCGTGTGTGTATCTATATATATGTATATATATATATATATATATATATATATAAAGATTTCACATAAACACGTGAAATAACAATCAATGATCAAACCATAATAAGAAATGGGAAAACAAGACTAAGATCTTTTAACGGTACAAGCGGTCTTCGTCAGAGTCAAAAACCCAACTGAGTTTTCAGTTTAGGCTGAAAGAAACTGAGTTGGGTTTTTGACTCTGACGAAGACTGCTTGTTAGGTTGAAAGATCTTAAGATCTTCGTCTTGTTTTCCAATTTCTTATTATGGTTTGATCATTCATATATATATATATATATATATATATATATATATATATATATATAACGGGTTACTAGCCGTTGTATCTACAACGTGCTTGGTCTCCCTTTATCTTCCCTCCTGAAGACAGATTTCCGAAAATTTGAGTTTGTAAGTGTGTTTCTTTACTATGGGTGCTACCTATCTTCAATTTTAAAATGTTAATGTGTCCAGTTTGGATCATCTTTCCGTTATCACGTATATATATATATATATATATATATATATATATATATATATATATATACGATCAAACCACAAAATGAAAAGGGAAAAATGACTAAAACCTTTCAACCGTAACAAGCGGTCTTCGTCAGAGTCAAAAACACAACTAGCCAGTTACGAAGTTACTTTAGTGGTCTTACGAAGACCACTTGTTACGGTTGAAAGATCTTAGTCTTTTTTCCCTTTTCATTCTGACTGCTTTTCTTGAATTACTATTGATTCCATTAATTGTAATTTTAATTTAAATTAGGTCAGGGCGATTTTCTCTAAACATTCCTATACAAATTCACCATATATATTATATATATATATATATATATATATATATATATATATATAATAAAAATTGTCACAATAACACGTGATATAAATATTCAGGTAACTTACCACAAATTAGAGAAGATAGTCGCTCTAAGGCCTTTCGTTTTCACGTCGTCAGAGAGCAAGTGAATACAAGTTGTAAGCAGGTTATGAATTTTGATTTAAAGAAGGAGTAAGATAAAACTATCTTACTCCTTCTTTAAATCAAAATTCATAACCTGCTTACAACTTGTATTCACTTGCTCTCTGACGACGTGAAAACGAAAGGCCTTAGAGCGACTATCTTCTCTAATTTGTGGTGAGTTACCTGAATATATATATATATATATATATATATATATATATATATATATATATATAATTCAATAATATATCAACCGTTGGATAGAATAGAAAATTTAGTTAAGAAGGTTGTTGAAATTAGTAGTCCATGTTTTCTAAAAGAAAATAAGAAAAGGGTAAAGTCATTGTTGCAGAATAATTGTTATCCAAACAACTTAATTAAACGTTATTAGTTTAAATATACAAGAGAACAACCAGAACATTCCAATCAAAATCATGCTGAACTTGAAGTTTTAAATAAAAAGTATTTCAAATTTCCGTATGTTGAGGGCTTATCACAATCAATTAGAAAAGTTTTCAAACGAAATGTACCTGAAGTTACATTGGTATTTTATAACAAAAGAAAAGTCAAGTCTTTATTTTCAAATTTGATACAAAAAATACCAAAGGAGTTACAAAGTAACCTCATTTATGCGATCAAATGTAAAGACTGCGACAAGCGTTATTGCGGAGAAACAAGTCGTTTTTTAAAAGAAAGACTTTATCAACATTCTTATTCAATAAAAACTAATAAAGGTAACGCAACTGCTTTAGCATTCCATACCTTAAACGAAGGTCACATGTTCGATTTTGAAGAAGCAATTATAGTAGATAAAGAACAAGATGAGCAAAGAAGAAAGACCCTCGAAATGCTATATATTAAAAAAGATCTAAGTTCAGTTAATCATAGAAGTGACATTACCAATTTGAACACTATTTATTCAGGAGTGTTAAGTTGATTTTAGTGTAATTTAATTTCCTTAGTTCCTTTTTGTGTTCTTTGAGTGAACAGTGTTCGGTTTACATGTAATTGTAATCAGTTAGTCTGGTCCAAGTTTTTGACCAGTTAAGATGTTAGTTCACTAACTATCTATTGTTACTTCATTTTATATAATGTAAATTTCATCATTTTTCTAATTCAAAAATTCTGACTTCTGTAAGTTCATAAAAATGTTTATTGCTTTTCTATTACTTCTACTTGTATATATATTTTTGTTTTTTCACAACTGTAATATTCCATTTTGATGTTAGTTATATGTTGATGTTTATATATGATTTCTTGTCATCCTTTGTTTGTAGGCCGATGAAAAAGGTTTTAAATAAAACCGAAACGTCGCCATTGAGAGTTTGATTTTGATCCTGGAAAATTGACCGAATCCCGATTACATTATACACCTATATATATATATAAACTGACTAACTGACTATTATTCTCATTATTGTCCTGATGATGAATGTGGTACATTAAAAGATATCGACTAGTAATATTGGTGATAAGTTTTATAGTTTTAATGAAGAGACGAGGAAGAAATTCAGAAAATTACAGAAATTATGTAAGAAACAGATGCAAGCCTTGGGGCGTTATTTAACAACATATATAAATGTCTTTTTAAATTGTATGCCTATTTTTAACTTCATAACTTTTCAACTGAGTCTCTCAATTTCTCTAATATATTTTATCCATGTTTTTGGTAGATTAGTTGACCAAAATTTATATTTGCTTAGTCCGACATGTTCAGTCCTCCCTGACCATTATCAAGGATTATAGCGGTACAAAAAACATAACTGAACTTTACATAACTAGAATATAACTCAAGAACATTCATAAATTAATAAACACTAAATATTACATTCTTTAATATTTAAAGAATAGCGGTTTTTTGTATCGCTATAATCCTTGATAATGGTCAGGGAGGACCGAAGCATGTCAGACTATGTAAATAAAAATGGTCAACTTCCTGGCCAAAAGATAAATATAGTTCTTACTGTAAGTATGGCAACCAAGTAAATCTGATTTGCTTCCCAAAGATCTGAATGTTCAGCAGTTATATGATTATATAACTGCTGATTGTGATCATCCTGTACCAGAAGCGTGGAGAAAGTATATTAGAGAAATTGAGAGACTCAGTTAAAAAGTTGTGAAAATAAAAATAAGCATAGAATTTAACAAGACATGCATAAACGAAGGTCTGCTTCTTAAATATACGAATATATATATATATATATATATATATATATATATATATATATATATATATGATCAAACCACAATATGAAATGGGAAAACAAGACTAAGATCTTTCAACGGTAACAAGCGGTCTTCGTCTGAGTCAAAAACCCACCTGAAACACTAGATGCAGAAACATCATCATCATCATCATCATCATCATCATCATCATCATCCATCATCATCATCATCATCACCACCACCACCACCACCACCACCACCACCACCACCACCATCATCACCATCATAAATAGCCTATTCTAAGAGGGTTGACAGCTAGCGGATAGTTTTTTACTCACTCTTACTGTACTCCTTTGTTTTCTCAAACATCCCTTTCTGGACCTTTGCCCTTTCCTGTCCTTTATGATAATGTAGTTTATTTTGTTCGTGGATTCATTTTATTTAATTGGTATATACGTACTCGTATATATTTGTATCGGTCAGTGGACGCATTTACGTCTCCGTTCCTTCATTCCTTTTCCTTTTTTTCCTTTTTATTATCTTCTCTCTTGAATTCGGCATGACGCCGAAATGATCAAGATTCGTGAGTGTTAGTCCTCTTTCTTGTGTTCTCTAGCTGTAACTTTAATTATATATATATATATATATATTTATATATATATATATATATATAGTATGTTTTGTTATTGAGGGCTAGGTCATATAAAAGAAAATAAACTCCTTCCTAGGCCAACGTTTCGTTGTATTTGTACATCATCATCAGGGCTACAATTAGAGTAAGAACTATAATACATTTACCAAAACAATCTACAACTCACATAGAGAACTAACACAATTGTTTTGGTAAATGTATTATAGTTCTTACTCTAATTTTAGCCCTAAAGATTATGTACAAATTCATCGAAATGTTGGCCTAGGAAAGAGGTTATTTTCTTTTATATGACCTAGCCCTCAATAACAAGACATACAATAGAATAGAAGAGGTCAAGAACAATTTATTGAGAATATATATATATATTACTTTACCTTTTAATTCTTCATACTTCTTTCTCCTGCACCTCCAGTGATAGTGTCTACCGGGTAGCTACTCAAAGTGATTCAGATTATGTGGACCACTATGTCATACCTAAGAATGAATAATCATGATAGTTCCTCGTGAGTTGCGATTGTACACTTCCATAGTCTCAGTTTTAATTAATGTTTTTGAGTTCAAATACAAAAAACGGTTTCTCGACACACTAGATTTATGACCTTAAGAGCTTCAGAAGAAGCCAATTATTGGTAAATAAAAAAAAAAACAATTTTAGTAAATTACAAATTAATAATAATTATAATTGTATTCAATCAAATAACTCAAATGTAAAAGAAGGAACTCTTTTTGCTTCTTTGCTTTTCTCTAAGGAACCGCTTCTCTCAATTGCATAAAGTATAGATAATATTAATTCCTAGAAACAAATCAAGTATTATTTAAAATACTTCGAATGAATTTACATATATGGTAGTCTATTACCTTCTTGGAATGTACAACACCTGAATGAACAAGGTTTATAAATTGATTTGAATTTTCATCAAAGTCAAAAAAGAATGGAAGTTTTAGCACCTGAAAACAAATTGTTGAGCATTGAAATAAATAAATTACAAAAAAAAAATAAAAATAATACTAATACATTGAAATTATTTATTTTCTCTTATTGTATAAAAAATGAATTTTTTTTACTATAAATAAAATGAAGCATTCATTTTTATTAAATTCATGATATATATAAATTATAACGAAAGTAAGGTAAAGAAAGGCACAGACATAATAGTTCTTTATTTCGACAATTGTCATCATCATGAACCAAAGAGGCCCCCAGGGAGGTACGGTGGTGACGGAAGTCCTACCTCACAACTGTTACACTCGATGATACCACGACCACTACCAAGCAGGAAGGGAGGGAGAAGGAAACAAATAAGAAATAATAAACAAACGAAAAACATGAAAGATAAAAATTAATTCTGATTAAAACAGTCTTTTCATAACCTAATAAGATCTATTCTAAGACTCAAAGAAAAATTTCGTTTTAGGAATGTCGAAATATCAAAGTGAGTTAGTTGTTTTAGTGTTTTACTCAGATGTTTAATTAAGTGTCCTTTGGAACATTGAAATATGATATATATAGAGTTCGATATATATATACATCAGTGGCGACTCCTGACCTTTTTCTTTAGGCATGCAATTTTCAAAGAATAAAAGAAATACAGAGAAATACCCTTCTAATTCTCATGTTCAGTCTTTTCATGTTGCACAAAAGGATAATGATGTATTAAAAACATTTTATGGGGATTTGAATCAGGTTTTATTTGGAAATACTTTTAACATTAACTTTTATTAACCAATACAATAAAAATAGGCAAAAAATGTTTTTATTAAAGAAAGGGATACACAATGCATCATTTGAATAAAAACTTCTTGCAAAATTCTTCGATAACAAAACCATAAAACTTCTCTCTATCTGCCATGAGATCTTTAAGTAAATGTCTTTCAATTGAAATTAGGGATAAATTAGACAATCGCTCTTCACTTTGGGAGCTTCGTAAATAACTTTTAATTCTTTTGAGGGCAGAAAACGATCTCTCAACACTTGCTGTTGTTATGGGAATAGTCATAACCAAATTCATGAGTTTATAAATTTCCGGAAGACCTGTGTGCAAATCACTTTCCAGTATGTATTTGAGGAGCTCAAATGGCAATTAAGACCATTTTCATTAACCAGAAATGATAAGAGTAAACCCCTGCATTGGGAAGCTTAGCGCAATCATAGAAAATGGTTCCTTAGCGTGTAGTGGAATAAAAAAAAAGGGGGTTCCTTTAAATATTTCGAGTCTCGAACATTTTGGTTTCTTTAAAGATGAATTCTATGCATGCAATGCATGTGTTGCATTCCCTGAGAAATCGCCACTGATATACATATATTTTAACCATAATAATATTAGATTCAATACTGTCTTAGATGCAATACTGTCCCTAAAATTAATAACATTAGCATCATGGAAGATCTCCAAATCATCTTCAGATCGCTTCGGTGGAAGTTTTTTTGAAGGTTTAACCACAATAGTTCTAACGGTTCGACTCCTGAACTTCACACTTCTCTGATTTAAATCTTTATCTCCCACAAACAACCTTTTCTTTCCGCATCACACCCTCTTGAACTCTTCACCTCTTCTACTACTCGTAAAGGCTTTCTCCGACTTATAAACTACGTAAGGTTATCTCCCTTTGATGAACTCACTGTTCCTGAAAGAAAAGTCATTGCTAAACTATGATGTGACAGCTCCCCTCATTATCATGACTGCTGAGAAGAGCTCGTCTGTTGTTCTCATGGACCACCAGGTATACAACTATAAATGATGAAGCGGTTCTCCAACTTCTGATTTTACAACCAACTTTTTTCTAATCTAACTCCTGGTTTCCTTAATAATTTAGTTTCTCATTAATAACAGTGCTTGGAAAGGTCTTTCTCCTGAAAACATTGACACCCTTAATTGCCCAACTCCCGGTGTCCTGTTTTATATCTGCTCCCGAAAGCTTTTTACCATGTCTGACTTTCCTTTCCCTGGAATACCTTTTTTCTCCAGTTATGGCTACCTTACCGAGAGACTGTCTAGTTTTGTTAATAATTTCTTACAGCCTCTTATTAATAATCATCGTCTTTCAGTAAAGATTCTTTCTACTTTTTCTTTTCCTACCCTCGAACATCCTCTTGTTATGGCTACCATGGAAGCTAATTCTCTTTATACTTTCCCTGAACTCTTTGAAGGATTAGACGCTCTGCGAGACTTTCTTGATCGCAGGTCTCCTCCTCTTATTCCCTCCTCTCCTTTCTTGTCTCGTTGGTTGACTTCATGCTAAACCATGATGCCTTTCAGTCTGACAGTTATTATTACCTTCAAACTAGAGGATATGAGTATGCGATGAATACGATTATGATTCCTTCCTACGTCTATGTTTCCATGGTTAAATTAGAGCAGGGTTTCTTCACAACCTGTCAACTTCTTGTTCTCCTTTATCACAGTTATAATGATGATACCTCCTTTATTTGGTCCCATGGTAACCATAACTTAAAACTTTTCCTTGACTCCTTTCAGATTTTATGAATTTATCCTTCCTCATTCATCGAAAGCCGTGTTTTATTTGCCAACATTTCTCACCAACCAAGATAAAATAGATAGAAGTGATTCTTCTTTTTTCTTAACCACCTATTTCCCTGGCGTCAATAAAATTTCCATTAATTTATTATTTCTGGTTTGTTTCCTTCCCCCTCCCTTCCCGCTTGGTGGTGGTTGTGGTACCGCTGAGTGTAACAGTTGTGAAGTTGAACTTCCGTCGCCACTGTACCTAGCTGAGGGTCTCTTTGGTTCATGATGACGACAATTGTCGAAAAATATAAGTGAGTTTTGTCAATGTTAATCATTGTGTTACTTTCGTTATAATTTATGTGTAAAGTCCTATATCGTTTCATTAGGTTATATATACGGATATATCATTCAAACTGACCAAAAACATACAAATAAAAGGAAAACCACACTCTTAGAGTCTCTAAGTAATCGTTTCTACAACATCAAGTATATAGCAGAAGATTATATATGGTATCTTAACAAAGGTAAGATATTCAGAAATGGGACTACAATCTTTTAACCAAAGCAACTGGTATATTTCAGAGTCACATTAAAACTGACACAATAATAATAGGACATTTGATTTGGTATTGAGATGGAAGAGAGGCAAGAGGGATATTTTAAAGGAAGTAATTGGCAAAGAAAGGAAACATAAAGCTAGACAAGTGAGGCGGCCAATGCAATTCAGGAAGAAATAAGTAAAATCGATTTCTGTTATTTTTTTATCATTGTAAGTAGTTTATTTGTATATGAGTATGTAAGTGCACTCCAGCATAAGCTTTGCCACAACCCCTAGCAGATATTATTTTATTTATTTCTCGCTGAACTCTTTTGTTTACTCTAGTCAATTAAAGACGATGAGAATTGTGGACGACCTTCAAGGATTTCGTGATTTGTTACTAGGTAAAGATTCTTCCTTCACATACAATTGTAAAACTATAAATAAAACAAAATCTTTACTTTACACTTAGAGTAGGTTTAACTCTAGATACCAGTAATAGACTAATACGTAAAAGCAAATATGAAACATATATACCTCTTTCTTTTTATTTAAGACTTTTTGTCTATAATAAATATTTTGGTACTCTATTTGTAAGAGACATGATAATATATGACAAGAGTATGGAAGGAATGCATAAAGCTAAATAATATGCGCTAAAAGTATCAAACAAAAGAATAATAAAACTATTATTCAATAAAATCCATATAAGGTTACATTAAAATCATACAAAACTATTTATTAGAAATTTAGAAATACTGTTGGACTACGTGAAACATATGTAAAAAAATTTAAAAACAAATTTACCAAATTCTATTATATTTCTAAGAATAAAATCTGGAGTGCCCTGCACTCAACTTTACTATAAGTAAACTTAATATCAATGTTCTTGGGTATATAATATATAATGTCTCATTTAAGCATAATGTAAACATTTAAATGGGAGATGTTTATTAGTCTTTCATTTCTGAGGTAGTACAGATCGACTTATCAATATATAAGCTTATTTTTGTACATCACACAGCTGATGAAAATAATTTCATTAGTATAACTACAGCAGTAATAACATTTTTGAAAAAACAAAATGAAAATTTTTTGATACGAAATATTGTCCTACAAGAGAACATGGCTTTTATTCAAATAGCCAGTGGATTTCTTACATCGTTTACTTGACATCCTTCTACATTGAATATTCAAGTGAAATTTTCAAATTTAAAACAGGAAAATACCCTTATGTTCTCTGAAAAACATTACAAACATTGAAGAAAAAATGTTGTTTTAAGATGATTTATAATTAAAGATGTACGATAATTAAATTTATTAATCTCCAAACAAAAGATTTCAATTTTAATTGTCTTTTACATTTTTGGTCTTTTATGGAATTATTATACTGGGAATTTTATGGCTTCTTAGTATTTATTAAAACCATTCTCCCTCTCTTTTGTCGAAAATTATATACCAATTTTCTCTGAGTGAGTGTTATCTTTTTTCCTGCATCTTGTACTCTGTTAAAAGATTGCTATGAATATATATTGAGAAAAAAAATATTAGTAATTAGCCAGTTTACATACTCAACTCTAAGTCGAAGCCAGCTATTCAATATAATTTAAATCATTTATAGTTGGGAGCTTCTAATTTTTGAAAATAATAAATATGAACTATTAGACTAGAACCGTCTAATCTGTCTCAGTGGTTTTGCATAAAAAATTTCTAAGTCAATGTAAACATTGCAAAAAAATATCAAAAATTTGACAAGTATAAGAGGTGATCCCTTAGTCTAGGTCAGTCTAGGAGATAAACAAACAGTTTTTATAGCTTATATTTTTCGTTTGTTCCTTTTGAGGCCTCAAAGATAATACTAAAATTACAAAATTCTAGAGTTAGCAGTTTAGGAGAAAAAAATGTTTTCTAAAAAACGGTTTTTGGCAAAAAAAGTGACTTTCCCGTTATGCATAATTCTTCCCAAACAATAGCGATCATCTACTCTATGGGGCTCATTTTTGTGTAAAATATCAACTTGATCCATCAAAGATTCTGGACCGTAGCGTGGTAACAAGCAATGCTAACACACTCACCCACCCACCCACACACCCACAGACATCATCGAAAAAAATTCATAATACGACTTGGGACCTCAAAACATGGGACGTCAAAATCTCGAGATCGAATTTTTTCACGATCACTATACTTTACTTATAGTAAAGTAAAAATATGAATTATTTGATATTTGTTATTTTATATTCCCTGAACTGTTTGAATTATTATTTACATTTTTCACTCAAAAAAAAAATTATTTTTTTAGAAATGACTTACATCTTGATTATCATTTCTATTAAGGAACATCTTATCAGTTAGTATATTTTTAATATATTTTATTTCTTTTATTGGTTTTAAGGTCGATATCAACAGACAGTTTAAAAGCAAATGAATGTAATTCATGAGAGTATAATTTATTCTCTCTAATAAACAGTAATAAATAATAATAAGAAGAAACCAATAAGAAGATAACCAATCATAAAACCAAAATTGAAAATTACAAATAAAAGACTAGAAATAAAAACTCACCGTTTCAACATGTTCATCAATATAATGCATGTTTGAAGGTTTAATCAAAGATTTATAATAAATTTTTATGGCTTCAGTAATTACATTACTTCCTGGAAGAAAATATAAAAAGTAATACTTTCGTAAATTAGTACTGTTATTACAATATAGTAAAATACTCATAAAAGGAAATATACAATTAGTTAAGGGTTTATAAACATTTACGATAATAATAATTACGATAATACTTAATAATAAATATTATTATTACTGTATAATAATACAATTGCACTAAACTATACTATACAATTATTTGAATGATAACAATTTTTGAAAAGTTAAAAATAGATTTTAAGAAAAAATCTTATTTTGTTAAATAAAAAAAAAACATATAGTTAGTGTTCCTAAATTTGTAAATATTTAACAGTTATAAAGAACTTTTAGAGCAAATATTTGCCAATTATTACATATTATTTTCATTTCAGGCTTGTAAATTCCGAAGTGATTTAAATTTATAATAACTATTAGTTATTAATGAATAATTATTTAATAGGTGGACTTTGTACAAGATAGGTTTCATTCTAGACACTAGTAATAGACCAAAACGTAAAAGTAAATATTAATTAATAATTAAGCGCAAACTGGATTCTACAAAACTAATGAAAACTGTTAACAAACAGAACTTTGTTTGTTTTATGGCATTTATTTATGTAGCGCTTTCATTTATATTCAAAATATCAATTAAAAGATTAATTTATTTAAGGCAAGGCTAAAAGATTTTTGAATTCTGAGCTTAATGTATTGTCTCAATAAGTAAGGCTGGATTTGAATGAAGGTCTGATATGATAAAAGGGATAGGTTATTTAAATACATATATATATATATATATATATATATATATATATATTAGTGTATTTCGGCAGCAATAAGTAGTTTAAGAACCTGATGATGACCCATGGGGCCGAAAGCTTGTTATCTTAGTTTAATCTAGTGTAGTGTCCCCAGTTTAAATATCCCTTAGTTTAAATATAGTTATCCCCAGTGAAGTGGTTATTTCCAGCCTTCTGAATGTCGTATGCTAGTTTGCTTTGGCAATTATCACCTTCTCAAAAGAAAATTGTAAGGAAAATAGAAGCTATAAGTAAGAAAGTCGTGAATGCAGAATCTGCCATCAAATTCAATAATATATATATATATATATATATATATATATATGGTATTGTTTTCTTGACCACAAATTAATAATTACCACTTTTTCTTCTTCTCGGAATTTGGTCAGGGTTAATATACGGATTCACCGTAAAATAAAGTCTTAAAATAAAGATGAATCGTGGGCAAAAAGGTGATTCCTTATATTAAACCTGACCAAATTCCGAGAAGAAGAAAAAGTGTTCGTTATATATATATATATAGTAGTAGTATATATAGTAGTATATATAGTAGTAGTAGGTAGTAGTTTGCTTCTCAACGCGAGTACTTCGCACTTCTTCCCGATGACGACGGATGTCGAAATATCGAAGTGAGTTCTGTAGTGTCTTTCTGTGTTCTTTTCTATGTGTTAAAGTGTATATATATATATATATATAGGTGTGTTCTCTAATCGGGGTTCGGTCAATTTTCCAGGATAAAAAATCAAACTCTCGTTGCCAACGTTTCGGTTTTATTTAAAACCTTTTTCATAAATAAAACCGAAACGTTGGCAACGACAGTTTGATTTTTTATCCTGGAAAATTGACCGAACCCCGATTAGAGAACACACCTATTCTATCAAACGGTCGATATATTATTGAATCTGTTATATATATATATATATATATATATATATATATATATATATATATATATACAAAATTGTCACAATAACAGGTGATATAAATATTCAGGTAACTCACCACAAATGAATGAAGATAGTCGCTCTGGGGCCTTTCGTTTTCACGTAAAAATGATTTTTAAATCAAAATTCATAACCTGACTGCAACTTGTATTCACTTGCTCTCTGACGACGTGAAAACGAAAGACCTCAGAGCGACTATCTTCATTCATTTGTGGTGAGTTACCTATATATATATATATAAAGTTATAAAATAATTAATGTATAAACTATGTCATTTTTGTTTTTAACGACACTAATATAAAATAATAATTATTATTATCATCACTGCTATCGGTAACCTACGTCGTCCAGGTAAGAAACGTTGGAACCTACGCTTTACGTTCTCAATGGCCTCCTCCAATATAATTAGCGCAATCAGGACGACCATAATAAGAAAAACAATAGAAACATCACTCACCACACAGCATTTTGTCACTGGAGAGACAAATAGAACTGTTCACAGCTTTTATGACTTCAACCAATGCTCTTCCATTTCCAGGAACTAATCCCCATTTCAATGCATCCATAACTTCTTCTAAGGCATTCAAGGCCACCCCAGCTCTTTCCAACCGAACACTCTAAAGTATAAAACACCATTACCAGCTTTAAATAATGCAAGTTACTCTAATAATAATTTCACTTAGGGTTAATACAAAATAGTAAATAAAATAAAGAAATGAAAATATTAGTATTGTTATGTAAGGTCAAACCGATTCATACGTTTCAAAATGTCTTAATAAATCAAAATTCTTGAAGTATATAGAAAACTGCAATTTTTTGTTAAAGCTATTACTTAAAAAAAATTCAACTTCAATTAATCTTTTCAAATGGAACATGATAAAATGAATTTTAGGTACTTGGTGATTGTTATTAGGTAAATATTCTTCCTTAACATACAATTGTAAAGATTTTGTTTTATTTATAAAATTTATAAAAAATTATAAAATTTATAAAAATATTTTTAAATTAATAAATAATTTATAAAATTAAAAAAATTATAACATTTATTTTTTTTTATTTATAAAACAAAATCTTTACTGTGAAATGCAAAGAAATTTAGCATTATATACGAAACAGGATCAAGTTATTAAAGCCTTATTGATTAAGAGTACTGAGCAAACCTCCCAGTGTGCAGTACATATATTTATAAATATATATATATATATATGTGTAATAAGTAATAGAAATTAAAACTTTATGCAGTTTGCAGCCTGAGAATAACTACATAATGGATGAAATATATTTCTATTTATATTAGTTCATGAAGAACTAAAGTTCTATTCCTAAACTCTTTAATATTGCTAAAGAGTGTAAAAATATCAAACAAACTAACAGTACTACTAAAATAAAGTTAAAACTGTCCTTAATAATTCTTTGTGGCGTATTCTGAACGTAAAATATATACTTTCAAGCAAAAAATGTGCTTAATAAAATGAATCCCTTACAATAATTAAAAAGTATTAATTGTGATACTTTTAATTCACAATTAAGAATAAAATACAATCATTGCAAAAAAAATTTTTCTGGAATGTTCTTACTTATTTAATAATCACTATCTTACTGATGACCTATCAGTAATTCTTGTTTTGTATTATTTGCGTACAAATAATTATTTTTTTAAATATAGTTTATACATTGTTTGTTCCAACCTTATTATTTCCTCCAGTGTAAATGAGACCCATTTTTACATTTTCCAGTATTTGTATCCTTTTTTCAGTTTCACTTCCTGGACTTTTATTTTCTTTCACACTTTCAATGTATTTATTTAATGATTCTTCATCTATATTGTGCTAAAAAAAAAGTGTAACAATATCAAAGAGAAAAATATAAGGATATTATATATAAAATAAATTACAAGTACTAGGTGTTATATGAGCTGGATATATTAATACGTATTAACAGTATATTTATATCTAATGACATCATTCAATTTCTTGCAAGATTTTTTTGCATAAGTTACAACAACAGTGAAACTATATACATGACTCAGTAACAGTGTGTGAACATTTAGCTTCTTCATCTTTTTGTATTCTTGATTTCTTTCGAACACAATATGTAGCCAAAATTTTAAAAATGTCGAGTGTTTATCTTCTTTTTGTGTGCTTGATTTGGAAGTTTTTATTTTATATATTTTTATTCACAAAATCAAAGTTAAAATAAAGAAGATCAAAGGCATTTGCAGATATCTCTTATACAAATAAATTTAATTCAACAAGCTAGATTGAAAAAGTTCAAATCATTTTCTTTTTGTTTAATTTTGCAAAGATTTTTTTTTCTTATAGATCACGTATGCTCATTATACATAAAATACATATATATATTAAAAAAATTATTTTCAATAATTTTTTTTAATATATATCTAAACGTTCTAATATAATAATGTTCGACCTTCTCTGTTTTATATAGTCAACAATTATATTTCATCACTCCACGATAAAACTTCAAAGCATTCAGAAAATATTATTCCGATATATTTTCTAAAATATTATGAGTATGAGTGTACAAATTAATTGAGAAATTTGACAGCTGCTTTGTCCACATTATTCCATTCCCCTAATAGCATTGGGAGGCATCTGAGAGGTATGCGTAGACACCGTTTACCTAATCCTTCCTTCAATTCCCTCTTGATCCTTAACTCTTATCACATCTATATTAATACTTCCTAAATGTCCAGCACATAGATCTATCGATCGGACAGCTTTCAGTATGATGCTGTCTAAGTCTGCTTGGCTTCAACTAAGCTCAGCCAGAATTATCATAATGCCTCCGTCATTAACCTTACTATTGCTACTCATGCAAATTCCCATCGAGGACAATTCTACCAGTTTTGTCTACGTTTTAGTTTCTTCGTAATTTGATAAACAAATAATATACATTTGATAATTTATATGTCCTCAAAGAACTTTCATCCAAAAGAACATTTCCAAGTTTCAACAAATGTTCGACGAGTTACCACCAAATGCTTTAGAATTATCATTTTTGAAGTGATCCTTTTCATATATGTTGCATGACCTTCAAGTGGATTACTCCTACTCCTGATAATGACTACAGTCGAAATTTAGGGGTTGTGACAGTTTTTTATGTAATGAAAATAGTCAATTTCTTTAATTGTTAGCAGTTCATTTAAAAAAAAAATTAGAGGGTTAAACATTCAATGAAGTACTCAAGTCAACATTTTTATGATAAAACTGGAAATCGATACTTGGATAGTTCAGGAATAGAAAAAAACAAAAACACCCCAACTCTAAACCATAAGTCATAAAAAAGCATTGTAATCGTTCAGATATTAATATATATGTGTATTACAAAAAACAAAGAATAGAAAAAAGTACATACTATGATTGATATATAAAACAGCAATTCAAATTTTTGTTTATTATAATTTTTTTTTTCAAAAAGTAATTAAGTTAAAAGTAAATAACTAAAAAGATCAACCACTATTTTCAAAAACTGCAATATTTTCTGATTTAAAGCCTGGAATTTTATGATGTATAAGTAGTGAAATTATTGAGAATACAAATAAATAAAAGCTGAAACTTGACAAAGTCACAAGAATATTTCGGTCATACCGTCATGAGAAAAAAAAGGAAGATATGACAGTATTTTTCTATTCTCCAATAATTATATATTTTAATTAATCATTGGCCTTTTTCTATTTAATGTATATATGTATTTAAAACTTCTATACTAATACATTATTTGTGCAACTGATCTGTTTGACATGAATGTTAACGCATATTAAAATCACACAATTGGAACATTCAATAACATGAATTTTTTTCGATTAAAAAAAAATACATTATGTATACTTGAATGAAACATGAAAAGTAATAAAACTATTAAATGCATGTTCTTCATTTTTTCTCTCTTCTTCACACTCTTTCAATTAAAATCGAAATGAAAACGTCACTAAACAGTTATTTACTACTATTATTATTTTTCTTTTTTATCCAGGTTTGGTCTAGGTTAAAAAATACAACACCTTTAAGCTGATGTTTCGTCTATATTTGTAGACATCTTCAGGGCTACATCAATATAGAATTTAATTACAATAACATGAAAAGTATTTATATTACATTATTTAATAATATACAAGGTAATTATTAATATGTACATTAATTAAATAATGTAATATAATTACTTTTCTTGTTATTGTAATTAAATTTTGTATTGATGTAGCCCTGAAGATGTCTATAAATATATGGTAGATGAAACGTCTTCTCAAAGATGTATTTTTGAACCTAGACCAAATCTCGATAAAAAAGAAAAATATTGTTCTTTTAAAATAGTTTTAAAGAAAAATAGTGTTAAATATATGTGGTCGAGATAAGGAAAATATTCATATTATTATTATTCAAATTAACATTTTAGGTTTGTTGAATATAATTTTCTCTTGAATCATTATAGTTTCTTTAATGAGAATAAATATTAAAATATTAATATTTAACTACTTGGCATAATATAAGATGAATTATATCATTTCTAATGACAAGGAGATGTAAGGTTATAATATATATGTAATATAAGGTTATATAATGATAAATATAAAATATATTATTGCCTATACTGTGTATATTATTTTAAAATATAAATATTTTAAATAAAATTGTAGATATTAATTATTAACTTAATACTTATAAATAATGCTTTGATAACGCAAGAATTGAATATTCTAAAAACATAAGTTGTTACATGCTCATTTTATGTTATTCAAAATATAAGTCTAAATAAAATATAAAATCCAAAGACACTTAAAAGCCATATTATTCAAAGTAAGATTATAGACTCCAAAGTACCTTTAGAAAGTATATTTCGCTTTGGCTTATAAAAGCATAATCAACCTTGGCAACCGATTTTTCTACTTGAACAAAATTTTCAAGTTTATATATAACCTCACCTCCTGCCAAAAAAAAAAAAAATGTTTTATTAGTCAGGCAAATTAATTTTAAAATTTTTTATAATTTAGTTAATACAAATAATTTTTCTTCAAACTGATACAACTAAAATGCGTTTCTTTTATTAAAAATTATAGAGGAAAAATATATAACTATAGAAAGTAAGTACGAACTAATTGAACATAACGACATATTTATTGTGAGAACAATTTCTTTTTGACTCAGTCTACTTGCTATGCTATGATTAGAAAATATTTATTTTTCAAATAAAATTAATTTAATATTAAAATTAATAGTAGACGTTTTACGTCTGAATGTTTATTGTTTAAAATATGATTTTATGTTCAATTTATTAATATTCTAACAAATATTAATATTCATATTTATATAATGATTAATATTTATTATTAAAATTAATATTCTGTTTATTAAAATTCTAACGAACAAATTGTTACGCCAAAAACTCTTTGTAGTAGAAAGGATAAACAAAAAATAATTTATGAGTCAGTAGGATTTAGTGCACAAAGAAGAGCGTGGTTTGAGTAAGTGAGAAAGAACCATAAAGGAGTTTACAGACATCAAAGTACTTACTAACAGTATTTACAGTTCCCTGGCTTCGACACCAGCAAAAAAGGAAACAAATATTAGCAAGAAGCTCCCGTATTAACTTCTTCTTAATATAACATTTCCAAAAGTGTTTGTTAATATTTTGTGGTCAAGAAAACAGTACCGTATATATATATATTATCATAAGCATATCCTGCATTTATGCAATATCAATGTGGACTGCTACTGTTTCTGGATTCATTATTACTCTATATTATGTTAATGGTTTTTAACGCAATTAGCTTTCTTAAGAAAAATTACAAAATGTAGTTGCAAAAAAATTGTATATGTATATTTTTAAGAGAGCTCTGCACCAACAACTCCACCATAGTTACCTTATTATTATATCTCACTTATGCATTTGGAACAACATATGCTGTCTTCTTCATGAAATACATAAAAGTACACTTTTAATGTTACAAATATCTATATTTTTTTAATAGGAATAAAATAGATTTTTTCTTTACAACTTTTTAAATTACATATATTTAATACATATAATTTATATTAAATTATATATATTTAAATATATATAAGTGATATATTTATATACTATCAGGTCGTTAGTACATTATAACTTGGTAAAACAATTATTAGAACAAATTGCCATCATGCCTCGAATTTATTCATCTCCATTCGACGAAGATATACGAGGTATGAAGATCATTTATTCTAACCATAAGGTCAAACAACATAGTATTTATACATACAGTAGTAATGAATATATATAGATTATGTTCGTTTTCCTTTTCCTATAATCATTCGTAGGGCATATTTATTTAAAACTCACGTTCTTCCTGATTTGTTGTTTCAAAAATTTTCGTTTGACACTAAAAAAAATTTTTTTTTTTTTGCTTATCGCAAGAGTCACTAAATTTTCAACTTTAAACCAATGATGTTCTACACATAATAAGTTCATGTTCATTGACATAACAAACCCCTTATAATAAATCTGAAGCCCATTAATATTATGTTACTCCTCATATTAAACTTCATTTAAACATTTTAGGTTCCTTTCAAGAAGTAAATATTTTAAAACTTCCTTTACTTTACTAAGATTGTGTATTTTTTTTCAAAAACCTTTGAAACACCTTTACTCTATGCATTCTAATTCAATTGTATGTCCTAACGTTGTGTTAATAATAAAAATGAAGGTTTATTGTGTCTGATCATATCATGACTTTTATATGTCTAACAAATAATATAGCATAATTATTTGTTCTGAACAAATAAATAAAATACTTATAAATTTGTGGAACAGATCAATCTATATAACTATGATAATTCACTTACTTGCAGTATTACAATAACATTCAAATATAAGCTGATACTAAGTTTGAGGTGTATACCGGTAAAACTAAAATAGTAAATACACAGATTTTGTTTTTCCATGTTATCATCGTTCAATTATTTTATTCAAACTTTAAAATGATGTACACCTTTATATCAATATTGTAAAATTATATTATCTTTTTGATACTTAAAGCCACATTAACTGTGTTCAGGCAATAATTTCATCAAATTTTATTAATAATAAGTCAGTGGTAACATTTTCACAGCAACTTAAATAATCTTTAATTCAATCAATGTTTGCATTGCCCTTTATAATAGCATTATGATATATAATTATTGTAGTACTGCAATAAAATAGTCTAGTATTACTGCATATTACCAATATCCATGAAAATAAATTAATATATAACATGTTGAACTTTTAAAGTTTAATTTGGTTTATAAAGTTTCGTAAAAAGTATACAGTATTTGTTGAATGATAAGTAAATCAATACCAAATGTAGAAATATCATTGTATACTTAAATAATAAGAATAGCCAGGACAAATTAATTGCAAAAAAGTATAATTATAAAGGTCTGAAAAAGAATAAGGATAGACAGGTAAATATCTGAGTTTCATACTTTAAACCTATAAAATGTTAATAAGAGGGATCTGAAATGAAAATCACTCACCTATAAACTTGGCGATATCTTCTGGAGTAAGCACAGAAGATTTTTTGTTATTCAACTTTATTGCAGTTATTTTTTCATGATTTTTCAATCTGCAATTGAACAAAAAATAAAATAAACTAATATTTTAAACGAAGATTTTTTTAAAATATTTTATACAGTATATTTAATCTTTAATATCTGTTTATGTCGTAATAATTTTAATTATAAATGATTTTGAATAAAAATTTGTTAGATATATAATAAAACAAAAGATATGGCATAAAACTTCATCTATTCTTAAAGTTTGTGTTAAAACAATAACATTTTATTTCTTCTAGTTTAGACCACTTTACAGAGGGTTATGATTATCAACATTAAAAATTCATTAAACAATAAAAGTTTTTGGGAACTGAACATCTACGTAAATATATTGCAAATATATATCCTTTTTGTTGAATATATAAAATTGATATATGCAATTTTAATTAAGTATTCATTTTTTGTTTATTAATTCATAATATCGATTAAACTGATTTTGTTTTTTAATGATTTACATAGCTCGCTAGTCCGGAGGCGAGCACGTTAGCACTTTAGTTACAAGTGACAGTTGTATTGCTAAATAATGATAATATAGTACATAACAAGCTTTTGTTACTTTTAAATTAATAGGTTGAAAAAGTAGTATGCATCTTAAATAGACATATAGTTAAAATCCTTTGCCTTGTATATCCAATAGAAATTAAAAGGTGTCTGAAATATTTAATTTCTTATGTTAAAACTAGCTGGTTTAATAGGTAAAGTGTTTCAAAGGTTTGATATTTCATTTAGTACAGTACAAAACTATGATTAATATTAAACATATAATCTACCGTCTCACCTCGTACATTACTGCCGTAGCTGTCGGACCGGTTTCGGGTGTCACCCATCTTCAACACGACTGATCTAATGAATCCTACCTATCTGTTTATATAACCTACCTACTATCCCAATGCTGCCTAGATTTTATTAGTACTTAATTTACCACCACTTTATTTTTATAAAGTTTTAAAATAAATAAAGTAAGTATTAAACATTATTATATTAGTTATTATTATTTAATTTAATTCTTTCCTATTATTCTCGTCTTCGTCATGTCTGTCAAGTCATCGTTTTATTTTCTTTAAGGGTTTAAATAGTGTGTCGCTTTGATGATTTACTTGTTCGTTTATTAGATTACCCGATTCTTTATGTTTAAATATCTCTAATTCTTCAGTTACTTTAGTCTTTTTCCTTTCTGTCCTGTTTTTATTATGTACGAGGTGAGACGGTAGATTATATGTTTAATATTAATAATACTAACCTCTGTGGTAATGATGAAATGCATGAACAAAACTATGAACATATTTGTATATAATTTTTGTGATGAAATATAACAAGAGAACCTAAGATTGATTAAATGAAGCAGTACGTTGAGGGCAAAATCCTTTGCGATTATGACGATGGTGCTGTTTGTGGATCTGGCCCACTCAGAGAGTAAGTTGACCTGAGAGATATCATCAATGACGCCCTGGAACACAGCCACCTGACAGTCACGGGAAATATCGCCTGAAACAAAAATCTAATGTTTATCAATAAGTCTTTAGAACAAACGTTTTCTTTTAGATGGTATATTACACACCTTATAATTAGCACAATCAACAGTGTTTAGATCAACAGTGCCTAGATATAAAATTTAATTTCTAATACAGAAATGATACGAGTATAAGTGTGCATTCCGTAAAGAAATTATATTTAATTTTTTAAATAATATATAATATTCCAATATGACAAAGTAATTCCTAATCATTACTTTTGTGAAAGATTGATGTCTTTAATAAAAATACATGGATGCAAAAACAAAAAATGGTCAATAATCTATGAATTATTTAATAAATTTAACTTATAAAAAAGAACAAGGTTATTAAATTAAAGGTATCAATTTTGAAGAAATAAAACAAAATAAATGTTTTAAATGTTAAGAAAAATTATAAAATTGAAGGAAAAATCTATTAATAACAGAGAAAATAAAAAGGGACTCTTCGCTCTTCACACCTCCTGATGACGACGATGGTCGAAATATCGATGTGAGTTATGTCTGTGTCTTTATGTGTGTTTCCTTCGTTTTGAATTTATTTTATATATATATATATATATATATATATATATATATATATATATATATATGAGTTAGCTTCAGCTACTCAGAGGGACTACTTCTGCCCGATGACGACGACTGTCGAAATATCGTTGTGAGTCTTTTGTGTGTGTCTATATTTGTTTTTCTCTTTCCTGTGTGAACTATATATATATATATATATTATCATCAAGAAAAGGATCCACAAAGGGTAGCAAACGTTTCAGAGTAAACTGTAGGTACATAGTAAATAGAAAAGAACACATACAAATTTATGGATAAAAATCTAGTGTATCCATTTTTAAAGAACAAACAATAAAATAAAATAAAAATAAATAAATAAAATAATAATAAATAAAACGAAATAAAATAATAGATTATTTGCGTGTCAAGCCAACTTTATCATCACTCTCGCCTTTCATAATTGATAATAATAATGATAGTTCTTAATGAATATATATATAACATGGAAATGAATAATCAAAGTAGTAAATAAATTAGTAATACGTAATTTTTAATTAATCCAGTCAAGAAATAATAATAATTAAATTGAAATGAACACTTATGAATTAATGTAAATATAATTATAAATTATTATACTTTTTTTTACAAGAAACTTCTGAAAGTTATAGGTTTACTTAATTAGTTTTCTTTATCAAGGGCAAATGATATATTTAAAACACATTATAAAAATATGCAATCATTATAATTACATAGTTATTCTAATTATATAGCACAACTGCAAAATTAATAATGAACTTATTTGGATTTTTAAAATAATAGATATAAAAAAATGATATAAAATATGTAAATTTACTTAATATATAATGTAATGATAATAAATTTAATTTCAATGTAAAGTTGTCAAAAATGCAGCTTTGTATCTATGGTACATTAAGTTGCACGATTGCAGAATAGCAGCTAATAGCAAATTTTTTCGACATTTGGATAACTACATGGTAAAGAATGAGGTTTTTATAAAATTCATTGTGAAACTTATAAATTCTGCGGAACCTATAACTCTTTTCAACTTTAAAAATAAAAGATAAACAATTGTTGTATGATTATTTTTTTAAATATTAATAATTAATTAAGTAAATGCAACATATTTTATTAAGCAATTATAATGCACGTAAATATTGTACTCACCAATATCACGATTTTCGTCCATTTTAAAGTATGATAATTTTTGGGAACCAAAAAATATTACACGTGCTTAAAATAACGGCTTACTCGCAATCGTTATATCGCACAACAGTTGTTCTCTCAACGGCCACGTTTCTAATGATGTAGAACGTCACTGTGAAACCTTGGAACTTCTTTAGTTGTGAAAATAGACATCTGGGAACCTAACTACTCAACTGTTTATTTAAAATTAACTATAAGAAAACCTTTTTTTCCACTTTTCGCCAGCTTTTCTGGATTTTGTCCTTGCCTACTGTGTAATGGTTGGAGACCCACTTTGGAAATTGAGCCGGAGTATCCAACCATTGTTTGGCAAGTGTGATTGGTAGGTACCCTTATCTCTTCTTAAGTAACCTTAAGAAGAGAAGAATGTTGCTTAATGTAACTTAATGTTACTTAAGTTAAGAAACCTTAAGTAACATTATTAACATTACCTCTATCATTTGAAATCAATAACGGATGAATGTACGTGTTGAACAGTTGAAAACCGTACTGAATTTTAAGCTCATCCTCTTCACTATTTCCAGGTGTGACTCCCTTCAAACCTTGGAATCCAACCTACAAGGCAAAGAAAAATGCATAACAGTAATTTCCAATATTTGATACCCGTTAAGTTATAGCTAAATCTTGGTGAATCTTCGATAATTCCCATTATTGAAATTTAAATTAATTTGAAGAAAAAATTAAAACTTAATTAATTTTTATTTTACAGTTTTACATCATTCTTACGTGGGACCACATACGGCAACATTGTTGGTCTCCAACCGTCTCTGCACAAGTGCGCTTGGTTTCCCCGTCTAATCTTTCTTGATGATTACTCAAACCAAAAATTAGAGAATGTAAGAGTGTGTTTTATATTTATACAAGTCTCTTAGTCTATTTTGAAATTTACAATATATGTCAAGTCCAAAACACAGCAGCAATTGAGGAATGGGACTAAGATTAATTTGAAAGAGAATCTGACGAATACAAGTTGTTCATTTTTAGTTTGCTTTTTACTGTAAAATATTTATATACATTTATAAATATATTCCGATATACATCGGAATACTTTGCACGTCTTCCCGATGACGACGAATGTCGAAATATCGAAGTGAGTTCTGTAGTGACTTTCTGTGTTCTTTCCTATGTGTTGAGTTTATATATATAACAAAAAACAACACATAAAGAACCACAACATTTACTGAGATCAATATTTCGAAGTTCGTCTTCAGGAAGAGAGTAGAAGGGAAGAAGAGAGGTACGTGCGTTCAAGAAATAACTTTGTGTGTTTTTTTATTTATTTATCTGTTCGATTTGAATGTTTAGTAATTTCATTTAAATATATAAATAGCAATATATATATATATTTGAATGTTTAGTAATTTCATTTAAATATATAAATAGCAATATATATATATATTGGAAGCCCTGTATATATATATATACAGGGAGCCCTGTACATAAAGTACAGGAAAGGAACCCTCTATAAACCTCCAGGTCAAGGACATGTATGTAATTCCGACGAGCAGGAGCCTGGAGCCGAGCATGAGGTCCAATCAGAGCAGCAGCCTTAACCCTGCGCTCTGATTGGTTCGAATTAGTCAACCTGATTGGCATTTAAGCTGTTTACTACAAGGCATGCTCTACCTGAAGATGACCAATGTTCCTATGGTCGAAAGCTCGTATAATATTGAAGATGTCTCTAGGACAGATGCTGTGGCAACTGCAGCCAGAAGAAAGAAAAATCGCCCGAAGGATCGAGGCCACCAGCTTAAAGTTAGTGAGTGCAGAAGCTGCTGCAAATTTTAACAACATATATATATATATATATATATACACTTTTTCGATGAAAATACGATTCGAAATGGACAAATGCAGTTCTATGTGCATAAAGAAACATATTGAAATTAAAAACACAAACTTACAGTCTCTAATTTTCGGTTGAACCGTCTTCAGGAGAGATAAAGAAGGGAAACCAAGCGCACTGGTACAGAGACGGTTGGAGAGCAACATTGTTGCCACATACGCTCCCGGTCACAGAGAATAAGGTAGACAAGAATCAATTTAAATTAAAATAGGAATATGAAAAATAATAGTAAACACAAAAACAAATAAAATAAAATAATAAAAAATAAAAACTGAGGGATGAACAGAAGAAATGATACATAAATAAATAAAAATTAAAAATTATGGACTAAGCTTTAATAAAAAATAGAGAATAAAACTTAAATAAATGGGAAATATATAAAATCTTTTTGTTTATGATACATTAAATATTAATCATAAGTTGATATATATATTTTTATCTTATAATCGTTTGAGAATCTACTTAAAAATTCAAGAAAATCTTGGTTTCCGTAAAGAACCAATGCAGATATTTCTATTATTATCTATTTTATATTAAATATTCTTCTGTAATTAGCTAGCTATTTTCCTTCAAGAACAACAAAAAATAAAATGTTGTTAAATTGCAACTGAAGAAGCTATTTCTTTTTTTATTGTATCCACAAAGTATATGCAATTGTAATATCACTCTTATGTACGATTTTAATATTGTTTCTTTTATTACCTCATTAGTTTCCCATTTAGTTTGAAATTTCGAAAAAGGAAAAAAAAGTGGATTTTCAGTTTGAAAAACATATAGCAAATATTGGTTATGAATATCCAAAACAAAACTACCATTTTATAGGCTGCAGTAACCTGTCGCACAATACTCAAGTCTCCACATTTAGAAGCCAGTTGTCCCAGTTGAATTTCGTCAACCAGTGGAAGTTTGTATTTTTCTATGTGCAGCAGGGCGTACACCAAACACTTATTGATATCTAAAAATTCACACATAATGACACCTCTCAATCGTGCATTGAATTTAGATATCAAGGAAATGAAAAGATAGCAAATAAATAAATAGTAGTTCAAAAATGTCATGGATGAGGTCGCGGATCAAGATCATAAGTTAGGAGTTTAATGCAAAAACTTCAAGTACTAGTTCTCGGTGCAAAAAGTATAGCTTTGTAATTTGACATCATTTTGTCATGTGTAGAAAACATTGAAGACTTTGTTGTACGAGTACATGGGCCTTAAGTTTGACTTACTCAAGTTGTTAAGCTAGAGATCTAAGAAGTGTCTTACATCAGTCTGACTTGGTGCAAAAAAGCCTTTATGCACTCATTAAATGAATATCTCACAATATTTTTCATCACCCACATAGAAAATTATAAAGATAATAAATATTTTAAAATAAATATTTAATATTTTTTGCATAATAAATTATTACAGCTGGAATTATAACATGCCTTAAAAACATTTGTTCCAAAATGTGTTTTTTCTTTCATAGTGAACTTAATAATTAGGGGGTGAACCATCGATTCCTGCATACAATTTTCCCAACTCCTCAGCCCTATCATTTCCCACTCCGTTTCGTTTCATTTATTTTGGTAAGTTCTTCTTAACTTCTAAACAAGTCCGAAGTCCTTACTTCTTGTATCCTAGAAATTTTTTTATAAACCATATTGTAAAATTGCCATTTTTTTATAATCATTCTTCCTATCAGCCAAAATTCCAAATTTTTTTTATAATACACTCTTAAGATAGGGTATCTTTGTAAAAATGCTATCCTTACATTGTTCTTGAATGGAAAAAAATTGTTTCTATACTTGCATGAAATACGATATTTTCCCATTGCCAAAAGTTCTAAAACTTTTTCCCTAATCAAGCCTGTCATACTTTAAATTTCATTATTGTCTGTCAAAATTTAACAGATATCATAACAAAAAATAAAAAAAAAATAGTTAAGGAATTTCAAACACAAAATTCTGTTAAAAGGTTGTAATTGATTTTCCCAAAATATCTGATCTACTATTCTTATTTTCTAAATTCTTAATTTTCAATTATTGGTTTGTAGAAGAGGTCTGGTTTTTAATTTACTATTATCAGAGTATTGTGATCATTAAACAAATCCCTTATGACATTTCGATATATTTACAGGTTTTGAGGTACCGTGAGTCTTTTTATTTAATTTTATTTATGGCGGCTGAATTTTCTGAATAGTAGAAGGGGGGGGGGGGGGTGCACAAAAGATTAAGAACATACTATAGGTCACAGCGTTTGATTAATTGTTAATTCATTGTTTAAAAAAAATAGGACCCTGCTGTGTAAATATGATCCGTTATATTTGAGTAAGATTGCATCGTTGAAAAGTTCCTTCTTTGGAAACAACGTAATTTTAAACAACATTGTTTTTCTCATAAGCTCTAAAGTATTGAATATTTGGAATTGTAATGAAACTGACTGCAATACTACTGAAAAAAAAACATCAGATTTTTTTCAATAACCCTAAAGTTATTTTTTCTTTAAAATATATAACTTTTGACTTATGATTGATTCTGAAAACTCATGTACACGTACGAGTGACATCGTTTAACGGATCATAATGAAATTGTACACAAAAAGAGTACCTTCTGAGAAGATATGTAGAAAACTTTTTTGTCAAAATTAAATGGACGTAAAGAGCTGTTACGGAGTATTTTATCATTTTAGAAAACTGCGGATGATTTTGACAATACTTTACCCGAGAGTTTAATAATACCTCTACACGATAGCTACTTTAAAATAAAACCAACATTCAATTGATTGTCCATGACTTTAATATCATGAAATATATCTTATATAAACTCATAATTAGGTTGAGTTTCGCCTAATCCAAATTTTTAAGTTGGGAAGAATGCATTTCATCTAATGGTTGATAGTGTTTCTTAAAGAGTGAAAAACTGTAGTGCCTATTCCATTCAGGGAGAAAACGATATCCGTCAGTATGAAAATAACAAAGGTGTTGCATTATTGTGTGTTATATATAAAAGAAAATATATCAACTACTTTGTAAAGTAAACCATAAAAAATAACTACCTAAAAATTTACCAACAAATTTGTACTTAAAAAAATAAATAAATATTACAATAGAATGTCATTTTGAACGGCAAAAAAAGTATCTCCTATAATTAGATCAGGAGATCTAATAGCAACATAAAATTCAGTTAAGAGTCATGGGAGAAAATAAAAGAGCTAGGATTACCTGCAAAGAATCGGTCAATTCTTCGAGCATCCCATCCGGTTTCTCTTAGATTAGCCTGCCTGAGGATTAAGCGCCAGAGTGCCTATGGGCAAAATATAATCCATACCTTACTTCAATTATTTATCTTATTTTCATTAATTTTCATAGAACATATATATCTCATTAGGTTTTAGAGATCTCACTTATTTTAGAAGACCTTTCCCTATTGTAATACATAGTGTAATTGAAATATTTTTCAGATTTATACTTGGTTTTATTTCTATTTCATTACTTCTGCTGGTTTTGATAATTGCAATCATTTCAATTCCTTTGCTTATTTCAAATATATTATCAGTTATACGAAGGAAGTCAAAAAGTTCCAGGAAAATTGTTGAATGATGTATTTACACAGGAATGAAACAACCCTAATACCTCGTAACCATTCTGTGTGATGTAGAGATCCATGTAGACTAATTATCTCAGTAATCCTCTAGCTACTGTGGTGCTAACATCTGCTTCAGAAAAGTAACTTATTGAGCCATAGAAAATCAAAATTTTGACATCAGAGCTAACATCAAGTTCCTGACCAAGGATTGGAAACCAGGAAAAATTATTGGAGCTTTGCAGCAAGATTATTGAGATGTTTCTTCATCTAAAACAGTTGTTTATGATTGGATAAAGCAATTTAATTTAATTTAATTTTTAAAATAATTTAAGGATATTTAAGACCTCTAAGACAAAACAAGAAATGGACGACTATCGACTGCAACAAATGAAAGAACGTGGTTTTGGTGCAAAATCTACTAGATGAAGATCGTGCATTTACTATTGATATAGCTAATGAGACTGGAATCTTCCATAGTTCAACATGTAGAATTATAAATGAAAATTTCGGTTTGAGTAAACTCTTTCAGCACGTTGGGACCCAAAAGCGTTGCGCGAAGACCAGCTGCATCAAAGAGCTAAACTCTCTTTGGCAGTTTTAACAAAGATTGAATTGAATGTATCAGAGTTTTTTGACCGCATTGTTACTAGAGATGAAACTTATATCCATCAGTATGACCCAGAAAGTAAAATTCAATCAAAGCAATGGTTACCAAGAGGTTCAGCTGCGCCAGTGAAGTTCAAAGTGACGAAATCTGCCCACAAGGTTATGGCAACAGTGTTTTGGGACCGCAAAGGAGTTCCAATAATTTGAAATTATATGGCAAGATATGTAGAAAAATGATTTGGGAATTTTTTGTAATAAAGAGGATATTTACTTTTTGACTTACCCTCGTATATAACGAAAAAAGTTTATTTGAGGATAACTTTCAAAGCATATATGTATATATATATATCAGCAGCTCAAAAACGAAGAAAAGCAACACACAGAGAAAGAGACAAACTTATAAACTCAAATTTTTGATGATCTGTCTTCAGGAGAAAAGAGAAAGGGCGACCAAAAACGCCGGAAACACAACGGCAGGAAACCAATAAATATATATATATATATATATATATATATATATATATATATATAACACTTTAACACATAGAAAAGAACACAGAAAGACACTACAGAACTCACTTCGATATTTCGACATCCGTCGTCATCGGGAAGAAGTGCGAAGTGAGTTCTGTAGTGTCTTTCTGTGTTCTTTTCTATGTGTTAAAGTGTTTATTGTCCACACGGACCTTTCATTTTATATATATATATATATATATATATATATATATATATATATATATACTTTTTCGTTAGAAATACGATCCAAAACGGACAAATATAATTCAATGTAAAAAAAGAAACATTGAGAAATTAAAAGCACACACTTACAGTTTCTAATTTTTGGTTTGAACCGTCCAACCGTCTCTGAACCAGTGCGCTTGGTTTCCCTCTCTTATCTCTTCTGAAGACGGTTCAAACCAAAAATTAGAGACTGTAAGTGTGTGCTTTTGATTTCTCTATGTTTCTTTTTCTACATTGAACTATACATATATATATATATATAATATATATATATATATATATATATATAATATATATAATATTATATATATATTAATAGATATATATTCTTTGATAATAAACTACCTCTGTCTTACAGTTATTCATTCATGTTATGGTCAGCTTTCGATACATATATTTTATTCATGATTAGAGAGGAACAGAAACACTAAGTCTTCCCACACACAAAAAAAAAATTAAATACACAATGCGTTTCGAACACTTTGTTCGAAGTGCACAAATTATAAATCTACTATATCTATAGTTATAAAAAACCGGCGACATTAATTTTTCTAAATACATTGAACATGCTTCCTACATTCTTTTCTATTATTGGCTTAAATACGTCTTGGGTCTAATATTTTATAGATGTAATAAGAGAGATATCCAAAAATAAGGTTACAAAACTCATAGTGAAAAGTGTATTATGAATCTCATTATCTCCCTTTAACTGATAAATAATACTAAATCATTATTTTAGATTTTAAGAAAGATTATATAAGTGTATAAAAAAATGAATACAGGATAGTTAATATATATTCAATACCAATTCGATTCAACAAAACATTATTAAAAATTATGTTTTTCTTTACCGCTCCTTTGGTAGACGGCTTGTAGTTTTCAGGAAAGTAGATGATCTTTGAGAACCCCCGGCTCGCTCGTTTCACAATATTAAGTGCCTAAAAAAAATAATAATCTTATTTTTTCAATTCATTTACTGAAGCTCTATCTCATAAAAGTCCTCAATTATCTCAAACTGCCGTAGCTTTCTAGAATAAATATAATTTCTCGATACGAGACCAGTATATTTGTCCACCAGTGCAATGACAAAAGGAAAAAAATAGTCAACATTGAAGAAGCATATCATATCTATAAAACACTTATCATTAAAGTTAAACACTTAACACTAATGTGTTTTATCATTAACATAAAACACTTATGTTAATGTCTCTTAACATAAGTTATTACATTTTTAATGCATATTACTAAAAAAAACTTAATATTCTATGCCCTCTAACCATTAAAACATTCAAGTTCTGCATTGAATTGTTTCGTCTGATTTCTAAAACAGTTGGATTTGTTCATAAAAATGTTTATTAAAATTGCAGATTGTTATCTATATTATCCAATTTTGACAAAGTTTAAGGTACAGATTCATTCTAATTTAAATTTACCACAAGCGATGTCTAAAATATATCTTATTAACAGCTAGCGGGTAAATCCGTGACCTCACCCACATTGACTCGGACACAATGAACAACATTGTCTTCTCAGATCTAAAA
Organism: Hermatobates lingyangjiaoensis; assembly: GCA_026182355.1. NCBI lineage: Eukaryota > Metazoa > Arthropoda > Insecta > Hemiptera > Hermatobatidae > Hermatobates > Hermatobates lingyangjiaoensis. The sequence continues at coordinate 2,583,747 of JAPFBL010000015.1, forward strand.
GTATGGCCATACCCAGAAAAATTAAATTACAAATCTGCATTGCAAACGATACGAGTTCTGATAAGTTGATGGGAAAAATAGGGGAATCTTCAAGAAACTTGAGAGAACAGAAGTAAACTTAATAAAAATTACAGAAAAATAATTACCCAAATAATTATTTTAACTTTTTAGAAAACTGTTTTTCTTCTATTAAAAGTAACATCAAAAATATTGCTGAAAGTCGTATAAATAAAAAATGAACCATCAAAAGTTATGAGAATTTTATTAAATAAATCGTTGGCACAAACTCTACAGATGCATATTTATCCATGCAAATTTTCATGACGTCTGTTAGCTTCAGACTGTTTTTGACCTAGATTAACAATTATGGATTTACATTCTGTGGATAGTTTATCTTCTATATTTCTCTGTATATTTAAAACCAAATACATGTGTAAATACATGTGTAAATTGCTTATTCGAAATATATTTTTAGTCATTTTACCAATATGTTCTTACTTCCTACTAATCCCAGCTTAACGATTATATCTATTAAAGAACGAAAAGAATTTTATTACCACCATCGCGATTATGTATTTTAGATATAAGCATAACTACTGCTTAATTATGATGATTTTGACTGTATATATTTTAAAATATGCAATAAATTTTAGAAGTTGGGTGGAACAATATCAAATTTTAAATATCTCTGATCTCGGTTTGTGTAGGTATCCACTAATTGTATGTAACTTTCTGTCAGTTGACGCGTCATGAATTAACAAGCTTCTCAGCTTTGCTAAACGTTGTTGGTTAATCAATGAATACGATACTATACATACATTTAACATTTTTTATGTTAAAAAAAATGTAACACTTGATGGATACAATAAGAAAAAGAAAGAGGAGAGAGTAACATGTTTAAATTAGAAAATGTGCTTGGAGATTATAGATTAATTTGTCTCAAGTGTTTTATTATGGAAACAACATATTTCAAACAAGTAATGTTCTTCTTCAGGTTTATCTACTTGTGGTGATAAGAGAGTAATTGTTGAAAATGCGTTATTTTATAATAAGTCACTTTTGAAATGGAGACTTTGTCAGTATCCAAGGATGAGGAGTACTATGCTGTAACAGCACTACTAAAGATGCTCCCTGTTATACCTTCCTCATTTGACTGCTTCCAAAACTCATCTACCTCTAAGGACCTACTGATTTATGATTACCACCTCACCAGTCTCGATTGTGTCAGAACATATCGGGCGAAGGTATAATCTTACGAAGTATAATCGTTTTCACTAAGAACAAATAAATATATACTATAAATCTTCTGAATAATACCAGTATGTATTCATGTGTAGTATAACACTTTAATTTGATCACAATCAAAATGAGACAGACATTATTCACATCACAGCCCTGTATCTCAAAAGAAGTTCACTTTGGAAGAAGACGTTCCATACTTAATTCAGGAACACTAAAAGATACAACGCTGTCAGAATACTTATCCAATTACTACTGCACATAGAAGAGAAAATTGGGGCTAATTTAGTGATTGTCATGTATGTTATTTACCTGCAAAAATACTCAGTCAAATTTAGTAGGACTACTATATTTATATTTATTCTCCTACAAAAGGGATGCACACGATTTTCTAACTGCACATTAAATTGTCTAATATTATGACCAATATCGAAACCTTGAACCTTCAGAACCAAACTCAAGCATACTGGCTCTAGTCTTCACTTGTACAATCAAATGTGGAAAAATTTTGGCTCTTTAGATTTAATTAGCTTGAGATTTGAAATGCAAAATAAAACTACTGAAAATTATCAAAATAACATTACGATTAGAATGGAGGACACGTAAAATCGGAGATGGAAATGACTCATGCATACACAAAGCTTTGCAGTATTTGCATTCAGTCAAAACATATCTACTTTAATTATTTTAAAATATTATGTTCTTACTTACCAGCAACAATCTTCTTATTACTGAACAAATTTTGAAACAAGCCGTTCACTTCTACATAGCTAAATCATAATCGGCAAAAAGAATTGGAGATCCCTGAAAACAAACAAAAACAAAGGATACGTTAGAGGTTTTATGAATTAAATAAATAAGTTTTGATAAGTTTCTTACTGTTATATTTGCATCTAGTTTCATTCGTTTGAAATATTTCCACATGTAACTGGAAAGCAAGATTAATTATCATATAGAAATGAGGAAAATTCAGTTCTAACCAATCACGTTATTTAACCAATTGGTTGACACCAATAACTGTACGACTGCTATGGAAAGTGAATTCTATAAACCTAACTATCTACGACTGGAGTAGCAAAATAATTTGATATCGAGTTTTGTAATGAAACATATTTCGTCATTCCCATTCAATCATTCTACTTTCTCTCTCCAAACAAACAAGTATTGACAAGTAATAATGTTCTTTTATATTTTGGTAAAGTTTCAGACATGATTTGAGTTTAAGCACAGAGTAGATGGTTTTAGATATATATAGAATTAAGTAGAAGATGAGTGAAGTAAATATTATTCCTAATTCTCTTCTCAACCAAATGAGAGGTATTTAACTTATGCAAAAATACAATTCTATTAATTTTAATGGAAAAATGATAATTATACGCTAGAGAAGTAGTATTAAGATGGCAAGTTTCATAGTTTGGTAAACGGAATATAAATGAGCTTTGTTTTGTTTTTTTTTTTTTTTTTGAGTAAATAATAACTTTCAACTCCGTTCTTATTCAGTAAAGTTTTTTTTTAAAAAATAAAAGTAAACACATCCATCTAGTAACAGAAAAATGTTTCGATGTTACTATTTACCCGTTTTCTTTGGCAAGATTTTTGAATGTCTAGTAGCTCTGTCGAGTACTCGATGTACTTTAACTATAGCATTTCTCTCATTAATTGTAAATTATTTAATAATAACCTGTTTTGATTCACCAGTGTTACTAATCCGGCTACCACACCGTAAAACCAAAGCAGGCCGAAGTTTGATACATACTGCCCTTTGGTCGCCCCACACTTACCCACAAAGAGCATTGGGTGTCCGAGGTGGACCTCGCGGAGGCGGGCAGCACGATACTACATTACGCAACAGACATATGACACCACGCAACAGTGCCAAAGGTCGAAATTCAACCGTGTTATAACTTTGAAAGAAATTCAAAACCATGGCACTTAAAAGACAGGTGGGTAGTTAATTAAGGCTAGGTTTCCTATAGGTACTGGGTTATTCCCCCTAGGACAGACTTACTGACTAATGTAATATTTAATAATAACCAAATACCACATTATAAGAAGAAAACTGCTTGATTAAAAGACCTAATATAAAATTAAAAAAAAAAGTGCAGTTTTATTATTTGATTTATCTGGCAAAGATTGTGAAATAAACATTACTGCGAATGTTGTTTCCTCTGATGATTGTCTTATGATTATGTGGTACTAGTCCCTAATAGGCTGAAAAACTAGCTGCACCAGAACCACTTTGCAGTGAATAAAGCATTATCTGCATATTCGTTAAGCAGTTCAAAATTACTTTGACATAAGATATATCTTCAAGAGCTTTCACAGCATCCAATTCCTACTGGGTTCAGGTTTCGCTTGTTGCACAGCAATCACATTGAAGAAAAAATGACAGAATTTTAAAATTCGATACTTTGAAAATCATTGATGAAGAGTGCAAGTATTAATTTAACTAATTCTATGTAAAGTAGTTTAAACAACAATAAATTATCAAAAAAAGCTTAACAAACTTGTTTTATTAATTTGAATCGTTTTGAATATTTGAAATAATGCTATTAGTTAAAAATATGCGAACAGAAATTGAAGTCCGAAAGTCATTAATATTTCTCAGTTAGGTTTGGCGGTGTGAACTAATTTTTGTCGACTTGGTTATCAATTAAAAATCCATGTAAATAGTGCTTTTACTAAAGGTAAATTGCTTTTTACGATTAATTCTGCTTTTCTGTTTTTAGGTAAAGCAAGTTCCGATATTTTTGGAACCAGTTCGTTACAGTCTAATCAAAAATTTACACATTCATCAAGGTAATAAGTTTATATGTTATCATGAGGTTTGATTTTACTTATGCTTGTTATACCTTCACTTGAAGTGAAGCATATTTATAATAAGGTTTTAAATGACTTCTCCTTTCACTTTTAATCATAGGTAACTCAGTCATACCCTCGAAAGTCTTGGAGTAAAGTAAAAACTGAGAAGCTAACATAAACGCAATGGATTAAAGCAGGAGGTTGTCTCCATTACTTTTATGTTAGCTTCTCAGTTTTTACTTTGTTTGCTCTCTGATAACATAAAGTAAAAGGCCTCAGAGCATTTATTTCTATTTTTTCATTTCCCATTGTTGTTCAAATTTCTTGATTGCATCACGACTTTATTTATTGTAATTTTTCTGCATATTCTGAACTTTTTACAGTCGTTTAGACGTTGAGATATATATCTCAATACCATTGAATCATTTGAGATTTGACTCTGACGGAGACCGCTTGATACGGTTGAAAGGTCTTAGACTTTTTTCTAATATCTTATTCTGGTTTGGACGTTGAATGTTGTTTGTTTCAGGTGTTTATTGTGAAATCTTGGTTTATTTATATATAAAACTTAAATTACACAAAGCACGACACAGAAAAAGTAATAAAAAGCACACTTGCAGAATTCTCAATATTTCGAACTTATATATCTATATATATTATTTATTTATATATTATATATATATGATTTATATATATATATATATATTATATAATTTTTTTTCTACATCACGGTCAATACTTTTATCAATATTCATATCTTTGGTATAATAATTATAAGTTTCTATGAGGACATAAGAAGAAAATATGGATGTGACATATGCCTATATCTTGTCGTATGGGTTTATAACTTGTCCTATTGGAAACCAAATGTATAGTAAATCAAATAACTATCAGATAAAAGATTCAAATTAAATATGTATTCAGTGATAATGTATATTACCGAAACAAACTTGAATTTTGGGACTATGAGAAGAACAAGAAGGGTCTTGAAGGCCCTTAAGGTTAGAAGGCAGTCGTTGCAAGATATGTGATTAATTATTAGCAGGTGAAGCAGTCCTTGGGGTCAAAGCGATGTAACAAGCATGGAGGACAAGCGGAAGATGATTTCTCCAGACAGCTTCCAGTCCGGATACTTGTGGTATTTTCGCAATAATCCTTTTTCCACCTTTCATAAATTATTTTTGTTTACTCCATTCTGTTAATGTTTGAATAGCTCAAACATTAAACTTATTATGGTAAACTTTTTTTTTTTATTTGTAGAGCGGACACTACTAAAGAATGGAGAAAATTAGAAGTTGGGAGACACGATGGTTTTCTTGCTCAACCCATCAGCCAAGTGGGCTTCCAGGTTCATGACTTCCACAGACGCTTTGCCAACACCTACTTTCCCCCTCAAAGTATTTATTTATTAATCAGCGTAAAATATGTATTTTTTTTAAACTGATGATCTCCTTCATAAATTCTAGCATGTAAAGTGTTTCACGGTGACAGCTTCTTCCTGGCTCGATCTAAAAGAAATATTTAGCAAAATTTTCATTTTCCCTTATATCTATATTAACCTGTAAACAAAAATTACTAGTTTCCTGCGGACACTGATGTCTGTAAAGTACTCCATCAGGTCTGCATAGTACTTTGAAGTAGGATACTCAATAGACAAACAGTTTGTTCGGGTCACTGGATGACATTTAGTCCTGACATACTTATAACTTATTGCAATAATGTATGTGCTGTAAGTAATATATATGTATTGGAAGTAGTATGTATGTATTGCAATGTATAATGTAAGTGTCGTCATAACTTATGCAACATCAAAATGTTTCATTGATTTCTAATTCTCATTATTTACCTGATATTTCTTGAAATGTATTCTGCTAAAAGAAAATATAATCAATGAATTTGGTTTAATATAAATAAATACTATATGCAAGCACAATGTCTTACTGACATTAAAAATATGTAAATTTATATATTTCAAAAATTTAATAAGATCGGTGGCATGCATGCATGTTATATATAAAAGATTGGTCGTTTGTAACTGCACAAAATAATGATTTTGCCTTACAGAAGTCTGCTTTGAATAAGGATCTTGAAGGAGTACCTGACATCCTATAGTCTTAGGACCGACGGCTTAACGATCCTCTCCTAGGGACGACATTCTCAGATTTATTCATCTGCCGTGTGAATAAATCGAGGGCATGAGTGGGTTACCAGTGGGCTAAGGTGACCCTTGTTTTATAGGAAAACAAACAGAAATAATTTAAAACTTATTCATATTAGAATATAAGTTGTCCTAGAAGTGTGTTCCTCTATATGCTCTATAATTTCGATCCCCAATTACACATCAAGTAATTTTACTAAAGGCCAATTTGTCATTCATAAATAAAAAGTTGGATCATACCTATGAAGAAATGTCACTATCTTTTCCAGTGGAATGATTCCATTAAAAATTGGACTATCAATTAAATATAGGAATATTCTGCCCATACCGGGTAACCTATAGTCTCAGAAGTAGAAACAGAGGAATTCATACGGAGGGTAAGTAGTAATACACATGATTACTGCAAGTACGAAGGAGTTAACAAATCTATGGGTCGTAAGATTGATGAGGAAGTGGTGACATAACGGTTATGGATACGAGAGGTAAGGAAATTACACTGCCCACATTGTAGAGGTAAGGAAATTACACTGCACACATTGTAGAGGTAAGGAAATTACACTGCACACATTGTAGAGGTAAGGAAATTACACTGCCCACATTGTAGAGGTAAGGAAATTACACTGCCCACATTGTAGAGGTAAGGAAATTACACTGCCCACATTGTAGAGGTAAGGAAATTACACTGCACACATTGTAGAGGTAAGGAAATTACACTGCCCACATTGTAGAGGTAAGGAAATTACACTGCCCACATTGTAGAGGTAAGGAAATTACACTGCACACATTGTAGAGGTAAGGAAATTACACTGCACACATTGTAGAGGTAAGGAAATTACACTGCCCACATTGTAGAGGTAAGGAAATTACACTGCACACATTGTAGAGGTAAGGAAATTACACTGCACACATTGTAGAGGTAAGGAAATTACACTGCCCACATTGTAGAGGTAAGGAAATTACACTGCCCACATTGTAGAGGTAAGGAAATTACACTGCCCACATTGTAGAGGTAAGGAAATTACACTGCCCACATTGTAGAGTTGTAGAGCCTTCTCTGTAGATACAATTTCACTTGTAGGGATACAAATTGACAGATCGCGATCTTTACTACCCTGCCGAAAAAAATCCTACTCAGTGCAGTCTCTAAATATGTATTAAATTGAATTTTCTTGAGAGAACAACTAAAAAAACACATATTTTAGCCTATACTTCTTTAGAACACTAAAAATATAATTCCAAACTACAATGTAAAAAAATAAAATATAAAAAATGCCATCAGTCTTCAAATAGTTTCTGATATTTTTTTAATGTGACTGTGAAAATACCTCAAGGTAAAGTTATCTATATGCTTATAAAACTCTGATGTTCTTAGTTTAAATATTTGCACACAAGTGAAAATTGGAATACTTGTTAATTCCAGTTTATGACGAATTATTCAAATAAATATTATAGAAAATAGTGTGTAATATATTACTTTACAAATAATGCCTTTAAAAAGAAAGATGGATTAAAAATAAATTCTCTCAACTGAAGTCAAGTAAAATTAACGAGTCCTGATGTAAATCTATTTATGTTATAGAATAAACCTGACGAGGTTTTCTACAAAAGATCTCAGTCCTATTTTTGGAAATCTTATTGTTTTTTAGACGATGTTTTTTTTTTAGTTCACGTATTTGCTGTTATTCTTGAACATATATATATATATATATATATATATATATAAATGAAAAAAGACAACAAATAGAAGAAGCGAGAAAACTTACTGGGTCGATATTTCGAACTGAAGTTCGTCGTCAGGGAGAAGAAGGGAAGAGGAAGAGGCACGTGCGTCCACTCGTACAAGCAGAGGGCTACTGTACTGTATGAGTAGCCCTCTGCTTGTACGAGTGGACGCACGTGCCTCTTCCTCTTCCCTTCTTCTTCCCTTCTTCTCCCTGACGACGAACTTCAGTTCGAAATATCGACCCAGTAAGTTTGCTCGCTTCTTCTATTTGTTGTCTTTTTTCATTTATATATCTGTCCGGTTTGGACCGTTTTAATATTTTGATTTATATATATATATATATATATATATATATATATATATATATATATAACAAATTGTATTTATAAGGGATTGGTCAGTTTTTCAAGTTCAAATCAAACTTTCAAAGCCAACGTTTTGATTTAACAATCGTATTTGGAACTTCAGCAATAAATAAATATATGAAATTCCGAAAGCATATATAATAAACTAATACATTAGAGGTTTGAAATGAATAATTTTATCAGTTTAAATAATCAAATATCAGTTTAAATACGATTGTTCTAAGCTAATATTATAAAGACATTCCATTTATTGATGTTATTTTATGTTGGGTAAAATAAATGGAATCTTTCAATTTGAAGGTTGGGATATATAACTTGAATTATATGTAATAAATAATATACAATTATTTATAATATAATAAGATACTGTGTATGTATCTGGAATTATGTTGAGAATACTATATCAAAAGCTTGGGGCCATATAAGAATCTTTGTTTTCATGACTTAATAAGAAGAAATAGCAATAACAGTTATTCCTGTCAATCACATTCAGTGAATGTATTTTATTAATTGTTGCTATTATTCTTAAAACTGAGTGACACAAGGGGTCACGGGTCGTTTAGTTATCATTTAAAGGCTATATTCATTCTTTAAGTATTTGTTAAATAAGTAATATGGCTGCTCACGTCTTCCCTGTAAAAACAAGGACAGCACTGAAGTGAGAACTAAGTATATGTTTGACATTGAAAACAAAGAAATTTTGCTGCAGGATTATAGCAGTCAGATTTTTTATATTATAAAATTATAAAAAAATCTTGTGATCTAAGAATGAATTAATTAATTAGAGATTTCAATAAAATACTCACATATATTACTACTTAGGAATATTATGAGAATTATAAATAATTATTTATGCATTTATGCAAGAGGTCTTATTTTATTACATACTTATAAAGCAAATATTTCATCTCAAACAGAATTTAATTAAACAGCTGTTATTTATTTAGGTGAAAGGAGGTTTCATGTATGTTTCTGTAGTTTAGATTCAAAATTTCTCTCACTAAACAAATTGTAAAAACGTGTCAAATTAAGTGAACTCTATGATTTCCACTAAAAAGAAAATGGAGGTAAAGTACAGTTACTTTATAATTGTGCACATTTTTGTCATTCCTAAATAACGGTCTAATTTTTTTTTATTTATAAATAATGTTTAAAATGACTATGGATTAGTTTTTAAAACAAATCATGATTCTGTATTAACTTCCTCTGTTTGAGTTATTGTAATAGATTAGATTAAAATTAATTAGTAATTCATATTAGTCTACAAGTAAACAGGTCACCAACAAGACAGATGGCTTGCAGTAGATCATTGCATTCGTATGTATACTACTACATTACATAACATTACATTCGTACCATGGAGATAGAACATTTGGAAAAATATATATATGCCTAACAAAGATTTGGGAAGAAGCAAAAAATTGAAAATAAAATATAGTCTATTTTATAATGAAAAATCTGATAAATGTAAATTAAATTAAATTAATGTACACGTGAATTCAATCTATGATAAAAAAAAATAGAAGACCAATATGTGTGTACACATGGTAAATATGACAACTAAACAGGTCGATAAGGCATACACATCGCTGGTTAGGGTATGAACACACGGTCTACCAACAGAAAACCTTCAGTCAGCTTTAAAGATGGACAAGCTTATCCTATCGACAGGAGAAAATGGTAAAGTTTTCTGTAACGTACATATATAGATTATAGTGGAACTTAAAGTTAGTTTGTAATTAATTCCAAATCAGAACACTGATGACATGTGACAATTTCAGTTGAAAAAAGTTTCATACCTCGATCAGTTGTTTATGAAATCGAGTATTCAAAAAAGAAATACAGGAAACAGATGTTAGATGCACTGGAAAAGGAAAGAACGGCTTATGCTGAAAAAATGAACAAGAAAAGAAACAGTGAAGTTAATCAAGAGGAGTTAACAGGAGAAAAGGAGGAAATGTAAATGGTGATTTCATATTAGTTTTGATTATATAACGATTTTTTAATTTAATATTCGTTTTATTTTAAGGGAAAATGAGCCTTGGAGAGTGAAACCTTTTTGGTATCAAGGAAAAGAAAATAAGAAAATTGAATTTGATGATTCTTCAGTAACAGTAAAAAAAGTTGAATTCCCCGTTGAAGAATGTTCTTCATTTGAAAGAGAAACTGGATACTCTCCAGGAGAAGTTTGGAAAACTGATAAAACCCAATCCGAAGATGCACATTCCGCAAATATTAAGTAATTTACTAATATTGATATACACATTTATGTTAGGAGTAAGAATTAAGATTCTGGCAAACTTCACTAAAGTCAACTTATAATAAACCTCACAGTTCTAATACAGTGAAGTAACTGACTCAACCAGTTTTACCATGATGAATTCTAAAACTTTTCAACTGTTTTGGATTTTTAAATAATGTCGAACTTTATAACGGGAGCCCCACCTCTTCTAGACACTCAAAGATATCTTAAAATAAGTCGAAGAGCTTAAAATGTTTGAATAGTCCCTGAAATCTTGGTCAATACGTTATCAAATTCAGTCGTGCACATTTTAATACAAATATTCCATTAATATTTTCATACGACCAGGTATTGAAACGACCAGGTTTCCCGGTTATTAGAAAAACTGATTTCCCTCTACTTTACTGGCGCCATTTGAGCAATATTGACTTTTTCCAGGAGCTAATAATTATACCATAACTTACAATTATTAGTACGTAATTATTATTAATATTATTAAACGATTTAAAACGATTTAAAATATTATCCATCCTATAAATAGTTGATGGATTGAAATAGTTTCTGAATTAGAATAAAAAAATATAAATAAATAACCCTTTCCATGCTCCTATTTTAGAAAAACTAAAAAAGTGGACGTATACATGCACACAAAAAATTTGAAAAATAATTTCTGGGAAAGACAAAAGATAAAATTGGTTAAGAACTCGGAATTGATTTTTATTCATTATCACTATACTTAACTTATGGAAAAGTAAAACTACATTCTAAACCATTCTTAAAATGTATTATTTCTTATAAGTTTTTTTCTTATCACACAGTTAATGAGCCGCACCATAGGCTTTACGTTGGTGGTATCCAAAGGGCTAAATTGTGGTTCATTTCATGAGACTCCTGCTAACTTGGGAATTGGTGTATTCAACATAGCTATATAATTCTTCTTATTCCTTCAAAATAATTTATTACTTTTTAACTGTTATTTGATTTTTAAAATGAACTTTTAGAAAATTTAAGTAAATCACTATGATAAGATATAATTACTAATAGCTGAAATAAATATAATATAAATTTTAGATGTTCAAAAGAATGGAAACCAAGAGATAAGAAATTTCATGATAAATTTGACCCTAACTCGGTGCCTTTCGAAAGTTCAATAAGCAAGGAGTCTTCAGGAATAAGGGTGCAACCACATCAAGGCTATGGTGTGAATCAGAGGTCTAAAGAGCAGACAGAAAAGACATGCTGCAGTTCTAGAGACGGTACGTGTCTCCACAAAATTCAACCCGCCGACTCCATGAACATGTACCCTGGAATATTACACCGTTTTTGGTGATACTTATATTTTTATCAATAAATTTTTTTTTATACATATATTCTTAACTATGAGCAATATACATGTGCTTTATAACACAAATCTTAGGAACATGCAGAAAAAAACTAACAACCAAAAATTAAAACAAGAAGAGGAAAATTAATTTGTTTAAAGTGGATAGCTTACATGAATATTTCGAGAAAAATGGTCATGATCAAGATGCAGATGTCAGTTATTGATGTTTAAGCTAAAGTAATGAGTTGTATTCATAAGTCTTATCCCAAGTTCCCTTCCAATGCCAATTGGGAGTCAGTAATCACTCTGAAGAACATCTCCTTTCTAAAATTGGATGTTCTTTCATAAGACTGAATTTTCTTTGGCATTAACTAATATTAGTTATTGTTAAACTAACACTGAGAAGTAGTAGTAGTAGACAACCCTTTAGGTTGCAGTGGCTGTCCTACAAGGGAACACACACAAGCCGAACATTGGGCCCTTTGTGATACCACACAATGAAGATTGATTCTACATTGGGTGTCCTAAATTTTGCCTAATTCAAATGTATTTAGAGTAGGGATCTTTAACGAGAACCTGCCATCGTACAGGCTCGAGACCAACAGCCTAACGTCCCCGTTATGGGATGACATGATCAGATTTATTCACCTCCCACGTCAATAAATCGAGGTCCAGGTGAGTATCGAACCCCGAACCTACCATTTCAGAGACAAGTAAGTTAAGAACTGAGCTAACCTGACCGCCCCCAAAACTAACATTTATTGAAGGGAGGAAGAAATATGAAAGAGTTTTTACTTTTTCCTTCTCTTTGATAGGATATGTCAAAATGTTTACGCTGATTATAAATTTATTCATGTTTATAATGAGCTCTATGAGAGATGGCTTATTACTAAAATTTGAGGTTTCAAACTTAGGAAAAATATAAACAAGTGTAAACAAGAATATACATTACATTAATTGTTGTAAGTTATCGATTAAAAACAAACGAATATTAATGTTCATTAATGAGCTACCACTGGACTTATTTAAGGATAAGTAAGCGAATAAGGTACAGATTACTCAGGTCCACTTTCCCATTGTATGTTAATATACAGCTCTCTTTGACATCAGGAGAAGCCCGATTCTTTAAATCTGATACTTTATGTCAACAGAGGAACCTATCGCAAGATTTGAACCTCTAATTAATGAATACCCAATCGATTATCTTGGGAGAAGAGGAAAAGTAAAAAAGCAAAGACCTAAATTACCTGACAATTATGTTTTTGGTAAAATGGATTACAGAGGATTTCCTTCAAAGGAAAAATGGCCCAAGAATCCAGCCCGTGTGCATGCTTGGGGTGAGGCAAGGCAGGTGGAGTTTATGCGGTAAGCGAATTGAGTTTTCGATGATTTAGAAGAGTTTATAAATAGCTTCTTAATTCATATTTTTTTAATGGAACAAACACTATCTATGCAGGTATGTGAGTGATAGGTACATAAATATAGTCTTTACTTTCAACGTTTATAATTTTCCTTTTACATACTAATTATGTTTTAACAACACATAAAGCAAAGCTTTATACTTGGATATTCACGATTTGCACATACACATTTTTTTCACCTTTCCTCATCTATCCTAATACATTTCTGTTGAATATTATATCTAAACGTTTGGCTTCCATTGATATTAATAGTTATTACCGACACCATAAGTAGGTTGCAGCCTAATTTAAATTCAGTGATAAGGCGTTCGTTACGTTGAAAAGTTAATATGAAGGTCGTGTGGAAATTGGGGTCCGGATATAATTCATACAAACGGATAGTAACACCATTATAGTAACTAATAATAGTATGTTAATTAGGACTAAAATATCTTACAATAAACGGTGGCATATAAACTTAAAAATATAGTAATCGCAGTAAGTAACTTCATCTATCCCACTTACATCTTCTACATCCAGTTTTTCTGAGAAATTCAGTCACTCGTTGTGTAAAGTTTTAAATATAATTTTCTTTTTAAATTGGTAAAATAGGTAATATCAGAAATTTCAAAGAAGTTACCATTGCCTTTAACATCTGACATCTGGTATTGCCCTGCATGATTACGTAATTCCTTCTCACCAAGTTGAAATTTGGTCACTACCTCCCGGTAAGTGATTCGTTCATAATATTTGTCGATGAATCTCATTTAATTGACAATTGCATATTGTCCCTAGACACTGTTTAGAAATGTCGTTAAAATTTAACTTCAGTGTATGATTAGGACTAGTTTATTTTGAAGTCAACAACTACCATCAATTCTTCCTGAATCACCCTAGTAGAATTAATGTCAATGCCTTATAAATAACAAACATATGTTATTGAAACAACCCCAAATAAATAAATACACGAAAAATACTCTCTAACTGAATTTGGCACAAAGTGAGAATTATAAGTCTACTGTGGTTTGTTTAATGTAAATACAATTGATGATAAGTCATAAAGCAATTATATTTTTAGGGTAGGGAGACCGTTTAAAACAGAAGCAACTAGGTGGATGGAATGCCAATCACCTTTCTTCAGTATGGAAGATGAAGGAAAAGAGTTGGCGAAGCAGCTACGAAGAAATAGCAAAATGATGTCTGAAAACATGTGCTAAATTAAAGTTCATTATAAAAGTGTAATTGTATTGATCATTAATTAAAGTAAATGTATTTTTTCTAGAATGAAACAAACCAAAATCAGAAATTCGCAATTTATTCATTGCGATTAAAAACTCTACGACATGTTGTCGAGTTCCAGCAGTATTTTGGAAAAAAAATCATCCACCGGAATGCTTTTGGCAACTTTCAACAAACCACTGATTAATTTAGATTATTATTGTTATTATTAATTATAGTGAAATAATGTATAAATGGAGTACACATAAAACCACTCTGATCTACAAATAAAAAGGCGCCCACAATAAATAGGAAATAAACAAATTTTTTTTCGAGGTACACGAAATTTCAAGTCCTTAAAAGACCTTAGTTCAAAATAAACTAACTAACTTAACAAACTATCTTAAAACTACTTTTTTTAATTTTTTTTTATATGAGTGATGTTTTTGTAACAGTTAATTTTGAAAAATACTAGCAAACATGCCTGTCTTTGACGGATACTTTTTCAAAAATTCCGAAGTATATGATGGTATTCAATGTATATTCTATAATATCATCAGAAATTATAGAATAGTAGAAAATATCATTATTAGCCCAGTGTTAATTAAGTGCCTCTGTATACACAATATTAGCTGACTTGTACTTCAGGTACACGGAAGAACAGAGTTGGAACCTCTGACTCTTGGCCAAGCAAACTACAGTTGATCATGTGAGAAAAACTTGGTCTTACTCACTTCAATCCCTGCGGTAGATAGAGTTTCCTCTTGCGACTTAGTTACCATCATTCCGAAACAGATGCTGATGGGACATTGCAATCGTTTGAATGGAAACGGATAGTGCATCGGAATCACTGATACACCGACTCCCCATTATCACACCCAGTCATGATGCCCGCCTCAGTGGTGTATCTGTGCAGAACACGAACTCAGAGTCGTGTCCCGTTGCACATTTTTGATCCACTCAAGTTTCGTAGCATGAAATTTGTTACTGCTACTAAATCGCAGCATGATAGGAGCCCCTACTTTAAGTTTTTAGGCTTGATCAGGCAGTACAGGAGCAGTCACGAAGTCAAGAAATTCAGTTGGATAATGAACTGCTTCCTCATCACTAATGTTTACTGACTTGTGTTAGCATTGCTTGTTACCACGCTACGATCCAGAATCTTTGATGGATCAAGTTGATATTTTACACAAAAATGGGCCTCATAAAGACAAAGATCCCTATTGTTTGGGAAGAATTATGCATGATGGGAAAGTCACTTTTTTTGCCAAAAACCGTTTTTTTAAAAACATTTATTTCTCCTAAACTGATAACCCTAGAGTTTTGAAATTTTGACATTATCTTTGAGGTCTTAAATGCAACAAACGAAAAATATATTCAGAATTTTAAAACAACAGGAAATATTTTTTTTCAATAAAATGTAAAAATTTTGACTTATAATTCAATCTCAAACATTGTGAGAGCGATACCAGCCATACTGTTTGACGGATCAAAATGAAACTATGCCTAAAAATAGAACATTATGTGTAGAATGAGTTGAGATATTTTTTTTCAAAATTACATTCGCTAATGAGGCGTTACAGTACGATTTCTGTTTTCAGAAAATGTTTTTTTGACGCTAAACGGCTGATTAAAAAATAATGAAAATTTGACCAAAAATGGAACGAAAAATTAGCAATTCATGAAAAAAAATTCATGAAGTTTCAATTACGGTAAAGAGCAATAACGATATAAAAACTGTTTGTTTATCCTAGACTATGAGAACACCTGCTATACTTGTCGAATTTTTTATATTTTTTTACATTGTTTACATTGACTTAGAAATTTTTTGAGCGAATCTACTGAGATAAAATTGATATTTATAAAGGAACAATTTAAATGGTTTATTGACTTATATGAGATGTATGAGGAATGATATTGTGCAGGAAAATGATAACACTCACTCAGTAAAAATTCGTATATATGTTATTTGACAAAAGGGGAAGGAAAATGATCTTATTAAATACTAAGAAGCCATAAAATTCAAAGTGTAATAATTCCGTAAAAACCAAAAATGTAAAAGATAATTTAAAATTGATATCTTTCGTTTAGAGATTAATAAATGTAATTATGGTACATCTTTAATTAACAAAGCACCTTAAAATAACATTTTCTTTGCTGTTTAAGATGTTTTTCAGAGAAAAAAAGGGTTTTTCCTGTTTTAAATTTGAAAATTTTACTTTAATATTCAATGTAGAAGGACGTCAAGTAAACGATGTAGGAAGTCCACTGACTATTTGAACAATTGTCATGTTCTCTTGTAGGAGAATCAAGATGTTCACATTGGTTTTTCAAAAAAGTTATTACTGCTGTAGTTATACTAATGAAATTATTTGCATCAGCTGTGTGATGTACAAAAATAAGCATATATAGTGATATGTCCTTCAATCACTATCTTTACTACCTCAGGAATGAAAGACTAATAATCATATCCCATTTAGATGTTTACGTTATGCTTAAATGAGACGTTATGTGTTATATACTCAAAGAATTTGCTATTAAGTTACTTATAGTAAAGTTGAGTGTAGGCTACTCCAGATTTTTTTTCTCATATTAATAACAACAAACATTATACACCTAACTTCCTTATCAACGACATTTTATATTTATTGATAAGTTTATTGTTATCTGTCAAATATTTTTCCCAAATTAGATAGATTGTAGATCTTAAATTCTGGGAAACGCCTTGTTAATAAGCTCTTGTTGGGAGCTTAAACGCTAATGAAATTAAAATCAACTAACAATATCTACGTGCTACACGTGTACATTTTCAAAATAAACATGTCTCTGTAGCTAGCCAAACACAGCTTAAAAGTTCATAACTTCACTTTTACGTCAAGTTTTCAATCCATTCAAAGCTTAAATTTTAATTTAGACATATATAAATCTACTGTCAAACTTTCAGCTTGCTACCATATGTCTTATGGGGGTAAGTTTACTTGTGACATATTCTGTGGAGAAACCGACAAACAGACAAAGATTTTTCTAAGGGTGGATTCGGTTCTAATGAATGAAACGTAAAGACAACTAGAAATGAGTTACTTCTAAGCTATGTTCAGACAAAACCTTCCTTTTATTTCTATAGATATGGCATCTGAGAAGCCAATATCGAGTTCACCGTATTGAATTAGTTTCCAACGAATCAGTTCATATTTCAAAGCAGTACATAATGAATTTATTACGTTCCTCTCTAACTTCTTTCTTCATAGGAACATTTCTTATATTTATTAAAGAATATCACTAAACTTCGAAAAAATATAGCACAGCTTTTTTTTATTGTTTAAACTTTAAACCGATCCCCTAGAGAGTGATAACGTCAGCCATTACCGGCTTTTTGTTTGGTCGGTGATTCTACAGAATCTATATGTGGAGTCCTAAATTTTGCCTAACTCAATTTTAACGTGTACCAGATATCGTACAGGTTCGGGACTGACAGCTTAACACCCTCTTCGATGGACGACATACTCAGATTTATTCACCTCCCACGTGAATAAATCGAGGTAAATCGGGCATTGAATCCCAGACTACCAGTCCAGAGGCGAGTTCGTTAACTTGGGCCCCCATAGCAGAGCTTAATAAATACAGATGTGCCACTAAGGGGTAATACACTAAGTAGTTCATAGGTGAATTGACTATACAATTGAGGCAAGAAATTTTATTACCCCCTGAATAAGTACTTTAATTCAAGGTACCAATCTATTGTGTAGAATCTTTTGAACTATTAAATGACAGTTTCATTTATTTATATGATCGTAGAATAAGTATAAATACTTGTATAACAAATAAATGGATAACATTTTAATGAATATGAGGACTATGAAAGGATAAAATGGAATGAATCGTTGGACTGGTGTAAAACAGGAACACCTTGAGTGACAAAGAGTAGTAGAGCCAAGCAACGAATTTTAAAACGGCCTTTTCAACGCTGTTGGTCTTGGGTGGAATAAAAACGTTAAGTAAGAGAATCGAAAGGATCATAATTCATTTGGCATTGGGTTCTAGAGGACATACAGGACGAAGGGCAGATGCCCTAAAATGGCCGCACATCTATCAGGGACTCAATAGCACATCTCGCTGACCGCAATAGTCCATTTACCCCAAAGGAACCTTAGCATACTGCTTAGAGAGCCTTCCTCTATAGCAGGGGTTCTCAACCTTTGTTTGCTTGTGGACCCCCTAAAAGCTACTTTTGGACCCCCTAAAAGCTACTTGTGGACCCCCTAAAAGCTACTTTTGGACCCCCTAAAAGCACTCACTCCCCCTACTCACTCCTCCCAGATACTTAAAAAACATAATTATACAAATTTATAAAAAATTATTTGTTTTTAGGTAAATGAAAATCGTTAATTATGAAATAATTTCATTACATCTACAACGGATGCGAAAATACAAAAATGTTTTTAAAACAATAACAAAATATTTCTTTATTAACATTTTATAAAGTACCCTGAAATAAATTGTAACAGAATCAATTTTGAATGTACCATAAAGAGAAGTGCAATAGAAAATTGTAAAACATTGGAACATTTTAACAAACTGACGAGGATATTAGGACTTATATTTTAATTATGTGTGAATATTGTACGGCCAAAGCTTACTACGCTTTGATTTATTTTTGGGTTTGCTGATGAATTCATTTAAACTTAACATAGAGCTCTAACCACGTGTCATGGACCTTCAGAATACTACTTTCCTCATGGACCCCCAGTAATCCTCTGTGGACCCCTGGGGGTCCATGTGAACCACGTTGAGAACCACTGCTCTATAGGTTTGCAGCACCACCAGTTTAGCTCTCTCAATAGTTTCTTATTTTTATTTAATGATAGCTTTTTTTACAGACTAATCAACAAACTTATCTGGACTTTTTTAGGGGTATCTCATCAGAAACTAAACTCATAAATCCGTCGTTTCGAAAATTAATATTTTCATTTTTGAGGATGTAAGAAAAAGTATAATCTACGAGTATTACAATTATCAAAAAAGCACAGATGAAAACAATGAAAAGAAGTGATAACAAATAATCATACTTTCCAAAAAGTTTAGGTTACATCGTTGTTTCAATGAAGTAGAAGACATTACCAGAATAAATGTAGAAACATTTTAATTAGGTAGGCTAATGATTATGAAGGGGTAAGCAAAGGTAAAAAACCAAGAACAGCAGGTAACAGGATAATCAGTACGGACGATTGATTATGCATAAAAACTATAGTTACGAACAAAAAATGATTAAGATTTTTTATCAAATTGTACATAACACTCAGTCGTTTTCAATCCTTTTGGATATTACAATTCCTTTCATGAGTTACTATAGAAGCAATTTCCTAGAACAATCTTTTGTGTCTACAGTTCTCATTACATATTATTGTGGTGGCATCAAATTACGTTTGTGTTCTATTGTATCTCTTGACAGTCCACTACTTGATTTCTTTTGTTGAATGGAATGTTTATATTGTCATTTTGGGTTTTAAGATGTTCTATTGGTTAGTTTTAACATAAACTTGTTTCAAGAACAAAAAAAATCATTTTTTCGTACCTAAAAATCTTTAATAACATAATGAGAAAAAATTTTGATTGATGAAACTCACAAATGAAAATTTCAAAATGACTGAAAAGGACTACTTTTCCTTTGGTTTTTACAACAATCTGTATACAGCCTGTGAAAAATGCTATTATTCAATAAGAAATATCATCTTAAGAGGCCTTCCCTGGCGGAAAATAAAAAGAGAAAGAGGTAAATCTGAACATATTAAATGTAAGTTTGACCTCAGGTAAAAAGAGATAAGAACTTACTAGCAATTAAGTATTGCCATTTTACAATAATTATTTTATTTCTACAAATAATAATTCTTTTAATTGCTAAAACTATATTGTGACCTGTCAGAAATGGTTGAATTATTCATTGAGTAAAAGTTTGGTACTCTGGGCTTGAGCACTAAAGGTCATTAATTCTGCGTTAAAATATCAAATACAAATTATTTGAAAGTATGCAGTCACAAAGGCCAGCATTTTAACCGTTTTTAGCAATGAAACAGTTTCAGATAAATTAACATGTTCTTAAATACATGCATATTGTTAATACCACTGAGGTTAGTATGATTTATATTAGAAATAGGTAAAACCGTCATACCTCGTAAGATGATCACGGAGTTGGAGCGCTTTCAGACGTTGTCCATCTTCAATCGTAACAAACCTACTGAGCTGTTATATAGTAAACTAAAAATCAAAATAACTAAATAAAATCAAAATAATAATATCAGGATAGCAGTGGACTTGACAGATAACCAACCCCCTATATAACAGCTCAGTAGGTTTGTTGCCATCGAAGATGGACAACGTCCGAAAGCGCTCCAACTCCATGATCATCTTACGAGGTATGACGGTTTTACCTATTTCTAATATAAATAATATGTTCTTGCTCTTAAGACGGTTTAAGATTATTAATCTAGTAGGGTTGATAAAGATTGGATTATTCAAATGTATATGAGTATGTTTAATTCATGTGTGCTTTATTCAACTTGGGTAATCTAAAAAAGTAGGCTTAATCGCAACAATTATTAAAACATTGGTCCCTTAAATTCATTCTATAACTTTTTAATTTATTTTTAGTAATGAATAACGAATTTTTAATTGTACAGTGAAAATATCCTTGAATAATTCTAATAAATCATTTATTGAAATGATTACCAATATGTCTACATTGATTACCTCTATATCTTTTTTATGATATTAATGACACTTATTTAATAGCTCTGTCTGATAATGAAGTTTTAACAGGTTTCTTTCTCAGAGTTATTTTACCTTACAGGGAAAGAATAATAAAAAAAGAATTTCTATTATTCATTATCAAATTATAGAATAAATTAAGACTATACTTAACCAATATAATATACCTTCATATGATTATAAAATACCAAATGTAAAAATGTGGGGTTGGGAGTCCCGACCCACTAAAAAACCACATCCTATTTCCTGGCAATATCCGACACGGAAATCGTTTTCACATTACTTCATGCCGGTGCCTCAGTCCTCCTGAATAGGATTCTCCTCCTCGTCCCCATTCGTTCGCCTATCAATTATCATTGTCCTTGCCTCACGCTTTCATTCTTCTTATGACGGAGAACTGTCTCTATAAAGCTTGCAGCTTTTGACCAATTTTCTTCACTCTGGAGCATCTTTTGAACTATAGTCTCTGGAGTAACCTCACTCAGCGATGCTATTAATCCCTGACGCAGCACTCCCCATTTAGCATAGAAGAAGAAGGTACGCTCTGCATCGTCGTTTTCCCCCGAGCTACAGTGCCTACACTGAGGGCTACTAACTTTACCCATTCTGTGTAAATATTTTCCAAAATACCCGTGACCAGTCAGCATCTGTGTTAAGTGGAATCCAATCTCCCCATACTTCCGTCACAACCATTTGGGGAGGTCCTGGATGAGCCTTGCAGTCCATCTGACCCTTAACTCTTGCTCCCATATCTCTTTCCATTTCCTAAGGGTTACTGTTCAGGCTTGTCATTTTGCCGCTTTTCGTTCTTCTACCGATTTTTCATCTACAAATATTATGCTAAATAATGATTATGATATCCCAATGTTAAGGCATGCAACTTTTATAGTTGGGGTCAAATCTACAAGAAATTTTTGACAATAGAAGGTATATAAAAAAACTTGCAGAAGTCATGAAAGAGTTCACAGAAGACTTGGGCACTGATATGATTATCCATTTAAGAAACGTCTAGTTTAATACAGGGATAGATGGCAGGATACATTCACATGTATATTTCTGTGGATGGATAGCAGATCTTCCTAAGTTATACCTCCAGGAAGGAGGCACAGAATTGGAAAAGAGATCCTATTTGACAATTCATTAAAATAAATACTTTCATAAAAGCAAAATCCTATCGATCAAGAATAAACAAAATATCTAATGATCCAACTTTATTTAAATATCGTCTATTGACAGACAACAGTGGACAACTAAGATAGTGCAATGAATGCTACGACGCATCGTCTATTGACAAAACAGCTCAATAAAAGTCTGAATTTCAATTAATTAATATTGAAAATCATTGTGGTTAATTCTGTGGTTTAAAATATTTGAAAAAGACACCCAACTCTGGCTAATCCTCGAAATGAGTTTTTAAAAATTCCTGTTTGACCTCTATTACGTTTTTTTTCTTTTTTTTTGAGTAAAATCCTTTTTATCATTATCTTTATTAAATTATTTCAATTGCAAATTTTATTTCTTCTCAATATATATACACAGGATTCAGTCAAATAGTAACATTAATTTAGATCAAACGAATTCAAATACTGGTTGTAAATATTAGTATTAAAAAACACAGAATATTTATCAAGATGAGGTATGGGATAAATAATAAGTGTTTAATATGTAAAGTAGATTTTAAACACTTGTCACAAAATGAACATTTGAAACACAATAACATTTACACAAGTAAATTTGAAATTAGCATTTATAAATTTGGAAGAAAAAATTTTAAAGTGAAGAAGTATTTTGGTGGAAGGATGAGAAGAGAAAGCCTCGGGAAAAATGAATCATGGCTAATGCCAAACAGGAGGTAGTCCAGTCAATTATTATGCATATCAAATATCATTGTAGTTCAGAGGAGTAAAATCGTTGAGATTTCCATACAATTGAAAGACACTAATATGTATTTTGAAATCATTTTATCACTGAGTAATTTTAACTATTTTGAAGTTCAATAAAACTATATTTTGGGCCTCTAGAGTCATGTCATGCACCATTATTCTTCACATTGTCCATAATGCCATACATTCAGTTCATGTTTCCTCCAATATAATATGAATCCTAACTGAATTAACTCAAAGGGGCAGGTTTTTTGTTTTTTTTTTTAATATGAATAGTTTTCCATTATGTGTTTTTTTTATTACTAGGGTGTATTTTCTTTTGGCTAATTTTTATTTTAGTTGCCTCATAATCACACTGTGGTTGTTTCAAATCATCCACAGACCTAACTATCGTATATTCATTTTCATTAATTTAATTTTATTTTATTTCACTGAAAAGAGACGAGCATTTTATTCTGGCAGTTTACACTTCTCGTTGTTCCCCTCATCTAGTCTAGTCTTGCAGTTTATTAGACTGTTTATATAGGAGGCTATGAAGTATCAAGACTGATGAACTGCTCGTGTGCTTACTAAATCAACATCTATGTAGTGTAACCCCATATCAAAACTAATATTACATCAGATGAACAACGCATGGTCTTACTAAATCAACACTTATGTAATGTAACACCTTTTCAAAACTAATACTCGTACTACATCAGACGAACTACGCATGATATTACCAAATGAACAACTATGTAGGGTAACCCCTTATCAAAACTAATACTACATCAGATGAACAACGCATGGTCTTACGAAATGAACACTTATGTAATGTAACACCTTTTCAAAACTAATACTCGTACTACATCAGACGAACTACGCATGATATTACCAAATGAACAACTATGTAGGGTAACCCCTTATCAAAACTAATACTACATCAGATGAACAACGCATGGTCTTACGAAATGAACACTTATGTAATGTAACACCTTTTCAAAACTAATACTCGTACTACATCAGACGAACTACGCATGATATTACCAAATGAACAACTATGTAGGGTAACCCCTTATCAAAACTACAATAATTTTGTAGTTTTACGAAATTTGGTAATGTAGTATTACCAAATGAACACAACTATGTAGGGTAACCCCTTATCAAAACAAATATTACATCAGATGAACAACGCATGGTCTTACGAAATGAACACTTATGTAATGTAACACCTTTTCAAAACTAATACCTCAGTACTATTCTATCAGACGAACTACGCATTGTTTATATTACCAAATGAACAACTATGTAGGGTAACCCCTTATCAAAACTAATACTACTTCAGATGAACTACGCATAGTCTTCCTAAATTAACAATAACTATATGATGTAACTTGTTCTCTTTTGTACTCTTCATCCCAGTAGACATATTTCTATGTCTGTGCCTTTATTTGTTAGATAATATATTGTTTTTTTTTGCCCAAAAAATGGCTCAAACCTATGATTAAGAATCTTTTTTCTAAAATTGTATAATGTACATAAAAAACTGTCACTTATACTCTTCAATATTAAGGTGTTCTTAAAACGATTCAAGACTAAGAATGATGCACAAGCTCCTACGTCTAAACTGATAAAAAAAACTAGAACAAATATGCAACCTATTTGGACTTGACCTTAGTTAAAAAAACCTCTCAATTACTGAAATAGTATAAGTTGAGAAAGAAGACGTCAGTTAAATTGTGCATAGTAATTTTAAAATGGAAATAGTGTGCGAACATGGTGACGGTGATTCTCACAGTCCAATTAAAAGAAGACAACTCTACAATATAAAAAGTGTTTTTAAATCAGTAACAGCAGGATCAGATTATTTGCGCAACATTGTTAATATTATTAATATTAGAAGTATAATACTAACCTCTGTGGTTATAACGAAATGCATGAATTGTTAATATTATATTGTCTCCATTTAGTTGGATTGTGAGAATCACCGCTACAATGTTCGCTCATACTTTTTCCATATTAAATTTACCATGTAAAATTTAACTGATGTACTGTTTCTCTACTTAAGATACACTATTTCAGTAATTGAGAGGTTACTTAAACTAAGGTCAAATTGGATAACCTATTTTTTCTAGTTTTTTATCTGTTTTCACGTAGGAGCTTGGTCGTCATTCACAATCTTCAATCATTCTTTGAAAATTTAACTGATGTGAAGATTTAGTAAAGAAGAAATTTGAATGGCAGTCTTTAATTTCCACTATGAAATTTTCATCGTTCTTAATCATAGGTCTTAACATTTTTTTTTGTAAAGCAAAATAATATATATAAATGTATATAGCATACAATATACCTAACAATTCTTACAAATGAAGGCAGAAATAAAGAAATATGTCTACTTGCATGGAAAGTATAAGAGAGAAAAACTTACAATACATATTTGTTTTTCATTTAGTAATACCATGTGTTGTTCGTCTGATGTAGTATTAGTTTTGATAAGAGGTTACACTAGATAGTAGTTCATTTAGTAAGACCATGCGTTGTTCGTCTGATGTAGTATTAGTTTTGATAAGGGGTTACACTAGAGAGTTGTTCATTTAGTAAGACCATGCGTTGTTCGTCTGATGTAGTATTAGTTTTGATAAGGGGTTACACTAGAGAGTTGTTCATTTAGTAATACCATGCGTTGTTCGTCTGATGTAGTATTAGTTTTGATAAGGGGTTACACTAGAGAGTTGTTCATTTAGTAATACCATGCGTTGTTCGTCTGATGTAGTATTAGTTTTGATAAGGGGTTACACTAGAGAGTTGTTCATTTAGGAAGACCATGAGTATTTCGTCTGATGTAGTATTAGTTTTGAAAAGGGGTTACACTATATAGTTCTTTATTTAGTATACCACAAGTAGTTCCTCTGATGTAATATTAGTTTTGAAAAGGGGTTACGTTACATAGTTGTTTATTTCGTATACCATGCGTAGTTCGTCTGATGTAGTATTAGTTTTGATAAGGGGTTACACTATACCACATGTTCATTTAGTAAGCACACGAGTAGTTAATCAGTCGTAATAAACTGCAAGACTAGACTAGATGAGGGAGCAATGATTGGTGTAAACTGCGACAATAAACTGCTAGATTACTTACACTGGAATGAAATTAATTTAAATTAATGAAAATCAATATATTATAGTTAGGTCTATGGATGATTTGAAACAATCACAGTCTGATAATATCAACCAGCAGGCAACTAAAATAAAACATTATTTTAGTAAAATTCCTTTTAAAGAAAAATATATATTGATCCTTATATTCATAGATTTAAAGAAGATAATAAGTCAATATTTATAAATTTAAAATAGAAGTGTTTAGTGCATGAGTGTCATTGTATTACAGCTAAATCTTAAACACATGGTTTTAAATTTGAACATGTGTTTTAAATGTATCTTTTACTGTTTTAAATGCATGTACTGTTACGATAAATATCATGGTCATAAAGAGATATCATGAAGTAAAACTAAAACCATTTAAATCCGAAATACACAAGTGTACTTTACTATAATGACTATATCAGATAATATATGAGACATTATTAGATGAAGTATTCAGTTAATTACTACGAACAACAGTTTTGAATAAATCAAATATTTAAAAGTTTTATAATTGCAACGTTTATTTCACTTTTATAATTATAATTATTAAAAAAATAGATTTATTCTTTTTTTTTGGTTATAACAACAAACAATATTGAAATGAAAAGTTGGTTGTTTTACAGATTTTGGAGAACACGTTGTGGGAGGTTCTGAGGGACCTGTTCTTGTATCCTAATGAACTGATCACAGTATTAAATGAGGTCAGCCTGACAGAATCTTTTCTTGATTGGTAGACATATTGATCCTTGTATATTATATAAAAAAAAAAATCTATTTTTATTTAAAATTCTCAACAATTTTTTTGTTGAGTCATGTAATATATATGACACATGTGAGAACAGGTACACAATGGCTGAGAAATACAATAAATATATCACAAGAGAACATTTTCATATCCCTATCATTGGATTTTCTAAATGTTCTATCAACATTTGCAAAACTGGGTGTAATTATAATTGGATGTTATTATAATCATGAATGTAATATTTTTCTAAATGTAATATATAGTGATCATAACAACAATCTATTTAGAGATTTTGATTAATTCACATGTTTTGTGATCCCCCTGAGTCCATTTTTGATTTTCTAAGAATATCTCTGTGTATATGACTGAGTGAGTTCAAAAAATTCGTAATTCAAAACTTTTCAAATCAATCAACATGCATTTGTTATATTTTTTAATTTTAATCGTTTGCGAAATGTAATGAAATTCTTTAGATGTGTAGTCACAAATATATACATCAAGGAAATTAATTAATCCTTTGATATCACTTTTTCCTATGATTATGAAGCAGAAATCGCAAAGTGTCGCACTGTCCACGCATTGTTTTCCGGGTTGTAAGCTTAGTCCAGACCTGGATGAGGTAGGTTAGATTTGCCTTATTGATTAGAAAATCAATATCATGGGAACAGTAATTCATAACAGTGAGAAGGAAACAACAAATTTTCATATTTGGTTTAAGTACTCGATCGACGGGCTGTTGATGCAAGACTATCAAACTGACTAAACGTCTCTAAAGTCAAGTACCGTCTGGACGCAAAAGATCTATACTAAGAGCTTCAAATGTGTCATACATTCATGAATGGGAGATTAGCAAAGTTAGTCTCCGTCCGAGCCCTTGTACAAGTTTATTTAGTATATAATCAGGATTTACTTCGGCTGAAATAAGTAACAGCGTTCACCAACGAGTGTTTGATTTTGAAACCTGGAACCAATTATAGATGAATTAAGTATTTGATTAAGTAAACTATATATAACAAGTAATTTTAAAAACAATTTACTTAATAATTGAACAAATGCTTGAAGTAAACTATCATCTTCTGGACTCATGCCATATTGGTTATTATTAACCAATATTATACAAGATATTATGATATTATCCGTAGATATTATATTAAGCAATATCCATATGGTTATTTCCTATGTATGAATTTAAAGAAAATTTTAAATTAATATAACAAACTTTGATGTTTCAGATTGATTATGAACCGAAAACATCGCAACCTGCCAATGGAGGATCCATTTCTAGAAAGTTTTCTTACAGTATGTGTTAAAACTGTATGTACTTAAATGTTAAATAAACGGACAAAAAATGATTCTGAGAATTATGATTTCAAATATTTCAGAATAATATATGTATATGCGTAGTCATGTCATATTAAATCTACATGACTACAATTACACAAAATTAACACAAATTCAATAAAAAAAATATAATAGACCTTTTCCCCGTTAGATCATTCTCTAAGAGTGAAAAAAATGAAAGAACAAGAGTAGGAATAGAAGGAAAAAGGGTATGGGGTATGCACGTGAATATCATAGGAACGTTAGTCAAGGGAAACTATTATGACAGTTGCACTATTTTATCAACCATCAACAGCTCTAATTTGAACAAACTAAGCAGATATTAACGAAGCAATCAAACGTATGTTTAATGAAAGGAGATTTACAATATAAATTTATTAAACTATGAGGAGTGAATGAAAAGTATTGAGCCTTCACAGAAATCTGTGAGGTATTCAAATAAAAATTTGTCCACGTAGTCTGCCACTATTTACTTATCTGAATACTAATTTTGAGTATCCTAATCTTTTTTGTTTTGTTTAGGCAGCTTCTTGAATTGAAAGAACTTAAGCATTAGTTGGAAATGGAGAAAATCGAGTATCGGACAAATTTTAAATATTTCATCTGAAGTCTTGTCTCCATTTAAAATCCTTAAATATATGGTCCAGATCTTAGGGGAGGATAGCCCTTCATATGCCATTGTCAAACTCTGGTTTACTGAATTCAGTAACTCGTCATCTTTCAGAAGCGAGCTTACACCATTCCGATCAATGAGCATGGCATGTCAAAGGTCTTAGGTCGCTGGGTGTCTCATCTTTTGACTCAAGATTAGAAGCCAATGGAGAACCATGACTGTTGAAAATCTGGAACTGTTTGAAGCAGATCCGAATGCTTTTGTGACAAGATTTTGTTTCATGTAAATGTCCTGGGTTCATCACTGTCAGCCAAAGAGAAGGAACAGTCAAAGCTACAGGAGCATACCTCTTCTCCCACCCCAAAAAAAGCCAAGATCACAGTATCAACAGGAAAGGTGTCCTATTACGTCTGTTTTTTTTTGTTTCTACTTGGTACCTCACTAGTGTACTACCTCTCAAAGGATCGATAGCAACAACTACCTCTCAGAAGTGGCGAGGGCAACAATCTATAACGGTGGGTTCCAGCTCATATCAAACCCCTCCTACTCACCATATGACATCCACTGAATTCCATTTGTTTCCAAACCTGAAAAAAATCTGGCTGGACGGATCCTCACCACAGATGACTAGGTTATGACCGCTATAAACATCCACCTCCAAGACAAAGATTCAGTGATGCACAAGGATGTAAAAGCCCTTCAATTTGCGTTTCCATTTTGGACTGTTAAAGGAAGTGTTTGGGTTTGCAGGAGGAATATGTTGAAAAATAAAAGATTAAAACAATTATAGTGGCTATCATTGTCCGGAGGCTCAATATTTTGTTCACCCCTAGTACTAATTTAGCGTATTCCCAATATCTAGAATAGTTAAACAGGGCAGTATATCATAATAAACGACTGCATGATTCTCTTCCTCCAATATTCTACTGATGTTGGGTGATTCTTATTTTGAGAGCCTTTCCAGGTTGGGCACTATTACTAAAGTTTCAATACTTATATGGAATTTTATAAATATCGCCACATTAATATAGAAACAACTTTTTCAATTAATATATTTAAGAAGGGTAGTAATTTATTAGTATTAGTGTTTATTAGTATTTTATTAGGGTTTTAAAATAAGAATTAAGCATCAGAACCGGTTTAAACCAGCCGGTTTAATTCTATGGCTCGAGAAAATAGAAAAAAATAGTTTTTAAAAAAGTCAATTAATGAAGGTATTATTATGAAGTGTACATTTTTTTAAATTTAATTGCCATTATTTCTTTCACTTCAGCCTTGGTATGTTCAAATTAAATCAGTTCGTCGTTGTAAATATGGTTCAACAGCTGTTCCAATAGCTTCTCTTGTCCAACGCACCTGTAACATTCCACGTGTTTGAAGGCACTCTTTCACCTATCTCCAGCCGTTTTCCTTTTTTTTCCTGGACTTGTAGTTTCTGTATCTTTTCTATTTTAGCTCATTGAAAACAATTTACCCCGAAAGGAATTATAATTCTCTTTTTTTCTAAACAATTGTAATAATTTATTAAGGATATAAAAAGATTTCGTTTTTGAAAATAAAAAGTGAAAAACAAAAAACTATAAAAAGATTTTTGACTGTGACGAAGACTGCTTGTTACGGTTAAAAGATCTTAGTCTTGTTTTCCCATTTTCTTATTGTGGTTTGATCATTTATATATATATATATATATATATATAAGATTTCACATAAACACATGAAATAAAATTAATGATCAAACCCCAATATGAAATGGGAAAACAAGACTAAGATCTTTTAACTGTAACAAGCGGTCTTCGTCAGAGTCAGAAACCCAACTGATCTTAGTTCTCATTCCTGAAATTTATGCCCTTTACAATACCTCTCTTTCATTCACTCTTCTCAACCACACACGAGATGTTTCTACATCACTTTTTTCAATATCAGTTTAACTCTGACGAAGACCGCTTGTTATGGCTGAAAGATTGTAGTCATTTTTCTGATTTGTTACTGTGGTTTAGATGTTGATTTTTATATCACGTGTTTATTTGTTTATTGTGAAACCTTGTTTTTTATATAAAATAAACTCACAGAAAGAACACAGTAAATCACAAAAATTTACTGCTATATTTCAATTGCTTCATCATCAGGTATAAGATGTTAGTCACTCGAAGAAAGGCGTGGACACTTGTTAGTTTTCGAGTGCCTCACATTTTCAACCTGATAATACGCATTCCAAATACAGTAGTGAATTTTTGTGATCTATTTTATTCTTTCTGTTTGATATAACTGCAAATATATACATTTAGACAAACATTAATAAATATTTCAATCTAAAAAATCAACGATGATAATTTATTATATTTGTTGAAAAATTTTTAGAAACTTTGAAAAGTACCTTTTTCTTACTTATCTTGTCTGAATGAATACTTGTAATATACCATTAGTATAAACAAATAAAAACTATTTCCCTGTCAATTTCTTCATTTTATAACTAATTTCTGGAGAAAACTATGTTTTTTTTTAAAAAAATCCTTCATGTTACTGTTAAAAACATCTTAAAATTAACCTATACAAGATATCACTTGTACAAAAATTAATGTGATAGCTTAAAATAAACTTGTCGTTTTATTTAATTCAAAAAGAACGCATTGGAGAACACGAACCTACCTATGCTACTTCATATCACTTATAACTTTTACTTGCATAATTATTCAAGGTTTTCAACGTCAATAGCCGGTAACTTCCCATACCAAATCCATGAGATTTCCAAAGTAAAAATTGCTTAGTTCCCAGTAACCTTGCAAACAATATTAACATTACCAACAATAATAGCATATAT
Organism: Hermatobates lingyangjiaoensis; assembly: GCA_026182355.1. NCBI lineage: Eukaryota > Metazoa > Arthropoda > Insecta > Hemiptera > Hermatobatidae > Hermatobates > Hermatobates lingyangjiaoensis. The sequence continues at coordinate 2,615,503 of JAPFBL010000015.1, forward strand.
CTTTGCTAAATCAAATTGTCAAAACAATTACATTGATAAATTTTAAAGGCTTCTAAAGATAAACAACTTGACACAATAAATTCACATTGCTTAACCTTACAGAATTTATTTTATTCAAAAATATTTATAAAAAAATTGTGAATTATATGAATTATTAATTCAATCTGATTTCCTATTCCGCTATAAAAATGACTTGTCAAATACTTAGTTTAAATAGATTTACGAAGGTGTTTTTCCATCTTTTTCTCCAATATAAATGAACGCACTCATTTAGTGCGTTTATTTCTTTCACAAAATGTGAACATAAAAATGTGAATTTCTTTCGCATTTTAGTTATGACATAATAAGATAATGAGCACCTGATTGTGTGGGATTACAAATTTAACCAGATATTTAGCAGAGGTGTCCTGTTTTGTACTAAACTCAATATGTTTATATTAATTTTTCCAGTGAACGATGTATACTCTGAGGAAGGATGCATGGGCTTTCTACGAGGCTTGATAGCATATCTCATAGACCATGTCATATACACTTTCACTGTCTTCTACTGGAATTCAAACAGACTTCGCGTCGTCGAAGCCGTCTTTCATGAAACTCCCAACAACGATGACTGGTTTGCCTTGCATCTTGATTCCTTTCATTCAATAGTATATAATATTTTAAATAATTAATACAAATATAATTGTAAATGATCTATGGATCTTTTTCAAATTTTACAACTACACCAATTTTGTTGAAGATATGAAATTAAAGTATTTGCACTACTATTCCTTAAAAATAACTTGTAATTTTATAGATATTAACAAACTATTAATATCATATAAAATGTACTATAGAAAATATATCATTAATATATATGTATATATTTTATTGTTTAAACCGATACCCTAGCGGGTGATAACGTCAGCCGTTTAGCGGATTTTGTTTAATCGGTGATTCTACAGCTTCTGCATGGGGAGTCCTAAATTTGGCTAACTCAAATGCATTCCGAGTAGGAATCTTTAACGACGACGTACTCAGATTTATTCATCTCGTTCTTGAATAATTCGAGGGCCAGGTGGGGATCGAAACCCGGATTACCAGCCCCGAGGGTTGTATGTTAATCACTGAGCTAACCAGACCCCATCTGTATATATTAAGCCTATATATGTAATTAAGCAGATGAAATTACATAGAAGAACACTGAAAAAGATTACTTCGATATTTTGATATCTATCGTCATCAGGAGAAGAAGAGCTCTGATCGCCTGACAAACAGCAACTAACCGTGTAGCACGTATGACCATGTGGTTTATAGTATTACTAGCTAATAAAAAAAATAAAATAACTAAAATTATTAAGAAAGAAAATGTTTAAAACATAATAATAATAAAATTAGGTATTATTAAGGATTTACAGAAGACGGATGAGATAGAAGAGAAAGAATAATGTTTAGATAGAAACTCCTTAACGACAGTGATCGTTAGATCGTGATACAGCGTACAAGTATAACTAACATAACTGAAAGTGAACTGAAACTGAAATCTTTAATATGAACTGAAAGTGATAAAAGTTCAAATTATACTAGATTAACAAACTAAAAACTGCAATTCTGAAAAGTTCTAGTTGTTCATGCACAGTTGTATAGAATACATTATCCAAACATTAAACAAGATTAGGGACAACTAAAGGAAAAGCAAATCTCATGAAACTGTCCTACAATCCCACAAACACTAGATGGAGCGCGGATGAAACCGGAACGAACTCAGAATTTTGTGATAACTTGAAGTATAATGGCTACTAAGATAGGAAACCAAATATTGAAATCTTCAAGTACCAATCCAGAGCAACAGCCCAGCGCTCAATTATGTTAAGAATAACATGGAGTGAGAGATGCTCAACAATACTGGGAGAGCCAGAGAAGAGGTAGACCAGTTAACAGCTGCTTTCCCAATAACCGAGTCGTATCACACGTATCAGCCGTGATGGCTCCAACACGCTGAGATTACTTCCTTGCTTTACATTTACAGCTTTTATAATTATTATTATTTGAGGGTGACTATAGTACGGCGTCTTAAAAAAAGCTATTGTATTTCCCCCTTCTGTACTAAAGTACCCCAGCAGTTAGCTTCAACGCCTCCAAGAAGCTTAGTACTTTTGCTAGGTCGAGCGGTAAAAGTTTTTTTATGGTTTTGTTTAGCATCCCGAAGCACCTACCTCTGTGCAGTAAAGTTGCCAGACAGTCAGCCAGGAGTTGCAACGGTTTTTCTTCCTCTTCTTTGCAGAATCTGCACAATCCATCATTGATAATTCCCATTCAGGCTCCCTATATTTCGGGAGAAAGTGACTTCCTTTCCCCTTCTTTGGACAGTCTTCTTTAGAGTCCTTAGGTGTACTTTTGGGAGGTTGGCTCCCACTAGTTAGTGCTTTTGGACCCTTTCCGCTTCCGGATGGTCTCCGGACTTCTTTCTTCTTAGTATCATACAGGGGAAAATCCCAAAAACATAAATTTACATAAGTTAAGAATATCATTGACAGTTGGATTAAAATGTTAAATGTAGTATACCATTTACACTAGGTTAACAAACTAGAAACTGCAATTCCAAAAAGTTCTAGTTGTTCATGCGTGGTTGTATAGAAATACAATATCCAAACATTACACAAGATTAGGAACAAGGGTACTATCAAGGAAAAGCAAATATCCGTAACCAGAATATCCGAAAATCTACATGAGTTCGAGAATATGTGACTACAGCAAAAGGGGATCGAGGGTATGCAGACAACAGTCCAATAAGGAACAGTTGAATCTCATTGACACATTACGTCAGAACGACTGCTCCGTCACCCACAATGCCGTCACCTGACCCTTCATGAAGCGACTACTTCAACAGTAGATGCCTACCTAAAAAAATAAATTTTCTTCCTTACAATACATATTAATTCATTACAGGAACTATTAGCTAAAAGTATATATCGCAAATTTATTGGTTGCAAGAGTGACGAAGACCGCTTGTTACAGTTGAAAGATCTTGAGTTTTTTTTTTCCCATTTCATATTGGGGTTTGATCATTAATTGTTATTTCATGTGTTTATGTGAAATCTTGTATATATATATATATATATATATTATTCAATGATCAAACCACAATAAGAAAATGGGAAAACAAGACTAAGGTCTTTCAACTGTAACAAGCAGTCTTCGTCACAGTCAAAAACCCAACTGAAAATGATCAGTTGGGTTTTTGACTCTGACGAAGACCTCTTGTTACAGTTGAAAGATCTTAGTCTTGTTTTCCCATTTTCTTATTGTGGTTTGATCATTGATTGTTATTTCACGTGTTTATGTGTATCTTTATATATATATATATATATATATATATATATATATATATATATATACTAATATACCAGTGGTGGTATTCACTTAATAATATATTGACTTAATAAACGGAAAGATGATTAATAAACGTGCTTGGTCTCCCTTTCACTTTTCTCCTGAAGATGAATTACCTAAAAATTTGAGTAGTGCATGTTCCGTAGATTGAACACCAGACTCACTTTCACATTTTGAAATTCGTCGTCACCAAGAGAAAATATTGCCTGTTATCTTCTGTCTAGTATTCTTAATAATGCATGAAATAAATTAGGAATAGTTTTATGACTACTTTTCTATGTATTCTTTTAAAATAATTAAGCTTATATTCTAAAGTAAAATAGAAATCTTTTTTTTTTTACTTGAATAGTAATGATAATCCTGCAATAAAAATGATTGATACTTTAAAAATGTGCTGAAAGTGTGTGAAGGTTTGATACTCAGGGCGTTTCACTTGGACTGGAGGCTGGTTCACATGGTAATCAAAGTGACCTTAGCGGTTCTCTTTTCTCACCCTTTCAAGGTGCTTTGTACTAGACAGATTGCCCAATTTATTGGAAAAGAAACCATTTACAGGTTTGTCGTTCTTTATAAAAGTATAAAAAAATTAATTTAAAGTTAATGTTAAGGATAGTTTTATAGTTAATAAATGAATTTAACATAATGTTCCCTAAAAATATGTTAAACATAATATAGAATATACTATAATTATGATGTAGACTTATCCATATTAAGAAATGTATAAATATATAAATAATAATACAATGCAAATTATACGAACCTATATCTATGACATACAATATCAAATTATATTTTGTTTGTATCACAATCAAATACGTCTTCGAAAAATTTCTAATCTTTTCTGTACAAGTTGTTAAGTTTAAAAATGAAATTTAAATGGCAGTGTGAAAATAAATACGTACAGTGTCTGTATAGTGCGATAATTTTATACAGTTAATTACGTGTTTCTTCGTGAACCCACTTTTTGACGACCATTGTATCTTACGTTGTTCATTCTACGATATCAACTATTCATATGGTCGTAAATTCTTGGTTCTCTTGAATTGGAAGAGTCTGTATAGAATAATTGTTACTAGTGAAGAGGTACTAGAAGGAGATAAATAGCTAATTAAATAGTCAACTATGCAGATTAATTCCTCAAAATGTTAGGATAAGTGTACAAAGTAAGAGACTCGTACCTAAACCAATTGAACGTAATACTGCTCATTTAACTAAATTTTGCTAGCCCAGAGTATTTTAAGATTTGTATTTTCCCTGGTTAAGTATTGGTAACCTCTTGGTTGACTGGAAGATACCCAATTTTTGAGCCTATGATCGCTTGTAAGAGACCTGATCAAAAATGGTCTCTTACTTATAACTTTTTAAGTTATAAGTGTACTTATAACTTTTCACTGATCATAATTCACTGATCGTAAATTGACTGACATAGTTTGACTATTATACGTGTGTTGCCATTACTATATTTTCAAGTACTGAGACTAAATTTTGAGTAAACCAGATTAATTGCACTTGAAATATCAAATAAAAAGGAATATAATTCATATGAATAAGTAGAAGGCAATCTATAAATTCATCTTTACTCGTATGAATCTGAAAAAGAGTATTTTTTAACAATACTATAATTTCTGTTCACCCACTCTAAAATGAGTGTCAAATAGCAAATGGACCAAATTTTTCGCTTTAAGAAAAGTGAACCACCACTAAAGGTGAAAGCGTATAAACTGTAAGAATCGGATAAGACTGCTATTAAATAACTTACGGTTCTTAATTATGCTAATGAAATATACTGCAAACGAATAAAATGCTATCTGATTTAACCCGAATAAAAAAACAATATGCACCTTACCCACTAAAAACACCTCAATTATTAACATGTGAATATCAAAACGTAAATATATGATAAATCGTAATTTTACGAGGGGCCTTTTACATTTTTTGAGGCCTTGGATGACCTCACTGAGAAAATGATCTCAATGAATAAAAAAAATAATAATTTTAGGTGAAATTATTAACAACTAGTGCTTTCTGATTTTTTTCTAAATTCTATGATTTTAAAATACTTGAGTCCGGTTATCTTGCCAATAGTCTGCTATATCATATATCACTCATAACTGTCACTGATTCACATGGACACACCATCTTAAAGGTAATCCATAAAGAGTTCTTTAGAACGTAATTAAGGATATTGCTTTGATTTTTTAGTTGTACACGCACAGGGAGCATTGTCTGGTAGAGTGATCAAAACAGTGCAATTTCTTGTACGTCGGCACTTCGTTTGATTGTATATAAACTACTTTACTAATTCTTTTTACACTAAAACTTGATGATGAAAATCAACAAGAAAAGAAGTCCACTTTCATTGAAATTGGACATGATTAGGCTATTTCTATAGTGCTAGTGATCACACAGAAGGTTGAGTCTTTTCATTTATGTATATAACTGTAGTTATTAATGAATGCAAGTTTTTTTTGGTTTAAGATAGAATTACCTTAGTAATACCTACTAAAAATTGTATTGAGTGTCATAAAATCAATACAATCTGCTCTTTTGCAGCGCTAACTATTTTCTTTTAATAATTTCAGCTTTCCACCCGTTGCGTGTTTCCTTCAAATCTACATCGACAGTGGCATATTCGGCTACCTACAAGGCTTCCTGATGCAACTGATTTCTGAAGTCATCATCAATGCTGTAGCGGAAATCGTCGACTACACTTTTAGAACCTACATTGTAAGTAGTTTTGAAGATTAGTTCACTTATGGATAGGAAATACAAATTGATGAATATGAAACATGAATTAATGGTTACAAGAAAACAAAACTCCATATTCCTCCTTATGAAACTGGAAACAGAAACTCATCTTTTGATTTTCTGTTTTTACCGGTTCGCCGAACTCATAATATTTTAAGCTCCGGTTCGCACGAACCGGCTGAATCCCATCACTGTTTTACCTGCATACAGTTAACAACTCGGATGGCATGCTAGATTGACATTATTGAAAATTATAGTAAGGCAATTTTGACATTCATAGTCAAGTTTTCCCAAAATCATCACTTTTTTATGGCAAAACAAACATTACTTTTAAAACACTCTTGTCTTGAGTTCGTATTCAAGCAATAAAAAACCATTACTCATTACCACTTTACAACTAACAGTTCAACAATTCCTTCTTTTTTTAATTTTTCACGGTCCATTACTTACTTTTTAAGTACATTTTACATTTCATTTAAACAAAAGGAATTTTCATCATACGTTATCTGGTTTATTCTAAACCAGATGATCGTAAACTAAATGATCATTTAGACTTTAGACCAGGCATGGGCAACCTGCGGCCCGCGGGCCACATGCGGCCCAACACGTGTTTTTGTGCGGCCCTCGGGGACTACTGGAATCCTATCTTAATATTAAAAATTCTTTTGCTTTTTGTTTATTAACAAAAGCTCACCGAGACTTTTAGAAGGAAATTACAAAAATAGAGAGAGAGAGCTCTATAGCAATAAATGTTTTAGTTCTTTTCCTTATATGACGTAATAATCTTTTTGAGATTGGGTTGTTATAATTGATTACCATAATGCAATTATAAGATGAATAATAATTTTGATTATAAGAACAATAGAAAGTTAAATAATCATTAACACATTAATATAACGCACCGTATGTATTTCTGTATATATTGAAATACATTATACATATAAGCTGTATGTATCGACATACCTCAGAAATTACCATGCGGCCCGCGGTCTTTTGGAAATTATATAATGCGGCCCCCATTTCATAAAAGGTTGCCCATGCCTGCTTTAGACGATATCCCGAAAATATTTGTCAAACAACATTCATTTCCACTTTTCACAATTTTCATTATTTAAAATTAAACATTAACTATTTCCATGATGTAGTTGTGAATATTATATAAGATCAAACCTTTTAAGAATAATTATTATTCAATGTAAAATTCTCTATTCACATTAACATAACAAATAATTATCTATTTTGCATAAACTAACTGACACAACACCGTTACAATACTTTAATATTTCTAGTTAAATGAAACTATTTAGCTCTAAATCATTCTAACAATTGCTATTTATCGTAACAAAACTAACTAAATAGTACTGTAAAATTTACTCTACCAATCAAGTAAATTTTTAACAAATATATATAATTCCATTTGTATTAGTAATGTAGTTGAAAAAGTTAAACAAAAAAATTATGCTAAATAAATTAACTTTAGGCGTAATAGTGAACCGTTCCTAACTCCTAACATATCAAGCGACGTCACAAACATACAAGTTGTGATGCTTTCATTATTGTAATAATTATATAACAATCAAAATATCTGTGAAGTAGGTGGTATTTACAGGGAATATCAGGCAAGGGAACTTTAAAGTTTTGCCAGCATAAGTTATTCCACTTTTCGCTTGCATAGTTTCAACGAGCTCACTATAGGGCACTATATTAGTTTGTCTTGTAATTTCCTGTAACTTTATTTGATTACATTATTTAAGCTGACTTAATTCTACTGTATCCCTTGTAAATAATGTTTAGGTCCTGACTTGATAGTAAGCATTAAATTACACTCCTATAAAATGACTGTCACTGGATCTGGAACAGTGCTTTAAACTTGAGCAGAAAGCTCCTTGCACTAAGGAACATGTTACTGAAGACAGAATTGATAGACCTCGTCTCACATGTAATTTACATGTAGGACTAGTACAGGAGTAACTTATATCGTACTATGTGGAGACTATGGACTAAAATAAATTATACAGATAATCAATAAAATAATTGATTATCATTATAATTTTGATTTCTGTTCATTTTGTTTATTCCTGACTTGTTTTGTATTATTAATTATTAATTTGTTCAATATTATTCCAAGGAAGTAGAATACTATAAGTATTGAAATTATTGTAATAGTTAAGTTGTAATTAAATAAATAACGTTATTTAAACATGTTAAATATATTTAATATTTTTTTTACTGTCTAATATGTACTCCTCCGAGAGGTGAACAGTATTAGATGTTAAAGAGGGATAGCAACTAACCTGTTTGTATAAGACAAGAGCATAGTCAATAATTAATAAGTTTAAATCTTGTTGATATAATAATAAAATATGAACAAAAGTAAAAGAAGTATGAAATAATTTTAGAATACTGTTTATCTGATAAGGTTATCGGCTGAGCAGTCACAATTGTTAAATAAGCCTTCGCCCGGTGTTATAGGACTGCAGGGTTGGTTATTGATTACACCAACTCAAATCAAGATGGATTATAGTCTCATTTATCTAAATAATCCATTTACTCCGTGTGAACAAGGTTTTGTCAATGTGATGTGAAAAAAAAAGTGAAATTGTATAAAGAACAATTTGGATATCTTTTTTTAATTTTAAGTGATTTATTTTATTTCAATTCGTATAAAATAGTAAATATTTTAAAATGTTTGAAAAAGATATTTTAAAGATAATTACTAGGAACTTGAGAGAACTTGTATTCTTGTTTTTATTTTCCATTATTTTCCTTGTTATGTTTTCCATAGACTATTTTCATAATTTGCACTTTGTGTTGCTATGTTTAATCAGTGGATTGTTACTTCTCTCTTGTCTAGCAGTTATCATTTCGCAGTTTTTTGTTAACAATATCGTTTGCTGTTTCTTTTTTTTTTGATACGGTAAAAGTATCGACACTATGATATTGTTTTCAATATTCAAGAGATATTTTTAAAAATAAATAAGTTGAATAAGTGTGGATACTTTCACATACTCAGAGACACAAAAGTTGTTCAAAATGCCTAAATTGTTCAAAAAATCAAAGAAGAAGAATACATGACTTTTATTAAATTCACAAAAAACTGCACAGGCAACGACAACAGATTTATCGACGATCTGATGACTGATTTGAGGGCACTATCTCCCCTCAAATCCCTATTTCACCTCAAGAAGACTCTTTACCAATACTCTTGATGTCAAACATTATTCATTCATCAAATTTATACGCGATTTCTTTCAGTGTTAGGATTGACATTGATGTCTTAGGAGATTGGTTATTAGAAAGAGGTCAATTACATTACCACGGGTACCAGTGGTCTAGCTAACTCCCCATTAGTACTAGTCAATGCTTACTTGGTAAATATTGCCGTGCTTTAGTTCTCTACCTGTTCCTTTCCAAGCAAGTCGAGAGAAAACACTGTTTCACACATAGAGACAAGTGGAAGCAGTAGATTCTCCTACCAAGGAGGACAATCGCCTCAGTGTCTATTCAACCTGGAAATAAAACCACAGTTACTAGATTGATGCCAATTCCAGATTGCAGGTAAGGGACTGAAATACCTATGGTCATGCCCATTCCCACGGAACCGAAATGTTTTATTCTGAGTACGATGTTACACCGAACTTTCATTCATAAAGTACAAGGGATCTACTAATTTCAGACTAGAGGTCCAAGTCTTTTTTCTTTTTGTTTTTACAGTAAGTTCTCAGCATTTACCAAGGACAACTATAGTTATACAAACATTCCATTATCCTCGAGTATGACTTGGTATAACATCAACGAATTTGGAATTTACAGGCATCATTTTTTCGAAGAAGACACATTTCTGTTTTCTAGCGGAACGGAAAGAACAATGCAAACAGCCACTTGGGAATCTAGAGGTCTGCTCCACATTACGACTAAATGTGCTGCTCAGCCATTTTACCTATCAGCTTCACGCAATTGGTCAAAGTCTATATGTTACAGTTCCTGTAATATAGACTTCTATAATGCCTGCAAATACCGAATCACTCGAGAACTGCATAGTGTGGATGTAACTTACAAAAGCTCTCCTTAGTCCAATATAAGATTATTCTGTCATTCAATCCCTTTTTGTTGCAGTTTTGGAATTGTTCTTCTTGATAAATGCTCACAATCAAAGCATAATGCTAGGTTGTTTAGTTCATATCTACAAATAAACAACAAAATGGAACAAAATATTACACATTACACTTATTAGATCATATGGATATCATATGTACACTTTGAAAATAACATACATTTGCTTTATACTCAATTTGATATTTGTTAAAGCTATAAATATGCTATATCGTTTCTTCACCCACAATTCTCATAGTATGATATTTTACCTTAGGAAAAATTGAAGACTAACAAAATTTTTTTTTTAATAAAGGTTCTGTACAATCATACTTCTGTAGGTAGTAGATCATTTTTTTAATTACATAAAATTAAAATATATAGCATAGAAACTGATTTCAAAAATAATATTGTAAACGCTATCCTTCATAGAATTTTTACAAGATGACCTGTAAACGAGACATAAGGAGTTTCAAACTTGAAATAAATGTATCTTTTTAAAAGCGTCTTTCTAAAAGTTCAAAAGTACTACCTACACATGGTCATTTTGGAAATATCAAACAAGTATTTGAAGTATTTTGATCTCGAAGAATATATACAAGAAGTAATATATATATACATATATATATTTCACCTTGAATAAAGCGAGAATTAAAAAAAGTTACCCTGAACTGGCATCAAATATTCTCTAATAATAGATCGAATCTTTTTAATTCTCTATATAGGGCAGTATGCCAAAAGCAAACCTATCTTGGCGATCTATTTAGAAATCTACAGCTGATAAACAACGCATTCAGCTTCCCCTTACCTACTGAGCTAGACCAATCAATTCTCGAAGAAAAAAGTTTAAAAAAGTACAAAAAAATTCAACAATGTTTTTGTAGCCGTTCTGTTCACATATGGCTGCTGATTAGTATAATTAAACTTCGCTTTTTAAACGGAACTAAAACTTCAATAAATTTAGTTAATTTTCTTTAATTAGGATTCACATTCTTATTTTGAACACAATATTTGTATAATACTTCAAATTCAAACTAATATTTACCGTTTAAATGTTTTATTTTTAATTTTAATTATTTTCAAAATTTAAGTTTTTTTAATTTAATATGAATACCAAAATTTTAAGTTATTTTAATTAACAAAAATTGTGCTTAAATTTTGTTTTATGCATGATTATAGTTTACGAGTTCGAAAAATTCAATGTTTGATATATATTTACACTATCAGTTCAGTAATAAACTTGAGATTCATATTGACTAGCAAAATACCATCACTACGTTGGTTTGTAGTCAACTGGAGTAGAATCACCGGTGTACTAATATATCAACGTTTAATGTTAACGTTTAATATTTCCACATGAAGAAATTCAGTAATCAGGGCTATGATTTTGTATCCAAGTAACTGGATTGCATTGGTCACAAAATCAATGATGGCTAATATAATGTGCGACTCTGATGAAGTCTAGTTACTTGCTTGGTCAAAATTTGCAATCCTGGTATATATACACCATAGTGAAGTTAAATTTATATACCATATGTAACATATATAGTGAAGAGATCGTTCACAATTTTTCAATAATTTAAATTCTTCCTTCCTGCAAATTTACTTGGAACTTCCTCCTTAACAAGGTTCCATTTTCGGACATTGTTTTAAAAAAAAAAAATTAGGGTGAAATCCATTTATCAGTCATATTTATATTTATGATATTTATCTGTCATATATTCCATACCAAAAAAGTACTCTCGTACTCTCAGTCTGAGGGCATGAGGAAAAGGTGCACTTGTTCGGGATCGAATGAGAGGAACTCTTTTAACGAAATATTTTTATACTATTTAGAGTAAAGAGTTTATCTCAGATAATTGTTGATAAAGGAACTGAAAAGGCCATATTACTATAATACCACAACCAAATTTAACCCCAGTATGATTAGATTTACCACCACATACTCTCATCGAATATTGGAAATTAATAAAATATCTAAATATCCTACAATATCCTTAGATCTAATCTGCCCATAAACAACCTACTCATATTCCCATTTCACAAATCACAAAACAGGCGAGATGAAATTAGCTTTCCCTGATGGTGTGAACAGTCTTATTACTACCATTGCAGTCTTATATACCATATACTCTAAAACACATCACATCACGAGTCAGCTGTTCGACGCCTACCTCTACTAAAATTCATAAGCACTGCCATAACTTCTAAACTGCTAAGATCAAGTGCCGTCTTTCGATAACAACCAACAATCATTGTTTCTTTTCAGGACATCCCATGTTCTACGACAATTAAACTGTCATTTAATTTTATTATTCAATTAAAAAAATTTACATTTACAATATTAAAAAAATATTTTTTTTTAATAAACGTAACAAATACAACTAATATACTCGTTTATATGATAAATAACTTTATTAATAAAAAAAATGGTTCTACAGAAACATGTGTCAGAACGGGGAACGGAAGGACGAATAAGTTATTTGGCCGCACATTTAAGGCGAAATGCTGAGTTGTGGAGTTCTATTTTCAACAAAATATTTCGGGTAACTATAACATTACTAATAATAAGTTATAGTACTAGTTCATATAGAGTTAATATTATGTTAAACGTACAATATGTCCGAAAAGTGAAAATGGTATAATTAATTCATTAGTTAAATGTTTGTTAATATTAAAATGTGGAATGGATCTAAAACCTTTGACTATACCATAATCAAGTTTTTTAATATCTCAGGCAGTACCTAGAGGTCGTTTTGTGTCTAGAGTGTCAGGTATTTTTATTGTCACATCCCATTTCAACTATTACAGTTTATAACAATTATCAGAATGAATATAACAGTTCCTTATCTAAGAAAGTAACACAAAAATATTCAATAATACACCTCACTTGACTAGATTTTTACCAACTCTTTAGCAGGTCACTTTGATAAAAATATTGAGAGATATGTTCTTGCAAAGTTTTCGTCTAATTTTTGCATACACTAGTCTTTCACTTCAAGCCAGCTACTAATGTTTTACTTGTCATATTTGTTTTGGTATTATTCCGCGCACCCTGCTTCTTCAGCAATATCGCGAGTAATAACAGAACAGATTGATGCCTTTTAAAGTGAAAGCTCTTTCGTTGCATCTCGGGAGCAACAAGCTCTAGCCTAGGATAGGGCAAACAAGCCTCCGAGCTACGCCCGAGGTGGACCACGCGGAGGCGAGCTTCCACGACCCTACATCACCTACAAAATATAAAAGAAAAAATAGGAAAAAACCAATTAAAACGTAAAAGAAAAAATAGGAAAAAACAATTGTCCTGTGCAATATCAAACTAAAAATAATAACGTGCTCTTCCAGTCATCACGGGTCAGGTGGCTCTATGCCTGGTGTCTTCCATATTCTTCTGATTCCATAAATATAATACTTGTCATATCGCCAATCCTGTTCTTTCTTTCACTTCTTTTCTCATTTATCTCATCTAAAATGTGCAAATTTTTAAGCAGGTGGCTTATATTAACTCCAAAGTCACTTTGCAGTATTCAGGAGAAGGGAATATTTTTCTTCTAGAAGTTACTCTTCTCAATTGCTCTGGACCCCAGTATTAATTGTTCTTTTTCTTCTTATTTCTATAATGACATATAATTAACATCAGCTCTGGGTTACTAAAAATGGACGAGCATTTGGTGGAGAAAGTTGCGAACCAAGTATATAGTCGGTTTAATGCTTTCCTCTCCATTTCACTATTGACATTGGACTGACTGGCATGTTTAAGATCCTTAAATATTCTTTCATTTATATCACCACGTCCTACTGTCAGTGCCTTTTTCCTTAGCCCACTGACTCTCTCTTGTTTTCATTTTCCGTTTTTTGAAAATGAGTAAACACTCCAAAGCGATTATAATTTTTTCGTTTCCATTTATTCTAAATCAGTACTTAAGTATTGATTTACTTGATATATATACATGAAAATAGTTTAATTTCTTATATGTTAAAAAAGAAATTAAATTAGCTTCAGTAATTAGTTGACCGTTCGATGTATTTACCATGGTAAGTGTTTGTACACTGTCATGGATACATGTAATATTGGCATTGAAATCGTCACTGAGGGTGACCTTGGTCACTGCAGACGAAGGCACTGTAATTAATTCATTCCCGCCTGGAGAATATCTCTAAACTCCGTGCATTAAACAACGCAGTAAACTGAAAACCACTTTTTATTAAATAGTGAAGTTCCCAGAAAAGTGTAGGGAAATTTGTAAGTAAAAATGAAAGAAATAATGCAATCATTCCAATTAAGTGTAGTTATCATGACAACTAATAGGCATAACTAACATATTACAAATGTTCAAATAAATCATTGAGGGAAGATTAGAGGATTAAGGATTTCTTATTTAAGTTTAGATGACTTTCACGCAGAAAGAAGATAATAAAAGGGATATTGGGTAGGGGGGAGGGGAGTAAAGATATACGATGTGTGATCACAAAGTAAGGACACTATATGAATTTCAACATTTTTTCTTGTTGTGTTGGTACTCATCACGGTCATATGTTCGCAGTTTTGACTATTAAGCATATATTATTTGTATGTGAAATGGTCTATATAATATAATATAATATATATATATATATATATATATATATATATATATATATATATTATCTATATTATATATAATGGTCTATATAATGAAATGGTCTCCACATATAAAATTTTTTTTTTTTTTTACTTGCCTCAATGAACAGATGAACAAAACTAATGGTATAAACAACGCGTTTCGAACACGTAGTGTTCTTCTTCAGGCATTAACTAAAAAATACAGTGACACCAGAGAGTTATCTATAGTATGCAGTAAATATAGTACAAAATAAAAAAAAAAAATAAAATAAGGAAGATAATACGAACCTAATGGGTGAGTGTTGGTGGTACAACTAACTGGGAATAGGATGGACGTGGGTGAGAGTATGGGGTACATCTGTTTCATATTAGAAGGCAGGTACATTCCATTGTTATTTTTTTCCCTAAAGGTTATTCTGAGACTTTACATTTACTCCAGGACTAAGTGTAGGAAACATATTGAAAATATAACTCAGAGAACTATAACGAAATATAAACAACTATAGGAATACGGAGAAAATATAACTTTTTTGTTTAACGAAATAAATAAATTAAGAAAAGCTGTACACTTGGGAATTTGTTCATTTAGGCAAGTAGAAGAATTATCGCGCACTAATTTGTTAATTTCACGCCCTTCTGAAATAGTTATTTCACGGAATTTATTGTTTCTATGTAATATTTGTATATTTTGGTCTGGGAAAAATTGGTGATTATTGGTGACTAAATCTTTGGCAAAATGGGACATGAATTGATTATTCTTGGGGGATTTGGTTTTCTGTTTAACTCCTTGTACATGTTCTTTTATTCTTTTTTTTCAAAACGATCTTAGAGTCATGCCTATATAATGAGAAGGGCAATTAGCGCACGACAATTTATATACACCACTAAGAGAAAGGGGTTCTTGAGCTATTTTTAAAGATAACAGGGACTTTAAGTCACCTGAGTTTCTGTTACCATTATTTCTGTTATCTTTACAATACCCCATATCAATAGTTTAAGAGTTTTTGAGCACTCAATACCATTTTTTGTACACAAATTAATACAAACTCTCTGCTCCATTATTTTCAGTACTAAAAAATTATAGAGTATGAATACACGCATCTAACCTCGACTGGTCTCTCACATAAGAACAACTAATGTGATATGGTCAAAACTTTGGAACATATGATCATCACCATTGTATCAACACAACAGAAAAATTTGAAATAGTGTGTACAGAGGATCAAAATTCAAAAAGTGTCCTTACTCTTTGATCACACCTCGTATACTCCCATTGACATATATTATTCAAAATTAATTTAATTGATATCCTTCTTCACAAAATTCTTTGAATACAGTTTTTTTCATATATACAGTAAAACTGGGCCTCATTACAAGCAACTTCATTTAAAAAGAAAAAGTAATGTAATCACGAAAACATTTGGATAGATTGGCAGACGAATATTTATCTCAAACACTTTACAAAGTTTCAATTAAGCAATCACTATGAATCTATAAAAGCTGATCGCTATTCTCGTCCAATAAACTTGATTTTATTTTATTAGCAAATATCTTATTACACATTGATGCTTAATTTACATTCTTATTAACTGTAAACATTATAACAAATAATAATTATTTTTATAATTATTCTTTATGAATGTTTAAACTCTTGAATATTCAGTCTAAATTGTTAAAACAGTATACAATAAAGTAATTAGATGTTAAATGTACTGTAGAAATTGTTTCACTCAATTGACCTCTAGAAAATGAAACCACTGTATGATAAATTATTTTATTATGTAAAATAATTCAATGTCAGCAGCAGTTTTGTTATCTACACGATATCGATCCGAAAGCTTCTTTAGAGTAACTGATGAATGGATAAGAGTTTACTGAGAGGCATAAGTTTTATTGACATAAAGTGATAAGAAGTGACCCTTGAACAACTCAGCCGTTCATCCAAAGTTCACTTGCTTTTATCATTCCCAGATGATAAGGGAATATTACATGTCTTGAATAACATCTTATAAGAAAGCTTTCCAAAAAGCTATACAGTAATCCCTCGCTAATTCGCGGTTCAGTTTTCGCGGGTTCAGTGTTTCGCGGGGTCTTGAAATGTTCAATTAAAAATTAAATAATATAAAAAAATATTCAACTGTAATTGCAGTAAAAATAAAAATATACAACTCGTAATGGAAAAGTACAGCAGTTAGTATTAGAGAAGAAAATATGCAGGATTCTTCTTGTATGATAGAGAAAGATATCAAACAACCAGTGACTTCCTAGGTCAAAATATATTCTACAGTATTGAATTAAAGGCTAATAAAAGCTAGTAAAAAATAGTCAACAAAGACTAAAAATTAATGAAAAATATTAAAACATAATCAATTGTAACAAGAGAATAATAAAAATATCAAAAAATAGAAGTTCAAATTAATAAAAAATAACCAAAGATGTTTCCTTTGATGTGATTGGCTAATTCATATCGCCCAACTTCCAGTTCACCACGCTACCCACGACCTTGTGAATCTACGGATTACACATTAGTCTTTGTTCAGAATTATTTCTTATTTTTTTCTTTTGGTTTTTTATTTTTATTTACAACACAGTACAGTATTCAGTAAGGTCATGATTCTCTCTCTATTGGAAAGGTCGTTGTTTGAGCTTTAGAGGCTATTAGAAAGGTGCGTCCATTATTCGCGGATTTTCGCTTTTCGCGGGTGTCTTCGGTCCCCATTATCCGCGAAAAGTGAGGGATAACTGTAATGCTATACATGAAATGACGTTACTTCCAGCTTGAGATACTTTACATATACCAGAACAAGATTGGTGTCCCAACAAAATTGAAGTAGTTCATGAATGAATTGTATTCCGAAAGAATGCTAATACTCTGGAGTAAATAGCATAATAATAATAATAATAATAATAGATAATAATCTATTGGGAATACCTGAAAACACAATAGTTAAAATACAGAATAAATTAAGAAGCGTTATTTTTTACTATTTTATGCTAATTTGATAATGGTAAATACAGTTTGTTTTTAGAATTAAATTTCTCTCATTTTCCTTTTGGTTAACACCAACTTCCAGTATTTAGCTTTTATCGTTCAATTTAGTTCCTTAAGTTAACAATTTATCTGACACTATCCAGTCACACAAAATCGTATAGATTTTATTGCAATATATTTTTGAAGTTGTATACTTTTTTTTTTAACAAAACAGAATTACTTGCAATTCAGTCTATGATTTACTTTTACTAAACAAAAGTACATTCAGGCTGGATTTCTTTTCTACAAATATATATAATTTGATAGCAAGCATGTTCCAAAATTAACAATACATGACTCAAAAGAACGTTAATTATGTGGAAAAAATGGTGATATTCATGTGAACAATGTAGAAGAACCTACTCTTTAATTGTAGAACAGACATATTGCTTGTTATTTCTGTTACTAATGTGTTATTTCTGTTACAAGAACAATTATATGCATGAAATGTATTATCTCTTTACTAAAATTCCTAGCTTTGGTCATATGTGAATAACAACAGATAACTCCCATGTCTTATCTTTTTCAGATGCTTAGTCTTGTGGTGGTCGGAAATTTAGACAGGGCAGCAACAAAGCGGGAACTTTTAGGAGCAAAGTAACTATACATTTCTTTACAAGTAAAGTAAATATTTAATAAGAACAAAAATCAATTTAATAGGCAATTATATGGGATTTCTTGCTCAGGAAGACTATTGATGAATTAAAACAAAGGGTTTCTTTATTTTCAGGAGTAAAGATTAAAAATATAACAGATTAGCGAATATTCGATGATGAGAGCATTAATATATACACCAAATAATCTTACTTCTGTCATTGATGTAATGCTTGCCTAATTATCCAATATTCCTCATACAAAATATGTATGTTGCAAAATCATTATGAACTTTAACAAGTCAGGTCCTAGGTTCAAAACCTGCTGAAATAAAAAAAAAATGCATAACTTATTATAAGCTAAAACAACCTAGAATTCTTGTGCACACCATCTCGTTTAGTGGGCACAAAACTGTTATGCCAGGTAGTCGTTAAAGACGGCTTCTCGAATAATTTTGATTTGGCAAAATTAGTATTCCTAATATGAAATCAACATGTTAATGTTAAGTGTGAGTGAATAGTGAGAGATGCTTTATGAATGAGAGAAAAAGATATATTGAAGTGAGAGGAGGAAGAAGAAGGAAAGGAGAAAGATGGAGGGGGAAAGATGAGTGATAAATGAGAAAGAGAAATTAATGAAAGAGAAGGTAAGAGGATGACAGAGATGAATGATGAGATGATGAAAAAAAAAAACATCTTCGAGACGTAAACCTAAAAATCCGTCATTTTTTTTCGAAATAAATTTCATATACGGTTACCATTCTTTACTACTGATAACGCAAGGAAAATATCAGAAATAGTTTTTAATGATCTCAAAGGAATAAAATGAATCAACATAATGAAATCAGGTTGTCGAGTTCTTTTTTTATATTTGTGTAAAAGTAAAATTAAAAGTGAATGAGTACCACTGAAGAGCTGATTTCATTCTTCAAAGGTTTTCAATATTTCGACCGTAATGGCGGTCGTCCTAAGGAGAAGAAGTGAATTGACGGTGGGACGACAGTCAACTGTAAAATATATATATATATATATATATATATATATATATATATATATATATATGTGTGTGTGTGTGTGTGTGTGTGTGTGTGTTATATATACACACATACATATTTTACATGATTCACGTGGTCTAATGCATGTCTTATTCACTTTCTTTTATTTACTTACTCTTTCATATTACAATAATTGTTTTTCTTTAATAATCCAAAATTTAAAAGTAAATCTAATAACTTTTTTTTTAAATATAGGTTGCAAGCTGCAAATCAGAAAAAAGAAGTACAAGTACGTAATATATGCCAGCGAGTGACATGCAGGAGAGAGTGATCATTCGCCAAACGACTGGCTTTCTATACATTGAAATTCTGCCATACAGATTAAATGAAATCAATCAACTACAAATAAAATAAACACTATTGCTTATGGACATATTTTAAAGACAAATCTCTTTTCTATTAGGAATATTTTGACAAAAACAAAGACGACTTCTTATTATAATATTCAAACATTTTCGTCAGATGTAGTAAACTTGTTGGCGTTCAATTATTAGTAACGGAAATTAACCATGAAATGTTATGTGAAATATGGAAAATTTATATTAAAAATATGCAAATACAAATTAAATATTGTGTTATTAGATATTACAAATTTGTTATTCATATTTAATAACTTCACAATTGAAAAATTGATGGTAAAGTACAAGTATATTAATGAAGTAAGGACTACTCTTATAGGATACATAAGGGATACTAAATTGTGAAGAGTGCAGTGCAGTGATACAGTGAAGGTGGGCTCGGAGTGACTAGGACACACATTCAGAAGGGCACCCAAATCACAAACACATGACAATTTTAAAGGTTAATCATGGTGAAACCCGACTGCTAATAATTCATTCTTCAAAACGAAGGAAACACACAGAAAGACACAGACATAACTCACATCGATATTTCGACCATCGTCGTCATCAGGAGGTGTGAAGAGCGAAGAGCGAAGAGTCCCGCAGGAAGGCAGGGCGGCGACTCCTGCCGACTGAGTCACCGCCCTGCCTTCCAGCGGGACTCTTCGCTCTTCGCTCTTCACACCTCCTGATGACGACGATGGTCGAAATATCGATGTGAGTTATGTCTGTGTCTTTCTGTGTGTTTCCTTCGTTTTGAATTTATTATATATATATATATATATATATATATATATATATTGTGTGTGTGTGTGTTGTGTGTGTGTGTGGTGTGTTGAATTCTGTAAGTGTTCTTTTTATTCTTTTTTCTGTGTGGCACTTTGTGTAATTTAAAGTTATATATATATATATATATATATATATATATATATATATATACGTTTCACATTTAACTATAGACACACAATAAAGATACGAACATACTCGTACTTACAGTCTCCAATTTTTGGTTGAACAGTCATCAAGAGAATTGAGTTAGGGAACCAAACGCACTTGGGAAGCGACGGTTGGAGATCAACCGTGTTGTCACACGCGTGCCCAGTTCAAGTCAAGTAAGAAAGTAATAAAATTTATTTTTCTTACTTGATTTGAACCGGGCACGCGTGTGACAACAGTGTTGGTCTTCAGCCGTCGCTTCGCAAGTGCGCTTGGTGTCCCTGTCTAAACACTCCTGATGACTGTTCAACCGAAAATTGGAGACTGTAAGTGTGTTCGTATCTTTTTTTCTGTGTGTATGGTTTAATATGAAACATTTGTTGTCCTTTGTGGATCGTTTTCCTGTTACAATATATATATATATTATCATCAAGAAATCAATCCAGAAAGGACAACAAAACGTTTCAGAGTAAACTATAGGCATACAGTAAATAGACTATAAGTGTTTTTTTCTGTTTACTGTGTACCTGTAGTTTACTCTGAAACGTTATATATAACTCAATGTTTCCTTATCTGGACCACATATATTCGACTATTTTTCTTCCTTTATCGAGGTTTGGTCTTGCGTCAAAGAACAGCTCTATAGTTCGATTCAAATACAACGGACATTTTAATATGTCGTTTAAAGACATCATCCGCACTTTTGGTAAGGTACACAAAAGCTACTTGGACGATGGAAGTTCACTTCATGCACCTTCTGCAGCTCTGCTTCCCATGATTTTGTGTTTGTTATATGGCTACAAAGCCACTCGGTAGAATTCTCATTTAGACAGATCACCTATATTGATTATCTTTACCATATACCCGAAAGTTGGGCTTAACCTCCTCTGGGCCATCAAGGATGGTTACTTGTATCAAAATAAATACAAGGCATTATATCTATTTTTAAAACCTATAATACCTGTTTGAAGGTTTTTCCTAGAACCTTCCTCTACAGTCTGTCCCTGTTTGTTTTCATTGGACATCAGTCTCTTCATTTGCGGTGTGCAACCCTTACATCTAGGACGTTTTTCACCTTATCCTCCAATAGGGATAAGGGCCTTTTCTTTGCCTTCTTCCAAAGAAATACATTTTTCCTACGGTAAGTGAAACGCTTCTTAGTTGCTCGCCAAACCATTATGAGGTGGCCTCAATTTTAGGTTCTGTTTAGTTTTTGTGCTTGACTTTCAAACCTTTTGTAGCAGGTGAGGGACCTTAGGAATGTTTGCTCCTCCATTTTTACTTCCGACTCCTCGGTTCAGGAGACTTTAATGGTAATTCAGGTTTAACCTTATAGCAAGCAGGTCGTACATACAGGGCTCTCGCGCGCCCTGTATTACCCAAAAGGAAAAAGTATCAAATTCATTGACATATTATTGAGTTGTTTTATTTTAATAAGACTATCGTGTGACGTTATCAAACTCATTGGATATTATCAAACTAATACGTAAACAATTTAATAACTCCATTCCTTTAATATTTAAAACTCTATGTTCTACCAAAAAAATCTTTATATCATCTACAAAACAGTAAAGTATATGGTCTCTTACAGATACCTTCATCAATGTACCTGTCACGTGGCATGTCCTGATCAGTCTTTCATTTAAACAGACTCAACCGTTTTTGGACGCCTCTGAGAGTTCTAGTTAAGAATTATTAATTGAGAGATCTTTGAGACCGTTTAACAAATCTTAATGTCAGATATAAGGTGTACCCAAGAACACTTATTTACCTGAGATACCAAAAAGAAATGCCTCTAAGGGAGACAAAATGTCTCATACGTCAAAACACCAAATGTTGTCCAAACCCTCTGAATATTTTACAGGTGCCATTGAAATGATCACCTAGATTGGAAGCTTCCTAATTTCAAAAGAGAGACACTTACTGGTACAATGGTGGGTCAACAATTAATAAAAACAGGAAAAATAAGTTAACCCTGAAGTGGATACCTGGACAAAAGGGAGCACTGAGAATGGATAGGGTGGAAACATTGGAACCTAACAACCTTCTGAAGCCTGTTCCATTTTTCAAAAACACTCCAGCTTTTAAAGAATAGATAAAAAAGAAAACATTTAAAGGACTATTTTAAACCTTGAACAGTCTAATTTACTCTAAAAAGCTCGTTACAACTTAAAATATTAGAAAAATAATAAGCTTCAAAGAAAGAATTTAAATAATAAAGAGAATATCTAACTAAACATTGTGCTCTTAACTATCACTAATGTCAGCTGCAATTAACATCAAACGAAGAATGCAAGGAAGAAACCCGCGAACACATTCTATGCGAATGTGATGCAATTTTCTTTAAGAGAATAATAATTTTTGGCTAATCATACTGACAACCAAAAGAAGTGGGCGAAACTTCTCTAAGACAATTTTGAACTTAAAATTTCAAGATAAAACACAATAGAACATATATGGCTGCAGAGTGCAAGAGTCCAATGAGACTCAGGCCCTCAATTTTAGCAATAATATGTTTGATTTTTTTCGATCAATGATTCTAAGTTTGTTATAACTGTTAACATGAATAAAGCCATAATGAAAGAAATTAAATTATGAAATTGATTATCAATGATTTTGATTAATACTTTTCCAAAAATGATGATATATAATAGTCGCATGAAAATAAAACTCAGTTTGCTATCAAGGAGTTGTTTACTTGTAGAAGAATTGAGTTAAGGCCATTCCAGATTTTTTAAAATGTCCAGACGTAAACAATAACCAATGAACATAAAGAAATATATAAACCCTGTAAACAGGTACATTTCGCTTAAGTTTTAAAGGAAATCGATTTTCGTTGAAGAAATAACAGTTTCCAACAATGGAGTGACTAGTGAATCATTTACACATCGAAGTGCTAATGGACTGGGCAATGCAACGAACACTGTCTCCTTCTTGGGTTCATTTCAAAGCCAGAAACAATAATTCTTTACTAAATGATTCTACGATGAGATCTTATTGATTGTGTTTGTTGCTGTAAACTTTAAAAATAACATTTACATTAAAAGATATATGTTACAATAGATTTTCCTTTGCAGTAAAATATAAAACCAAAACATTATTATTATTCATTCATATAATTAAATAATTCATATATGTAACATTCATAACATTTGTTGACAAATTTAAGTTCAAAAGCAATAAGCTTTTCAGCCATCTTTTTTCTGCATCCGTCTAAATAAATCATTCAAATGATATAATGGATCATTTGTGATCACTTCTTCGTCCATACAAAACATTACGAGGGGAGTAGGCGGAACTATTAATATTTAGTTCGTAAAATTTTCAACATTTTATGCCCCATTGAGAAAATGGAACATTTTTTTAGTGAATCTACTGAAATAAAATTGATGTTTAGAAGTATAATGGACAAATTTTAATAATTTATTGACTTATATGAGATATAAGAGGAATAATAGTTTAATATGTAAAACATCAACGCAAATAAACATAAATTTCCGTTACTTTCCATGGTATAGATTTAATCAATCTATATATTGCACTCTTGAACAAAACTGAATATCAGAAGAAATTTTTATGTGTGTATGAATTATAGTATCTTTGGATAATACTTCAATAATATCCAAAAACAATGGAGTTCTTAAACTAACACATAACTATACATAAGTAATTAAGTAATTAAAGTGAAAAACATGTACATTGATTGCAACATTTTTGTTAGATAACC